>OZ020611.1:59087986-60318471 GCA_963971575.1 Liopterus haemorrhoidalis
GACAGTTACAATAAAATATATATAGTATAATTAATATTAAAAAAATAATAATAATAACAATCTATTAGAATAAATTGATGAAGAGAGAGATTGACTGTATACTGTTTATATTGATCAACATTTGAAGCATAGGACTTCAACAAATTTGCGCTCTATAGGTTTCAGCCTATTATTTTATGTATTTCCAAGGCTTCTCTTTTACCTGCCTTCTCTTGCGTATCATGAGTGCTAGGTATTAATTAGTCATTTGGCATTCGTATTTGTGCAGATTCATTCAGGAGGTGGCATAAAATGGCCTAAAAGGCCGCAGATGCCCTATCCCTGGTATAGAAACTGTATAAAATAAGACATAACAAGCCAAAGTATTAAACCTTTGACGCCGGAATTAATTTCCTTGCATCAGAAAAAAATAAAATACAAATTATAGAATTACATTAACTTATAATTCTTATGTGAATATGCATAAAGCATATTTTTCAGATTTTGGTTTCAAACTTCAGGACCTGTCCTTGGCCTGGAATCACCAGGCAAATGCAAAATAAAACATAATAAATTTTCTTAATTTTTTATTTACTCGATATCAAGATGAATAAATCTATCTAGAGTAAAATGAAACAAAACCGTTTTTTATTGTCACTGAGTCATAGACCTACGTCATATGTAAAATTACTTTAAAACACTTCACGAATACAAGCGCTAAGAGGACACGTGAATTTAAGTTAATCTGTTGCCGGTTGAACGAATTAGCCTGAAAGCACGCGTCGTTTGTGAAAGAGGACACATTTGCGCATCTACATACGCATTTGGGTACAACGTAGACTCTCCAGGCTTCTGAGTAAAAATTATTTGATGTTTTTCCCCACAGCGCGAACACTAGGAAGGGTTAAAATTAGCATCTTTTCTACAAGGGTGGCTCTTATGCAAGGGCAAATGGGCAATGCCTCTCAAAGAAAAAAATATTCTTTTTATATTCTTAAAACTTAATATTTAAAATTTTTTAAATTTCTTAAATCCAAACAGCTTGTTTATTCTTATACGCTGCGCTATTTGATTTCGCGCGATTGTTTGTGAACAGCGCTGCGGTATACCGTTGCGTTTTCGCACTATATTTGACCTCCTCTTTCGTCGCACCGTAACTGATACCATAGTTCTATATTTTCCATAAGAATACATTGGGACATTGCCCCAAGCTGTGATGTTAGCTAAACTATGACACGACAAGTGCTGCATCTTGCCGAGTACGCGCCCTTTACTGAACTGTGAATAAATTCACAGTATTTACAGTTATGTTTAGTTAATACGGTTGCTATTACTATGACTCAATCATAATTGATAATTTAAATATGGATAAAAGTAAAGATTTACTTTAGTAAAAAAAGGAAAATTGAACTTGTATACAAAAAATTTTAACTTTAACTGAATTAAAATTCTCATGATTCCGTCTTAATAACAATCTAATTTAAATATTAAATATGTTTGTTTTACTGTGCAAAACTTAAAATTGTTACAAAATGTGGTGTCTAATTAAAAAGTTCAAGGCGACTGCCGGTTTTAATTTTAACATTAGGTAGAACCGACTTCTAGAATTCTATATTTTAACACCCGTTCTTGACTACAAAATTGTATGTATAGTTAGTAGATTTTTTTGACGCATTGCATCAAAGGCTATTTGCGCCTACCCTACTTAATAAATATCTCATGAAATATTTGAGCAATCTTCAATAACTGGCAAGCATTTGTATTTTTTTATTTAAACATTGATTGCTTCTCCAGTTGCTTAATCCAAGAGCCACCACTGCTATTGTCAGGAATTAACTAAATTTGTCAAAACAACAAAACATTCGCAAGACTGTGTTATAAATAAGTTCTTTAGCTATTCAGAATTTTATTGATGTCATTATTGTTCAGTTGTGCGTAATATGAAACTTTCTTTAAACGATGTGGGTTGAATTGTCCAATGTAAATATTTGTTACAACAGTTATTATAATTTTTCTGAACACATTCACATTAAATTGTGTTATAAGCTGTAATTCGAGTTATTGTTCTACCGTTACGAGGCGTTACCTCAGTTAACCCACTCATGTCACTGCACTTGTTTCACTCTTCATGTTTATTTCATATTCAGTCACAAGACTCACACAGACCTTTGTCTTTATTGTGGCATTATGATTAAAAATAAATTGACATTTTCTGCCACTTCTTGTGGTGAATTTCTTTAAAATAAGCTACCTTATTTTCTGTCATTTATGTTTCGACGTTATGCTTTTTTATTTCCGAAAAGGAGAGAATGCTTCGCAGACGCAAAAAAAGAGTGCTGTGTATGGTGAGGGTGCCGTTGACGATTCCACCTGCCGTAAGTGGTTAAGAAAATTTCATAAAAACAATTTTAATCTTAGTGAAGCACCACATTCTGGGCGACCAGCTAAGACTGATGACGAAGAAATATTGGCGCTACTTGAAAGTGATTGGCATAGAGCAACTCGAGGGATCGTAGAAATTCTTGAAATAAACCAGTTAACAGTGTCAAGGCAATTACGCCATCTTGGAATGATTAATAAGGCCGATGTATGGGTGCCGCATGAGTTTAAGGGGAAATAAATAAGTATTGAAGCGCAAAGCGGATGGTTGCAGGTGATGAAAATGGATTGTTTATAATAATATTATGCGTAGGAGATCATGGTATAAGCGCAGAGATTCCCCTACAACCAGCGCAAAAGCCTGTTTACATCCGAACAAGGTTATGGTATGCATTTTGTGGAATTGGAAGGAAAACATTCCAGCAGAACAATGCTAGACCACACGTTTTATTGGCCACCCAACAGAAACTTTTACAGCTTGACTGGGGTGTTTCGGTTCATCCACCATACTCTCCTGACTTTGCACCCTCCGACTACCATTTATTTAGATCGCTACATAATAGCTTAGATGGTAAAAACTTTAATTCCCTGGAAGAATTGAAAAATCACCTGAATCAGTTCTTTAGCCAGAAACCTCAGAACTTCTACGAGCTCGGGATTATGCAACTACCGGAGAGATGGAGAAAGATTGATTAAATGTAACTTTTAGTAAATAAAATATAAATTTTTGTCAAAAAAAAAAAAAAAAATGCACGAACTTTTGCAACAACCCAATACACACCCAACTTGACAGTAGTCACATTATTTCTTTAAGAAACACGTATGAAAAGCAGTATTATTAAATGCTTCTGTTAAGAGAGTTCACACAAAAATAACTTCATATTTTGTGAAAAATAATAAGAAATGAGTTAATAATAAAACTTGCTAACAATTCAGCGTGCTATTATTACTGTGAATCAAAACGAGTATGTAGTTTTACCATGCTAGTGTGAATAAATCCGGTAGGATGAATAATCTTAAATTTTTGTGTTTACAGTTTCGAGACTGTATTGCATGTTTAAAAAAATCGTTGAGAAATTTAATAATTGTTATAAAAATTTATGATTTCGTATGAAATGAAAGTTCTTAAAACGTAAATCAAGGAACGCAAACTATCTTATAAAAAGTAAATTATTTTAATACGAATTTGTGACAAAAGTGTAACAAATTTTTTTGTCCTCCATGCTGTAACTCAGAGAACATAGGTCTTAAAAACTAAGAAAAATCAGCAATTTTAGATATTAGGTCTATGAAAAAAAAAAATAATAATAATGTTAATTGAAATTTAATTCGAGATAGTAAATGAAATACTATATTGCGCAACTAGTGTGGAATGCAGTGTGAACCGCAGGCGAGTGAAACAATTAATTCAAGAGCAGAATATGCATTCCGTGTGTGTTGCACACTATGCTTTTTCTAAGGTATTTTCAGTAAATGAAAAATATTAATTAAGACAATACAAAATAGTTGATACCTATTTAAGTGCACGTTTAGTTCATTTGTTTGAGGTTGTCATTGTAACCTTGCGACATGATGTGAGTAACAGACACGGTTTCCATAGTAACGTGCGAATTGAATTCTGCCAATGGAATAAACAATTAGTTTTTCAATCAGTTTATTTATATATTTTGAATAATATATAGTTTTAGTTGCAGGGAGAATAGCGGCAAAGAAAAAGCAAAACATATTTTTACAGATACGAGTATGTAGCTTTAGAAATGAAATAAAATATTGCACAAAAATTTGCATTACCTAGTCTACTATAAATACTGTTCAACAAAGTTTTCAATGAAATACTACAATATGCTTAGAGATGTTTTAATTTAGTTTTAGTTTTCACATAAGAATTTTAAACAAGAAATACCAATCATTTTTCAAAATTACTACTTCTAGCCTTTACACAGCTCTCAAGTTTGTACAGGAAAACCCTCCGTTACCTTCATCAAGGAATGTTACAGACTATCGATATTAAGGTGTCTCTTCTTGCAGGTTATGTGCTGAAGTTTGGACCACAATTTTTAGTCCAGGGGGTTGAGGTCAGGGCTGCTAGAAGCTGCTAAGCCAATCAGCAGAAGCAATGAAGTCCGATCCATTGCTTTCAAATCACTACTGCCTAGTCTTCGCCTTATGAGCGTAATGTACCTAGGTTACGCGCAACGCAAACGTGCATTTGGAAGGGCCAAAGAATTTGAACCAAATGTTGTCGGATCAATTTGATTTTTTTTTTAATTTGAAGATAAAGATTGGCCCCGTTGGATTTCAGAGTTAAAATTTGGTTTTATTTTTAATTTTCAGTTTTACAATGTCCTAAACTTTGTGTAACTACGCATCACTGTTACTCCGTAAATCAATAACAATTGCAAATTCCATAGCTGAAATCCTATAGATTGTACTTATATCTTTAAAATGAGCCCTTGTTTATGAAAATTAATTAATATTTAGCACAAATTCTTTGACCCACACCGAAACACTATTTATATGAAATACTGGCATTTACAAGCATCGAGAGATGTATCCATCTGGTAGCGTGGTTTTAAACTAATCTAGTCATAGTAGAGGGAGTCTTAAGCTCCGCCTTAATTTTCTACACATATCTTTGTATTTGGTGTTTAATTAGTAAGACATAAACTGTTGACTATGCTTATTCAATAATTTTCTATTGTTTTATGAAAATTGGTAACTGAAGATCATTGGAATAAAACAGTTTGTGATGTCAAATTTACGTGTTTTATTTTAGACTTTGCTCTTTCCGTGGTAGAATACAAATTCATATTGACCGTTTTTTTTATTTCATCCCTAAAGGGTGATAAGGGGTGAAATGTGAATTCAAAGATTCCTTAATATCTCTTAGGACCAATAAGATATCGACTTGGTTTTTGCTTACAAAGATAACCCGTACAAATACCGAAAAACTTATTTCAGAATTTTGTCCTAATCAACCCCTAAAGGGGTGAATCTACAATTGGGGCGAATTATACATCCTGTCGTATTTCCTGTGTTTGTCGGGTATTAACATTCCTTTTTGGCACTTAGGTGTCTTTTTAAGATATCTCGAAATAGTTTTGACTGTTTCTTTAAATTTCACCCCTAAAGAGTGAAAAGGGATGAAATGCGATTTCAAGGATTCCTAATATCTCTTAGGACCAATAAGATATTGACTTGGTTTTTGCTTACAAAGACTACCCATGCAAATTCCAAAAAACCTATTTCAGGATTTTATCCTAATCAACCCCTAAAGGAGTGAATCTATAATCGGGGTGAATTATACATCGCGTCGTGTTTTCTGTGATTGTTGAGATGAAACATTTCGTTTTGGCACAAAGGTGCTTTTTAAAATATCTCGAAATAGTTTTGACAGTTTTTTAAAATTTCACCCCTAAAGGGTAATAAGGGGTGAAATGTGATTTAAAAGAATCCTTAATAACTCTTAGGACCAATAAGATATCGACTTAGTTTTTGCTTACAAAGACTACCCATGAAAATTCCGAAAAACGTGTTTCAGAATTTTATCCAAATCAACCCTTAAAGGGGTGATTCTACAATCGGCGTAAATTATACATCCCGTCGTATTTCCTGTGTTCGTTTGGTTGCAACATTCCTTTTTGACACATTTGACATAGTCTTTTTAAAATATCTCGAAATGATTTTGACAGTTTTTTAAAATTTCACCCTCTAAGTGTGAAAAGAGGTGAAATGTGATTTCAAGATTCCGTAATACCTCTTAGGACTAATAAGATATTGACTTGGTTTTTGCTTACAAAGACTACCTATGCAAATTCCGAAAAACGTGTTTCAGGATTTTATCCTAATCAACCCCTAAAGGACTGATTCTACAATCGGGGGTGAATTATACATCACGTCGTATTTCCTGTGTTTATTTAGTTGCAACATTTCTTATCGGCATATAGATGTATTTTTAAAATATCTCGAAATGGTTTTGACAATTTTTTAATATTTCACCCCTAAAGGTTGAAGAGGGGAGAACTGTGATTTCAAAGATTCCTTAATATCTCTTAGGACCTATAAGATATCGACTTGCGTTTTGCTTACAAAGATTAGCCATACAAATACCGAAAAACTTATTTAAGGATTTTGTCCTAATCAACCCCTAAAGGGGTGAATCTACAGTCGGTGTGAATTATACACCCCGCCGTATTTCCTGTATTTGTTGAGTTATAAAATTACTTTTTGGCACATATGTGTCTTTTTAAAATATCTCAAAATGATACTGGCAGTTTTTTAAAATTATATCCTTTAAGGGTGAAAAGGGGTGAAATGTGAATTCAGGCATTCCTTAATATCTCTTAGGACTCATAAGATATCGACTTGCTTTTTACTTATAAAGACTATCCATACAATTGTCGAAAAACTTATTTCAGGATTTTGTCCTAATCAACCCATAAAGTGGTGAATCAACAATTGGGGCGAATTATACATCCCGTTGTATATCCTGTGTTTGTTGAGTTATAAAATTACTTTTTGGCACACATGTGCCTTTTCAAAATATATCGAAATATTATTGACAGTTTTTTAAAATTGCATACCTTAAGGGTGAAAAGGGGTGAAATGTGAATTCAGGGATTCCTTAATATCTCTTGGGACCAATGAAATATCGACTTGCTTTTTACTTATAAAGACTACCCATACAATTGTCGAAAAACTTATTTCAGGATTTTGTCCTAATCAACCCCTAAAGGGGTGAATTTACAATTGGGGTGAATTATACATCCCGTTGTATTTTCTGTGTTTGTTGAGATATAAAATTACTTTTTGGCACATATGTGTATTTTTGAAATATCTAGAAATGT
Organism: Liopterus haemorrhoidalis; assembly: GCA_963971575.1. Classification (NCBI taxonomy): domain Eukaryota; kingdom Metazoa; phylum Arthropoda; class Insecta; order Coleoptera; family Dytiscidae; genus Liopterus; species Liopterus haemorrhoidalis. The sequence goes on from OZ020611.1 coordinate 59,095,192, forward strand.
TATTAACAGTTTTTTAAAATTGCATCCATTAAGGGTGAAAAGGGGTGAAATGTGAATTCAGGGATTCCTTAATATTAGGACCAATGAGATATCGACTTGATTTTTGCTTACAAAGATTACCCATACAAATGCCGAAAAACTTATTTCAGGATTTTGTCCCAATCAACCCCTAAAGGGGTGAATCTACAGTTGGGGAAAATTATACATCCCGTTGTATTTCCTGTGTTTGTTGACTTATAAAATTACTTTTCGGCACATATGTGTCTTTTTAAAATATCTAGAAATGGTATTGACAGTTTTTTAAAATTGCATACCTTAAGGGTGAAAAGGGGTGAAATGTGAATTCAGGCATTCCTTAATATCTCTTGGGACCAATGAAATATCGACTTGCTTTTTACTTATAAATACCCATACAATTGTCGAAAAACTTATTTCAGGATTTTGTCCTAATCAACCCCTAAAGGGGTGAATTTACAATTGGGGCGAATTATACAACCCGTTGTATTTTCTGTGTTTGTTGAGATATAAAATTACTTTTTGGCACATATGTGTATTTTTAAAATATCTCGAAATGTTATTGACAATTTTTTAAAATTGCATCCATTAAGGGTGAAAAGGAGTGAAATGTGAATTCAAGGATTCCTTAATATTAGGACCAATGAGATATCGACTTGATTTTTGCTTACAAAGATTACTCTTCAATTGCCGAAAAACTTGTTTTAAGATTTTGTCCTAATCAATCCCTAAAGGGGTGAATCTACAATTGGGGCGAATTATACATCCCGTTGTATTTCCTGTGTTTGTTGAGATATAAAATTACTTGCTATTTATTTATAAAGACTAGCCATGGAAGTACCGAAAAACGTATATCAGAATTTTATCCTAGCCCTATTAACCCCTAAAGGGGTGAATCAACAATTACTTTTTATTTTACTAATTATTTTTTGAATTTCTTATTTATCTCTCCTACTATAATTTTAGGGGTGCTTAATAAATTTCTGACACGCCAAGTGGTAAGGCAAAAAAAATGTTGAGAACCACCGGTCTACAATGATGGTCAGAGGCGAAGCAGGGGGGGGGGGAAATTGGAGAGAAACTTCTACACACATATTATTATTATTACATTAATGATTATTAATATAATTTTTTGATGATAAAAAAAAATATTATTTCTACAAATTTATCTGTAAAATCAGAATTGGTAATAAATATTATATATATCAATTTTCACATACAAGGGCTTATTTTAAAGATAAAATTACTATATAGACTGGTCCAGTGTTAACATTTGTAATTTTTATTCATTTACTGAGTAATAGTGATGTGAAGTTAAAAAAAAAGTTCAGCACTGTAAAATTGAAAATCAAAATTTTTCTTTCATATCTAGAAGTTTAAAAAAAAAACAAATTGATTTGAACATATTTAGTCTATATTTTATGGTTCCGAAATAGCCTGGGTTGTTTAATAAATATGAGCACTTTCCCTCTCCCTGTAAGCTACTTCGAGGTGGGAGAATTTGTTACCACACCTCCTGTGACGTATTAAGTCTCCTGGCCACCGCACCCCGCGGCCAAACATTGACTTAGTAGTTCGCCACATTACGACCTTATGGGCTGGAGCTGAATTTTGCTGGAAGCTCTAAGGGTGTCTAGCGAAGAGGAAGTATGGATTTAATTATCGACTCTAACATGGTTTTCTGATAGACTTTGGCCGATATTTTTAGCATTTTCTTGCAACAATGAAGTTTAGTGGTACATAATTCACGCTCCACAAAACCATAACTGAAGCAAAGTAATGACCCTTCTGGATCTTCGGCGTTTTCTCATTTTGCCGCCCTTGAAATACGAGCGCCCTTACTAATTGCCCCAATGACAACGCCTAGTTTATTAATCCGGACAAGCTTTGAAAGTGGGTATTAAATATGTAGATGTGATACTTAAAATATGCTGAGTAGCTCAATATACTGGTAATGTTCAAATATATCTGAGAATGGAATTGAGTGGCTCATTTATTAAGCAATGTAGATCAAAGTGTCGAGATTGAGTCTGTTGTCATGGCCTAAAGCAAGATGGAAAGTGCATGCCTACATGTGATGTCTGCTCTACAGTCTGATAGAATTCGATTTAAATATTTGACATTCAGTTTCACTCTTGATCTAGTACGCTTTTATCTCTAATGTAATTTTAGATAGAGCAATTGTTGACATCACAGTGGAATGCTGTCTTTATTAAATATGTAATGTGTGAATAAAACACACTTCAGAATTTCGTAGCTATTTAGTATGAAACAAATTTTCTTGTTATAATCGTTCAGACTACTTAAACTTTTTTTGTCTATTCATTTCATTTAAATTTCATTTAAAACTCTACATTAGATTTAAATAAAAATTGATATGTAAATTTTCACACTTTTCAAGATTTCGTATGAATTTAATTAGTGAAAGAGGCTAACAGAATGCTGGATGTCTAGGGATAAACGATACTATCGATATTAGTAAGATATCGATACAAGTATTTTAGTGCTCGATTAATATTTTTCGATATTTTACTTGTATCGATAATTCGAATATGTTATCAACAATACAAAACGATACTGATACCGATAAATAATATACCTTCGATCGATATTTATGGTATATCTTTAGATGATTATAACAATATTTTTTTCTATAATCACATCAAAGTCAATATGGTTTGATGATCACTTTTGTTGGTTAATTTGAATATTAAGAGCTTTCATTTAATACCCTGCACTAAATTTAAATCAATAAAAATTTCGTTAAAATAAAAAGATTTTTAAAATTACTTTTTCATTCTTAATCTCCGCTTAAAGAATTTTTATTTGATACCTCTCAATAAAATTAAAATTAAATATTAGTAGTGTTGTTTTCTACAATTTACTTGATATCTATGTCGTTATTAAATGGATAAGAAATATATTGAAAAATGTCTTTATATATTTGTTTTTTTTTTTATTATTGAATCTGATTTTCAACATCCACAACTTTCAATTTTAGAAACGTATTTCGCACTATTATCAATGTGTTATTTGATTTAAAAGTAAATATTTCATTATTATAAATGACGATTTAATCTTGTTCCAGCCTGCTCAATACATGCATTTTGTTGCTTGCCAGGTAACGTAAAAGCGTTTTTTGTAGAAACAATTGTTATAAAGTGTCTCAAAATATAATAAAATTTATTCAATTGCACCCTCACAGCAGGTTTATGTTAAGAAGATTCAAATAAATGTATAGCTACAGAAATGTCAAAATTGTCAGATCGGGCCTTAGAAAAGTTCCAATAAAGTTGGAATTAACATGGAAAAGTTTAATATGTTTTATTATAAATAAATTAAAAAATTACAATTAAATGTATATTGCGTTAAATATTGTAGAAAACAATTAAAACTGAACATAAAAAGTTAGAAAACATTTGTAATAAAATTTTCAATTGCATCATTCAAAATATTTATTCTCAATGTCAATATCAAGGCGAATACATATCGATCATTTATCTGAAGTTATACTGTTTATTTCTTCTTTAATTAACCATATTACACTGTTTCTATTTACCGATGCACGATTATTTCTTCTTATATTTGCTTTTAATTGCCCCCAAATGAATTAAATTGGATTAAGAATGCAATAATGTGGTGGTAATCGTAAAATTGAATACCTTTATTTTTCATCTAACGCATCGCACACATTTTTTTTAAATGGAGGTTATCTTTTAAGATATGTTGCTTTGTGTTAGTATTTTCGAAGAACAAAACCTCTATATATAGATATTTTATTATAACTGACTTTTTACTGGATTAGTTTAATATTTTAACATTTTGATGCGAATGATACAACACGGTATCAGAGTTGTAAATAACTTACTTTCAAACTACTCCACCGAAACTGTAGGATAATTTATTCTGTTGGTAATCTATATGGTATTATAGATTCTAGAATACCATCACATATACTATAAGCAAATACTAGTTATTCATTCACAAACCATTTGATTAAATTAATAAAATAACTAAGTCTATAAAGTTTATACGCAAACATAATTGCTGCCATTATATAGGTACTTTCGGAATTATTATTAGAAAGGTATTTACAAGATTTCTGTGTTTGTATTTTTACGTTGTCGTAGAGAAAAGTTGTCTATGAATTTCATAAAGCTTCATGAGCTTGCAATTGCTCGATGCTCCTAAGGGAGAATTGATTGAGTATCTGTTGTCCCTTTTAATATTACTTGCCCCTAAAATAACGGAGGACTCTGGCGGCAGACCAGTCAGCCGCTCCCTAGTCTGCAACTGATGTAAACTCTAACAGGTAAAATTGTGTATTGCAAGAGAGGTGCCAATATAATGTGCAAGTCAAAATTGGAGATTTTTTTAACGCAATTTTCAAATAGATTTCTTTCTAAACATTATCCATTATTATATCAAGCTATCAATTTAGCTATCACTGATTCGTTAAGCTCAATTGATAGGCTGAAACAATTGTATACTAAAAACAGTCTAATTCAGAAAATTCAGTTTCACCAAGTAAAACTATCAACTATTCAATACATTAAAGAACTTGCTAGCTAAAACAGTATTAGAAGAATGGGATGAAGACTGGCGTCAGACCCAAAACAATAAATTAAGAAAAATAAAATGACATACAAGATAATGGAAAACAGTTAACAAAAGAAGAGACCAAATAATTTTAACTAGGATGAGAATAGGTCATGACACAAGATTGACAAATAAATTCATTTTACAGAAGACACCCTATTAAATGCAGTACCTGCAACATGTACTTATCGACTGCTCACAACACAGCAGAGTAAGAAGACGGCATAATCTACCGGACACACTGAAAGCATAATCTACTGCTCTATCCAACAAGTTGGAAACAACTGACCGAATACTGAAATATCTGGAGGACATCTCGCTCAAAAACGAAATATAACTGTTAATAAAAATTTGTCAAACTCAATACAACCCATCTATTAATCAATGTAAAATTATGCTCTGACACCATAAGGAACTGCTTTTTATTTAAAGTTTTAAATTGAAACCCTATACTTTTAAGGGCACGCCATAAGGTCACCTTTGAACAATTAATTTCACACTGGTCTTGGATTAATTTTTTGAGCAATATGTCCAATGTTGGCACATTTTGTTCGGTGTACATTTGGTAAATTTTTTGCCGTATTACATCTTTCTGGAAACCATCCAAACATTTTGATATGCCTGAATCCTTTCGTTTTCTTCTCCTGTCAATGGAGTTATTTACAATATTCCATACTGTTGTCATCGCTACTTTCGTTGCCTTGCTTGTCTCTTCTAACGCCGCTTGTTTGTTTTTGCGGTTCCTTAAATATAAATACACATTGGCCCCAATTTTTTTAGCTTCTACAGTTAAATATATACAAGTTTTTTCCCGATTTTTTTTATTGTATCTTGCACTATATCATCATCTTCTATCATGGTCACATAGTCATCTGCTTCATTTGCTTGCACAGAAGTTAATTGTTCGTTCCAAGGACGCCACATTTTTCTAATATTTACTGAAATATTTAACACAAATCACAAGTTATCTGATAGAAAATTCAAAGCGAAGTGAAAAGATATTTAAAACATCTGCAATTTATATCTGATACATCACTGACTAGTTTATGGGTGAAAACAAGGGATTAGTGTTATTTGTAATTACCACCCACTGTGTTTAGGACCATAAGTAGATAGTCACTTCAACATATCGTGAAATAGACTATACCGGGATATTAATAACCTGTAGTAGTTGATGAATCCGAAAATATTTAATAAAAAATACACATTATTCCTGTTATTTTTTTTAATTAATTACAAATTTATATTTTTTACGAAAAATTGATGTTTAGTGTGAATTTTCATTCAACTACGTCGTAAGAAAATATAAATTAAAAAATACTAGCGATTTTTTCTGCATTTGCTTCCTATCTAAGTATGCATTAAATTAAATTTAAGTTCATTTTATTATTCAATCATTTACAAATTACAGAAAATGATAATATGTATTAATTTAGATTTAACTAAATAACAATTTTGATTATAAAGTCTTCGAACGCTCAATGGTCTCTTAAGTCACATTAGCGGAGTGATACTACTGACGTAGACCACGTGCAGCAGAGATGTTTGGTGTCCGCGGCAAAATATATTCCTGTTACACTTCATATTTTTTCAATTTCAGAAACGCATTTCTCTCTATTAACAATGTACCATTTGTAAGTATTTCACTACTATACACGAATTATTCCTCTTTGATATCTTAAAAATAAGGCGTATAACGATAGGTGCTCCTCTTACTGATCGAGTGCAAGTTCCTTAAGAACGCAATTCGATTCTCAGCTGTTAATTTTTTTTTATTATATTTTTAATATCATAAAGAGACATACACTATCCTACTCATAAATACAAAAAAATCCATAACACTATTAGCCATAATTTAGCTATGAATTAAAAAATAATTAATTTTGTCTAAAACACAAAAACTGCAATATTTTACAAAACCGAAACCTGATCAAAAAACATTTTCGTACGTTTCCGGTTTAGATCAATGTACATTATTATTCAGGTTTTTAGTTTAATCTGTTCCGGTTAAAGAATGCGGGAAAGTGATTTTTTAGTACATTTTTGGAAAAAAAGTATTAAAAAAAAATACTTTTTGTTCCTTAATCTACTTCATAAACTTTCTTTTGATAAGACAAAATAAAAAAATATATATTATTATTTCAGCGACACAAAAAAATCGACATTTTTCGAAATAATCTGATCAAAAATTCCTGTTGAGCTATTCTGGTTCCCATCCATATACATTATGGAGATTTTTTCAGATTTTTAGATCAACTCCTCTTGGAAATATGGTAAGGGACAATAGTTTTTTTTACATATTTTAAAAAATATTATTATAAAAAAAATTTAATTTTTTTATGCTTGTTTATCTGCACATTGAGAGCATTAAGAGCATTTTATCCACGCATTAAGTTTCATTTGATAGCCCATTCAAACTAAATATATATATATATATATATAATTTTTTCATCATGCGACGTGTTTTTTGAGCTCTCAGTATTTTTTCTATATGTGGTCAAAGAGTTGTATAAAAATGCCAAATTTCAACATTCTACGTTCAGCCGTTGGGCTTCAATTTCTACTGTACAGACCGTCACAGGAGTGACGTTATAAGGGATTTTAGTGGTCATACATACAAAATCCTAAAAATCATGCAATACTGGATTACTTATGAAAATAAATCAACTTGCGAAATAATGACCAAAACTTTTACACATCCCAAACACCTGTTACTAAAATACATTCAACTGTTGTGTTGTAATTTTAAAGTAATGCATTTGTTTTTGATATCTTCAAAATTGTTTGATTAGAACGTGTAATGAATTATAAAATGTAAGCATACGACAAGTAACATTTTGTCTTTGTCTAAATATTTTTTTGTGATTTATCTTATCCCATCTGTGTTATAAATTAAATAGCTAAATGTTATTTTTCTTATTATTTAATTTATAGCAATTTGTAATTCTCCTCTATTCTCGTGTTACATTTTGTTGTAACACTTTTTCTGTCATGTTTTTCTCTTACATCTCGGCCATCTGCCGTCTTTTCTTTTCGTCCCTTTCGTAATAATTTCTACTTGGAATGTTGGTTGTGCGTGCAATTTCGCATAAAAAGCAGCAGATCTGTAAGGCAAGTAATGAACTTTACTTGATTAATGGGAACGAATGCTGGTGATTAATGAAAAGCAATTAAAAGAAAGATTAGAACGCATTCTTGAAAATATTTCCCAAATTTATCGTTAGCTAAGAAATTGGGCCTCTATTGTTAACGTACATTTTACTGATTAAAATAAATATTAAAATTTATTTTACAAATATTCTTATACATAGGAGACAGTAGTGTACCTTGGTACATTTTTTATATTTTGTTCAATAATTTTTATTTGAACGATTTTTGATAAAATGAAAAAACAGTCTGGAAAGATGAATGTTTTATTGCTAATATGCCATAAACAAAACAAAAAACCTACATATTTATAAATATTAACCAACATTAATGTATCTTTTACAATACAAATTATCCCCATAGTACAAGGAAAGCTAAGATATCTTGGGACAATTAAGTGTACTTGGAGGAATACCAAGGTCTGTGGCAAACTCCTTTTTCTTTTCTATGCTTTGTCAATTTCACTTATCAACCTCACTTTGTCAGATAATGATAGCGTATTCAATTTTCTTTTCTGGTCACTCATATTCACAATTGTTACGACAGCGGTAATTATCAGTAACTATAGCCTAGCACAATGATGTCAAACGTATAACCCGCGGGTCACGCAGTGACCCGTATGACGATTTCAAATCACCCATTTAAAAGAAGATCTTTGTAGTTCTGAAGATTCTAAAGAGATGTTCTAAGGTTGGGTCTAAGCAAGCTCATTCACGCGACTGTATAGAAATCAACAAATTTGATAATAATAACGAGATGGCTCTCAACTATTACCTATTATACCTGTATTATACACGTCAAATACAGGGCCGCTAACTCAGGTAATGTAAACGAGATAAGTAGAGATTCCACACAAAAGATTTATACCATCGATTTGATCTACAAAATTTCAAATTCAATTTTGACCTGTCTGGGGAAAAGGTTCTCCATCGCTGGTCTAGCGCATAAATACAGACATAACTCGATATACGCCGGTTCGATTTAAGCCGATTCACTTTTATGTCTGAATTAACTAATACGGAGAAAATATGCATTACAAAAATTCGAGTTTAGGAAGTTCATTGTCTTCAAAAATTCCAAATTTTACTTCGAGTTCTAGAAAAATTTGACTTACAATTTTTTATGTAAAATGTGATCTTAACGCAAAAATATTCGAGATATAGAAAAATTTGACTAATAAAATTTCGAGCTATGGAAGTTCGACTGTATTTGGAAAATAAAATATGACGTTTTCGTCAAAATACAGATAACCGTGGAAATTGTTCCGCATTTTGTTGCACACACGGTATACCGTGTGTTCTTTTTCGGCTTGCAACATAGAGCTTTACCATGTTAAATTTTCCATTGCATATTCTATCTCTACTATGAGTTTTAGACCAGTGTTTCTCAACAGGTGGTCCCCAGAAAATTTTTAGTGGTCCGCGAAAGGTTTTATATTTGTTTTTTGCAGTTTTTTTGTTATTTTTGATACACATCTTTTATGTAAATAATTTATATTTTGTTTATTTTCTGTAAACTTTCTGTAAAATCTACAAATAAAATAAATGTATTTAGTAGCACATTAAAAATATTTGTTTTTTTGCAAAGAATGAACCAACAATTATTATTTGTGGTCCGTGTTAGATAATTATATACTATACTGGTCCGCGGTGCGTTTTTGGTTAAGAAACACTGTTTTAGACAAAAACTTTATTAATAAAAATTGTTCAGTATTTTACTGTGTTGGGACTAAAATACTTGTGCATAATTTTGAATAAAAAAATCCCAATTTGTTTGAAAAAAAGCGCACAATAGCTTTTGTATTTATATCGGAAAATAACAGTTGCTATGTCCAAATGACAATAAAACTTCTAACAACGTTTATTTTCAGGTTAAACATAAATTTACAAAATAAAATTACATCTGTAACGGGACGCCACTGTGCCCAGTTTGTTAGTGCGAAGGAGCGAAGGGATAAGGTTGCTATGGTTTTATATGTTGTTATTATGGTTGAGATGTTGATTGTTTGGTTGAATGTTAAACGTCAAAAAATACAAAAACTATTTTACATTTATATATTAATCTGATTTAAATTTACAAAGTTGTTATTATATGTCTTGGATAGTGTGGTGTTTTTTAATTATGTAGTTTGTTTTACCCTAACCAAACCTTAATAAATTATATTTTTTGCAATAAAATGCTACAAATGGAGGACGTTCACGACGTGAAACACCTCCTGTCAGAACAGCATCATCATAGAGACGCGCCCGAGGCCGTCCAAAACGAAAAGACCATGTAGCTGATGCAAACACATCGACACACTCTACAATTCGTCGCCTAAGTCGTCCCTAATTCTACATCAAGAGCTGATCCCTCCGACATCACCTCTTGAGGGGGAGGCTGTAACGGGACGCCACTGTGCCCAGTTTGATAGTGCGAAGGGATAAGGGTTGCTATGGTTTTATATGTTGTTATTATGGTTGAGATGATGATTGTTTTGTTGAATGTTAAACGTCAAAAAAAACAAAAAAAAAAAACTTTTAATTATAATTATAATACTTATAATTTTACATTTATATATTATTATATCTGATTTAAATTAACAAAGTTGTTATTATATGTCTTGGATAGTGTGGTGTTTTTTTAATTATGTAGTTTGTTTTACCCTAACCAAATCATAATAAATTATTTTTGCAATAAAATACTACACAACTAAATTAAATTTTCAAATAAATTTCCATTATTAGCTAAACAAAAACTTAATCTTTTTTAGTAATTTTTGTTTACATTTGCAATAGTCCGCGGATGAATATTATTGCAAACACATATTAATAACACTGATAAACACACCGTCAACCAGTGGGAAGACCTCGCAAGAGATGGAGAGATCAGCTAACAGAAGATCTGACAAGTATAGGTATACAGGGTACTTGGCAAGACTTGACAATGAATAGATCGATTCCATATCGATCTGTCACATAAGCCCTCCAGGGCTTATGTGAGTGAGGCCAAAAGTCAACCTGACTGATAGTGCCCAAAGAAGAAGAAGAAGAAGAAGAATTTTTCTATCACCCATAGATTTTCTGTGACAGGCAAATTTATATTTTGTAGTATGCAACATTTTCATATTGCGTCAATTCACGACATGTATTATCTGCGGTAACAGTACACAATTTGTTAAGATCAGTTTATTCTTGTTTATCAGGTCTAAATGTATTCTTCTAAATAGATAGCGTCCATTAGTAAACTGCCGGTATCCGAATCTGTTGCATTTTCTATCTCGTGACTCGAGACTAGTTACTTTTTGAGTTCTAAGTAATTCACTGTACAGAAAGAGTGGCTACTACGTCAAGCACTAACTCTTAGACTAAAAAACGTTAGAAGTAAATCACTGGTCGATCCAAAAAAACGTCTTTTTCCCACCTTTAAATATTAAACGGAAGAGGGTTTTTGTATCTAAAACAAAAATTTCCAAGAATTAGTGAAGCAAAAATGAAAGAGGGCATATTTGTGGGCCCACAAATAAGAGAAATAATAAAAGATGATGTATTTGAAAGTATGCTAAATGAAGCTGAAATAAGAGCTTGGAGAGCTTTTAAAACAGTTGTTTCAAATTTTCTTGGAAATGTGACAGCTGAAAATTACAGGGATATCGTGAATGAACTACTTAATGCCTACAAAGAAATGGGATGTAGGATGTCTTTAAAAGTTACTTTTTGGACTCTTATCTACCCATTTCTTCCCAGATCTGGGTGCAGTAAGAGATGAACAGGGAAAACGGTTCCACCAAGACATTTCCGCCATGAAAAAGCGATATCGGGGTAAATGAAGTCCAAATTTGCTTGCTGATTACTGCTGGATATTAATAAGGTATGTCTCAGAAACAAAATATCGACGTAAAACATCAAAAAAAAATACATTTTGAGGAAATATAAAATTAGTAATAACACATATAATAATATTTCGTTAGAAACCAACAATACCTCATAGCAAAAAAAAAAAAAGATGGGTGATAGAAACAATCTGAGGTCATTTTCGGCTTTTAGGTCAATTTAAGTGGGATACACTATGTTTTGCCCATGTCACAAAAAATAAGTTCTTTTTTAGGGTTTTGTAGGTATGACCAAAAAACCCTTATACCGTCATTTTGTCGTCTGTCTGTCTGTCTGTCTGTTCGGTAAAAATTGTAGCCAAACGGCTAAACCTAGAGAGTTGAAATTTGGCATGCTTATACAACTCTTTGACCCGCACATAGGAAAAATACTAAAACATCTAAAAAACATATCCCCCCTAAAAATATAAACAAATATGTGCTCATCAAAAAAAAAATGTTTTTTTTTTAAATTCCGAGTAGGATATGAAATGAAAGAGCTTAGTACGTGGATTAACGATCAAAATTTTATTTTTGCGAAATGAATTATTTTTGCCAAAATTGTGCAAAAAAAATTTTGTCCCACACCCTGTAGCCCAGATGGTTTAAACTAAAAATCTGAAAAAATTCTAAGTAAAGTACATTGGTGTGAACCGAAATAGTACAACAGGAAATCAGATTATGTTTTCGGAAAATAACGCAATTTTTGTGTTTTTAAATAAAATATGTTAAATATTTAATTCGCTATGTAACACACCAGATCAGTAGCTCTAGTAGCACAGTTGGTTGTGTCGTGCACTTTGTAATTTGCAGTTCGAACGTTGCAGTGTTCGAATCCTGTTAATTTTATTTTTTTCTGTGTTTTTTTTTGCATTTTTATTTTGTTTAAATTATTTTGTCAAAATTCTAGTTATATATTGGTAAATGTTGCATTTATTTTTTAAAAGCGTAAATTTAATAACCAGTGGGAAGTGTTGATATTATAATTTAATTCTGTTTGACGAAATCAAAGGGCGGGGCTTATGATTTAAGCAACCAATGGAAGCCGTAGGCGCAATTTTAAAAATCTTACAAAACCTTGCTATATAAATAAAATACTGCACATATTTAGAAACTTAAATAATGGTATTAGGCATTCGAATTAAAATTCATAAAAAAATATTTTGACATAAAATTTGTTTTGGCATCCCAAATAATCATCATTCAGTTACTAAATACCTGCAAAACCCAGAAATGTGTGAAGATTCACACTTCACATAAATTTTTGTTTACTAGTGTTATTTTTTGCTGTAACCAGTCTATGGAGTAGATATTATTGAAATTATACATTTTATTTTTTATGAAGGGCCACAAGAAAAAATCACAAGGTTTTAAATAGATTACGTTTGATTGTCATTTGTGCATGACAACTGTTTTTTCAGATATAAATACAAACACTATTGTGTGCATTTTTTTAAAATGTGTTGGGACTAAAATACTGAACAATGTTTTAAAGTTTTTGTCTAAAACTCATAATAAAGATAGAATATGCAATGGAAAATTTAACATGGGAAAGCTCTATGTTGCAAGTCGAAAAAGAACATACGGTATATGTATATAGGTATAATTAAACACATATTTTTACTTTTCTTTTTCAATATTACCACTGAAAATCTAACTCATTTTTCTAATTAATGTAGCGAATGTTCCCAATTTTTTGCATGAAATTTATTTATAATATTGTCATAAAATATGTAAAAGTTTTTTTTGAAAGTTACGATTGTCTCCCTTTCACAATAACAATTGAACGTATTGTAAACAAAACACATTTTTGCATTAATCATCAACAATCTAAATTAAAAAATATTTGAACAATTTTAACAATTCCTGCACATAATTCCATTAAGTTAGTAATTAGACAAATTAGCAAAATTTTAATTGAATATGCTCGAGTCATTTTGGAGAAACCGCACCTAAAACTAATTTTCTCTCGCAGAATATACATTTTTTTATTTTATATGTTAAATGTAAACTTGCGTAATGCTTTATAAAATTTCTTGGTATAGTCACACCCTTCAGTCAAAATGTTTGTATGACAAAGTCTTTTGATGACTTTCTTTGCGGACCTCGTAAAATTTAAAATCATGTCATGTCATTACATTGGTAAATTAAATTGCAAAATAACTGCTGGACATATCATTTTGTGATCTTTTACTTTCAAATTACTAAGTAAAGAAAGTTATATATGAGTTCCTGTTACTCTAGTTTTGTTCGAGACATTGTTGTTTTTGTAATTTACATCCTCTAAGAAAAATAATTGTACAATACTTGTACACTTTTTGGGGTTTTGTCACTGGCGATGAAATACGGATTACGTAGCTTTAACCGTAAACTTTAACCGCTAAATTAGGGATTGGCGACATATATCTGTAACCAGTTTATATCTATATTTTTCAAGTGATATATCAATATATTACATCGATATGTAACTAACTGATTTATCGATATTTACTGGTAATCCTGCAAACATATACTTTTTTTTAACATTTTTAAATAATTTCTTTTATTATAAACAATATAATTTGCGGTGTTGGTAACCTTGAATTTGACAGATTGTTTGCGGCATGGTAGTAAAAAATGTGACACTTTTATACTCATTTGTGACTTTTCCTACATATTAGAAAAGGCCACTCCACAACTGGACAGTTAGCTAGACTAATAGATAAAATTACTTTTGGCTTCAATGAAAATAAACATACAGGAATGATAAAGATGGACAAAGAAAAAGCGTCTGACATGGTCTGGTACGAAAAGCTAATATTTAAACTAAACCAAATGACTTTTCCCTCCACCTCATACACTTTATCAATTCATATGTAAACAATAGAAAATTCCTAGCTTCTGTAAATAATTGCACATAATCCATCAGAAAGATAGTGGCAGGCGTTCCCCAAGGGTCAATCCTCGGTCCCATTCTTTTCTAATTATATATAAATGATCTCCCACGCTCCCAAGAAATGACCACTATTCCTTGTATGTTAACGACACGGCTATTTTCGTATAATCCGTTGAGAATATGTACTATTATAAACAGGCTCCAGCAAGCTACAGAGAAAATTATGAAATATATGGAAAGATGGAAAATAAAAGGAAACGAATCCAAGACAGAAGCGATTCTTTTCCCTAAAAGAAGACCCAGACTAATGGACAATATCACCATAGTAAGAAGTAACATAGAATGGTCTCCCACAAATAAGTATCTAGGAATGAAACTTGACAAAAGATTTTACTGAACGTTGTAAATATTGATGTCAGCTAGCGAATGCTTGTATGGGCGCATTATTTCCATTGCTTAATAGGAAATCAGGACAGAAAAAAAAAAAAAAATATATATTCACTACAGAACGGTCATAAAGCCAACATTAATATATGTCCAGTCTAGAGCAACACGTCCAATGCAAACTACCAAAGGATGCTAATAACACAAAATAAATACTTCAGGTTCGCAAGGAACTACCCCGGATGGACAAAGGTAACAGTGATACACGAAGAACTAAAAAAAGACAGTATTTTTAAATATACAGAAAACTAACTATGAAATCAGGGCGCTATCGTTTAGAAAATATAAACAAAGACTAACATATACATATATTAACGTAAACCTAAACATATATTACTATGACATGAAAGTAAAAAATGACACATAACCTTTTTCCCTGTCCACATTATTAAATGTTCATTTAGCGTAATATAAATGTTTTTGCTGCCCCTCAAAAGTAGTTTTTGGAAAAGTTTTGTTCAAGCTCTGTTCAAAAACTGTAAAATGATCACACTAAATGCTTAAGAACTAACATGGTTGACAATAGTGCCTCCATATCTTCTAATATCTGCTCCTCCAACGATTGAGCTCCCAGAAGTTACTTTGTGTCTTTATATGTTGATAAATAAAAGTGGCCTTATAAATCGATGTTCCGGATATAATTTGCGAACAAAACTAATTCTCCCGTTTTCACCCTAAATCGTACTAATTTTCCGCGCTCTTTTTTATGAATATATAAGGAAACATTGATACAGAATTTTCCGTTTCTTCTTCGTAGCGTTTTTCCGTTAGTGCGGGGTCCGCTTTTTGGAATTTTGAACGCCACTTTTGCCGAACAAACGTTTCTTTTGGGTATAGAGAGGCAACCGTCATGTCATCATCGACTGTATTTTGCTATCTTTCTTTTGGTCTATCACAAGAATGCTTGCTATCTGTTGGAAAATTGTGAGCAATGGAGGAAACAGTACTAGGCGTTGTTGCTCGTCTGATATGCTGAACCAGAAGGCGTTATATGATAAATATTGACATTTATCAATATATCAGTTATACCGATATTCCTTATAACAATATATCATTTGATGCATATATGGTTACATATCGCCCATCTCTACGCAAATCCGACCATCCATGCCAGAAGGTCCTTTTGTGCAACTAGTGAAACATGAAGAGTACTGGAGCATCTGTTTTAACAGATACTACAGTATCTGATAAAACAGCTACTGCAGAGCGATGTAATCGTCAATTGAATTAGTTGGTTGACAAATGGACATAAAAGTCCATTTGCAGAACAAAGAAGCCGGGAAATTATTTTACTGCAAGGCAACGCTACGGCACATGTTACTTTTACTCCGCAAATCATCTTGAACTTGTGCTAAGAAGTTTCGTTGAACGGCGTATTTACCTATTATGTTTCTGAGTATTCACCTAACTTAGCGTCTTCGGATTAACATTTATTGAGGTAGATAAAAAAGTGCTTTCGATATGTGGAGGAGATACGAAAATGGATCGACGATTTCACTGTTTTTAAAATGATATTGATTTTCTGCACAGGAATTCGAAAATGACTCAGAAGATAACAGGTCACAGAAAGCGAAAGCGAATATTTTGATGATTAATTTGAATTTTTATTTGCTCACACACCTATTTTTTTTATTTATTTGTTTTTATTACCTTTAAAATTAGTAAAAAAAAACTAATACCTTGTAAAATTGATAACCCTGGCGCGAAAAATAATTTACACTGCAGAGAGTAAGACAAATGATATTTATTATTTGCACTTGACAAAAAAAGTAATCCCCAATTGAAAAATATCTTACTGAAACAATTAGCAAAAGATAAATGAGAAAAATAAACCTTCAAAGAAATTTTATCTATTTTTCATGATTTCACGCATTTACACTCGTTTATTCTCGGCAATTATCTCGACTAATTATGCGTTATATAAGTCTTAATAATGGCGATGTCAAACACAGAATCTGTAGTAATCAACGCATCTCTCTTAACCAGTGGTTCTTCATTGATGACACCAAAAGAAGAATTTTAAAATATTATAAAATATTTTGTTCGAAATTTAATATTTCTCACTGAAAGTTCTTTAGATATTTAACACAAAATTTAAGAAGAGGCAAAACAGTATAGTTCTTACAAATTTATTATAAAAAAACTAACAATCTGAAATAAAATTAATAACAATATATACATCAATATTTGCAGAGGATTTTTAGGATGTTTTAAATGAAAAATGTTATGTAATAGATACCATCTTGTAAACCAATTGACACTTATATGCGTACGTTGCGGCAAATTGTAGCTAAAGCTTCATTCTACAATTATGTTTGTTGCTATTTTGTTCTACTGTGAAAATTATTTATAGTTATCGTACTTGGTGGTCTATTTTCGCCACCACGTCTATCGGACCCCCGAGACATACTAGAAGCATTATAGATTAAGAAGGCCATTTCTAGAAAGAAAATTTAAATGAAAGAACAGCTATAGTTATTTTTTTGGTTTAAACGAAACCAAATGAAATTTAAATTTTTTTAAGTTACCAAGTTAATAGGCCTTTATTAGACAAGATGATTAAAATACTGATTCATTCTAATATGCTATAGACGAGAAGTGTCAAAGTCATTTAAGCCCTGGGTCATTTTCCTAACAAATAAAATTCATCCAACAATTTAAACAACAATTACACAGCAGTTGCACCTATAGAAAAGTGCTAATTGAAAGCTCTGCTTACGAGTATATTATTTGGAATTGCGGAGAATCACCGATCTACCGACTATCTCTCGGGTTTATTGTTATGCATTATTAGTTAGGGTAACGTAATATTTTTTTATGTTTATAAGGCATCAATACTGGTGCAAAAATATATTTGTTAATCTTTTTGGAAACTGAGGGGCCCCCAGAATTCTCTACCAGAGATGACCCCTTTTAAAAATGAACTAAGTTTTTCAAAGACAACGCCCATTTTTTTTTACCTTTATTTTGACAATTTTGAAATAGTAAAAGAGTAAAAAGTAAAGATAATTAAAATAAAAAAATGTAGTTACAAAAGAAAAATAGTAAAATATGTAGGTAAAACTCTTCTGGCTGATCTTCGCCTGTTGTTATCGGCCATTCGTAGATTTCATCCCAGAAAATTTTCTTGTAGCTAGAAATGTACTGATACAGTTTTCCGCTGTCTTGCATTTTTTTGTATTAATAGGAAGTTTTTCTTGATAAGTAGGGTTGCTTTCAGGTGATGGAATGAATAGCTGAGAGCTCTTGATGCCTGCTTTTTTTAGAAGGAAACGGTGTTGCACATGACTATCTATATATGGTTTGGCAACAATCACTTCTGGCTCTTCACTCATTAAAACGAATTCATAAAATTTATTGACAGCAACTTATTTATTGACTAATTTTTTTTCTGTAACATTTCTGGGGACAGAAATTTCTTTTTAAAAAAATCTGGCCACCAAATTTTAAAAGCAGCTACGTCTTGATACGTTAAATGTTTCACTTGAAATTTCTGTGTCTGTAGAGGATTCAAAAAATTTAATATTCATCAGAGCAATATACTCTCTTCACCGGTTCAGTTTGAAAACGGGCTATCTCTCGGAGATGACTCTTTTTCAAACTGACTGACAGAAGCTTGGCTTTGTTAAAGCTGCTTCATCTAATGAAAAAAGAACCGTTTTCATACGGAAAACATGAATAGACATGTTGATGGGCAGAATCTGGTAAAAGGTAGTTTTATGAAAAAAACGGATATGACCTTTTTTCAAAACGACCGATTCGAATATAGTATTTATGGTCCAACGAAATGAAAATTTAACAAATTTAAAATAATCGTACAGCAAAATTTATTACAGTACAAGAAATCGTTGCTGGCCGCCAAAATACAAGACAATCCACGCGGCCCGCGGCCCGCCAGTTGGACATCCTTGCTATAGACTTCAGATCTCCGCTCTAGCAACTTTTTAATTCTTTAGGTTTTTCCTATAATTTAAATCCTCTTTGTTGTAGGTACCTGCTAGTTGTTATACTTATATTTCTATCATGTATGTCAATTTTTGTATTCCAAATTACTTTTACCATATATTCTTCACTTTTTTAATTTACTAATTTTTTTAATTATTTTTGTAATTGTATATTCCATTGTAAGCCGAAATACATATCAATAATTGAAGAATTTAAATGCCACAGTTTGAGAATATCTGGTGCGAAGCAGGTTTTCTTGTATTCAAGGCCTGCATTTGTCTTTCCGTTTTCCTCTTTTCCGTCACTTTGTCATGTCGTTGGCAATGTCTAAGAAAGGGATCACTCCCTAAAGGGAAATTCAATTAAATAAATTTGAATTTGTTTTGTCTGAACTATAAATCATTATGGTTACATCTTAACTTATAATTAAGAACAATTTTATACAGAAAGAATTTCATTTTAACCTAAATTATGTAAAATAAAACCATTAAAATTTTGCAATTAAGCTTTTAACTGTTAGTTATAATTTAATATTATGTTACATCGATTTACGGAAACCAGGTAAACCACATTATTATAGCGGAAAGAATAAAATCTTTATTCAACTTATTATTTCGGTTCGATTGACTTTGAGTGTAATAATTGGAAGATTTCTTTGCAGATGTATTCTTCATTCGATTTATAACTAAATTTGCTGTAACTGTAACAGGGGGGTAACATTAATGCAAATCGTGTTAATTATTTTGTTTCTTATGCCCAGTTGCTTAAGTCTTAAAACTAGATGTCAGCTAAAACTTTATGTAAAGGCTCTCGCATACTACCAATATTATTGATCAATAATATTGTAGGCGTTTTACTGATCAATAATATTGGCGGGGCTGAAGCCCACAGACGGCTCAATATTTCAATATTGACACTGATTTCAAAGTAATGATGTTTTCTCATCGCGTCGTACGTACTCTGCCATAGTGGCAAACACCTTGTCACCCACCAGTGGTGTAAAATTAGTGGGTATACTGTTTGCAATATGTGCAGCTTTCAAGAATAAACTGAAGAAGAAGAGGAAATTATGGGCCGGGAAATGGTTAAGGAGGCGGTCGACACATGATCATGGTAACTTACTTCGAGAACTCAGTGAGGAGTTAGTAGATTACCGTAATTTCAACTTAACTCAATGCATTTCAGCAAAAATTGTCTTTCCTCTTCCTTGTTATTCTTTTTTTATTATTCATTTCGAACTGCTCGTGGAACGATTCAGGAGAGACTGATGTGATATTGCACAGCATGTCAATATTTGCCCTCAACAGTTGTCAATAATATTGATGACTCGTAAATAAATTTTAAACAACATCAGATTTTATTGAACGGCTCTTAATATATTGAACGTCCCTTTTATTGACAATATTTATCCTCACAGTCAATATTATTGATCAATAAAACGCCTTCAATATGGCTGATCAATAATATTGATAGTATGCGGAGGCATTAGAACATTTCGCATTGCGTTGCTAGGAAGTGTGTGCCCTAACCAATCATACTTTCTTCTTTTTATTTGCAAGTTTAACCAACCATACTTTCTTCTTTTTATCTGCATGTATATTCAACCGTACATTTTTCTTTTTCTTAGCAAATTTAATATATTGAAATATCTCTTATTATTTATTTACTTAATCCTAAGCCTTTCTCTCTTTTGGTGTAAGGTGTTCTTGGAGTAGAGTCACGGTACCTCTTCCGGTGGTCTTTTCACAATTTCTCTCCAGACTTTCCTATTTGAGGTGCTGGTTTTGATACCCCTCCATCTGACTCCTCGTCTCTCTGTCGCTTGTCTCACTTCGTCTTTCCAGGTTTTAAATGGTCATCCACTTCTTCTTTTTTCTATCGGCCTCGCCTCATGAACTGCTTTAGCTGTTCTTTCATCTCCCATCCGTCTCAGTTGACCTTCTTGTATAAGCCATTCAATTGGTTTCGTCTGCAATTGTTCCCTGAACGTCGCGTTTCTAATCCGGTCCATTTTTGTCTTTCCCGCTATTTTCCTTAAATATATCATTTCTGTACTTCTAATTTTACTCTGGTGTTTTATCGTGGTAGTCGATTCACTGACATATGTGAGTATTGGCACCGTTATCATTTTAAATACCTCTACTTTTGCTTCTGTGGGGATCTGTTTACTTCCAAGAAATCTGCCTCTGATGGCATTAAATATTCTTCCTGTTCTTCCCATTCTTTCCATTATTTCGTCATTCAGGTCTCCATCTGTATTTATTGTTGCTCCCAATTATTTGTACTTGTTCACTTGTTCTAAGTTTATGTATTCTATTTTTGTACAGTGTGTTTTTTCTTCCCATTTGTTATCATTGTCTTTGTCTTATTTTTGTTTATCACCATATTCTTTTTCTTTAATTCTGTGTAGTACACTTCTATGTTATGTTGCAGTTCATGTTCGTTTTCTGCCACTATTACATATATAGCATAGCATAGCATAGTTCTGTTATTTTTACTTCTTTCATCTTCCAGTATCCTACCATGTACGGCTTTGTTCTCTTCTTACATTGTTTCACTACGTCGTCAAACACAACTGCGAAGAGGAGTGGACACAGCACGCAACCCTCCTGAGGCCTATTTCCGTAGAGAATGTTTTGGAAGTTTCATTCCTTGTTCTAACATAGCTTTTGCTACTTTGGTACAAGCTCTTCACGTGGTTGATTGTGTCTGCGTCCATACCTCTATTTCTTATTATTTATTATCCTTATTATTTACTTTACAGCAAAAATATATACAAAAGAGTTGTTTAGTTCAAGTCTACTTATAATAAGGTAAATAGTTGGACTGTAACGCTACCTAAATACTTGAAATATATCACTTATTATCAACTTCAAAGAAAATATGTGTATAACATATTTTGTTGAGCAGTGGCGCACCCAGGGGAGGAGCCCGCCCCCCCCTAAGATGGAAGGAAATAAAAACAAAAACACACAAACACGCTAGAAAATTTAAAAAAAGAGAAGAGATAAAACAATGCGTTTTCATTGTTGTGCAATATTTTAAAAATAATGAAGTTTTGGCAGCTACAGTTTGCAATATCAGTTTGCAATATATCGATGTGGACGATATGTGGTTTCAACAAGATGGTGCCACATGCCATACAGCCCGAGAAACAATTCAAATTCTGCATGATTCATTTCCTGGTCGTGTTTTTCTCGTTTTGGTGATCATAATTGGCCGCCCAGTTACTTAACGCCGTTGGACTTTTTTCTTTGGGGTCTTTTGAAGCCTTAGGTTTATGCCAACAAGCCTACAAGCGTTGTATCAACGAAATTTATGTCACATTTATGCAGAACGGTCATGGAAAATTTCGACAAAAGAGTGCGTATGTGCCAGCAAATCCTTGGAGACCATTTACCCGGTATGCTATTCCATACATAACCCTATACTGTATACTTTATGAATCAATAAAAAAATTACAATTTTTAATTAAAAACCTGTTTTTTCTATCAAAATTACTTCTTGCGTGAATTTTGGGACACCCTTGATTTTAGAAGCGAGGACCTTTTTGTTTTTAGGTCATCATTACTTTGGATTTTCAAAGCGAAGACATTTTTTTGTCTTCCCCCCCCCCCTCCAACAAAAATTCCTGGGTGCGCCACTGTTGTTGAGAATTCCTGGGTGCGCCACTGTTGTTGAGAATTAATAAACAAATCTTATGTTTATAATAAAATGTATATTTAGGGGACTTCGGGCGATCATTTTTAATAAATTCGCCTTAAACCTGAATGAAGTACGAGAACCTCAGCTAGTAGAGCATAAACATTAAGGGACTATTACCGGTTAGAAAGGCAAAAAATGACCTATAATTAAATATTTTTTTTCTCGTTTCTTTTATTATAGAACGTTGTGCAACTTTTTTTATTTTATTAATATTATATTCAAGATTATAAAAAATTTTTTTTTTTTTTTTTTCAATACATAGATAATAATATAGATGGCGCCAAAGTTCAGTAACAAAAAATTATGATGCTCCATGGCCCGGGGTTAATCTCGAAATTGACAAGTCTGAAACAAAAAATTCAAAAATAATTTTAAAGATGAAGGTGTCTTGCATCGTAATTTACCACCTATTATAAAAAAAGGGTGTAAAAACAAAATGGCGGATAGGTGAAATTTTTTTTTCTAAAAATCATGTTTTTTTCCTCTTTTACCCTTATCATTTTTTTTTCTTTCAAATTTTTTTACAATTTTCTGGTAAATTACGGTAGAGGACATCAAAATGAACAAAATTCACTAAATTTTAAAAATATCCGTTGTGTAGTTATGGAGAATAAGTCTGGGCCGATTGAAAAAACACCATTTCGAGAAAATCACTTTTAAAGTTTTTTTTAATATTTGTATTGTAATATTTTTAAAAAAATTAAGTTTCAGCCCTTACAATTGGTTAATCAGCAATCCCTGGTCCATATAAAAGTACTCCCGAATCAATCATTCGTTGCTGTTCCTCTTGCTGAGCAGTTTGCTTTGCCAAGCGAGCTTCCTTCGACGCCGCGGTACTCGTTTTATTGGCCATCTCAATGCGTTCCTCATCTTTTTTTTAAACATAATCATACGCAGAGTGTCCAATTATGCATCCCATTACCTCCAATATTTTCAAGAGGGACGTTCTACCTTCATTAAATATTGCTAATGAAATATTAGCAGCCAACTCAGTAACTTCTCTTCCCACAAACGTATGTTTGGGAACGATAGCCCAAAGTGTTTTATATATATATTTTAATGTTTTATTATATGTTTAATTATATATATATATATATATGTATTTGAACAGAATAACGGTGTTGAGAAGCACACCTGCCGAAACTCGAAAACCAGCTGTCGCGCACCGAAAAAGCACATGCACTAAAATAGCCACCAATTTCTTATTTTTTTGAATTTCGTTATAAAAATTTAGGATATGATTTCTGAAGGTATAAGGTATCAAAAAATGTAAAAAAAAAAAACGATTTTTTGAAAATTATAACCGGTAATAGTCCCTTAATTATGTAGAAGTAATAATGTTGTAACACGTAATAATATGTTACAACAATTTGTTTATAATAAGTAAATCGATTCATTAAACAAATCACTACAAATAACATATTTTGATAAAACCCTTATAATTTCTTAGAAAGTGTGTTGAAATGCAAAAATTATTCCTAGTTATAACGATGTTATTTAGCAATAACAGTTCAGGAATTGGAACATTTTTGATCAATTTTAATTGCCGTCTCCTGCATTGCTGCTGAATACACCATCAATTAAAAGTGTCAACATCTATTAAATGTGTATCGTTGTTTGCACGAATAATTGCTTGATTACTAACTCATTGAATATTTAAATTTTTCTCTTTAGAATTTCCCTGAACATCAAAACTGAATTGATAAATATTGTAATTAATATTTTCTGTTTATTAAAATATGCAACAAGGACAATCAATTGTTTAATTAATTTGTGGTAACATTCATGCATATATCACCAACGAGTAAAGAATCTACAGTAGTAGGGTTGCATCCATCCCGATATATCGGGACTGTCACCGTTATTGAGCCTCATGTCTCGACGTCCCGACTTTGCTGTCAAACGTCGCGACAATACTGATTTATATTTTTTAAATTAAACAATACAATTTAATTAAATAATATGCCTTTAGACCATGTCCAACAAAGGATGAACGCCGCGTTTATATTCTCATTTAGATGAGCTCTTCTAAGCGCAAATAGCCATCGTTGCTGTGCTCCAAAAATTTTATCTAACTGTTAAAATATTACCAAATATTCTTGTTTGAATAAAACATAAAAATACAAAGTTCCAACATTTCTGTAATTGAAGTAAAAATATTTTACTTCAATTACAAATATTTCTTTGGCTCACGAAAAGCATGCAATTTTATAGAATTAACCGAACTTAATAAAGATATGTCAACAGAAACCCAAAAATTTGATGCAGAAATTAAGTTTTTATAGAATACCTTAAAAAATGGTCAGTATCTTTCTAGAAATTTAAAGTTTTTGATTGGATGTTGCTATTCTAAATTCCAGGATCAGAATAACTTGAAGAATATAGAGATATTTCGGGAGAGATGTGTTTCCAGCAGTGCATATATTTAAAAAATAATATTTTTTTGGGGAAAAATAAGAGCGTTTTAAAAATGGATTACGCTTTAACTTACTCGCACGTGTTGGTAAATTTTTTAATTTTTTTATTTTCAGTTGTCCCGACATGTCCAGATATCGGCCGTCAAATTTATGTCCGTGTCTCGATATCGGTTGAGAACTTTATGGCAACTCTATACAGGAGGGAATATACCCCACTTCTACTGCAGCTCAGTTTAAAAACAAAATCCGGAAACCTGTTTGACGTCATTAAAGTTGGCGTATGTTTGTTCCATAGTTCATCGGATATAATGCACTTATTCCACTGTTTTTTTTTCAGTCTCCAAAACACTTCTGAAATGCAGATTTTGGTATAGCGTTCAGCTACTCTAGCGATATTGCTTTTATTTCTTCAATGGTCGTAAAACGTTGTCTTTTTTTTTTTGTTTTTTTCATCTTCGGAAAAAGAAAAAAGTCACATGGGGTGAATAGGGTGGTTGCGGTATCATTACGCTGATATTTTTTGATCGAAAATCTCAAACAAGCAATAAACTATATATGAGCTGGTGCAATTTCCAAAAATTGTCCTTCCATAAATTTTGCCGTTTTGTACGAATTGCTTCACGCAGCCGACGCAACAAGCTCAAATATCAGATCGTTAAGGATGAAATTTGTAGTTAATAATATTGCCAACTTTAACAGCTTATTATTTGGCATTGGCTTAATATTTTACCGTTCTTTTTTTATTGGAAAGTTACACATCTCGCCTGTTTAAAGAAATCATTTTATGCTCTAAAAAATATCAGAAACTTTAAAAATGAATTTTGTTGAAAATGGAACGGTCGAAAACTGGCCCTATTATGAAGTATGAGTTCTTACGTGAAACTACGGCATCGCAGACCGTGCGAAACATTAATAGTGCATTTGGCTCTAGTGTTACTACGCAGGAGACAATATCAAATTGGTTCGCCAAATTTCATATGGGTAACTTAAAAACCAAACAAAACAAAAAAAACGGGCTCTTCGATCACAGCAGAAATATACTGCAACCAACTGGACGAAATGATGCAAAAACTTAAAGAAAAACAGCCTAGATTGGTCAACAGATCGACTCCTATCTTATTGCATGTTAACGCTAGACCACATTCTGCACAAATGACTGTAACAAAACTACAGGAATTGGAGTTGGAACTCCTTCCTCATCCTCCATACTCACCACACCTAGCTCCCACTGACTTCCACTTCTTCCGCAATTTGGACAACTTTTTAATAGGAAAACAGTTTAATTCCGACAGTGCTGTAAAACTGGCCTTCCAGGAATTCATTGACTCCGCCAGGGTTTTATACCACTGGCCTGAACAACCTGCCGCTTAAATGGCAAAAGTGTGTAGACAATATGGGTGCATACTTTGATGAATAAAATAATTCCTTATATTTTTAAGTTAACAACCAACTTGCCTTTTTTTCTACAAATTTCATCCTTGTCGACCTAATAGTATTCTTTATATTTAACCAATACCACCCTTCTCTATAGTTCACTGTAGAAAAAGAAGATGATATAAAAAAAGGGGTTCCGTTTTTAGACACTTTTGCATTTAGAGATCCTCATAACGTACTTAGGTTCGATTGGTACACAAAAAAAACTTTTTCTGGCCGTTACCTAAACTTTCACTCTTTTCATCCTTTAAAATATAAAATTGCACTTGTCAAAACCATGAAATATAGGGTAACTAAAATTTCAGATGAATTCCTACTCCAAAAAAACTTACTTAAACTTGCAAAAATTTTCATTGAAAACTCTTATCCCAAACGTTTAATTTACAAAATTTTATTCAACATAAATACAGATGAACCTAGTTCACATAGCAGGAATCTTGAAGTACAGGGACCTGACACCCCTACAGTAGAACCTATCAAATATAGGGCATTAACATACATGGGTCATTTGTCCAATAGTATCAAAAAAGTTCTTAGATTGGATAACCTCATAATAGCAGATAAACCTTTAAAAAAACTTTCAGTTATTAATACCGAATTAAAACAGAAGATTGACCACTTATCGACAAAAAACACTATTTACTTATTAAACTGTTCTTGTGAACAAGTATATGTGGGAAGTTCAATCCAAAAACTTAGAAATCGGACCACACAGCATAAATCGGATTGCCGTGTCAATCCTCAGAAATGTACCTTAGCTACACATGTTGCTTCCACTAATCATGTTGTGGATTTCGAGAATCCTAAGGTGTTGGATAGATTTCCCAACGATTCTAAAAGATTTTTTATGAAATGTGCTATATTAACCACTTTCATAATGTGTTAAATGCCAGAACTGATACGGAAAGCTTACATGACATTTACTCCTACCTGTTAACTTTTAAAACTGTCAGGTGAATTTTTGGTTCAGTTCTTCCATTTATACATTTAGTGGGTTGTCTCCATCCTTTTTTTATTACCTTCCTTTAAAATATTTTTCTAACTTAACCTTTTTACACTTTATACTTTTCTCCTCGTAGGAGTTTTACTTGTTTACATCTACTAGATGTCAAACAAGTCATATTTTCCCGGGGCTAGAAGTAGGAAGTTTTCTTTTTGTTAACGGCATTACCACAATGCCTTGCGTTAGAGTCATGTGACTCAGTAATTAAAATGGCGTCATAACTGCCTTAACATCTTTAAGTTGTTTTCTTCAAATTTTGTTGTATCTAAGTGTTTCTTAACAACTAGATTACTGTTTTTCATACCATGGGTCTACGTTCACATACTTTTGTAACATCTTGGTGACATGCTTAACTATTTCGGTAAGAAATTGTACAGTTTGTGTTTGCTTTTATGACCGGTACCTTTTGTTATAGAAATCCTTGATAAAGTTTATGAAGAATAAACGAAATATTGGATCAATTATGAAATAATTGCATTATCCTTCGCTTCTCTTCTTTTTCCCAAATAATTTCCTATTATATATATATATATATATATATATATATATATATATATATATATATATATATACAAAAATAAATACATATACGGAGTGATTATTTAATGGCGGGACGACGTCACTGGAAGTTTTAATAATTTGCCGTTTCATACACATCGTAGCAGGCGATTATGCGTGCATTGTTTTCTTCATAATCAAATTTTAGGTTATTATAGTCATAGTATTCACCAGTATTTCTGCTAGGAGGCACGTAAAATTCAGTGACGTTGTCTCGCCATTAAATAATCACTCTGTACATACATATTTGATGTAAACATACACATTTGATTTGAATTCACGTACACATGGGTAGCCTCTTGGTATTATATTAATTTTTTTTTGTTTTCAAATACGTAATTCAAAAATTCAGGTATGCGGTACAATGCATTTTTAATTAAGGGTGACTTAACTTCCCTTTTGAATTTTAGGAATGGTAGGCTTCTTAACTTTTCTGATAATTTGTTAAATAATACAATTCCCATGTAAAGAGGGTCATATCTAGCCTTCTCTATGTGCAACTTATTCAGACAACTGATTTTTTCTCTTCGTGTCATGTGTATGTAATTCTTGTGGTAAAACTGCATGGTACACAATACCACGATAATCGAAAAAACAGTGAGAAGAATTTTAACATTTGATCGAACTTGGCGTGCTTTTTTGGGTCTTGGTTTATTTGGAAGCTTCCATTGAATCATCTCAATGGCCTTTATTTCGATATCATAACCGTACAACCACGTCTCGTCACCCGTTATGATGTGCTGGAGCAATGATGAGTCATTGAAGACATCATCTATCATTTACTGAGCAACTTCTTTACGACACACTTTTTGTTCAAAACTTAACAATTACGGTACAAATTTTGCTGCCACTCGCCTCATGCCCAAAACATTATAGGTAGTGAAAATTTCATCGCGTGAACCATACGTTATACCAACTTCTTCAGAAACCTCTCTAATTGTAATTCGACGGTTATCAAGAATTTTTTTCTTACCTTATTCCACGTTTCTTTCGGTGATTGAGGTGCTAGATTTTCCAACTTCATCAGATTCACGGCCATCTTGAAAGCGTTTATACCATTTGTAAATCACTCGTTCATACAGTATTTTACCCTACAACTATTTTATAGCACTTGATTTAATATTTGACGCAAAATTTAATGCATATTCTTTGATCCCTCATTGTGAAAAATAAAAAGTTGCCGAATATACACAATTTCTTTAATTAGCTGTCAAATCTAAAATACACATCCAATATGGCTGCCAATTGAGACAGTCGTCAAAGATAGGTTAACCAACATGACAATGGATACATTCGAGTTGTACAGGGTAGGGCGGGCGCTGAGTAAGCAGTTGATGGTGACGTAATGAATAGAACACTGACAGAGCGCAACAACTCGAACACGGAGCGAGCATGGATTGTGACGTAATGTTTATAAAATGTAACCCAACAATTTTAGTCGGTGTTTTTACTGTCAGATTATAGGGATTTCCGGAAAATACGGTGCTAAGATTTTCAAATCACATTTTCAGGTATCTCCTACAGTTTTAGAAAATATTCTTGGAAAACTGCAAGCAGTGACAGATGAAATTCATCTGAGACCAGGGGGAAATTCCGAAACAATACTCGAAAAACAGCTTATGATAGCATTATGGTACCTTGTCAACATTAAGAGCTCCTATAGATTTGCAAATAGAACATAACCCTATTTCTTCCATGTTAATTTTATGCACGGTGTATTTAATTATTTTTATGCTGTGTTTAATAGAAACGTCACAAATACGAAAAATTGTAGTACTTTTTCCGCAGTTCCCTCACTTTTTTCCATCATACCCTATATGCCTGGTCTTAAAACCCCGAACACATAGAACACACTCTAAATACACCCTCGCCAGCAAAACGAATGCAATTGGGTGTACTCCGAGCGTCAAATCGAGTATTTGAGTGTACAGAACGGGCACGGAGCACTCGGAGCGTCAAATCGAATGTACCCACAAAAAAAGTTTATCAATCCGACAAAGGCAGCGCTGGAATTACACAAATTGCACGAACTATTTAATTACACCTTGTATGTATCTGCATTTTTGTGAAAAGAATTCCGGTCAAGGGAACGCGAATGTATTCTTATGGATCTGTATACCGTTATACGACTACTACAACTTTTTTTTTAAATACTTTTACACCTTTTTTATCTGACAGGTATTATTTAGTACTGTTTTTTTATTTTGTTTACGTCTTCAATTATATAATACGCGTTAAGTATCGAATGATGTCACAGTATTAAATTTGCATATAATTCAAATTTCACTGATTTATTTGTGTTATTGTAGGCAGTGGTAAATGTCAAATTCTGCAAATAATTCAACGTCATCTCTATAATTTAATTGCAAAATTTATAGATCTACTTAAAATCAAATACAAGTAGTTATATTTAGTTATAGTAAATTATGTAAATGTCGCGGAAGATTGAACTTGCTTGTGAAGTAATACTTTTCGGATAAGTAATTTATGACATAGAAACTTTAAAGAAGATATTTTACGTTTTTGTGCAACTTTTGTACTTTTGTACTAATATTTAAATATCTGTAAATCTATTAAAAATATTTATGGTCTGATTTTTTTAATTTTTGTAAAGTCTGTTAATTTGGTATTGTCAACTGACAATAACTGAAGCGCCTCTAGTGAGATTTTGAGAAACTGACGGTTGTAGGATAGTCGAGTTTGTTTACTGTTGTTTTCATAGCAAGTTTTTAAAAAAATGTCTTTAAAATTGCAAGAAAAATTAAATGCAACGTGAATTGTTGTGTTTATCTGTGCAATGCCAAAGAAGGACGTGATAGAGACCTAAGTTTTCATCGTGTTCCGAAACGTGGCAAAAAAAACGTGTTTCTGAATTTACGTGGTGGTGCACGTGTAGTTATGGATAGAAGACAAGCATGGGAATATGTTCTTAGAAGTGGAAAGACAGTTAAAGACCATTTTAGAGTGTGTTCCCGTGTGTTTCAATAAATATCACATGAAGATACCATTGAACCTGTCAAAAATATCCTACCAAAGTCAGCCATGATGTAAAATTCAGTAGCGCCTCTATCGGTAGTGTCAGATGTCAATAACCGGAACTAAATTTTGAAATGTATAAGCTGTTCACTTTTATAAGAACAAACTAAAAAGAAATTTTATTTTCAACTGTTTGCACCTTTGAGACTGCTGTCATGTTGGTAATACAAATAAATTATTTGAAAAGTCAGATTATAAATATGTCATTTAAAAAAAATATCATTTGTCATATTTCATTTTGAATAGTGACATCTTAAATATTTTAGGTTTGACATATTCAATACACCTAACCAATTTATAATGATCGTAACCTGAAATAATACAAACATAACCCAAAATTGTAAAGCCTTTTTTACAATACAACAAAGTTTCTAAAAGTTTGTAATACACTATAAAAATCACCAAAATAATCAGATCTGGTTTGTCCTTACAAAAGTAAACAGCTTATAGTAACATTTAACGTTTGAATGGGGGTTTTGATGATTTTTTTTAACAAAAGCCTACTTTAATCGTTAAAAAAAATAAAAATAAAAACTTAAAAAAATAAAAATTCCATTCAGTACCGATTAAATATTTGCAATATACTTTATAAGAATTATTGATGCTATGATAACATGCACAAATTAATTAGGTTACCTGATTAGTCAGTTACCAGTATTAACAAGTCGATTGTTCCCATAAAAAAAAAAAAATTTCTACGCCCATTTGCTTATTTTTTCGTTTTGTTCATACATGACAAGAATATACCTTATTTTCTATAAGGACTATTGTAAGAACCGAATTATTTCTTTAAGACTAATCAAATGTTCGTATTATTCAGGAAACAATATTAACAAAAATATATATATATATGGGCAAATGAAAGCTCTCGAATTCAAGTTAAAGCAATAAAATTATTATTTTACAAACCTTTCCAATTTTTCACCCTATTTTTCTGAAGATCTAGAACACATTGGAATAATGCAAATTGATGATGGAATAGTACAACGGGAATTCAACGGGAAGCAACGGAATCAGACTGTGTTTTAGGAAATATCACATTCTTTGTTTTCGAGATTTCTTTTTTTAATTCATGCCTAAATTTAGTTAATAATATTATCATGGTGAGCCTAGGCTTCTTGTTTCCTGGTTTCATGACCATGTTTTCAATATATGTACATTCAGGAGTAATATGGTCAGTATTACGTCCATTTTTAGGGTTTTGTAGGTATGACCAAAAAACCCTTATACCGTCATTTTGTCGTCTATCTGTCTGTCTTTTCTGTCTGTCTGTCTGTCTGTCTGTCCGTCTGTCTGTCTGTCTGTATGTCTGTCTGTTCGGTAAAAATTGTAGCCAAACGGCTAAACCTAGAGAGTTGAAATTTGGCATGCTTGTACAACTTTTTGACCCGCACATAGAAAAATACTAAAACATCTAAAAAACATATCAACTTTTGATAAAAATCGGTCGACTAGAAATGGGAGTTTACTGTTTTAAGATTTTTGCGAATATTTAGCAACAGAAAAATATTTCGAAAAAATGTATTTAACAAAAGTTTCTATAAATGCAATAACTAATAACTTTTATTTGAGACGTTATTTGATAAAACGAAAAAATTTTGAAACATTTTTCGAAATATATTTTTTCATACTTATGTATGTGAAGCGTTTCCATGGTCACGATAAATAATATCTCTGTTAGAAAATATTAGGCCAAATTATTTCTATTCTGCTGCTAGAATGTATGTTATACAAGTACTTTGTGATGGCGGTCGGTCCTGTGGTGGCCACAGCTGATTTTTTAATAGTTGACATAACATGTTATTTCTTAATTGTGCACCATTTAATGATTCAATTTAGTTTCACCAAATATCTTCAAGCAAACCTATAATTATAATGGATGTATTGCTCAGGTTGGTATTGTTATACACGGATCTCCGACTCGTGTATCCCCGGTTGGGCAACGCTGACATAAGAATTATAATTAAAAGTAAAGATTGTGACAACAGATGGGCACCATATCTGATTTATGACAAATTCACTGGTGTCATACAATTTCCCAACAGAAAACTCATTATCGTTATTGACCTATATTGACTTATTTAGTTCTGAGCAAACATGAATCAATATAGAAATGAAATCGCTCTGTTTTATTCTAGTTTTGTAATACATAATTCATTTCCGGCCATCAATTTATAAGAAATGTCAGATGAAATTTGTTATGGTATTTTAAAGATGTTTTTGTGATAATTAACAGTGAGGAAATTGTCATATTTCTGATAATTATGTTAATATCAAACAAATAAATCAATTAGAAATTTTAGTTTTTGAATAATAAAATAGAACATTCAAACATCTGTTGATATATGATGTTGAAGTTTTACAAATTTGTCTTGGGTAAATATTGAGAAATACAGTATTGCTAAAATTATGTTTGTTTAATGTCTAGTCATTTTTTGTTAAAGTTAAACAATAAATTTTGAGAAATTGTATCACCATGTGTAACTTTTGTGTACTTTGGTGGAATTGATATTAATATATTATTTATACCGACGAAGCTAAAGGCGACTTTTATGACGAAATAGAACTAATGTATAATAGCGAGCACTTCACCTACTCCAATCAAGGCATTATTGGTAGAAACAAATAACACGCCCCTTCATTTAAGACGTAAAAAACTTGTTTATGTTTATGTTTATTCACAAA
The DNA here is from genome assembly GCA_963971575.1 of Liopterus haemorrhoidalis. Classification (NCBI taxonomy): domain Eukaryota; kingdom Metazoa; phylum Arthropoda; class Insecta; order Coleoptera; family Dytiscidae; genus Liopterus; species Liopterus haemorrhoidalis. The sequence goes on from OZ020611.1 coordinate 59,128,905, forward strand.
ATAATTAAACACATACATACAGTGACATAAATATATAATACCACGATATGCACATTATATAATTAATTTAAAAAAAAAAAATACAATAATAATACAAAACAAACAGTCACTAGGAATGACAAAAAGCTAAGATAGACAATCTCGTTGCTCCTTGTGAAACCTTGAGAAAAAGATAAAATAATAAAATATACCCAAAAAAATGTATTAATAAATATATGGGGACATAAATATTTGTTTTTATTTAAATTCATTACTATTTATTGCTCTGAATATTTATCTCTCAGCACGTTTATCCAGAGCTTACATATTAGGATATTTCACATGTAGTAACCGTTTCCTTGTAGGATATATTTGAGGCAGTCTTCCGATGCACTATGCAGAAATTTTTTGACTAACAATATATTTATTATGATTACGAGAAAGCATAGTCATAAAATTATCTACCCAGTTCTTATTAACAAAGAAATTAAACAAAACAGGAATGAAGTAACGAAAATTAGATTGACCAACTTTCATTTTAATACCAGCGGAATAAGATAACTGCGATTTTTTTAATGTAGTTAAATATACGTGAAGAGGCATCGATAGTAAATCATGAAGATACTGTTTATTTTTATAAATATATGTATAAATAGATAAACAATATAAGTGATTTATGGTGAAAATATTAAGTTCCATAAATAGTTCTCTACTTGAATACCGCCGACATTTTCCATACATAATTTTTAAAATCTGTTTTACTATTCTGGTTCAAATTAATGTGCATTACTCATATTTTTGGATTTACCTCCCTGGCTTATACGGTGAGGGGCGCCAAAAATCGTTAAAAAAAATAATAATTTAAAAACCACTTTTTGTTCCCAAATCTGCGTTTTAAGAGATTTCTACCTAAAAAAAAAAAAAAATTGAAAACTTTTTTTTTTATTAAAATTAAAATTAAATTAATTTAAATAGCTATATAAAGCTTATCTTTAACAAATAGCTATTTTTTTGTTTTTATTATTTTTTTTTATTATTAATATAATGGTCTTAGCTACTCAGGCTATTAACCAGTACAATATATAATACACTGCTATTTTATTAAACACAATATAAATGGTCAGTTCACAACGACAAGTCTAATCCGATCATTAATTGGCGATTATGCTAATTAGCTAATTGAAGAAATAGGTAAGAGATACGATATCAGTACGTAATTAAAAATGTTGTTGACATGATGTGAATAACACAAGCTCCGTGTTTCAGGACAAAAGACTTAAATAAATAAAATTGTTTATAAAGACTAGTAAATTTAAACAAATACAACAACCTGAATTTAATCAATTAAATACTATAATAGATAAATAGAAAGATTTTTTTCTTACAAATAAAATTTTTTTACTAAATATTTTTTTGCTGTTTCAAATTCTTTTTATAATATTAATTAAACTAAAACATTTATAAAAATCTGAATTTAAACAATGAAATATTATAATAGTTAAATATAAAGATTTTATTCTTACAAATATATTTTTTTTACTAAATATTTTTTTGCTGTTTCAATTTTTTTTTTATAATATTAATTAAACTAAAACAATTGTAACAATCTGAATTTAAACAATGAAATATTATAATAGATAAATATAAAGATTTTTTTCTTACAAATATAATTTTTTTACTATTTTTGTTTTTGCTGTTTCAAAACCTTTTTATAATGATAATTAAATTTAAACAATTATAATAATCTGAATTTAAACAATTAAAGGTAAAGGTAACTCTTAGCTGCCTATAATACGCATACTGTTCTGCGCAGGGCTAGGGACAGTGATTCACCTTAAAAGCACTATCTTAGGTTATTGTTGATAACCTTTCTATTTTTTTTTTTTTTTTATAAACCCTCTATAAATAAATTTTATTTTAAAGTGAACTGAAACATGGAAACAATGCAAACAGAGCAAAAGTGGAAACTCGTAGGGCGTAGTATAGGCAGCTAAAAGTTACTTTTACCCAATTAAATATTATAATTGATAAATATAAAGATTTTTTCTTACAAATATAATTTTTTTTACTAAATATTTTTTTGCTGTTTCAAATCTTTTTATAATAATAATTAAATTTGAACAATTAAATATTACAATATAAAATTTTCTCTAACAAATATATTTTTTGTTACTAAATAATTTTTGCTCATAAAATCAGTTGTTCATGAACTCTGGTCCAAGAAAATCATAAATGACCCGTGTTCCGTTTATAATTACTGGATTAAATCAGCTTTAACAATGTTCTGAGGTTCCAAACCTACATAAGTTATGGTGAGAGTGAATTTTCGTGATCTTTTGTGCCCTTCAAGGAGTGTGGAATGTTAACGTTGAAGAACCTCGAAGTACAACCTCTCTGAACTTGGTGAGTTTATTTTACTAGATATATACCTTTTTAAATTTTCATTATTTTTAGGGTTAATTTCCGTATACAATCTACAATATGAACTAATATGCATTTAAATACTAAAGGGAAAAATGTAGTAAAGTAGACCAATATTTCTTCTGTCCTAAACTTTTACTAACTAATCCTAACCTAACTATCTAGTTTTTAGGTGCTCACTACTTTATTTTTCCCAAACATGAACACAGTTAAAATTGTTTATCATTGTGCAATTCAAGTTCAGATCTTTTGCATAAAATACAAGTTCATTATTGAAAATGGTACGTTGTTAATAATAAGTGGAAAGGTTGTACGGGTGTCGGACATAAATGAAAACAACTATCTACAGCTGACCAGTTTCGGAATAGTTTATTCCTTCATCAGAGCTGCTACATACAGGAGAATCGAAATACAGTATAAATGTACATAGTATAACAATAAATGAATATAATAATAATATAAGTATAACATTGTAAACCATACCTGAGATAACAGTGTTAAGTGTATTGGTGAGGTAGATAAAAACGGGTCATTATATAAAAAAATTGTTGAAATATAAATAAATAAATAAATAAATAATTTATTTATTTATATTTCAACAATTTTTTTATATAATGACCCGTTTTTATCTACCTCACCAATACACTTAACACTGTTATCTCAGGTATGGTTTACAATGTTATACTTATATTATTATTATATTCATTTATTGTTATACTATGTACATTTATACTGTATTTCGATTCTCCTGTATGTAGCAGCTCTGATGAAGGAATAAACTATTCCGAAACTGGTCAGCTGTAGATAGTTGTTTTCATTTATGTCCGACACCCGTACAACCTTTCCACTTATATTCACTACGGACACGACCATCTCCACGTTGTTAATAATGGGACATATTTTATATAATCTAAATTTATTATTTTTATATTTGTTAAATATCCCCGACCATATCGTATTGGCCCACTTTACTACATTTTAGCCATACTAAATAATCAGATTAGGTCGAAAATGTGAAGGGTTGATAATAAGAATTCGAAAGTCGCGAATTAGACTTCGGATTTGTATTAAATCATAACAGGCGAAAGCGCTAAAACTGACCCATGAGAAATTTTTGTAAAAATTAATAATAGTTGTAGGTTGTGTACGGAATTAAACATTGTCAGTTCAAGATGGAATTACTATAAGTTAGAATAAACCCAAATTTCAAAATTATACTTACGGCTGTGTTATAAACTAAATACAAAATGTAGCATTACGTTGACAAATTATACTAAATTTTCAAAATTGTTCTCGACAATGCACTCTATGTATTAGGATGAATTGACATCAGAATAAGTGCTCAACAGTGTTACGCATTCTTAGTTTAGGATATTTTGAAGTAAGATACAAGTAAATATTGAAATTTAGACGTAGTTAAGGAATTATATCCTGATTTAAGAGAGATCTGATGTTGGCACAATAGTCGCTCGAAGCTGTTTAGCTTAGGGCGGATGACGTCAGACATTCCATCCCAGATTATTCAAAATTGCACTTAAGACACTAAATCCTATGTGGATGGGCGAATTACCATCAGCATGTGCTGAATTTTGTTATGTTTTCTTAGTTAAGGATATAATTTAAGTGCATAAGATACGAGTTCAATAATGAAAATGGGACGTAATTAAGGAATTGTATCCTGATTCCAGGAAGATCAGACGTTGACACAATGGACGCTTGAAACTGTTTTAGCTTAGGGTGGATGACGTCAGATATTCCATCCCAGAATTTTCAGAACTGTACTTAAGACACTGCGCCTTATGTGGAAGGGCTAATTGACATCAGCATGTGCTGAATTTTGTTATGTTTTCTTAGTTAAGGATATTTTGCATAAGATACAAGTTCAATATGGAAAATGGGAAGTAATTAAGGAATTGTATATATTGGAAGGGTGAAGTGCATAAGATACAAGTAAAATGGGAAGTAGTTAAAGGATTGTACTGATTTAAAAGGACATGCGTTTCCTAGTATTAATTCTTGATACAGCCTTAATTTGAAAAAATCCGGAGTTGCACGTAGTAATAATAATTCATAATGAAACACTTGTTAATTGCAAATTATGGTAAATAAAATTTGGCTATAAATTTGATTTAGCCAATATTTTAATTTTTTAATTAATACTACACAACATTATAATTAGAGCTGCACATTTGGAGTTTACAAAACTACACAAACAAGACTAAATTGAACAATAATATAACCCTTGCATGGATACGCACGTGAGTAGAGCCTTGTCTTAGGAAACAATCTACATGGAGGAGCAAAATAATATAATATCTTATTTCTCATATTTATTTAAATATTCTTTGTTTCTGTTTCAAGTGATGAATATACGATCTGGCTCTGGTGTCCAGTCTAGATGTGGAAGTGCAGTGTAGTCTTGTCCGAGGAAACACTGTACATGGAGGAGCAAAATGATATAAATTCTCATTCTTGATATTTATTTAATTTTTTCTTGTTTTTGTTTGTGGTGAATCTGCGATCATTTTCTGCTGTCCAATCTAGAGGAGGAAGTGCAGTGGAGTCTTGTTTGAGGAGACACTGTACATGGAGGAGCAGCATACTATAATTACTCATACCTGATATTTATTTAATTCTTTCTTGTTTTTGTTTCAAGTGGTGAATCTGTGATCAGTCTCTGCTGTCCACTCCAGATGTGGAAGTGAAGTGGAGTCTTCTTTGAGGAAACACTGGCCATAGAGGAGCAAAATGATGTAATTTCTCATACTCCATATTTATTTAGTTCTTTCTTGTTCTTGTTTCAAGTGATGCATATACCATCAGTTTCTGTTGTCCAGTCCAGGATGTAGAAGTGCAATGGAGCCTTGTCTGAGGAAACACTGGCCATAAACGAGCATGGTGAGTTGAGCAAAATGATATAATTTTCCATACTTGATATTTATTTGGTTTTATCTTATTTCTGTTTCAAGTGATGAATATGCGATCAGTCTCTGTTGTCCAGTCCAGATGCGGAAGTGCAATGTAGCCTTGTCTGAAGAAACATTGGCCATGAATGAGCATTGTAAGTTGAGCAAAATGATATAATGTTTCCTACTTGAATAGCCTAGTGATGGAATATGCGATCAGTCTCTGTTGTCCAGTCCAGATGTGGAAGTACAATGGAGCCCAGTCGGAGGATACACTGGCCAGGAATGCGCATGGTGAGTTGAGCAAAATGATATAATTTCTCATACTTAATTTAGTTAGTTCTCTCTGATTTATGTTTCAAGTGATGAATATACTTTCAGTCTTTGTTGCCAAGTCCAGATGTGGAAGTGCAATGGAGCCGTGTCTGAGGAAACACTGGCCATGAATGAGTATGGTGAGTTGAGCAGAATGGTATAATTTTTAATACTTCATATTTATTTGGTTTTTTCTTATTTCTCTTTCAAGTAAAGAATGTGCCATCAGTTTCTATTGTCCAATCCAGATATGGAATTGCAATGGAGCCTTGCCTGAGGAAACACTGGCCATGAATGAGCATGGTGAGTTGAGGAAAATAATATAATTTTTCATACTTGATATTTATTTGGTTCTTTCTTATTTCTGTTTCAAGTGATGAATATGCGATCAATCTCTGTTGTCCAGTCGTGGAAATGCAATGCAGCTTTGCTGAGGAAATACTGGCCATGAACGAGCATGGTGAGTTGAGAAAAATGGTATAATTTTTCATACTTGATATTTATTTAATTCTTTCTTATTTCTGTTTCAACTGATGAATGTGTGATCAGTTTCTGTTGTCCAGTCCAGATGTGGAAGTGCAATGGAGTCTGGGGAATAACTGGCCATGAATGAGCATGGTAAGTTGAGGAAAATAATATAATTTTTCATACTTGATATTTATTTAGTTTTTTATTATTTTGCGATCAGTCTCTGTTATCCAGTCCAGATGTGGAAGTGCAATGGAGTCTGGGGAATAACTGGCCATGAATGAGCATGGTAAGTTGAGGAAAATAATATAATTTTTCATACTTGATATTTATTTAGTTTTTTATTATTTTGCGATCAGTCTCTGTTATCCAGTCCAGATGTGGAAGTGCAATGGAGCCTTGTCTGAGAAAATATTGGCCGTGAATGAGCATGGTGGGTTGCGAAAAATGATATAATTTTTCATACTTGATATTTATTTGGTTCTTTCTTATTTTTGTTTCAAGTGTGAATGTGCCATCAGTTTCTGTTGTCCAGTCCAAATGTGGAAGTGCAATGGAGCCTTGTCTGAGGAAACACTGGCCATGAATGAGCATGCTGAGTTGCGAAAAATGATATAATTTTTCATACTTGATATTTATTTGGTTCTTTCTTATTTTTGTTTCAAGTGTGAATGTGCCATCAGTTTCTGTTGTCCAGTCCAAATGTGGAAGTGCAATGGAGCCTTGTCTGAGGAAACACTGGCCATGAATGAGCATGCTGAGTTGCGAAAAATGATATAATTTTTCATACTTGATATTTATTTGGTTCTTTCTTATTTCTGTTTCAAGTGATGAATGTGCCATCAGTTTCTGTTGTCCAGTCCAAATGTGGAAGTGCAATGGAGCCTTGTCTGAGGAAACACTGGCCATGAATGAGCATGGTGAGTTGAGCAAAATGATATAATTTGTCATACTTGATATTTATTTGGTTCTTTCTTATTTCTGTTTCAAGTAATGAAAGTGCGATCAGTTTCTGTTGTCCAGTCCAGATATGGAAGTGCAAGGGAGCCTTGTCTGAGGAAACACTGGCCATGAATGAGACTGGTGAGTTGAGCAAAATGATATAATTTGTCATACTTGATATTTATTTGATTCTTTCTTATTTCTGTTTCAACTGATGAATGTGTGATCAGTTTCTGTTGTCCAGTCCAGATGTGGAAGTGCAATGGAGTCTGGGGAATAACTGGCCATGAATGAGCATGGTAAGTTGAGGAAAATAATATAATTTTTCATACTTGATATTTATTTAGTTTTTTCTTATTTTGCGATCAATCTCTGTTATCTAGTCCAGATGTGAAAGTGCATGGAGCCTTGTTTGAGAAAATATTGGCCGTGAATGAGCATGGTGGGTTGCGAAAAATGATATAATTTTTCATACTTGATATTTATTTGGTTCTTTCTTATTTCTGTTTCAAGTGATGAATGTGCCATCAGTTTCTGTTGTCCAGTCCAAATGTGGAAGTGCAATGGAGCCTTGTCTGAGGAAACACTGGCCATGAATGAGCATGGTGAGTTGAGCAAAATGATATAATTTTTCATACTTGATATTTATTTGGTTCTTTTTTATTTCTGTTTCAAGTAATGAAAGTGCGATCAGTTTCTGTTGTCCAGTCCAGATGTGGAAGTGCAATGGAGCCTTGTCTGAGGAAACACTGGCCATGAATGAGCATGCTGAGTTGAGCAAAATGATATAATTTGTCATACTTGATATTTATTTGGTTCTTTCTTATTTCTGTTTCAAGTAATGAAAGTGCGATCAGTTTCTGTTGTCCAGTTCAGATGTGGAAGTGCAATGGAGCCTTGTCTGAGGAAACACTGGCCATGAATGAGCATGCTGACTTGCGAAAAATGATATAATTTTTCATACTTGATATTTATTTGGTTCTTTCTTATTTCTGTTTCAAGTGATGAATGTGCCATCAGTTTCTGTTGTCCAGTCCAAATGTGGAAGTGCAATGGAGCCTTGTCTGAGGAAACACTGGCCATGAATGAGCATGGTGAGTTGAGCAAAATGATATAATTTTTCATACTTGATATTTATTTGGTTCTTTTTTATTTCTGTTTCAAGTAATGAAAGTGCGATCAATTTCTGTTGTCCAGTCCAGATGTGGAAGTGCAATGGAGCCTTGTCTGAGGAAACACTGGCCATGAATGAGCATGGTGAGTTGAGCAAAATGATATAATTTGTCATACTTGATATTTATTTGGTTCTTTCTTATTTCTGTTTCAAATAATGATAGTGCGATCAGTTTCTGTTGTCCAGTCCAGATATGGAAGTGCAAGGGAGCCTTGTCTGAGGAAACACTGGCCATGAATGAGCATGGTGAGTTGAGCAAAATGATATAATTTGTCATACTTGATATTTATTTGGTTCTTTCTTATTTCTGCTTCAAGTAATGAAAGTGCGATTAGTTTCTGTTGTCCAGTCCAGATGTGGAAGTGCAATGGAGCCTTGTCTGAGGAAACACTGGCCATGAATGAGCATGCTGAGTTGAGCAAAATGATATAATTTTTCATACTTGATATTTATTTGGTTCTTTCATATTTCTGTTTCAAGTAATGAAAGTGCGATCAGTTTCTGTTGTCCAGTCCAGATGTGGAAGTGCAATGGAGCCTTGTCTGAGGAAACACTGGCTATGAATGAGCATGGTGAGTTGAGTAAAATGATATAATTTGTCATACTTGATATTTATTTGGTTCTTTCTTATTTCTGTTTCAAGTAATGAAAGTGCGATCAGATTCTGTTGTCCAGTCCAGATGTGGAAGTGCAATGGAGCCTTGTCTGAGGAAACACTGGCCATGAATGAGCATGCTGAGTTGAGCAAAATGATATAATTTGTCATACTTGATATTTATTTGGTTCTTTCTTATTTCTGTTTCAAGTAATGAAAGTGCGATCAGTTTCTGTTGTCCAGTTCAGATATGGAAGTGCAATGGAGCCTTGTTTGAGGAAACACTGGCCATGAATGAGCATGCTGAGTTGAGCAAAATGATATAATTTTTCCTACTTGATATTTATTTGGTTCTTTCTTATTTCTGTTTCAAGTAATGAAAGTGCGATCAGTTTCTGTTGTTTAGTCCAGATGTGGAAGTGCAATGGAGCCTTGTCTGAGGAAACACTGGTTATGAATGAGCATGGTGAGTTGAGCAAAATGATATAATTTTTCATACTTGATATTTATTTGGTTCTTTCTTATTTCTGTTTCAAGTAATGAATGTGCCATCAGTTTCTGATGTCCTAATATAACAAAGCATAAGAATACATACGTATTTTACCGCCACGTTGAGAAATCACGTGAGGAGTGAAGTCATCTAACTTGGAAAATTAAAGTCTTTGCATTCGAATCGAAGTCTTGTGTGTGTGATAGCATGACAAAAAACCTAGGTCTTTAAGTCTGAGCAAATACATCGAGATATATTTCCCCTGTCTCTAGAAGACAGACGAAATCCAAATCTTCAAATGCGCGTGCGCGGCCTCTCCCTCTCACTCAGATCAAGTGAGATGGGTGTATTGTTAACGTTATGTACGCAGACGCAAGTTACTTTTCCCTGTTTCGCGTGTGATAGCTGTAGACGTGAAGACATGAAACCTGGAATAAGACTTACAAAATAAAACTTCGATAGCGTTCTAGTGTGATACGCCCTTTAGACTGATCTGTTGTCCACGCCCGAAGTCCTAGACATTTGCCCGGTAGCCAGAGCCAGAGCCAGATTTACCATTAAGTTAAACAAGCTTTAGATTAGGTACTCACAAATTCAGTTAATATTGCACTTATTATAGCACTTCAATGCCTTCAAGGGCCTCCAGAAACTTTTCAGCTTAAGATCTCATTCATCTTAAATCCAGCCCTACACGCCAGTGTTTTATATATTTATTGCCTATAAAATTAACTTTTATTCTCTCAAAGCTTTAATCACTTGTTCATAGATGGCAGTTCAGTTGTCGCTTGGTTCGAAATTTCCTTAATAAATTTTCGTGTAAATATTACATCATATGCGTACGTAAAGACTTTAATTAATAATTCAGTTTAGTAATGAACATATTGTGTATCCATAAAATAAACTCTAGTATTTAATATTAAACATATTACGTACAATTTATAATAATGTATGTAGTAATACATAAAATTATATATAAAGTTTATCATACCTTTGAGAGATAGAAATGTAATTTAGAGCTCAAATAAACTTCGCTTAATATTTCTGCTATTCATAACTCATTTGAACCACACCTTGTGTATGCTCCGTACCGCGTATATATGTATACCTCCTATCACTGCAAATAAACCTGGCTTTTCAAAAGAATAGATATAATTTAGATGTACTTAAATATTAATAAAATAAATACAAACTTCCCGAATAATAATTAACAATTATCCATTTCATTAAATGAGAACTTCATTAAATTATTTCCTTTTTTGGATGTTACACATGATCGAAATATAGAACTCTTAATGAAGAAGAAATGTAAAAAAGTAATTGTTAGATGTTATTTTTAGTTTTTCGTAGGTAAAATTATTTGAGTTATTGAAAATAGTATTTTATCTACGACCATCAAATAATAAATGCATTATGTGTCCAACTGTAAATACATAAAACAGTTCATATTTCAACAAGAGTTAAAAAGTGACGCGCATGCGTGCTCACACAGACCATCTTTGTAACTAGAATATTTATAAGTTAGAATAAACAAAACAATAAATAATATGATAGTATTTTAAATAGTGTTGTATATTACAATCAGCTGATGGTTCGGTAATCATCTTGATGTTGTGAGCTCTGAAGTTAAGCAATTGACACTCAGAATTGCTGTATTTTTAAATTAAATTTACTGATTTTTCAATGATAAAACTATACAGTTGTAGATAATATATCGTATTTGGCTCACGTATAGTGGTTATATTTCATTCAGATGATTACAATCCTCGCCTTCGGCTCGAGTGGTAAATGTTATCCTTGTGAAATATAGCCCCCAATTATATGATGATTAAATAAAATACTATTATTTATTGTTTTATTTATTCTAACTTAAAAATATTCTAGTTATAAAGAGCCCATCTTTATAACGTGTGAGGCGCAAATAATCACCGTTGCTGAGCGCAAACAACTTTAACTAACTAAAAAAAAAAACATTGTGTAAACAATGGTCATTATTCACGGCATGCGCACGCATGCGAATCCCCTTATACGCGTGCAATATCAACAGCTTTAAATATTTATATTTAATAAATATATAATGAAAGCTATAATGCACGGGGATAAAGTTTACCAGCGAAGTCGTAGACGAGGATTAAAATCAGCCGAATGTAAAATAACCATTGTTTGCGAGTATAATACAATATGTTATCTATAAGTACCTATATAGTTTTATCATTAAAAAAATAGTAAATTTTATTTAAAAACACAGAAATTCTGAATGTTAATTGTAAAACTTCAGAACCATCAGCAAATTGTAACGTACAACAATGTTTAAAATTTTGTTATTCATTGTTTTGTGTTCTAACTTATAAATAATATTCTAGCTATGAAGATTATAAAGGACTGTGTGAGGCGCAAATACCCGTCGTTGCTGAACACCAAACGTTTTAACTAACTTACTAAATAAAAAATTGCAGTAAAAAAAAAAAACGTCCATTATCGACGCATGAGCAGGCATGCGAATCAAATTTTATACTGCGTGCAATATTAGCAGCTTTTTGTATTTACAGTTGAACACATAATGTTTTTATTATTTTATCGTTTCGATCCCTTTTTTTTTGCTCATCACTTCAATTCAATTTTCTTTGTTCATCACTTCGATTAAACTTTCTTTAAGGGCCCGTTTTATCTATTCAGCCTAAGGCCTTCGGTGCTCTTAGAACATCTATATGGAGCTGCCGAGATTTACAGCTTAAAATAGAGATAATGATGTACAAGACAACTGTACTACCTGAACTTTCCTACAACAGTTAATCATGGCATCCCTGTAGATGGCATATTAAAGCTCTAGAAAGATTCCACCAAAGATGCCTTAGGACGTTATCAAATAACAAGATTATGTACCGGACAAATTAAATAATTTAGTAGCTAATGTTGATTTTCCGGACATATTTGCTAATAATTTTGATGTTATTAAAAAATATATTATCAATAATTTAATACAAAATGTATAGTATGTAATATTATATCTTATGTATTTAATGTAATTCATCTTAAATTTTTTAAAACACATTGTGTATTTGTTATTGTTCATTCAATACAACATATGATTTGTAGTGCCACTCTGTTATTGCGCCTGAGCCATTGGGTGGCCAAAAGTCAATAAATAAATAAATAAACACAGAAATGTTGGCTAAAGCTGGCATCGTCAGTATTGAGGCAATGCTGTATAAAATTCATTTCCTGTTGGGATATGTCATAAGAATGCCGAGTACTAGGTTACTCAGAAGATTACTATACCCAGAGTTGAAAGGAGGCTGCAGAGGTTTAGGAGCTTCTAAGCAACGCTACAAAGACAAGCTAAAAAATAAACCCCTCTACCGAAGCACATAGCGCAATCTAGTTCGAAACGAAATACAGCAGTACGAATGGACATGTATAGAACGTGTCACACTAGTACGCAATAAACGCAAATCCAGAATTCAGGTTGTTGCCTGATTCTGCCTATAATTATCCATGCGTTAATTGTGTCAAAATGTTCGCATCCAGAGTTGTCCTCTTCAGTCATGACCGAGCCAACTCTCCTTGAAATTTGTGAAATATTTCTATTTTAGTAGCAAAGCGCTGTCGTTGATGCGACGTAACAGTTCTCTACAGTATATGTGGTTATTGGCACCTATATTAATTTTATTTGTGGATAGAATTTTGAACAAGCATAGGTGAGTGGGGGTGGCGTGAGTATGGTCTGCCTCAGGCTCAAAAATTGTTGGGCATTGCCCTGCATATTACTATTTAATATATTCATAAAGTTACGCCATAGTTTATTCTGGAAACTGACCTACAGGTACTCCAAACATTTGATATTATACATTTAATTACAAGTAACAAGTTGGGAGTAAAAAAATTTCACGAACTAATAAAAATAAGTTGAGAAATTAATGTATAATTTTAATTTCTAATAGTTTAAGGCTACAAAAAATAAGAGTTCCGAATGAAAATTGCAGAAAAAAGAAAGTTACAATTTTGACACCTTCATTTATAAATGTCTAGAAGCGTTATTGTTGAAAAATGCCAATAAAAAATCTACTTAAAAAAATAAAAAATGCCGGGAGTAACAGTTAATCGTTACATTGACTTATTGTGATAAAATTGAAATAAAATATTTGTGAAAATATTGAATAATTATCAGCATATAAAGATTTATATCTACTCATAGGCGCCGAAAATATATTTTTCTAAGACGTGTTAACACGGTAAAATATATGCTAGTCCGCGCCACTTTGACAGTCATAGCTCTGCCACCAGAGATGCTATACGCATGTTTGACCGTTCCAACAATTGGCAAAAATGAAGTCAACCACACTAGATTGCAAAAAAAAAAAAAATGAAATGGTCATTATAATCAATATAATAAATATCATTTACTTACGTCCAACTGCACCAGTTGCTACGAATTTTGCGATTTAAGGAATGCTGGTTTTCATGACTTTTCTAGTGACAATAAGATACGAGGTGTGTAAATTAAATAAACAAACTGGCAACATAGCATTTGATCTGGCAAAATTTGGGATGCGGGACTTGGAGGGGCGGCAAGTGAACATGTGATACGCCTTCAGTACAACTGTTTGAACTCGCTAGAGTAATTTTGTTGTCCGTAGCGATTTTTGACGTGCAACAGTTTTTTTTAGTGCGTTCTAAAAACGAGTGACATTCATTTCGAGCAACGGTCAGCTATCAGGTTTTGCTTCAGACTTGGGCACAGTGCAACGAAAACTTTTGCAAAACTTCAGCAGGCCTACAGAGACAGTGTTTTGTCAAGGACCCATGTTTTTTGGTGGTTTAAGGCATTTTCAGATGGAAGATAGTTGATTGAATCACGCAGCGGAAGGCTTTTATCTTAAAAAACCGATGAAAATGTCGACAGAATCCGGGATCTTGTGCGTTCAGATCGTCGGTTGACAGTCAGAATGATCGGGGAAGAGTTGAATTTGACTCACACTACCGTTTATCAGATTTTGACCAATGAATTGCAATGCGCCTGGTCACACAGCAATTTCAATGAACACAGCAATTTTGTCCAGTAAAAACATTCCTGTGACTCCTCAGCCTCCTTATTCATCTGACTTGAGTCCTTGTGACTTTTTCCTCTTCCCAAGATTGAAAAATCACCTCAAGGGACGCTATTTTGGGACACTCGAAAACATTCAAACGTCCGTAACCGACCAGCTGAAAGCTATTCCAGTATCCGAGTTCCAGCACTGCTATGAGGATTGGAAGAACCCTCTCCAGCGCTGTGTGGTTTCCTAAGGAAGTTATTTTGAGGGAGACAATATTGAATTGTAATTATATTCGAATAAAAAAATTTAAAAATCAGTCCGGTTACTGAATTTACACACCTCGTATTTACTTTTTCATTACTGACGTTGTGTCCGAATATTTGAGTCCTAATATCAGTAAATGGTCTTCAAACCTTGTTTTAAATAATATTTTAGCATTTGCGTACCCTAAAAATATAGTGATAATCTGGGTCTATAGGCTACAGTTGGTATAGTGCGTTCAAAGGTGAGTTTGCAGTACAGGGCATATGGAATAGTTCTTTTTCATACTCTCGAATAGGTTTACACAATGACCCTATCCTTTTCTTGCTTGTCGACGTTGCCAGCTCTAAAACGCGCTGATCTGTGAACACGCAGTATTCTACAAATGGCCATTTGTTTTTGTTGAGTGTTATTTTGAGTTTTATAAGAGTTGATTTTTGTAAATCATACGAGTTTTTCATATTATTATAATTGACACATATGACACTTTTACAACATTTGGCAACACCGCTCCCATTTACCATAAGAGCTATACTGCAAACTCACCTTTGAACGCGCTATAGTTATGATTATTTTCAAGTATCACTAGCACGGACTCAAATTTTTAATAGTGTTGCTCTGCAATTTCCTCCCTGATACTCAAAGCCAAGTATTACACATGAAATTGGAGGAATACGATTACATTGAATGGGCTACGTGATAAGGATGAAGGACGACAATATAGTAAAGAAGATCTGGGAAGATTGAACATCATTCGTCCAGCGGGAACTTACAGATGATTTAGCACAAGCCCGTGCAAACTACGGCCCACGGGCCGCATGCGGCCCTCGAGCTTTTTTTTGTGGCCCACGGAGTGAAATTGAAAATTTGAATAAAAAGCAAAGCAAATTGAGATATAAAATGGGTATTTCAAATATATTTCTAGTAAAAAAAAAAATAAATATCTCTCTTAACAAGCTACATATAAAATACACCGTTTCTTAGTCGAGTGCATATCGCAGACGTGCATTTGCGACGAATCGCTGCGCAGTTCGCTCAAAATGCTGTTCTTATTGCATTTTTTTATTTATTTTTCTGCATACGCGGTTAATATTGATAGTCTTGTGCAATGTATCTTATACCAAACAGGTGATTTTGTTAACTTTTTATATAATAAAGCTACAAATATCAAAATTATTTGTATTTAATTATTCAAAATATCTTTGGGCCCACCAGATCCAGGAAACACCATAATCCAGCGGTTCTTAAACTGTGGTCCACGAAACAATTTTGACATTAACTTTACATCCCCCAACTTTTCGCTTTTATTCAAATAACTCATTTAATAAAAATCCTACGTGGTCAAGACTTTTTGTATTTGTTGTTATCTAACTAGTTATTGACATAAGTAAACAATAATTAGTAAAATTTTAATTATTTTATTCAACTGCAAATTATTTACAGAAAATATATTATTATAAGATCTATTTTGATCAATATTTGACCAAGAAATGTTTGTATGAGTTTAACGTATTATAATTTGTAACTTTATTTTATTATTTTTACTACTATTTTTATCAATTTTATGTTTTTTATTCTATATGCTAATAAAAATGTTCCTTTATAAATGCTCAAGACCATTTATTAAAATAACTAGCGATACATTTTTACCAATATTTATTATAACGTAGTGCCTATGAGATTATTGAGCCAGAAATCAAGTCTCAAGAACGACGTAAAATGCCTAGGGTTGGGATGGGGTCCGCAAAAAAAAGTTGTTCAAGAGGGGGTCCGCGGACTACATAAGTTTAAGAACCCCTGCCATAATCCTTGATAGAAAGTAGTGTGTAGTATGGCCCGCGAAGATTTCTCAAAACTTCCAAGGGGCCCTCCCGCTTAAAAGGTTGCACGGGCCTGGTTTAGCATGTATTGGTATGCGGTAGATACCTGAAAAGATCAGGCATTTGACAGATCAAAGTGGAGGAATTATGCAACTAAACCCTATTCCGGCGCCCATGCAAAGTAACTGTGTGACAGTGCTGAGTAATCAAATATGAACTAATAATTTCAAAGAGATCACATAATCATAAGCCGTCATGTAAAAAATAAATGATTGATTTGTTGTACCACACCTGTATTTGCAACATACAGACAGCTATTGTACTCTCGTGAATTTTCCTATTACATCACTGACGGCGGACAAAAGTCATATTTCGGCTGTTGAAATGAATTCGCAGTAATAAATTGATAGTAAATCTAAAATATACATAATTATTATTGGAAGTAATTAATCATTTTATTATGTAAATAAATCAAAATACATAGCATGGTTATTTTAATGATGTCTTTAAAAAAATATTTCTTTATTTTACACAATAAATAATCATGAGAAATAAAGTATTTAAAAAATTGCTATATGAAGTGTGAATTTTCATATTTTTCAGGATTTCGTAGGTATTTAGTAAGACGTCAAAAAAAAAAATTCTGCTTTTACCTGGTACCCGTTAATTACTCACTTCCCATTATATACCCAATATTCCCGTTAGTTGCCCGCTATCCGTTAATTAATGATGGAGTAGGGCCAAAGGGCCACCTGCTGCCCGTTTACATCTTTTCATTTGTCCAATCATGAGAAAGGACGGGAACATTTTTTACTCATAAATAACCAGAAATACTCAAAATATCTGGCAATTACCCGGTAATTATCTGCTACCGGGTAATGGGAAAATAATGGGTAGCAGATAATCAAAATCGAAACCGGGAGAAAGTTAACGGGGTGGATAGCGGGTACTTAGGCACCAATCGTCATTTTTAGTATCTAGTAACTGACTGGGTTATAGATTATTTCGCAAGATCAAATATTTTTATAAAAATTTAAAAAACTAGTTTTCTTTATTATCGGAAAAATCGGATGAATAATGATATTCGTATTATTTCTCTTGGATCTAATCAAATTTTCAGACTAATGGGAGAATTCTGTACAAACCGTAACCGTGAGCAATCTATAGGCGTTACGGGTATCTATAGACAACTGGTTGATTTAAAGAATATTAAATGAAATACTCAACGAAATCAAGAAAAGAACGTTCATTTACTACCCAACAAACACCCCACTGCTGCCATACGTCCCGGTGCACCGGGACATGTCCCGGTTTTGAGGTTTGTGTCCCAGTGTCCCGGTCCAAGAGTCATTTATCCCGGTCAATTTCAAATGTATGCATATTAAAAAATTATTTTTCGATAATATTGTACATATACATATATACATACTATATATAAATTATATTACAGATTCGAGGTCCGAAATGTTCCGGAGTAATGCCGAGTACCAGTCAGCTAGTGTCTAATTAATTAAAACCCATTGGACAGATGAGCGCAATTCGCTTTCTATTGACACCGTGAAAAGCATAACTCAATGTGTTTTAAATTATAAAATGTCATGCATTGAATTCTATAATTATATAAAAGGGGAAAAAGAACTGCTCCAAAAAACGAAAACATCGGAGAAGTATGATTGGGCAAAGAAGAGCGATGATAAAGAAGCCACCGAAGTCGGGGAAGGGGGAGAGTAAAGGCAAGAGAAGAATGGAATGTAAGGTTCTATTTGGTTTTATTAAATTGAATCGCCCATTAATTTATATTATATTATTTTAGATTTGATAAAGACGCATCCACAAAAAAAACATCAAATTTTTTCCAGTCGAACTGAGTGTTCCAAAAAGATTTACCATTGATCCCAACGTTTTGCTCTTGGAATACCTATTATCAATCTCTACTTTAATTATTTTTTTTTGTCTTTAAAATTTTTTATTTTTTAAGTTATTGTGCAATTTTTTATAATAAAGGTATTATTGTCGATAAAAGTTTTTTTAAAGTTGTTTGGGGGGGGGGGGTCCCGGTCGGTAGTCCGACAATTATGGCAGCCCTACACTAATAGCATGTAAACAGAGCCTTTGCGCGTGCGTTAACCACCCGTGTGTAAACATTCACAAGACCGTCCCCTACATAAATATAAACCAAATCGTGCAGGCGTGCAAATTCAGCACGCCGTGCGAGGTATGGGGCACAATTTAGGAAATATTTATGGCAAAGTTACACCAAACAATAAAGATTTTTTTTAAATTCCCTTTTCCTTTATTTACGTTTCAAGAGCTTTATTGCTATAAAGACATATGCATGAGAATATGTATTATTCTCATGACAAATTATTTTCTTCTACATGGAAACTGTTTTTTTTTAATGGTTTTGTAGGTATGTACTAAAGGCAATCAAGTGTAGAAAAATCTCTTACTTTGGTCTAGTATAACAGGAAATAAATACCAGCTTTTCCAGCTAATATTGAAAGACAAGATCGAGGGTCGACGCGGAATCGGTAGACGACAATTTTCTAGACTATGTAACATAAGGAACTGGAGATAACATAAGAAACGCAGAACATTTTTTAGGGTTTTGTAGGTATGACCAAAAAACCCTTATACCTTCATTTTGTCGTCTGTCTGTCTGTCTGTCTGTCTGTCTGTCTGTCTGTCTGTCTGTCTGTCTGTCTGTCTGTCTGTCTGTCTGTCTGTCTGTCTGTCTGTCTGTCTGTCTGTCTGTCTGTCTGTCTGTCTGTCTGTCTGTCTGTCTGTCTGTCTGTCTGTCTGTCTGTCTGTCTGTCTGTCTGTCTGTCTGTCTGTCTGTCTGTCTGTCTGTCTGTCTGTCTGTCTGTCTGTCTGTCTGTCTGTCTGTCTGTCTGTCTGTCTGTCTGTCTGTCTGTCTGTCTGTCTGTCTGTCTGTCTGTCTGTCTGTCTGTCTGTCTGTCTGTCTGTCTGTCTGTCTGTCTGTCTGTCTGTCTGTCTGTCTGTCTGTCTGTCTGTCTGTCTGTCCGGTAAAAATTGTAGCCAAACGGCTAGAGAGTTGAAATTCGGCATTCTTATACAACTCTTTGACCCGCACATAGGAAAAATACTAAAACATCTAAAAACATACCCCCCTAAAAATATATACAAATATGTGCTCATCGAAAACAAAAATATTTTTTTTTTAAATTCTGAGTAGGGTAACAACAGAATTTTTATTTTTGCAAAATAAATTATTTTGAGGCAATTTTTGCCAAAATTGTGCAAAAAAAATTTTGTCCCACACCCTGTAGCCCAGATGGTTTAAACTAAAAATCTTAAAAAAAAGTTATGTATATTGGTGTGAACCGAAATAGTACAACAGGAATTTTTGATCAGATTATGTTTTCGGAAAATAACGCATTTTTTGTGATTTTTGGTTCACAAAGTACAAAAGTTATACCAATGTAAAACACTCACATGCAAGGCCTGCGATAGCGTAATGGTTAGAGCACTGGTGTCGTAAGCTAGAATGCGTTGGAAACGAAGAGTTTCGAGTTCGAGTACGGAGTGAATTTTATTTTTTCTGTTTTATTTGCATTTTTATTATGTTGAAATTATTTTGTCAAAATTCTAGTTATATTTTGACAAATGTTGCATTTAATTTTTAAGAGCGTAAATTTAATAACCAGTCTTATTATATGATTAACAGACGATAAATTATTTTAAAAATATCGTTCATTTTGCCGTGATTACTACAAAGTAAAATTTGTCTTACACACTCAGCATGCCGCCTTCACTTATTATATACCTGCGAAACCCTGAAATGTGTGAATATTCACACTTCACATCAATTTTTTTAGATTGGCAGAAGATAGATCCTGCCTTTACCCAAATAATCGCCTACGACAGGGAGACCGGGCATGAGACTTGAAAAGTATGACCAGGAATAGAAATGTAAATTTCACGAACCGGAATGCGAGACCGTCACTACAAAGTACATAAACAAAAAACAAAGAAATTATTATTGGGAAAGATAATAAGATTTCATAGTGTTTATTTATAACTTACTACAATTAAGATAACGTACCTACATACATGTCAAAATAGTTATTTAGAAAAAATATGAAAAGTTACAAAAGGTAGAAGAAAAATTCGTAAAACACATAATCAGTAAACTATCCAGTTTGGTGGTGGATATATACCTTAAGTTGATCAAATTGAAATATTTACGTCTGAAGCTAAATTACGAGGGGGAAATTATACAGCCGGCATTGGGGCATTGGGGCAGTGATGGGATAATTGTAATAATGTTGGTGGCGACTTTGTTGAAAAATAAAACTTGTTTTCGGCTAAGTATTTCCTTGAGTATATTTTTAATAGCATTTTGTGACTTAATTAATGATTTTCTCTCGTATATAATTTTTAAAAATCCATTCCACAGAATTTCCTCTACGCATATCTACAGATCGGCATCACGCTAAAACAGTTTGTTCTTGTTACAAAAATTCTAATTTGTGCTATCTGTAAAAATCTCGAAAAATCGAAATTGGTATGATTACAATATCTTCCCCTCTGTATATTACGGTCGGTGAAAATATAGATAGGCATCTTGCGGACAAGAAAACATTTTTTTAAATATATTTTTATACACAAATTTATTTTGAAATGACAGTGGAGAGAGTAAGCTGTAAGTAGTAGTTTTTAAATTAAAACGAAATTTTTTTTAAATATTGTTTTTTGGATGGTTTGAAACAGATATCTGAATGTTTTTCACGAACCGGAACAATATTTTCAATAATTTCACGAACCGGTACACCGTTCCAATTTGCTCCCGAACATTTCTAAACCTTATTAAAAACCTTATAAAACCCCAAGAAAACCTTATTCCATCACTCATGTGTCTGTATGTTTGGTAGAAATTGTGGCCAAACGACTGGACCTATAAAGTTGAGCGCAAGCAGTGTATCTCAAAAACTAGAGCTAATAGAATTATTTTGAAATATTCGTTTTTCTGGACTCAAAATTAGTAGGATTTATTATTTTCAGAAAGGATAAAAATTTTAAGTAAACTTTATTTTCTTTGCTGCAAAAAAACATGGATTTTGAATTTTTTGCTTCCATTTTTACCGACCGCCAACATGTATAAGGGAGGTATTGTGATCATACCGATTTTGACATTTCGAGATTTCGATGGATCTTCACGAATTGAGGTCCAGCATGATGTCTGTCGGTCTGTCTGTCCGTCCGTCTGACTGTCTGTTCGTCCGTCTGTCTGTCTGTCCGTCCGTCTGTCTATGTACACGTGCAGAGCCAATTAGGCTAAAAGGATTTTTATGAAACTGCATATTTTAGCTTTTGACATCAATGACACGAGTTGGTCAACTTTTGGTAAAAATCGGTTGACTAGAAATGGGAGTTTACTCGTGTCGATTTTAAGATTTCTGCAAATATTTAGCAACAGAAAAATATTTAGAAAAAATCTATTGAACAAAAGTTGCTATAAATGCAATAACTAATAACTTTCATTTGAGACGTTTTTTGATAAAACGAAAAATTTCGAAAAATTTTTGTAAAATTTTTTGTCTCAATTTTTTCATACTTATATGTAACGTTTCCATTGTCATGATAAATAATATCTCTGTTAGAAAATATTAGGCCAAGTTACTTCTAATGGGTGTTTTTTTTAGAGGTATAGAACTTTAAATTGCAATAAAACAACGATGGATTATTCGATTGACATGAATTTTTTTTTATTCGAAAGATAATCTTGTGGCATTACATTTTAAATATGATTTCTGGCATATGA
The DNA here is from genome assembly GCA_963971575.1 of Liopterus haemorrhoidalis. Taxonomy (NCBI): domain Eukaryota; kingdom Metazoa; phylum Arthropoda; class Insecta; order Coleoptera; family Dytiscidae; genus Liopterus; species Liopterus haemorrhoidalis. The sequence goes on from OZ020611.1 coordinate 59,151,094, forward strand.
CCGCCACGGCTGGCTCGGATGTAGTCCAATCTGGACGTCCAATTTTCGATGACTTTTTCCAACATTTGTGGCCGTATATCGGCAATAACACGGCGAATGTTGTCTTCCAAATGGTCAAGCGTTTGTGGCTTATCCGCATAGACCAATGACTTTACATAGCCCCACAGAAAGTAGTCCAGCGGTGTTAAATCACAAGATCTTGGAGGCCAATTCACAGGTCCAAAACGTGAAATTAGGCGGTCACCAAACGTGTCTTTCAATAAATCGATTGTGGCACGAGCTGTGTGACATGTTGCGCCGTCTTGTTGGTATGATTTAATGTAATGCCACAAGATTATCTTTCGAATAAAAAAAAATTCATGTCAATCGAATAATCCATCGTTGTTTTATTGCAATTTACAGTTCTATACCTCTAAAAAAAAACACCCGTTACTTTGCTGCTAGAATGTATTTTATACAAGTACTTTATAATGGCGGTCGGTCCTGTGGTGGCCACAGCTGATTTTTTTTATTACTGTTGTATTTTTAATGTATGTTGATGCAGATGATTGTGCGCTAGTAGATCACCCACCATCCAAACTTCAATAAGCAATATATCTTTTTGCTAAGGCATCGAAGAAATTTGGGCTTACTATTGAAAAAATTACAGGGAAAATCTTGAAAAGATAGTAAACAGAAAAACTGTCAATATAACAACAATGTTTTAGTAACTGCACTGAAAATAGTTAATGCATTTAAATATCTAGGAAATATTATAACATTCAAATGCTCTATGGATGGGGAAATCTGTGAAAGAATATGATCCGCCACTGCTGCTTTCGGCAGCCTCAGAAATCCTGTATGGAACTTACTTGGCTTACAACACCGAACCAAAATAATGGTATACAAATTTGTAGCTGTGCCAATACTTTTGTGAGGAAGTGAATCGTGGTGTTTATACAGACGGCATATACGAGGTGTGTAAATTAAGTAACCTTACCGAATTAATTTTTTTTTATTCGAAAAGAATTACAATTCGATATTGTCTCCCTCAAAATAACTTCCTTGGGAAGCCACACAACGGTGGAGACGGTTCTTTCAATCCTCATAGCAGTGCTTCAACTCGGATACTGGAATAGCTTTCAGCTGGTCGGTTACGGATGTTTGAATGTTCTCGAGTGTCCCAAAATGACGTCCCTTGAGGTGATTTTTCAAACTTCGGTAAAAGGAAAAAATCACAAGGACTCAAGTCAGGCAAATAAGGAGGCTAAGGAGCCACAGGAATGTTTTTACTGGCCAAAAACTCGTGAAGATGAAGGCCTTCCGCTGCGATTTTCAATCAACTTTCTTCCTTCTGAAAATGCCTTAAACCGGTAAAAAAACCTGGGTCCTTGACAAAACACTGTCTCCGTAGGCCTGCTGAAGTTGTACAAAAGTTTTCGTTGCGTGATTCATCCTCAATCAACTCTCTTCCATCTGAAAATGCCTTAAACCACAAAAAAACATGCTGCTGAAGTTTTGAAAAAGTTTTCGTTGCACTGTGCCCAAGTCTGAAGCAAAACCTGATAGCACACCGGTGCTCGAAATGAATGTCACTCATTTTTAGAACGCACTAGAAAAAACTGTTGCACGTCAAAAATCGCTAGGGACAACAAAATTACTCAATTATATAAAATTACTAGGGCAAAGGAAAAAATTTAACCACAAAACATTGTTTTATTATTAAGTCTTACAAAAGAAATATGCAGATGGTCTACTGCAGCAGAAAGTTTATTATTTTATTTATTGTACCAGTACAACAAATATTTTTAAGAGCAGGTTCTAACTTATAAATTGTTGTTGCTGTACCAATATAATTCAATATTCATTTAGTCAATAATCGGGATTTATGAAAATGATTTAAAAAATAGTTTTGTTTCTCTAGTTATAGCCGATAGTGTATGCATGTATGCAGTGGCGGATCATGACAAGTGGAGGCCCTAAGCGGTAGAAATAAGGGGGCCCCAAAATCAATTAGGCCAAAAATAAGCTTATTTGAATCAATTTACAAATTATATTTAAAAATTTTAAACTGTAAAACAATTTTCAAGGAAAAAAAAAGTCTTTTGCATTATATCAGATTATTTATTTTATCAATTTTGAGAATTTTAATGAAATTTTTTTTTCTCATTGAATTTCGGGGCCCCCCACCAGCTCGGGGCCCCCCGCGACCGCTTAGTCCGCGTACCGTATAATCCGCCACTGCATGTATGTGTTTCTATATTGTCCACAGAAGCACATTCTACATAACAATGATTTACATTATAAAATTAACAAAAATATCTACAAATACCTTTCCAGTCGCTCCAATTTTGGTCCAATTTGTCCAATTTGAGTCCAAACACTAAAGTCCACACTATAACACACTATTTCAAGTATTTTCTGCACTTTTATCACTTAAAAATAACTAAAAACGTCAGAAAATAATGAAGCCGCCACTTGCAAAAATCACGTATCACTACATATCAAGATGGTTAATCCTGATAAAGCTCATTAAGGAATATAGTCATTAACAATTAATACATAAGGAACAGAATTGTTTAAAATAATTCTTTATGAGAATAAAAACATATATTAATATTTTATCAATAGTATACAGGTGGTTGAAATTGAACTACCGGGCCCAATATACTATATTTTTATTATTGAAGATGAGGTATAACGTTAAATTTGGAAGTTACTTGGTACTACATGATCTAAAATAGTTTATATTTTGTTACTTTGTATCTTTATATAAATAGTTATACATTTTGATTGAGGGTTTATTAAAATTTCAGAGCTATAGCGTTGGAGACACGGCCTATATGGTAAAATGGGAGGACACAGGTGATAATAGGATGACTTTTGGGCTATCAATGATAATTCTGAGATCTCAGAAAGGGATGAAAATTACTATTGGAAGTATAATGGAGTTATCTCTCGAGAATTTTATACAGGTTAATTTTTTTATTTACGGGTTCATTTGGAGGGCTAAGGTGTCCCCCCTGGGCATTATGACCTTAAGGTTCGTTCTTTCCACCTTCATTTAAACCACTAGGTAACTATCCGACAGATAATGTTATCTGGAACTTTATCTTCTGAATAAATGTCATTACGAAGCAGTGAATTCAATACATCAGTCTCATTATCCGTTAGATAACTATCCGATAGATACATTTGTATTGAAAGACGGGATGACACACAATTATTATTATTATATATATATATATAGGGGGAGCGAGGGAGGGATCCCAAGGTGTATCAAGATAGAGGAATCACGATTTTTCTCGAAAAGACGATGTGTGAGCAAGTTTGGTGACCAGAGTTTACCCAAATAATTGGATGGTAGTATTTAAATTTTCTGAATAAACCGGAAGTACAGGATATCAAGGACAACTTCGATTTTTTATATAGGAACGTATACGCCATACACCGTGTTGGGTATAATTGGATAAAACTTTTGAAAAAAAAACAACTTTTTTTTAATATCTGTTACGATTACCTATAATGGCTTGCAAGTATTTTTATTTACAACTGTTCCATTGTTCCAAGTTGCTTTCCATTTTGAATACTTTCGCATCCTTACTCTTTAGCTAACAGTAGCTCGGAGCATAACAAAAAATATTGCAAGTTCAAGTCGTACCTACTTGAAAGTACTTGAAGTACCTCGCGAACCGTTTTAATTAGTTTAAATTAGTTTTCAAAATAAGTATAATTTATTTTATTTAAGTTTAAAAGGTATATTTTAATGAATATAAATGTCATATATTCATGAATATATCTTGCAAAATTGAGCGTTTTTCTATTATAATTTCATGCTTCGATTTTATTCGGACTTCGCGGCCCCCCGACGAAGCTTTCACGCCCCCCCCAGGAGGCCGCGGCCCGCCGGTTGAGAAACGCTGTCCTATACTACTATGTTGACCACTGGCCTCTTCACCCCGAGTAATGCCGGGTTTACATTTGTAGATTAAAAGAGCTAGTAACTAGCGCAAGTACTACGCGCTTTACTCTACTATCTTATTTTCGGGATAGTAGGTGTTCGTACACAATTGGCATACTATCTTATTTTCTGGATAGTAAGTGTCTAAATACATTTGACATCTTCATTGTGATTTTGTTATGCAATTATCTTTTTGTAAAAAATAGTTTATGAATATGAATATACATCGTCGCCGACGTGATGCCATTAAAAAATTGTATTTTGTATTACATCATTTCTTGTGGAGGAAATAACTGATTGTCTTATTGATGGAATCAGTACAGAATATAAGCCTAAACGAAAATGGGTTAATAAATGCATTTATAGAAGAGCTACTCAGGGCGCATCAGCTCTTCTATTTCGTGAATTAGCTGTGGAAGATCAAAAAGAGTACAGACTGTGTTTAAGAATAACATCAGCTGATTTTAATAGGCTATTAAATTTAGTTAGTTCATTAATACAACGAACTGATACACTAATGACGGGTGCGATTCCAGCAAGAATAAAATTGGAATTAACGCTTTATTTCCTAGCCATAGGAAATAGTTATCGTAGTCTATAAAATCTTTTTCGTATAACAAAGGCGGCTATTGCACAGATGATTTCAGAAATCATCAATTAATAAATCAATGTTACGCAATTTAAGTAAATAAATTATAACTTACCTGATATATATTTCTTTTTTTCTACTTGTTATGACAGGTTACCACTTGCTGCCAATTTCAAATGAATCAATTTAGAGTATTGGGGAAAAATATAGTATCTAGTAAATACGTCGACGAGTTAGCTGCTATCCTAGCCCAACTACTAGAAGCTAGTACTCTACTAGTCACATTGTCGACTGTTTATACAGGGATAGTAACTAGTTTCTAGTTACTTGCGTAATTACTAGCTCTTTTACTCTACCAATGTAAACCAGGCATAAGTTAATATCAAGTTCTACAACTCTCACGGAGACTCAGTCCGTCTAGGGAGCGATACTAAATTTACTATGTGGTGTTTCGCTAGGTTTTATTTATAATTTGTTAATTTAAATAAAGATGAGGTAATAGGTATGAATACAAATATCCATGCCCTGACCGGGATTCGAACCCAAAACCCGGCACGCGAAGCAGGTGTGACCTCAGCGCTACCGAGGCCGGCTTTTGTTATTCTTTAAAAGTAATAATTGGATGGAAATAGATGTTGTGTAATATTTTTGAAAACATTTTCGAGACCTTGGTTAAATGTTATGTCCCTTTGAGCTATTTTATGATATCCAAAATAATAATTATAATTACACATAGCTTCTTATCTAGAAGATAACTACCACCTACATTATTATTTTCATAATTATAAATGACAAAATCATTTCAAAATATTTTTAACCTTTTAATATTCTTGTTTTGTTCGTTCTTAGATCCTTATTGATTCTCTTGTTTATTACTTCAAGGAATATGTGTCTAAAATATAAGATGTTAATCATAGTTTATTTAAAAATCTAGTCAGCACGTAAGGTTTCGCTATATTTTCATATTAGAGTGAAAAGTTGACAGAAATATGGTAAATAGAATATAGAATAACTGTAAATGTTTATTAAAATTTAAAAGACTAAACTATATTTAATCTCATTTTCAAACATATGTGGGAAAAAATAAGCCTAAATAACTACACTTTCGTTTTGTGAACTAGTAACAATCATTAATCAACTTGACACTTACATGGGATACACTATAAAAACGTACAGAAATCATAAAGATAGTCGTACATTATTCTGGAAATCTTGAAACATTCGAAAATTGAATATCTATATTAATAAAATTGGAAGCTATATCTGTTTTTTTTAGGATTTTGTGGGTATGACCAAAAAACCCTTAACCGTCATTTTGTCGTCTGTCTGTCTGTTCGGCAAAAATTGTAGCCAAACGGCTAAACCTAGAAACTTGAAATATGGCATGCTTATACAACTTTTTGACCCGCACATAGGAAAAATACTAAAACTTCTAAAAAACATATTCCCCTAAAAATATAAACAAATATGTGTTCATTGAAAAAAATTTTTTTTTAGTATTCTGTGTAGTGTATGAAAGCCCTTAGACGTGGATTAACGATCAAAATTTTATTATTGCAAAATAAATTATTTTGACGCGATTTTTGACAAAATTGTGCAAAAAAAATTGCCCCACATACAGGGGCAAGAATGGGGCTTGAAGATGGCCCAGATGGTTTAAATTAAAAATCTGAAACAATTCTAAGTAATGTACATTGGTAGGAACCGGCAAAGTACAACAGGAATTTTTGATCAGATTATGTTTTCGGAAAGGTTTTTTTGTGTTTTTAACTAAAATATGTAAAATATTTAGTTTGTTATGTAACACAGTAAACGAGTTAACGTTTGTAGTCTGGTTTGTATGGTTAGCATTCTCGCTTCCAAGGTGCAAACTACGGTTCGCTTCCTGTCTGGAGACAATTTTATTTTTTCTGTTTTTTTTTTGAATTTTTATTTTTTTCACATTATTTTGTCAAAATTCTAGTTATATTTTGGCAAATGTTGCAATTAATTTTTAAAAACGTAAATTTAATAACCAGTGGGAAGTGTTGAAATTATAATTTAATTCTATGTTTCAATGTATACGAAATTAGAGGGCCGAAGCTTATGAATTAAAACAACCAATGGAAGCCATAGACACAATTTTCAAAATCTTAATGAACCTTGCTATATATATATATATACAGGTGTTTGTTGGAATCACCCCGAAAATCTCCTTTATTTGTAAAGATACAAAAAATCTTCAGAACAAAAGTTAAACTAGACAAAAAGGCCCAACTAAAGGTTACTATAAGAATTCTGAGGCACTTCCGGTTTCACCGGAAATGATGTCAACTTTTGATCTAGCATAGGGAATCGATAATTTTATATTTTTTTCCTAAAAGTTCATTAAAGTAGCTTTACAATGACGCCAAAAAGTCATATTTTTTATGTTAACCATTTCAAAATGGCGACCATTTATTTTCAAAATAATAATCAACATAAGTTTTACAAAGTTGAACGTAGCAAGCTTTGAAAACAATAAAAAAAAGAAACAAAATATCTCTAAAATAAACTGTTATAACTAGTTATTATATGAAATAACATGAAATAACTTGAATTTTAATTTTTCAATTTAATGTTTTATAAGTAACAAGAGTTTAATAGTTTATTTTGATTATTTTTGTTTGAAAAAAAAAAAAATTGTATTAATTGGTAGTAAGTCGTTATTTGTACCTAATTATGGTTTATGTTGTTTTCAAAGCTTGCTACGTTCAACTTTGTAAAACTTATGTTGATTATTATTTTGTAAATAAATGGTCGCCATTTTGAAATTGTTAACATAAAAATATGATTTTTTGGTGTCATTGTAAAGCTAATTTAATGTACTTTTAGGAAAAAAATATAAAATTATCGATTCCCTATGCTAGATCAAAAGTTGATATCATTTCCGGTGAAACCGGAAGTGCCTCAGAATTCTTATAGTAACCTTTAGAGGAGCCTTTTTGTCTAGTTTAACTTTTGTTCTGAAGATTTTTTGTATCTTTACAAATAAAGGAGATTTTCGGGGTGCCCCCTTTCAAACAAACACTTGTATATATAAAAAAAAAAAAATACTGTACGTATTTAGAAACATAAATAATGGTATTAAGCATTCGAATTAAAATTAACAAAAAAATATTTTAACAAAAGTTGTTTTGGCATCTCAAATAAACATCATTCACTTACTAAATACCTGCGAAACCCTGAAATGTGTGAAAACTCACACTTCACATAAAAAATTTTTTAAAAAAAATTTCTGCCTCTTATTTGGTTTCTGCATGTTTCAGTTGATAATAAGACAATATACGCAAAAAAAATAATTTTTGTCTGTCTGTCTGTTTGTCCGTATGTTTATTGCGGATCAACATATTGCGGAAGCTAACCAAAAGACGTCTGCCACGTTTGCTGTCTCTGGAGAACAAACTCAATCGATGTCAACTCTCTCAAGCTGGTTTGAATGGGTTTACCAGAAAGCCGGTAGTTTTTTGCATCGCATCGTGGCCGTACATGACACATGGGTTCATTATTATATGCCAGAGATTAAGGAAGAGCCCAAACAGTGGATTCATCATGGTGCCCCGACTCCAAAGAAGAAAAAATGATCGCTTTAGCCGGATAGATCATGGCATCAATTTTTAGGATGTATTAGGTATCTTATAAACAGACTATATCCCAAAAGGCAAAACAATTAACAAACTATGCTGACCTTTTTGACCGTTTGTTGAATGAAATTCGCGAAGAACGTCCTGGTTTGGTTAAAAACAAAATCCTCTACCATCATGACAATGTATCTGCCCATTTCACCAGCAACTCGAAAACTGGACGAATTAAATTGTGGATTAGTTGGCTATCCACTTTATTCGCCGGATATGGCAACCTCCGACTTCTATCTCTTTACAGACCTAAACAACCCAGCAAACATTGAACTAACGGCCGAATGCCGGCAAACTGCTTTTACGCTGGTACATTGCTGGCACCAAAAGTAAGTGCAACGCCAGTATTAATAATGTACTTCACATTTGTATTTCGGACTCCGCCTATACGAAGTACTTTACCAGCATTTTATAAGCATTCCTTATTTGTATTAATCCAAGATTATTTCTAGCGGGCCAGTGCTTATGATCGTTCTTAGTCATAAAACACCCTAATGGCGTGGCCTTCGAGGGTCGGTACAAGTGATATTCTGTGAGTACAAGTTGGGACGTGTTGGTGGACAGTTTATCAAGATTATACAGTTTTTTATTGTGATTTGTGTGTGTTTTGTTAGATTTAAGGACGTAGTTTACACAAACTGTTTCATATTAAATTGTTTAATTTTTAGTTTAGTTCAATCATAGTTTTTTTCATGTAATAAAATTTTCAGTTATTAATAAATCTGATACAAGATTATAAATATGTCATTTAAAAAATATAATTTGTCATATTTCATTTTGAATAGTGACATGATAAATATTTTGTAAATACAATACTAACCTAAAATAATACAAACTTAATCAAAAACTGTAAAGCTTTTTTTACAATATAACCAAGTTTCTAAAAGTCAGTAATACACTATAAAAATCACCAGATCTAGTTTGTTCTTACAAAAGTGAACAGCTTATAGCATTAATGCTTATAAAATTTGTTTATTGAATTTATTTTAACAAGTATGATTTCTTTAGGTTGGCACTCTTCAAGTCAGGAGGAAAAGATGTGGTAGATAATACAAGACGAATATTGGCGAAAATTATTAGTCACCCCTTATCTTTAGGATGCAATTGGTTTGACCGAAATGGCAGAAAACCATTTTCTTAAAATTCTTCATTAAATTAATAAATTAAATAAACTAATTCCTGTTATTCCTGAAATTATATTTATTTAATATTTATAAATAAATCAATAAATTATAACTGTTGATTCAATTTACAATCGGCCAGTTTTACCATCGTTCAATAAATTTACCCAGCAAACATTTTTATCCGGACCAGTACTGGTAAAGCACATACTCGCCGGCATTGAAAGTAATGGGCCAGTGCTGGCATTTCGTACTGGGCCAGTACCCCGGTGTCCCGTGGCCCTTAGCTGGTCCATTGATGTATCAGTTGCTGGCCCAGCAACGGTAAAGTGCATTGAAAGTAATGGGCCAGTGCTGGCATTTCGCACTGGGCCAGTGCTGGCATTTCGCATTGGTCCAGTGCTGGCATTTTGCACTGGGCCAGTACCCCGGTGTCCCCGTGGACGTTAGCTGGCCCATTGATGTATCAGTTGCTGGCCCAGCAACGGTAAAGTGCAAAATAATCGCATTAGTTGCAAGATTTATTTCTGACAGACTAGTGCTTATATTATACCCACTCTCTAGTGTTTCAAATGTAATATATGTGTACTTACCCAGTATTAAAATAAATTAATGGTTAGGTGCAAAATAAATACTCATTTGGCCATTTTCACCATCGTTGAATAAATTTATTTAACAAGTAAAGTTGACAATATCGCATCGGTTTTAAAATATTAATGAAGAAATTAACATTGCTGTCAATAGAATGATGCGATATTGTTAACTTAAGTTGTTAAATAAATTTATTCAACGATGGTAAAACTAGCCGATTGTAAATTGAATTAACAGTTATAATTTATTGATTTATTTATAAATATTAAATAAATATAATTTCAGGAATAACAGGAATTAGTTTCTTTAATTTATTAATTTAATGAAGAATTTTAAGAAAATGGTTTTCTGCCATTTCGGTCAAACCAATTTCATCCTAAAGATAAGGGGTGACTAATAATTTTCGCCAATATTCGTCTTGTATTATCTACCACATCTTTTCCCCCTGACTTGAAGAGTGCCAACCTAAAGAAATCATACTTGTTAAAATAAATTCAATAAACAAATTTTATAAGCATTAATGCTATAAGCTGTTCACTTTTGTAAGAACAAACTAGATCTGGTTATTTTGGTGATTTTTATAGTGTATTACTGACTTTTAGAAACTTGGTTATATTGTAAAAAAAGCTTTACAGTTTTGGATTAAGTTTGTATTATTTTAGGTTAGTATTATATTTACAAAATATTTAAGATGTCACTATTCAAAATGAAATATGACAAATTATATTTTTTAAATGACATATTTATAATCTTGTATCAGATTTATTAATAATTGAAAATTTTATTACATGAAAAAACTATGATTGAACTAAACTAAAAATTAAACAATTTAATATGAAATAGTTTGTGTAAACTACGTCCTTAAATCTAACAAAACACACACAAATCACAATAAAAAACTGTATAATGCTCACAATCAATAACTATTCAAATACACATCTTAGAGTTTACACATCAGTTTTTAAAAACTGTTCACCAACACGTACCAACTTGAACTCACAGAATATCACTTGTACCGACCCTCGAAGGCCACGCCATTAGGGTGTTTTATGACTAAGAACGGTCAGACTTTTCAAATTATTACATTCAAAAAAAGTTATAACCATAAGCACTGGCCCGCTAGAAATAACCTTGGATTAATACAAATAAGGAATGCTTATAAAATGCTGGTAAAGTACTTCGTATAGGCAGAGTGCGAAATACAAATGTGAAGTACATTATTAATACTGGCGTTGCACTTACTTCTGGTGCCAGCAATGTACCAGCGTAAAAGCAGTTTGCCGGCGTTCGGCCGTTAGTTCAATGTTTGCTGGGTATTTAACAACTTAAGTTAACAATATCGCATCATTCTATTGACAGCAATGTTAATTTCTTCATTAATAGTTTAAAACCGATGCGATATTGTCAACTTTACTTTTTAAATAAATTTATTCAACGATGGTGAAAATGGCCAAATGAGTATTTATTTTGCACCTAACCATTAATTTATTTTAATACTGGGTAAGTACACATATATTACATTTGAAACACTAGAGAGTGGGTATAATATAAGCACTAGTCTGTCAGAAATAAATCTTGCAACTAATGCGATTATTTTGCACTTTACCGTTGCTGGGCCAGCAACTGATACATCAATGGGGCAGCAAACGGCCACGGGGACACCGGGGTACTGGCCCAGTGCAAAATGCCAGCACTGGACCAATGCGAAATGCCAGCACTGGGCCAGTGCGAAATGCCAGCACTGGCCCATTACTTTCAATGCACTTTACCGTTGCTGGGCCAGCAACTGATACATCAATGGGCCAGCTAAGGGCCGCGGGACACCGGGGTACTGGCCCAGTACGAAATGCCAGCTCTGGCCCATTACTTTCAATGCCGGCGAGTATGTGCTTTACCAGTACTGGTCCGGATAAAAATGTTTGCTGGGAAATATCTAGCTAGAAAAAGATTTCGATCGGATGCGGTGGTAATGACCTCCGTAAATGACTATTTTGAAAGCCTCGAAAAAAATCACTTATACAGTTGCTCCAGCATCGCTGACTAAGTGTATACAATTAAGAAGTAATTATGTAGATAAATAAAAATTTAATTAAATTTAAAAACATCTTTCATTTTAATTCGCACTAATTTTCATCCCGCCCTCGTAAATCAGGAAACAAGCAAAAATATTAGAAAGTACCATTACGTTGAAAATGTATGCGTACAGAAATGAAAACAGGAATAGAATGATCATGTAAATAGAATAAATGTGCAACGAGCAGGAAAAATCACAAGAGGTAGAACGAGGAGAAGGTTGAGTGATAATTTAGAATTAGAGTGAAACGAGGCAAATGATGAAAGAAACTGGCTCAGACCTAGGAAGAAGGAATTAATGAGAAGATGAAAATAGATACAAATTTATTTAGTTAGCAATTTTGAAAGGAGCAGGCAATTAAATATAGGTTTAATAGCTATGAAATTAGTGTTTCTCAACCTGTTATGCTTGTGGCCCAGTTTTAAAAAGTAAAGGATGAAGATAAAAATTCCAAAATGGCGCTTGGGATTTGTTTCAATTACAAAAGTTATAACGAGTAATCATCTGGAAAAGAACAGTAAATGATTTTCGTATTTTCGTTATAGTGTACAGTGGGTACTCATATTATTAGAGCAATGATGCAGAACCCTTTCTACCTTACAAAATTCCGAAACTCTGTAAATTTTTCTTACTTTCTTAATCGTTGAGCCCATTTATCATTTCTGGTGTTTGTTTAAGTTCAAATTTTACTTTTATTTATTTTCCTCTTGCACGGAGGAATGGCGCCACGGTTTTTACCATTCATTTCTGTCTTGTGTCTTACTTATTGCTTCATTCCAAGGGCTTTATATTCTTTCTATCGCTTTTCCAATTTCGTCACTTTATTCTTTCCTAGGTTATCCTCCGGGTCTTATTTTAGATAACCTGGCTTCGTAAGCCTTTTTTGTATCTCTACCTTCATCCATCCTTTTGGATAATACTATCTTAATTGGTTTTCTTCCGTCACTTCTTCTACTGGTTTTGTTAGCCAGCAATTTTTAACAATTTTTATTGATTATAAATATAAAACAAGTAATCAAAAAAAAAAACAAAATTAATTTATTGAAAATATAATAAACAGATTAATAATGGAAAAGCTAATATTATACATTCAAATTGGTTATTAATGTGAAACAGGGCTGGATCTAGGGTGTGGTGAGTGAGGCTCTTGCTTCGGGCGCAGAGTTTGTAAGGAAGCAAGAAAGAGTTGAGGCGCAAAAATTATGCCTACCTTTTTGGCCATCTCTGCGATTCGTCTTCCTTTTTTATTTGGCAAGACTGGTACTTTGCTTCGGGCGCAGAAATTCGCGAGTCCGGTATTTTTTTCTTACAATGTTATTTCAAAATTTAGTTTATTTGTGGTCTGCTGAATTCTAATATCTGGAGTGGCATCCAAATTACTACTCTATTATCATTTTGCTGCAGAGTAGAGCGAATATACACTATATCACAGAAACTGCGCTAAACGGCAACAAACAACAAAGAGCTGTTTTGAATAAATTTAGATATTCCTCTTCTAAAACCAGAACTCGTTTAATGAAACTTCACTAAATTCAACTTTTATTTGAATATATGAAGTCAAGTCGATGATATTTTATATAGTCTGAAGTAAATAGCTTCTTTTTTTTTAAATATTGAATGGATAACTTAATAGTTATTATCATCAATCAGCAAAGGAATGTAGAGCAAAACACAGGTCCTATCACCATGTGAGAAAATAGCAATTAAAAAAAAAAATTAAATAACTTCTTCAAACATTTTTTAAACTATTTTAAACATATTTTAAACTATTTGTTAATCTCATTCCAAGACAAATGTGAGAAAAAATAAGCCTAAATAACTACATTCTCGTCTATACATTGCATTTAAGACATTAATTAGAGCTCAAAATCATATTTTATTGCGGAACCCCAAATTTTATTGGTGGACCCCTAGAGACTCCGATGAAGAACATATTTTGGAATTTTTTATCAAAATAAAATGTATCCAAAAATTACAGTTTTACCTGAATTAACATTTATTCTACGAGGGCTACCTTTTAAGTTTTTACAAAAACAAAGAGAGAACAATTTTTTTGTTTTAAAAATCTGTTTTATTGGTTTTCAAAATTCTCGCCTTTAAAATTTGTACACTTTTGCATGCGTTCAAACCAATTCTCGAAACATTTTTTCCACTCTGAAGTTGGTATTTGAAAACATCGATTCGGTTTTCGAAGGGTTCAACAGTTTCTTGAGGTGATGAAAATCGCTGACCACGCATTTTTTGTTTGACATTGGGGAACAACGAAAAGTCGTTAGTTCGGATAAATCAGGTGAATACGGGCAATGAGACATTAATTCGAAGTTTTTCTCCTTCAAATAATCAATTGTTTGACATACTGTGTGGGAGAGCTTGTTTTTGGTTGTTTTTCCTGATTTTGTCGATAATTTTGGCAAACCTAATGTAGTATACCATTCAGCATTAACTGTTCTCCGATCCTCTAAAGGAATGGTTGAGACAAGTCCAGTACAACCGAAGAAACAAGAAATCATTTTCTTGGAAGTGCTTCGTAAACGAACAACTTTTGTGAGTTTCGGTTCATCTTGGAAGACCCAAACAGTGGATTGTTGCGTAGTTTCCGGTTCATATGAATAAATACAAGTTTCGTCACCTGTAACGATGTTGCAAACCGATTTTGCAGTGACTAGGTTGAATTTGTTTAGCATCCCTTACACCAATCAACACGAACCTTTTTTTGAGCTTCGGTCAAATTATGCGGAATCCATCGGGAACAGATCTTTTTCACAGCTAAATGTTCATACAAAATCGAATGTACTGTAGTCTTCGATATGCCAAAGGATGCCTCTATCTCACGGTAAGTCACATGCTGATCTTCTTTAATTATATTGCGCACAGCATTGGTGTTTTTTTGAATCACAACCGATTTTGGTCGACCTTCACGAGATTCATCACTGACGAACGCACGACTAGGACGAAATTCTGAAGACCAATTGTAAACCGTCTTTTCTGATAGTGCTTCATTACCAAGAGTTGAAATCCACGAGTAATATCCATTTTTTTACAAACTTTTTTTTAAACACTCACTATCAACAAACTACTTGGTCAATTTATAAGGTGCCACTGATTTCACAATAACAAATGTAAAATTTTACGAATATAGTCATCACATATAGTTATCACATTGGTCTCTGTTTTCGTCCTAACTGTCCCCCATAACTGTCCAGATATTCATCCAATTGAAAAGATGCATTAACTAAAACATATATTTTTTTATTATAAACATTTTTTGTCGCATACATTTTCCTGTTAAGTCAATAATAAGGAAGATTTAATCACATTTTTAACCCCAGAACATCCCCTTAGGAGACAAATTTTGAGATGCCGTATAGCCTATGTTCGAATCCTTTCTACTCTATCATCATACTAAATTTCGTTAAAATATGTCTAAGCATTTTGCGTGTATCACGGACAGACAGACAGACAGGCAGACAGACAGACAGACAGACAGACATCAATTGTTTTTTTTGCTCATATTGTCTTATAATCATCTGAAATGTGCAAAAACCAAATATGAGGCAAAAAAAAACAGATATAACCTCCAATTATTGTATTAATATAGAAGAATTGAAGAGAAAAGATTTGCTTATTTATTACACAAATAACTGTTGTTATACCATGTTTTCTGATTAATAAATAATAAGTAGGTACATAAGAGTGAGTAAAAAAAAAAACTATTTTGAACAGAAAAGAATTCTTTTCTTATACACATTGTTGTAAAGTAAGTGAACAGTAAGATATTTTAAGATTTTAGTTTTAGGTTGTCCCTCTGCATCTCCATATATATTCACCCAATTGAAAAATTGCATAAAATTTATATATATATATATATATAATAAAAATAAATAAAATTCTTATTTCATAATCGTCATATATTTATTTAAAAAAAATATAGAGACGTTTCGATTGGTAATCCAATCATCCTCAGTCCAATATTATTGTCAAATGTATAAAATCATGTATTTCCACATTAAAATGTTTGGAACGGACAGGAACGGTTTATCATAGTCTAGCCGAACGGTCTGTCCTACACAGAGTATACAGAGTATAGGACAGACCGTTCGGCTGTGACGATTATGAAATAAGAATTTTATTTAATACCTATATATATATATATATATATTCTTATTTTAACAATTTTTGTTTTATACGTTTTTGCCTAGTGGTCGTTTGTAAAAACATAAAAGATAACCCTCGTGTGCTAAGAGCACCTATAATCGCAGTATCTCACTTATTTACTTCACATTGAAAATATATACAAAAGATAGGTTTAGAATAAAGAAAACATTTTTTTCTGTTCTACTTGAAATTGAAATATCTTACTTATCATTAACGTTACAGTAAAAATGTACGTTACAAAAACCGTACGAAGTTCGGATACTCCAGCTAGTATATTATAAATAGGGCTTAATTCCCAAAGAAATACAGGTGCTTCAGCTAGTAGAAGTAAGTGTAATTAAAAAAATAAATAAATAAAAATTATTAGGTGGCATATGATCATCAACTATAAATTAATTTCTAAATTAACTGTTTCATTTGCACATTTTTACCCGTTATACCTCTTACCTTGTCTGATTGTTAAATTTCATTCATAAGTTTTTTACAGTTTCAGTTTTAATTTATTACAATGTCTATCCAAAACGAACGAATTGAAGTTTTGGAAAACGTAGTGCCGATGGGCATATGATTTGATTCGACAATGTGTCGTTTGTCGTGCGGCATGTTGGCCATGCTGGTATGTAGTGTTTAAAGTTCGGCAAGACCTGTGTTTGAATCCTGGACAGAGCATGGGCGTGGCCGGAGAAAGGAGATCATCCCAGGTTTTGAAAGTATATAAAGCAGAGCAGGGGCTTTGAATTTATACACTCAGTTCTCTCACCTTAGTTTAAGAAACATCTGTTTTGTGCTCCAATATGAGATTGTTTGTGGTACGTATCAGTTACACTTTTTTTTACACTTACGACCGAGTCTCATGTACTCTGCTACATACAGTTTTTTTGCGCTCTAACCACGAGAGAGAATAAATTGAAGAAAAAGATTGAAATAATGTTAGTTGGTTTCAAACTTGTGTCTTTTTTGTTTCTCTAAAAATTTCTAATACATATTGTGCACCGTTTTTAAGTTTCTTACGAAAATTAACTTTTGCACTTCAAGTATTACTTATAAGGCACTTCGATGATACAGTAATTAATAAAACTTATTATAATTAAGATTTAATATTAATAATACGAGTAAAAAAATGGGGTTTTAAATGCTTTTAGGATTATTATTTATATGCAATTTAGATTAACCCAGAGTTTATGGTTGACTAGCGAAAAAACGTCAAAATGCAAAGGGTCAAGTTTAATTTGGCCTTTTGTCTCCTGCATGAATAATTTGACGAAAAACAATTGATAAACCTAAATTTATGTATATGTAAGTCATTTCTCTGGTTTAAGCGTCTTTTTTTTTAGTTATCATGAAAACAGAGGTTGGCTAGGTCAATGTTTCTCAACCGGTGGTCCGCGGACTACTGGTGGTCCTTAAAAACATTTTCGTGGTCCGCGAAAGGCTTAGAAATTATCATTTTTGAGATTTTTTGTTTATTTTTCAATGATTTTTTTTTACTGAGGTATTATATAGATGTAGAATACATATACAACAAATTTGTTTAACAGTACATTTATTTTTTGTGGTCCGCGGTACAAAATTAAATATTTTACTGGTCCTTGGCACGTTTTCGGTTGAGACACGCCGGTCTAGGTAATTTCATGTATCAAGTTGACATTTATTATAAAAAGATAAAATATATAATACCTTTTTAAATTTTTGGAAGACAAGTAAAATATTTGTATTAAAAATGACATAAAAATCAAAAGGTAATGAAAATGACATTTCATAATGTCAGTTCTCCCTAACTTAAAAATTTTCAATGTAAGTATGTTGTACAAAGCTTAAACAAAATAGCTAAAATCCCGATTTATTTGCAAAAATATACTATATTTCAAAATTTAGTTTGGCTTAAACGTCTGGAATTGCCCATAGTTCGTTAATTTTGTGAAATTTATGGCAAATAATTCAAATTTTTATTCATAATATAAACAAGTGATTTATTTCTTAAATATTTCCATTTTCAAAACTATTTGAACAGCGATTCTGTTAGTTATTAGAATTTCATGGTTATAACCTATAAACCGTTATATTCTCACTCATATAGTGAGTAGTAGTGTGTAGTCTGTCTGTAAAATTGTAATCAAAAGGCTCGACCTAGAAAGTTGAAATTTGGTATGCTTATACAGTTCTTTGATAGCATATGAAAAATATATAGACTCCAAAAAACGCCTCAAAAATTCTACATTTATGTATTTTTCAAAAATTAGATAAAATATACGTATATTATTTTTAAATTTGCGATATCAAATGAAAAAATATATATGTTACTATTAAAGCCCGTATATTGATAAATCTTAGGTTTAACTAATAAATCTTAGAATTTTCTAGTTAAATCCTAATCCAAAGGGTTGGTAAATCTTAGGTTATACTGGAAAATCTTAGAATTAACCGTAGTTCAGGCTTTTACAGTAACATATTAACAAAGATAACAAATAAAATTAAATTTTTTCAATATCTATATGTAGAATTGGTGTAAAATAAAAATCAGAAAAAAATCATATTTATGTAAACCGGAATAATATTTTGAGGCTTTTTATTTTACTTTCTTAAGTGCATTACCAATAACATATTTCGGTGATTCAAATATTAAAATATTTTGAAATATTTCAAAATTGGCTTACTTGTGTAGGTACATTTTCTCCAAAAAATCCTTTCGTTGGTTACGTATTTTTGATAAATATGTTAATTCATCACTTTTTAAAGCTTCTCGTTGTCTATAATTATTATTACTAAATCAGTTAATTACAAAATACATAACATGAATCTATGCAAAGTGCATTACAATTTACAATTATCACATTAAAATCTTATTGCCCTCGCCTATGTTGTAAGTTGGCAATGCTGTTAGCAAATAGTTCTCTTATTTCGAACGATATAATGTTGACATTGAAAGTTCAAATAAAACAATCAAACCTAGTTGAGTTCAATTACTCACATAAAATTCAGTTTTTTAAAGAAGTCTGTTCAGTAACAAATGAATAAACACTTATCTGTCTCGCAAATGCCTTTAGCAAGAATGAGTAAGAAAGAAATATATAATTGAAAAGGCACAATGCAAAACCGACTTTATCACATTTTTTTCAAAACTGATATATCACGTGGTTTCCATTCCTTACCTTGAATGCTATTCAGAAAGAATATGAACAAAATAACCGATATCCCTTTATAATATCGCATTGAATTGTGCAAGACAAAACAGAACCAACCTTATCAACAAACGAGTCTGGTGCAAAATCAACTCTCTCCATTTCAATCACATTGCTTCATTATTTTCTCTATTTGCGCACGTTACAAACACATGTAGATAAATACAAGTCGACAATAACAAGTCACAACACGTACATAACTCCGTTTTTACGCTTAATTTTGTCATTTATTATATTATTTTAATTATCTACAAAAAAAAACACAATTATTTTTTTTTTATATACTTTTGTTTTCAATTTTTAATAAAATTTTATTCCATGACCTTTGAATCTAATATATCATTTTGCTTTTATTAGGTAGAGATTTAGTGCAAAATCAACTTTATTCAGTCATATCTCAGCAAAAACTACATTATCCAGACAAGTCTCAGCAAAACCAACTTTTTTCAAACAAAAAACTGAATTATCTCACAAAATATTAAATTTTCGATGTGGGTCTTATTTAATCTTAATCGTATTATCATTAACAGTAGATATTTACAAAAAAAAAATGTAGTGATAAAACAAACTCGAAAAACTTTTTTTTTTTTTTTAATACTCAAAGTTTTGATGACTGTCATAAAGTTGGTTTTGTTTTGTACGTCCTCAATTAAGTCGATTGTTGATTCGTTCATTTGTAATTGAACAGATTTCTTCAAAAACCTGTTCTTTACATTATATTTCACAAATTTGTTCAGCCACCCACTTCGGAATCTTCCGATATTGTGAAGTCACCTTGGAGGTCGATTCACCCTTAAGTATTTAATAAGTTAAAGAGTTTTTTTTATTTAAAGTGGGTACTGTTTAGACAGGGTTAATAAGAAAAATTTCCTTCTCTCCCATTATGCTCTTCTTAGTCGTTTGGAATCCTTTCTTTATTATATTTTATTAATTTGTTCATTCCATCAATTCCTGGCTCGAAATTTGGTCCACAAATTTTTAGATTAGAATGATGTTCAAACAATGTTTGCTAACAATAATAATTATTTTATCACTTAAAAATAATAACAATACAATGAATAGAAGGGGATAGTTGGGTAACACCTATTACCTAAGGGTTTTCTATTGTAACAGTGGAGTGGAGGACAACTCAGTTTTACATATCATCTCGAATTATTAAATAAGGGTTTGAGAATTGATGTCAATTTTTTTTTCAAATATGAAACTATTTTACAAAATATAAAATAAATAAAAAAAAAAACACTTTTCATTCATCGGTTTTGACGACCAGTTAGGACAATCCTAAACTGATCGGTATTTTCTCCTGATCGGTATTACTCAACTCTCCCCTAAATCTATCAAAATTTATGATGTCATAAAAACTCAATCAAATGTAATATCCCTATCGTGCCCTAAATCCGATCCGATTCATAACCCTGTGCCCTAAATCAAATATAATATCAGTAATAATAATTAAATTTAACTTTAGTATCGTTAAATAATAATATAAATTATATATTTTAGTACTAATAAAGTTATTAATAATAAATTAGCAAATAAATCTAAACAATAGCAAAAATGTTCATTTTAATTAAATTCGTATTTTATTAAAATTGGTTTTGATTATTTCAACTGCATTTATTAATTTTTCAAAATTAATAATTGTGTGCAGTATTTAATTGCTTATTAAAATGCCCGGAATAAAGTAAAATACAATAATGTTTTAATTAAATGTTTCATAACGAAAAATAGAGTGATATGTTTTACTGATTTTAGTTTTTAATTTCTCTGTTGAGGATTAATTTAATTCTGATTTTAATTTGTAGTTAATATTAATTTAGTTTTTGTTTTATTGATTCAAAATAAAATACCAGTTTTTATACAAATTCATATAGGTCTTCGCATAGTAGATTTTTAGAATATTATTAAATATATTGATAAGTGATTTTTAAATTTTTTCTCTTGTGACCCCGTTTTATATGAAGTAATTACTAACGGCTGGTAAAGAATCTATTAGTACTATCTTCTTCTTAGCCATTATCCATTCAGAATATAGTTTGAAGACTGGAGAGCAGAAATTCAAATTTTCACTTGAAAATGGGGGAGGCAGAAATAAAAAAAAAAAAAAAAAAACGGTGTGGTTCTGAAATAAAAAAAGTCAGTCTAAGATAATAAATTAAAAATTCAAAAAATCACTTGAAGCCGAGGGGCAAATATTCAAAAGACCACTTTAGGGGGGGGGGGAGACAAAAATTTAAAGGAGTGCAGAGCAGAAATTCGGAAAAATTGCCTAGATGGCCAGTCCGCCGTCACTTTTACTTATCGAATAATGCAACAAAAACTGATTTGTAATGTAGTTCAGACAAGATGAGACCTTCGGCTCGCATAGGCCAATTTTTACACTGTATCCTTCACTGGAAACGAAAGTAATGTTAGCAACCCTTTAGTGCAGTGGTTCCCAACTTTTTCTAAGGCACGGAACACTTTTGCAAGAAAATTTTTTTGGTGGAGCACTTATCTAAGTTAAAATGAAATATTTGTAAGCAGTGTTTTTATAAAATTGAAAAATTACAATTTCAAACAAATGTGTATAGTTATGTCTTAATATTTATTTAAAATATCTAATCATATAATTATAACATATAATCTTTTAAAAAATACTCATTTAATGTGAAACTTTAGATTGGTGTTCTTTTCATATTTCTTGTATGTTGGGACGTAAACAATACAATGCCACCCTCATTTCTTCCTCTTAAATTGTTAATCTTTCTTTTTTTTTAGTTTTTATGTTGGTTAATGTGGAAAACTCTACTTGACATAAATATGAAGTTGAAAAACACAGTCAAATTTTTATAGCATTTTTTGATATTTGTGGGTATTCTTGTTGGCCAGATATCCAGAATTCGTCAAGACACGTTTCAGCGTGTTTAATTTTCAGTGTAATTCAAGTGCGGTCACATGACAAGGATATATGCTCTTCTTCCTCTGACATATTAAATTCAAAATGATTAGGTAATTATTTTGAAAAAGGATTTCTAACCTAGTCGTATTTCTCAGTGCCCAAAGAAGGAAAATATTTTCGTATGTGCTGTCCAGTATTGATAAATGTCGTGATATCAAAGAAACAAAATCGCTACTATTGCTGGACACAGATGGAAACATGCTAAGATTATTTTCTTCTTCTCTTGTTTTCCAAAGAATTATCTTCTTGTGGAAAGCTGATAGTTTGTCTGTTGATATTAAGATGTTTTCATTTGTACCCTGCATACTCGTATTGACAGTGTTCAAATTATTAAAAATATCTGTTAAATAGCCCAATTTAGTGAACCACATATCATTCTTAAGGTCTTGCGCGAAGTACATATTTTCTTCTTCAAAAAAAAGCCACCTTATTATAAAGTAAGCCTTTATATTTTGCTTCCATTTCTAAACACTTCCGCAACATTTTCCGGGCAACTTCAGTAGTACATAATTATCGAGGAACAATTTTGAAATGCTTGCGGAACACTGGTTGGGGACCACTGCTTCAGTGACTATTCAGAGTCCAGTGTTAGATGCGAATTTTCCTCTGCTTCCAAGTTTCAACTATACTTTGTTTTCAAAGATTTTATTCGATTTTCCTTCCAAGTTTATATAATTTGACTACATTTCAAAATTACTTTATCTTTATTCGTCCTTTTTATCCAAAATAGATGATTCGTTAGAACACAGGCTCAGCCCCAAAAAATCCCGGTAAGAATACTGCAGGTTCATAACTCCAGGCTTATTGTCCTAGCCCTAAAACAGGACCAGTTCAGTCCTAAACTGATATTGCTAAATCGACATCATGCAATTCCTGATAATTTATTCGTCTTGTTAATAAAATGGATATTAATAAATTATATATTATGGATGTCAAATAAAGTTACGTTTTTAATTTTGTCACGCCACAAATGTAACTCATTGCTAAATGTAAAATATAAACAAACAAAACACGCGAATTAATAATTGAGTTATAATGAACGTTAAAACGTGATAACTACTTTGCGATTTCCTTTACAAGATTCTTTGAATGAGTTCATAAATCAAAAAATAAAATATAAAGTTTTAAAGATATGCTAGAAGTTATTAAAAGATTTATTTTACAGATATAGTAAAAGTATTTTTCTTTTTATTGTAAAAAATAGAAACTAGAAAATATTTAAATTTACAATAAATTGCTTTTAGATGTTAGATAGATATGATGTAATACGAAATAGTTTACGATTTTATCTATGATTATAAATCTTATTTCATTTTAAATTTGTTGTTGGTTTAAATATAAATCATATTTTTAAAGAAGAATCAAATTTGGATAAGTTTTTTTAATGACTAAAATAAATGGAAAAGGCTAAAGCTAGGATTATTGTATTTCTCGTGATAGATTTTTAAACTAAATCCTGCTTAGAAAAATTATAATTACTGACAAAACATAAGGGGTCCATTTGAATATACATTCGAGTTTCAATTTATGCAGGGTTTCCGTTCTTTGGAGATCAGTGGCGCACGCAGAAAAATATTTCAGAGGGGATTTTTCACAACATCGGATTTTAAACGTATGAAAAAGGCGCACAATTTTGTATTGTGGTAATTATAATTCGAGTTCTGTTTGAATTTTCGAGAGGTTATTTATCCCCCTAAACCCGTCCTTGCGTATGCCACTGCTGAAAATGTAGTTTAAATGGGAATCGCATAAATAAATACAAAAACTTGATTTAATTATAATTAAAATTCCAAGATATTCAAAGAATGTTGCACATGATCTGTAATTATTTGCTAATAAGTACTAATTACAAATAATAACTCGAAACTAAATTTTGGGAGTAATTTCTGCTATAAACCGACGATATGAATTAAAAAAAAGTAAATTAAAAAATACATACATCCTGAAAATCCGTTTTAATTCGATTCAATTGCATTTTTTCCGATTTTCTCCTGCACCCAAATTTGAAACCTTGCTTCTTTGTAAAAAAAAAAAAACCTTTAACACGATTCAAAACTTGATTCGTATATATTTGAATCCTCGTAAATAAGATTCGTAAATTGAGGTCCAAGCATATATTCGAAGCAAAAAATAAATAAATAAAATCAAATAACCTGTGCCAACCTATGGTTATGCCCCCATAGGTACACGACGGGCAACGTTGCTGATATCCTATACCAACAACGGCTAAAAATCTACACAGATAGAGAAGCTACATGAACTTTATTAATATATTTTAATGTAAACTTCTCATACGAAATATATATATACCTATGCCAAAACCTGATTTCGAGCAGTAAAAAATATTAGTGTTCAAATTTATTAGCGCAAAAATAGTTAGAGTCAAGAAACATCAAATGCTATTACTTTAGATCAGTGGTTCTCAACCGATGTATTGCGATACACTAATGTACTACGCGATGTCTCTAAGGCACGGGGAAACATGTTGTTTAATAAAATCATACAAAAGATTCTGTTTTACAGTAAAACTGAAATTTTCTTTAAAATTAAATATAATCTGTTGAATTGTTGGTATGTTAGTAAAATACAAGCAGTAGCTTGAATTGCAAAATGTTGAAATCCACCGTTTCAAAGAAAAATTGAAGAAAGTAATTAAGTTGCTGTCTCAATTTTTCTAAAAGATAACGTTTACCATTTCTTTTGATATACATTTTAAAGTCATTATAAAATAGTTCGAGTTATTTGCCATTAACTTATAAACGAAAATTAAAATTTTGAAATATTAAATGTACACAGTCGGAGGTCTAGAAACAGAGAACTTACTAACTCTGTTCTATACACTATCAAGGCGTTAGAAACGTCTTATTATTATTTACTAGTTATGGATAACTGAATAGGGTTTTTATAGCCCCTAAATATTCATCTTATTCAGAATAGATAGTTTAAAATTTAAAAAAAAAATCATTTTTGTTCTATTTATATTAAATACATTTTGGTTATTAAGTAAATAAAAAGTAAATTATTTCAAGTTTATAGTTGGTTTCCTCTCTTGTAACTCGGCAAATATTTCTAGTATACAGAATATTTGAGAAAACAACTAACCATATCCTTTTTTTCAGATTTGCACTGTTCTGGCTGTAGCCTTCGCCGCTGAGCAATCAGAAAAACGCGCAGCTGATGTCCAATATGCCACAGCTTCTCCAAAACCCAACTATGTAACAGCAACCGCCTCCTCTCTTTCCTCATCCGCAACTCCAAGTTATTCTTCCGTCAAAGCTCTTGCCCCACAGAACTACAAGAACTACGTGCAACAACCTGTTGTCTATGAACAACAGTCCCAACCAATTCTGAAATATTCCTTCTCAGCTGCTGCTCAACCAGCTCAAGCTTATAAGTTTGCTGCTCAACCAGTTGCTTATCAACCACAACAACTCAATTACCAAAACTACCAATATGAACAACCTCAGTACCAGTATTTGCAGCAGCCAGAAGTTAAATATGCCTTTGCTTCTCAACCAGCTAAGGGTGCTGCCACTCAACCTAAGGTATAATTTAAAATTTGCATAGTGAGAATGATAAATATTTGTATTTGCTGTAGTAATTTGTTTTGTAGATACAATACAAAATTTTTAAAAATATTTTAATTTAAAATCGTCGTTTCCATCGTTTATTGGTATTATATTTAATACAATAAGCCTTTCAGAGATAGTTCGACTGTCGGTTGGTCGTCGTTAGAAAATAGTCCGTTGATTGCACATGAACCGTTGAGTCCAAGTGATTCTTTCTTTGGTGGTCGTACAGGTAACACTAGAACATATTGCAAGACGTATTTCTCCATATTCTGTCTATCTCGTAGCAAAATTCTTCGTGATTCGCGGCGCTTATTTCATTTCTTTGTTAAGATATTTTTGTCTCTCTGCATGCTTTCCAAAAGATTGTTACATAACATATTAGATTTGCGCAAAAACTCTAGTAAGACTTTGGTTAACGTCCAGCATACGTCGCTAGACTTCACTAGACAAACGGAATCACTTGAATAGGTATTAAGTAAATGGGCCTAACTCGCGATAGCAAAACATTTACAAAACACCCAGACTTACTTTGGAGTTCAGCTCATATTTTGGATAATTTTCTACGAATTTGGGTGAATGATACCCTTAGTGCGGAAGTCGGGGAATAAGAAAAAGCGTGTATTGAAATAACTGATCATCATCATATCCAGCGTTTATATATGGATATATGTACTCTTTCTTTAATCCTCATCATTTTTGACAAGCCGTGATTGCTACCATCGACAGCTGGCCAGAACCTTTTTATAAGTCGTTTTTTTTATCGTTTTCTTGGTCTTCCGATGGGTATATTGCTTGTTCCTAAACGCCATTCTGTAATATTTCTGCTCCACCTGCTATCGCGACACATTACGTGATCTGCCTTTTGCCATTTTAATGTTTGTCTATGTGTTGTGTAACGTCGATCGCACCAATCATTAAATTATCATTAGTGTTAATTGTCTAATACTGAACATACTTGAAATTGTTCATATTTGCGGTGTGGTCTGTTCATCTCGAAGCAGGTCGTTCAAGATCATGATTACTGATTTAAGGTTACTCATTTAAGGTTACTACTTTAAAGTTACTCAGTAGTGCTTTTTGTCTATCGGACATCGATTATTTAAATTATTTGTCTTCATTTATTTCTTGCTTCGTAGACCTGTGTCTGTTTCCTACGTTTCCTATCATTTGCTGCGTTTCATTTTATTTCTAAATTATCACCCTTCGGTCTGCCTACACTATTTCTTCCCACTGGCGATTAATTTCATGTGATCTTTATTATTCTTTGCTCTTCCTTTCTATTTATATGTTCGTACTATTCCTATTTAATTTTTTAAACATATTCATTTATATATTAAACGTTACAGTATTTTCTAATATAAACGCTGTTTCCAGCTTAGTAGTTTTTTCGACGATCCTTCGTTTAGTTTTTGATGCACCAGGTCTTATTTTCGCTGTGTATATAAGGGAACGAACACTTTGAAAGATGGTTTCCGGTTTCCATTTAGTTAATGCACACATAGAAAAATTGTTAGCGGCACTGTTTACTGAAATTTCTTCATTACAAATGGTCTGGTTTGGAATTAATGTTTCTGTAACTGCTTGGGAGTGTTATATACTACTAAAACTTACCAGTTCTGCAGACTAGATATACAGACCAATTCTGTAACTCAGTTATGAAACAAAATATGTCACTATGAGCAAGGTCAGTTACTATCATGAATGAAAGTCATTATACTTTTTATAATATTTTATCTTGTAGTAACGTTACTACGCAGTAAATTTTTACAGAATTGATCTGATTGTTAAACAAAATCGTACCAAAATATTAAAATTTATTCTACCGATAAATAATGTCTGTAATTCGCTACATTAAAGATATTTTATTAATAATAATAAAATATAAGTGGTTTACTACCAATTAAAACAAATAAATCAACAAAATATCAAAAAACTTATTATCAACTTTTTGTAAGCTGGTACACAATTTTTTAAATATTACTGTTCACTTATCAGCGCAGGCTACATGCGCTGACGAGTACATTTAAAAGGTACAGGTACATTTAAAAGTAAAGGAATATTTATTCCCGCAGGTTGGTGCTGGTTAATCAGTGCCTAGATACGCCTTCCCATCTTTCTACCTGTTAGCACCTTTACAATCGGTTTGCCTGTAGATTTAACCAGTTTATAGACTTTAGGTTCTAGTTTCTAGATTTTATCATCTAGTTAAAGTTACGGTTAGATGCGTAATCTAACGGACATCTTAGTTCGAATTAATGAAAGCAATCTAATAGTAATAATTTCTCAATAATAGTAAATACAAAGAAAAATATTAAAGATATAATATATTAGAATCATCAAATTAATCAATGATATGCCTCATTAGAAGTTTATAAAGTATGCATTATTAAATGAAACTTTCAAAAATAAATTCTAATGGAAAGTAATGAAGAGTTAAAATTGCGAAATTAATTCAAAATGATTTCGAATTAAACTGTGTGTCCAGTTTTGGGTCATATCATTGATTTTTGCCAAGTTCAATCTTAAAATTCCCGGGATAACAAAATCCACTATAAAATTCGAATGAAATGACTTAAATAAAGCGATATAAACCCACCGACAACTCACAATACTATCTGTGTTGTCGCTATTCTCTCTTTCAGCTTAATAGGCATAATGCAATAGCCACAGTTTGTGTAGTTTTTATTAGACCTTGTATAGCTGGCGTAGTGTAGGTTGAGTCGTGAAAGAGCAGAAGAGAACAGAGACAGAGGAAAAAAAAATGTGTTCTGAGCCTCCCAAATAAAGCCTCGGTGCTCGCCTGATGTACCCCTTCTTTCCCGGCCTTGTCAGAATCCTGCATCTTTCTCTCTATTTCTTTTTAGAGTTTTGTAGGTATGACCAAAAAACCCTTATATCGTCATTTTGTCGTCTGTCTGTCTGTCTGTCTGTTCGGTAAAAATTGTAATTAAACGGCTAAACCTAGATAGTTGAAATTTGGTATGCTTATACAACTCTTTGACCCGCATATAGGAAAAATACTAAAACATCTAAAAAACATATTCTCTTAAAAATATAAATAAATATATGCTCATTGAAAAAAAAAAAAAAAAAAATTTTAATTCTATATTGATTCGAGTAGGATTCGAGTAGGGTATCAAATTAAAGCCTTTAGTACGTGGATAAACGATTAAAATTTTATTTTTGCAAAATAAATTATTTTGACGGGATTTTTGTCAAAATTGTGCAAAAAAAATTTAGTCCCACACCCTGTAGCCCAGATGGTTTAAACTAAAAATCTGAAAAAAATCTAAGTAATGTACATTGGTGTGAACCGGAATAGTACAACAGGAATTTTTGATCAGATTATGTTTTCTGAAAATAACGCATTTTTTGTGTTTTTAACTAAAATATGTAAAATATTAATTCGCTAAGTAACACAGTAATCAAGTAAACGTCCGTAGTGTAATGGTTATCGTTCTCGCTTCCTAAGTTGCAAAAACTACGGTTCGCTTTCTGTCAATTTTATTTTTTCGGTTTCTTTTGCATTTTTATTATATTTAAATTATTTTGTCACAATTCTAGTTATATTTTGGCAAATGTTGCATTTAATTTTTAAAAGTGTAAATTTAATAACCAGTGGAAAGTGTTGAAATTATAATATAATTCTATGTTTGAATGTATACGAAATCAGAGGAGCGGAGCTTATGACTTAAACAACCAATGGAAGCCATAGGCGCAATTTTCAAAATATTAATGAACCTTGCTATATATAAAAAAAAAATACTGCATATATTTAGAAACCTAAATAATGGTATTAGGCATTCGAATTAAAATTAATAAAAAAAATATTTTAACATAAAATTTGTTTTGGCATCTCAAATAATTCACACTTCACATCAATTTTTTCTTTAGCAGGTACTGTTAATCTGATTTACTATTGACCACACTCAAAAGGAAAGAGTTGACCACAGTCTTCATGTTTTTGTAGTAAAGAACTCGAAGACGTCGACAAGATAAAAAAATGTCATTGACCTTCATATCATCAAGTTTTTAATTTAAAATATAATTTTATTTTGACACGAGGGCAAACATGGAACTACGAGAAAGTTAAATTAGATGACCACCGGGTTACAATTTATTAACATATTCAAACCTAAATAAAAAATGTAAATTTTATCCGAGAATAATGCAAATATAAATTTCATTGTATTCTTTGTTTTTATAACTTTCATTTGAATATGCAATCCTTTTTACATTCCTCAATAATTATTCTCTCATTGTCAATATCTAAATAATTGCCGTGAAAGTGAAAGATACCATTTCACTTTTTAATAACTTATTTATTATAACAGTGTTTTTGGATCAATTTTCAAAATCTGCTTGTTAATATTACTTTCTAACAAAATAATATCCGGTTTCAAAAATGGCCATTTTAAGGAAACAAATTTATATGTAGAAATTTACAAAAATATCATGTTTTTGTAAATTTTTAAGTAAATTAAAAATTAATAAATGTAAATTATAAAATAGAATGCGCTTGGACGTTAATTTAATATTTAAATTTGTAGCTTTTAGTCAAAAATGTTGTTATTATTTAGTAATATTGCGTCCGACATTCTGTTTAATGAAATTTAGAGTTTAAATGAATAATATACAGCCTCTTTTCATTTCAATATTAATAATATAATCATATATGTTTTACAACTGAATTAGTTTTCATTTAGTTGTTTATATTGAATTGAATTTTAATTTACCTAAATTTAAAGTTAGCGTGTAATGAGCTACTGAGTTTTGCAGAATTAATAATAACACTAATAAACAAAACTGAACTTATTTTTTGTGACATGGACAAAACATAGTGTATACCACTTAAAATTTGACCTAAAAACCGAAAATGACCTCAGATTTTTTCTATCACCCATCATATTTTTGCTAGGAGGTTTGCTGGTTTCTAACGAAATATAGCGATAGACGTATTATTATTAATTTTAACTTACCTCAAAATTTTTGTTGTTGATGTTTTACGTCGATATTTTGTTTCTGAGACATGCCTTATTAATATCCAGCAGTAATCAGCAAGCAAATTTGGACTCCATTTACCCCGATATCGCTTTTCCATGGCGGAAATGTCTTGGTGGAACCGTTACCCATGTTTCTCAATTACTGCACCCAGATCTTCTGGGAAGAAATGTAGATGAGAGTCCAGAAAGTGAATTTTTGAAGACATCCTACATCCCATTTCTTTGTAGGCATCAAGTAGTTTATTCACGATATCTATGTCATTTTCAGGTTTCACATTTCCAAGAAAATTTGAAACAACTGTTTTAAAAGCTCTCCAAGCTCTTATTTCAGCTTCATTTAGAATACTGTCCAATGCATCATTTTTCATTATTTCTCTTATTTGTGGGCCTACAAATATGCCCTTTTTAATTTTTGCTTCACCAATTCTCGGAAATTTTCATTTTAGATACAAAAACCCAATTTAATATGTAAAGGTGGGAAAAATACGTTTTTGGGATCGACCAGTGGTTAACTTCTATCGTTTTTTAGTCCAACAGTTAGTGTCAACACAAAAAGTAACCAGTCTCGAGTCACGACATAGAAAATGCAACAGATTCGGATACCAGTAATTTACTAATGGACGCAATCTATTTTGAAGCATACTTTTAGACCTGATACACAAGAATAAACTGATCTTAACCACTTGTGTACCGTCACCGCAGATACATGTCGTGAACTGATGCAATTTGAAAATGTTGTATATTGCAAAATATAAATTTGCCTGTTACAGAAAATCTATGGGTGATATAAAAATTCACTCGATTTGTTTTCAGCGTATCAAAATACATCAGTAATACCCAAAAATTGCCATGTCACAAATAGTGTGTTTATCAGTGTAATGAATGTGATATTTTAAATACCAGAAATTTATCAGGGTAAATTTTAATCCAAAAGAGAGAGATCCCATGGTAGTTGGTAATTTTCTTCTAATTCTCTAGCAAATGATGAGTTGAATGTGACAATTAAATATTTTGACGGTTTAGAAGAATTGGATTTCCCGGATGGGATAAAGGCACTGGAATATCACTGGACGCTTACTAAAATTTGAGTTTTTCTTCTTGCATTTGTTTGTCATGTTTCTTCGAACGATACCAATTATCTATATTGCAAAATCAATTTGTGATCGATGGGCCATGAAACCTAATTTAGAATAAACAATTATCGTCTGTTTATCATAACAAACAAACTTATATTCAGCCCAATTCAATTTTGTTTGTTGCAGACAATTTACTGGGTAATAACTTAGCGGAGAAAGTTATCGTACATACATATGTACGCACAAAGGAAACTGATAAAACTTTATTACCGACATAACTGGTCCGTGTATCTCAATCTGATCTTGATCCGTGACCGTTCTATGGTGACCTTGATATCTTCGATATGGGCAACGGTAAAAAATTCGATCTCTCCAATTTCATTTCATTATAGTGAAAGTAAAGTGTCAAGACATGTATTTATAACAGATGTAATAAACGTTCCCTTTCGTTTGACTCTATCTCTGCTTTAATACGCTTTTTAATTTATGTACATATATACACGCATGTTTTACATTAGGTAGGAGTAGGTTAATTTTATGTTTAGAAATTTCTTGTTTATTTCTTTCTTGTTAAGATTTTTTGATATTCTCTAAATTATGTAGGTTTCTTTTTTTTTTGTTGCAATAGATTAGGTAGTAAGTTTAGAGCCAGGGGGGTCTAGAGGAGGCTCGGGTCCCGGGAAAATATAAATTTTGTACCCGGGTCCCCGGAAAATATTAATCCCCTCCCCACGGTAAACATAAGTACGGGCTAAATGACAGATAAAAAACTGCGTGTAGATTGAAATTGTTTTTATTTTTTCTGTAATATAATACACTACCTGTAATACCCGTTGTCACACCAAAGCTTCATCTCTCTCTTTGCGTCTCTACGTCCCGTGGCTAACAACACACTGTGTGCGCTCCGTGAGCAATGCACTATTCATGTAAATCTCAGGCTCTCTGACTGAGTGTTTCTTAGTTTGTTCATAAAAATTATGAAGATTTAAAGAATATAAAAGAGATTTTATCCGGCGGAAAGATTTTCTGAACATAATGGTGCAAACCCGACTGTTACAAATACAAAGTTCTGACCATTTATGTTTTTAGAGATTTTTTTTTTTTCAAATATATTTAAGTATCCGCTTGATTTTAATTATTTAAAAAAATGTAAGGACTGAAAGTTATAAAAATAGGTCTATTTTACCATAAATGATATCAGGAACACGCAGGTATACTTCGTTTTTTAAATGGGTTCTCCATTTTCCAAAAATTATGCTGGCACCAACGATTGGGCGTATTATTTTGATTAGAAAAATTGTGTTATCCATTTCCTTTTGTTAAGTTCTAGTTTTCGGGAACTATACATAATTATGGGGCGTACTAACAAGATTCCTAACTTACTTTTTTTAATGTGAAACAAAATATATTGTGCAAAATTTTAAATAGTGTGAAATGAATGTACAGTAGTCTTTTGTTATCAGCTTTTTTTGCAGATTTAGTTATACGCGGTTGTGATTTTTTTTTAAAATATCGTAGCAGTAGCAGCCAATTGCTGTGCTCCTAGATCTTTCAGCGTCATGTCTCATACCTAATTAGCCACTGTCATCCCTCACATGCTACGCGAAATATGCTGTGACTGAGTTCTCGTATATATGCTTATTCTAGTTCAGAGTTTACCAAACTTTTTGAGCCGCGGAGCACTATTCACGAGAATAATTCGTCGCGGAGCACTATCGTTGCTATATACAGTGGCGTACACAGAAAAATATTTAGGAGAAGGGGGGGGGGGGATTTTTCACAACATCGGAATTTATACGGATTGACAATACGAGCAATCTTGAAATGGGGTAATTATAATTTTAGTTCTTTGCGAATTTTCGGGAGGGAGCGGATTTATCCCCCATATTCCTCCTTTGCGCACACCACTGGCTATATATATTTTAGTGGATCTTGACGTGTAATATGTTCTGGAAATAAATTTCTCAGTTGCTCAGTTTTATGCCGATTTTGAAAAGTTATATGGTACGGATTATAAAATGAACAAATTGTAAGAATGCTTTATTAGTTAAAAGCAAAAATATTAATAAAAAATCATCTGTGGTCACCACAAAACCGAACGCCATCACAAAATAGGTACTTCCATTTCTAGATGACCTACTGTCGTCTACTGGACGTTCTGAGACGGAGACTTTGGCAGCTTTTTTTTTACAATCCGTACTTTAGCCAGCGATCAATCGAAATATAATCGCAGCATAAATAAATAAATAACACTGCACCACTATGATTTACTGACTTCCTGTCTGAATTATAAGAGATATAAAGAATACAGGTAATTAATATTCCGATTGCATGAAACGTCACAACATCCATTATCTATTATTTGGAAAATTTTAAGGAATTTGTACTGTATTATATGTCGCTCTTGTAATATGTCAGCCCTGTAATAGAACAGTCACTCAGCTGTATATTTGTATTTCATAATGGTTAAAACTTTTTCAATGATCAGTTGAACTATTGAGATTCGAGTGTCTTTATTAATATTTATTGGAGGCAATAAAATATTATTGTACTGGCTTTTGTTATCTTTAGTAGCGTATCATTTCTGAGTGAAACATTTGTTTAAAAAAAAAAAACACTATTTTCACATCTGATCACATTTATTTTATTTACTTTTCTGTGTAATCTGCTCGCGGAGCACTAGTAGACGAACTGCGGAGCACCAAGTTCTCCGCGGAGCACAGTTTGCGAAACTCTGGCTCCCCCTCTTCTTCAATTATTATTTTGATTCTACTTTATGATTATTTGTTAATGATATTTTAGTAAATTAACTATTTGTATTGAAACATGAATCCATTATGGGATAAAGATAATGATGAACTATCTTTTTAGTTACCGATTTTCTCCGATTATATTCTTTAGCTTCATATGTCCTCTATTTATTTGTATTGTAAGCGCTTAAAATTGATGATTTTTTCAGATCCAATACACTGCACCAGCTAGTACCGCTTACCAGACCGCCGCTGCTCCAGCTACTTATTCCGCCGCACCAGCTGCTTACTCTGCCGGTCCAGTCCAACCACACTACTCTCCAGCCGGCAGCGTATCCTCCTTCCACTTCAGTAACCCACATGTCACTTACTCCAACCTTGGTCTTCTCTCTCAGGTCATCTCTTCTAAACCTTACGCTGCTCAACCCCAGGCTCAACAAGTAGCTTATTCAGCTGCTCCTGCTGCTCAATATGTATCTGCTGGAGCTCAACAGGTTCAATATGCCTCTCCACAAGCTTACTCTTCCGCTCCTCAAGTACAATATGTACAGTCTCCACAACACTATTCTTCTGCTCCACAAGTGCAATATGTACAGCAAGCTGCACATTCTCAACCACAATTTTATTATTCTTCTGCACCTAAGGGATATTCAGCTGGTGCCCAGTATTAAATGTTAGCCATACGCAGCTGTTGCTGTTTTGTACATAAGTAGGTTCGTTCCTGGCAACTTGGCTGCTAATGTTATTTTAGTTGATACTGTATTGTAGTTTTGCTGTAAGCTTTTGTATTTTATATACCAAATAAATGTTTTATATAAAATTTAGTCATTATTGTTTCATTTATTTTAGTGCCTTCTTATCTTATTTCACCTTATTTCATTTAATAAACTTCACTTACTTTTTTTTTTTGTGGTAGATGTGAACGAGTGTGACTTCGGTAAATACTACCGAACCATAATGGAAATGTGCTGTGTTACGTTGCAGTGAAGCAACATACATGATCTATTTTACTAGCTATCAGGAACATTTTCCTCACTGACTTCCGTAATCGCTTTAGTGGCTCAAGATAAAAAAAATTATTTACAATTTCAGCTATTAGTTTCCACTAGTGGATAATAACCCCTTTGAGAATGAAAGCCTTCCCTTTGAAAATAAAATGCTATCTCTTTCAATTGGAGAACTCGGTGTTTTCCATTGTGAAGATACGAAGGACATTCAATAAACAAACAGACAAATCGATGAAGAAGAAAAAAAAACAGTATTTTTACAAAATGAGACTTTTACTACTTCTCAACATAATCCCCACAAATAATATTACACACTGCCAACGATGAACTAGTATTTTTATAACTGATGCAAAGAAATCTTTGTCTTGTAGTTTGAGCCAGTTTCTCACAAATCCTTTGACTTCCTCGTTGTCGCTGAATTTTTTCCCCGTAATGCATCCGTGAGTGGACCAAACAAAGAAAATCAGAGGTAGCCAAATCTGGACTGTAACTTTTCTTTGAGATCCGCGACGTTTTTCTCTCATTGCTGGATTTACTTTGTTCATCAGCATGTCTGAGTAGTAGGCACTGTTTATTGTACGCTGATCTTCCAAATAATCACAAAAGACGACACCTCAGGCATCCCAAAAGACGGTCAACATGACTTTTCCCGCTGATGCTTTCGTTTTGAATTTCTTTCGGACAGGTGAGCTGGTGTGCTTCCTTTCCATGCTTTGTTTTTTGGATTCTGGTTCAAAATGGTGAACCTAAGTTTCATCATACGTTAAAATCGGTTCTAGGACACTAACCCCCGGGACACTAACCCCCAGGACATTAACCTTCCGTCAATAACCCCCGGGACATTACCCCCCATGTCAATAACCCCCGGGACATTAACCTCCGTGCCATTTATCCCCAGACATTAACCCCCCGTCAACAACCCTCGTGCCATTATTCCCCCGTACCAATAACCCCCGGGCCATTAACCCCCTTGATTAATTGATTAATAATTTAAATGTTTATTTTATTTAAAAATTTGAACATTTCAAATTAGAACAAAATTGAAAAAATGTAATTTTGAGTCAGATTTTGACCCAACCCCCGGATTTAGATGTTTCTCCACGTTTCACATACATGGGAACCCGAAAAACATGTTTTTGGAAAAATTTCTGTCGATTTGTAGTGTAATTGTTTCGCCAAGCCTAGGCCCTAAACTACTCGACGGATTTGATTGATCTGTCATTTAAAGTTTTTTTGTGAATATCTAGATGTATTTTTTTAGTTATACTGGCCCTTAAAGTTGATGTTCATATAGAGGTCATATGAAGACCAAACTAGAAAAACAAAATTTTCTCAAAAATGCCTGTAGCGTTTTTGTTAATTTTTTTGTGTGAATATGGGTTAACTGAAGTAATAATATGTGCCCAATTATATTTCCAAAAAAATGTGGGGGTTCACAGTAGGACTTTTATTTTATTGAAAAATGTGCTTTATTTTGGGCCATACGTGCTATTTGAAAATTTTTTAGTTGCCATTTTCAAGTTAATTAGATTTTTTTGAAGTTTCTAGGTCATAAAAAATTCAAGGTCAAACACCTTTTTTTAAGAAAAATTTACAAAAATAGGATTTTCTAAAAAATGGCTTTTGATTAATTTTTTTTGTGTGAATGTGAGTTTAGGGATGTAAGAATACGCCCTTATCAATATTTTCAAAAATTCATAGCGGCCCAATGGAGAATTTTTTATTGAAAATTTTATTCTTTCTGAGCCTTAAATGGAATTTAAATATTTTTAATAATGTTTTGGTTTACAATTTCGAGTTGATGGCTTTTTTTCAATATTATTTGAGGTTTAAAAATTCAAGGTTGAAGACATTTTTTCAGATTAATGTATAAAAATCGAATTTTCTTTTCTCAACTATCAAGTTACGTAAGTATAAAACAAATTAATTTAGGATATAAATAAAATAATATTAAAATAAATACTAACAAATTTATTTTTAAGGGAACTATTTACTTCATATATTCGATACGAAGAAGTCTGTCAACTTTTGTTGACCACTGGTTATTCTTAACTTTTAATTACACTAATTCTTACCAATTATTAGTTTTCGTGATTACTAATATGATATTTCTCTAACTTAACTATATTACTAAATGTTGTACCATTGCATTATTATTTACACTACATATTGCATAAACTCTCAATAATAACACTCTTTATTGAATAGTTTACATAATTAGAAACACGGGGGTTAATGGCCCGGGAGTTATTGGTACGGGGGGTTAATGGCACGGGGGTTGTTGACGGGGGGTTAAAGGCATGGGTGGTTATTAACATTTTGAATAATGTCCCGGGGGTTATTGACGGGGGGTTAATGTCCCGGGGGGTTAGTGTCCTGGGGGTTAGTGTCCTGATACCGTTAAAATCTTGTTTAGAAAAGGGTCACCTTCCCTTTCATAGCGTTCTTTCAAGTCTGTACACACTTTGAGTCTTGTTTTCTTGTGTTGTTGCGTTAATTGTTTTGGGATCCACCTTGCACATGTTTTGCTATACTTGAGCTTATCAATAATAACGTGATGAACTGTGTCAACATTTATTGCAACTTTTTTTGCTGTATCTTCAACAGTAATACGTCGGTCTTCACGAATAATGTCGTAAATGCGGGTTTCAAGCGAAGGAGTTGACACTTCAACTGGCCAGCCTGGACGTTGCTCATCAGTCACGGAGGTTCAACCATTTTGAACTGTTCTACCCAACATTAAAAGCAATTTTGAGGTTATAAACAAAACAATTTTTATCCGTCAGGTGTTCTCAGCTCCCAGTGATGCCAACCTAAAGTCATGAAAGTACCAAACTTCTCCTACAAATCGTTTTTTTTTTTTTTCTTTTTCTACATCAAAATGTCTCTTTAATTATTGAATGTCCCTTATATATTGTTTACACGTCATAACCGTAAATTCCATTTTCATCATCTGTGATAATTTTATCTATGAAATCAGGGTCGTCTTTTTCAAGAAGTTCCTATGAGATTGCCACTCCTTTCTTTTTTTGGGCTTTTGTCTGCTGCGTTAAGAGACGTGACAAAAACTTTGAAACAACACGACTCATGCCATAAAAATCGGTCAAAATGTCTTAGCAAGACCTGTAGGTCCAACTTCCGAGTTGTTCCGGAAAATATTAGAATTTAATCATTTGGGTAAACTTTGGCCAACCAAATTTTCTCCCAACCTGCTCACGCGTAATATTTTCGAGAAAAATCGTGTTTTCTATTTTTTGATACACTCTGTCTATTGTACTTTTCTAGCCTAGTACTATTAACGTCCGAATTTTATATATTGTAAAGTTTCTCTTTGATACTCGCGGGTTCGAGTCCCTCAATCTCTTTCGAGTTTTTACCTTCCGAAACTGTGTAGCCAACTCTGGGGTCAACTAAGTCTCAAGGATTTAATACTTAAAATGAGTACCTGTTTATACAGAGATAATAGGACTAGTTGAAACATCACACTGACAACGTGGTTTACATATGTATGGCCGGCGGTCTAAAAACGGAGAACTTACCTTCTCAGCCCTATATACGCCTATCTAGGTGTTGGGATCCTATTGTTTTATTTTTATTTCTTTTGATACTAATGCTCAATATATATAGTATAGGGAAATCGACGAAACAGTGCAATTGCGTCACTTGAAACATCACAAAAAAAAAAAGTGCCGTCAGGTTTAGTACGTTTACATTCATCTATTTAACGAACGTAATATGTATTTGTACGCTGTCACTTGTATCGAAATAGAATAAAAATATAAGAATAAGAAAATAGAAACAAATAAACTATTCTAATAGGCAAAATAATCCTACAAAGGCCTGATGTGATCCAAAAATATGATCAAAGAAAAGAAAATAAAAATAAGTTGAATATAACCTAAAAACTATGCAGTACACAAAATCAAATAAGAAAATCTATAATAAAATATATAGCTAAACACAAAACTGCTAAATAAACAACAAACTAAATAAAAAAGGTTTTTAATAATTACTATAAGGTAGATATTTGAACACAAGTGAAAAAGCAATGTTATTAAATGACAAATGTAAACATCGTTTTATTCAGGGATACCTATACAAATGTCCCTATATTAAATAAACATTTTTAAAATTTGTAAATCTTCAAAATGACTATCGAACACAAATTAAATATGACTTCTAAAGGTATGTTTTAGTAAAATAAAAGAGTGAAGAGCAATATTCTACAAATGCAAAAAAAAAAAAAAAAATCGATATAGTTATTTTTTCGCCACTAAATTTGTCATTGAAGTTATGACAAACTTAGTGGATCAGAAATTATTAGTTAAAATTGTTTGGTGCACAGCATCTCTAGCAATTAGCGTCAATCACAACCCATTACTTATCTACACTAAAATAAAAACAAAATAAGAGAACACTTACACAACGGACAGAAATAAATTAGATATATTTTTTTTAATTTAATTTATATGTGTTCGTCCATTATGTATTCTGTTATATTTTTAGTGAGATGTTTTATATTTTACAAATTCTATTTAAAAATCCACAGTAATAGTTTGGAATAATACGCATAGATGAAGTGCATTATTATTTCCTATAACTTCTATATTAGACCTGTTCCGCCATGAATTGAAAGATATTAAATGAAAAATCCATTTCTGAAAATTTAATTTAATTTATAGTTGTATTTGAAGTATACTTCAATTAAAAACAAGTGTTCCTCTTTTGAGAATATT
The DNA here is from genome assembly GCA_963971575.1 of Liopterus haemorrhoidalis. NCBI lineage: Eukaryota > Metazoa > Arthropoda > Insecta > Coleoptera > Dytiscidae > Liopterus > Liopterus haemorrhoidalis. The sequence goes on from OZ020611.1 coordinate 59,191,481, forward strand.
TGTGGTTATGCACGAGTATAGGAGTGAACGTTGATTTGGAGAACGCGTTTGTTATATGATTGTATTTGAAAACGATTGGTTGAAGCGATTGGAAGCAGTGATTTGAAAAGTCAACAAATGGTTTTGCTTTTTCTTGAAAGTGAAAAGAGGGTTATAAATAGGACTTTAAAGTGTGAAACGTGTTTCTATTTCTGAAATTTTCAAAATAAAACCAATACTCTTTAGATATGAGTGTCAACAATTTTCAAAATTTTGACATAAAATATATCTATGATCAAATTTTCTTAATAAACGATGCACGAAATAAATAAATACATTGTTATAACAATTCCTTTCAGTGTGTGTCAAAGTCTGCATAAAATCTAACTATAACACTAGTAATCCCAACATCATTTATGGTTGTTAAAATGTGTAAGACAATTTTTTGTGTTTTCAATATTTTATAGTTCTCTGTATAAAATCTTCATTGCAATTAACATTTTATATATAATTATTAGATTAGACGTATTCAGACCCTATGTGGAAAACAATTAATCTTACATTACAATTAAACATTACTTATTTTTAGGTTATTTTTTTTTTTTATGGAGATTATACTATTTAAATTATTAGCTATAACTATCGTCTCAGTTTTGAAATAGACCAGATAGCTGAGGTCACAGGTTGTAATAAGACATTTTTTCAGTCTTGTGTTGTAAGTCTCTCGGGGCAGTTCAATTTAGACAGTTAAAAGGTTAATATATGATGAAAAGAATTTATCCGACATGGACTAGAGACATTATTCAAGTGTAAATAAGTCTTGTAAAGGTTATGGTAAAATACCGGGCAATTCCGTATGTAAGTTTTAGTGTTCGCATGTATAAGTAGTGTTCAGCTAAAGGTATTGAGAACGTATTCATGAAAAAGTATGAAACATATGAGACAATTGGTTTTTGGAGACGGTAAGGTTTTGGTATCCGTTGGACAAATTAGGGCAGGTATCTGTAAGCTTATTTAACTATAGCCAAATAGTTAGAAAATGGTTGCTTTGGTTACTTATGGGATTATTATATTGTAACCGAGTTTAACCCAAAGATTAAACTCGACTAAGCTTTTAGAAACAGGCCCTTAGTGTTTGATATGTTACAAGACCTCTCATGTTTTAGTATTTGGTCTTAACTTGGATTAGCTATTATCAACAATTATCAACATAATTGTAAACCTTAAGTCATAAGGCAAATACTAAACCATAATCGTTAATTAAAGTAGGTTAGTTAAAATATCGAGTTTAATTCAACAACCCTTAAATCTATCCAAATATAAATGCAGCCGGTTTGCAAACCCGGGAAGTTCATATCTGAAACCGCTCGTGAACTTTGCTCATTATTTGGGGGTCCTGGAATTGTTAGTATGTACAGCATTAGTACATAATTGAAGTATATTTATATTATATTCAAATAGCTCATTTAGTCTATATCTTTTAAGGGACTGTAAGTTCGTTGAAATCTTTTTCAAGCCAAAACTGGAATTCTACGCAAAAGGAATTCAATAACTCATTTGATATTGTGAACAATAATGAATATACTAGTAATATTGAATAAAGCAAGCTTGTAATTGATTACACGATTTTAATCGGTGGTTGAATAAGATATTTCATTCAGATCATTATTCGCGAGTAGGTTTTTGTAATGTAACAGTAATATTCATTAATTATAAAACTGATACTACATAAATAATACTTACATGAGTGTCAGATTACTTGCGGGCTACCGTAGTCTTGCTTGATAACACAAGTGTTTCTCTTTACACCTGGTCATGGTCACACAACTGCACTTGCTCCATATTCACTTTACTACTTTCCAGTATGTCACAAGGCAAGATTTCCTGAATTAATGAATGCGAATTATGCTGCAACTCTTAGATACACAAAGTAAACAACACTGAAATGTTAGAACTATTAAATCAAAAGAATATATCAAGAAAGGCAAATGGGGGTAGATTAAAAATGATCTTACTATAAGAAAATATTTTCAGTGAAGAAAAACAAAATTTTTAAATTCATTACTTACTAGAAAATATTTTTACTATTTTTTTTTTACGGTTCACAGGTATTGTTATTCACGGTATTCATGTATATGTCTGTATGGTAGAAATTGTGGCCAAACTGAGTTGAAATTTAGTAGTTTTGGCCTGCTTATACGGAGAATATTGACAGTTCTTCTTCTTTCTCTTGCCTTGAAGTGTGATGTCTCCCATGGGCGTTAGTGAAAATCTGCTGCGGATTGTAGTTAGAAATTGAGATTTCGAAAAAATATATTATTCATTTCTTAACTTTGTGCGGAATTAGGTTTTGAAATCTAGAAACGTTTAATGATTGAATAGGGTTTTGACACTGATTATTTTAACATAGTAGATCAGGCTTCATAAGATAATTTATGTTCAAAAATTTCAGTTTTATTAGAGATTTATTTATAAATAATAAATGAAATATTACCTTGACAAATATGTAATAAAAATATGACATGACAATTCAAATTTAAATTTGACATTTGAAACATAAACTGACATGTTTTGAACAGATTAGCCAATATTAAAAAAGTCACTTAATATTTGAGATGGAGGCTAGGCCTATTTTGGACCACCGTTACCAGGCCCGGCCCGTTATGTTTCCAGTCCGGCCCGGCCCGAGCCCGAAAATATTAATACAATTATTACATCTACCCGGCCCAAACCCGACAAAATTTTAACTTCAGCCCGATTAAACCTCGTTAAAAAAAATTTAGTAACATTTAACGACTGGATGAGGCTTTTGATCATTATGTTCAGCAGTCGTTAAAAAGTGAGCTCGTTCAGTAAAACACTGAACAAAGTAAAAATTCCATTTAGTTTTGCTCCAAGCTAAGAAACGAATTATAAGATATATTGATGTAAATTAGAATTTTATATGTGAAATTTTTGTTTGCATCATTTTTTAGGGTTTTGTAGGTATGACCAAAAAACCCTTATACCGTCATTTTGTCGTCTGTCTGTCTGTCTGTCTGTCTGTCTGTTCGGTAAAAATTGTAGCCAAACGGCTAAAACTAGAGAATTGAAATTTGGCATGCTTATACAACTCTTTGACCCGCACATAGGAAAAATACTAAAACATCTAAAAAACATATCCCTCTAACAATATAAACAAATATGAGCTCATCGAAAAAAAAATATTTTTTTTAAATTCTGAGTAGGGTATCAAATGAAAGCCCTTAGTACGTGGATTAACGATCAAAATTTTATTTTTGCAAAAACAAAGTATTTTGATGGGATTTTTGCCAAAATTGTGCAAAAAAATTTTTGTCCCACACCCTGTAGCCCAGATGGTTTAAACTAAAAATCTGAAAAAATTCTAAGTAATGTACATTGGTGTGAACCGGAATAGTACAACAGGAATTTTTGATCAGATTATGTTTTCGGAAAATAACGCATTTTTTGTGTTTTTAACTAAAATATGTTAACTATTTAATACGTTGTGTAACGTACCAGATCAGTAGCTCTCGTGGCGTGGTTGGATTTGTCGTACGCTTAATAATATAAACTTGCAAACTAGGGTTCGAATCCTGTTGATTTTATTTTTTGTTTCTTTTTTTGCATTTTTATTTTGTTTAAATTATTTTGTTAAAATTCTAGTTATATTTGGTAAATGTTGCATTTAATTTTTAAAAGCGTAAATTTAATAACCAGTGGAAAGTGTTGAAATTATAATTTAATTCTATGTTTGACGAAATCAAAGGGCGGGACTTATGATGTAAGCAACCAATGGAAGCCATAGGTGCAATTTTCAAAATCGTAATGAACTTTGCTAAATAAAAAAAAATACTGCATATATTTAGAAACTTAAATAATGGTATTAGGCATTCGAATTAAAATTCATAAAAAAATATTTTGACATAAAATTTGTTTTGGCATCCCAAATAATCATCGTTCAGTTACTAAATACCTGCAAAACCCAGAAATGTGTGAAAATTCACACTTCACATCAATTTTTTAATGATAAGAGTATTAAAGTATTTATAAAAATTATTGCTATTTTTGACAACAAAAAAAAAAAAATCCCCACGCCTTGTAAGGTAGAGGGATTGGTATAAAAAACTGGAGGGAAAATCATAATAATACACATTGATGTGAGCCGAAATAAATAATTAATTTATTATTATATTTTTCCATATTTAGAGTTATTGAGTAATAGTTTTTAAGGTTTTGTAGGTACGACCACAAAAAAACCCTTATAACGTCACTCATGTGTCTGTCTGTCTGTCTGTCTGTACGGTAGAAATTGTACCCAAACAGCTGAACATAAAAAGTTAAAATTTGGCATACTTGAACAATATTTTGACCCACATATAGGAAAACAATAGAGAACAAGTTCAAAAAATACGCGCGGGATAAATATAAACAAATATGTATTTAATATAAAAAAAATATTTTTTTAAAATATTGATAGGCATACCAAATGAAACCACTTAATGCGTGGATAAACAAAAAAAAATTTTTTGAAAAATCAATTATTTTTATTGAATTTTTGCCAAAAATGTGTCAGAAAACATTTGTCCACCCCCCTATCCCTCAAAGGAATTGATCTAAAAATCTTTAAAAAACCTCCGTAATGAACATTGATGGGAACCGAAATATTTCAACAGGGATTTTTGATTAGATAAATGTTTCGAAAAATGTCGATTTTTTGTGTCGGTGATAAAAAAATATTTTTTTAAAATTTATTTTGTGGTGTCAAAAGAAAGCTCTTAAAACGTAGATTACGGAACGATAGATAGTTTTTTGAAATTCATTTCTTTTAACATGAATTTAGCCAAAACTAAGCAAAAATTCTTGTCCCGCACCCTTTTACCAAAGAGAGTTAACAAATAACGAATAAAAGTGATTATCAAAAAAACTGATGATTTTGATGTGATAAATATAACTAGACATCCAGTATTATGTTGACTTCTTACACCTATGAAATGCCTGCAAAACCATGAAATGTGTGAAAATCCACACTTCACTTCAATTTATTTATGCTTAAATCGATGATTTTTTTTCAAATATCGTACAAATTTATATTTATGGGAACAGAGTCAAAAATCAGCTTAAAAATATTTCCAATTATGAACTACCTTCGAAATTTATATAATTTTATCTTTTTAATTATCACTGCTGCTTTAAATACACCATTAAGTAAGTAAGGATCGCATTGCCCCATTTCCTTCTAATTTTTATCTTCCGATATTGTGCAGTCAGCTCTAGGGTCAACTCTACCTCAAGTATTTAATACTTAAAATGGTACCTGTTTATTCAAGAATAATAGGACCGGTAGAAACGCCACATTGACTACGTGGCTTTCATATCTGTGGCCGGCGGTCTAGAAATGGAGAACTTACCTTATCTGCCCCTTATACGGCTTTCTAGGAGTTGGGAACCTATTATTTTATTTATTAAGTAAATAAAAACGTGAATACAGTAAAAAAGTAAGTTGATTTTTAGTTTTCGCCCAGAATTTGCAATTTTATCCCAAGAAAAAATAACAAATAACTAATAAAAATATTATTACATATTTTAATGCTGGTGAAGGATTAAACACATGATAAGAAACATTACTTTATTGAGATTTACATGATCAGTAGATATCCAGAACAACAGTATTGCATTCTAATGTAACATATTATAGCACAATACCCATACATTATAATATGTGTTATATTTCATCTTCATATTCTTATATGTATATCATTTGTTATACAGTAAGCGTCAGGTTTCACAGAGAGCATGGAAAACAAAATAACCGACACAGATCATAGAATGGGGCTCAGCGGACAAACCCGGCAATATGGCAGGGAACGTACGCAAATTCCATGAACCGTGTTTCCAATATGGAGAAGTGACAGTGCATTTTACTATACAAAATATTTACATTCGTAATACATGTGCAACAAAGTATTTACACAAATCAAATATGACTATCTATACAAAATCGTACTGAAATAATACTAACGCACATTTAATCTCGTTATAATTTTACATATATAACAATAACATTAATTATATATAGTTAACAAGTAATAGTTAAATCATATTAAAAAGTATAGGTCATTACAATTTTTGAAACGATTAATGTCACGATGCATAATTCGCCAAGTTTGGTATTCAAAGTTCTGATAATCAATTGACCTATCAATAACCGGCCTGGTATTAAACATGTAAGAAGCCATTAGATTTTTTAACAAGTTTATTTGGATTCATTGGTAGTTCCGAAGCATCTACACCTGAAATAAGAAACTCTATAGAAAAGAACATAATTAGCGCCTTACACAACCAGGACTCAGAGATTAAGAGACGATTTGGCAGTTTTTGGAATTCTAAGACAAATATTAACAAGTGACCTCATCTGCCTTACTAGAAAGATCTCTCCCACGAAAATCTGTGGAGAAACTACGAGTCGTTCAAAGATCAATAAGAAGAGCAAAGGTTGGATTAACAGTTCTGGATCGAAAATGTAGATCGGCAGCAAACGAAAATATGTGACATAATTGGAGGAATTGCATGTCTTAAGTGGCAACAGGCAGGTTATTTTGCTCGAGACAATTATAAAAGAAACTGAGCCAGATAAACTACCCGGACGACAGAAGATATCAAAATAATGGTAATTTGCTGCAACGGTACAGGACTTAGAGGAGTGAAAGGGGCAGGCCTGTGTCCAGCAGTAGACGTTAAAGGCTGCTTGATGATGATGATTATGATTATAATGAAGATGTTTATGATGATGATAATGATGACGTTGTTGATGATGATATAAATAGCGAGTATAGAACAAGCAATCGATTAAAAATATTAAAATACCAACAAATCGCTAACAGAACCAGGCTGGAGTAAAGAATAGGTGACTACAAAGTTACAAATTTCTTTACAGTACATAATACACAACAACTTCACTAAATAATTCAAGCATTATCAGTGTTTTTAAAACAATGGTGTCTGATCTAGAAACGTATGCACAATGATATACATTTTTAATTGGGCTAATATGGGGGAAAATAAAGTACAACGTACCTAAAACAGGGTAATTGGGTTAGGTTTAGTTAGTAAAAGTCTAGAACTGAGCGGAGAGAGCTAACCTATCTTCTAGTTTGATGACAAAACACTATCTTAGGTTAGGTTGGGTTAGTAAGAATTTGCTTAGAAGAAGCCGAGCAAAGCGAACTCCCTATCTTCTAGTTTAAAGACAAAACCTGGTTTGATGACACCCACACTAATGACACCATGTGTTTAGGATCACTGTACATTGAATAAATCACGTGTGCATGACGCACGCGCAGTTTTGTAGTCACCTATTCTTTACTCCACCCCAGAACTTGAGTGATGCTAATGAAAATTCATATTTTTCTGCTGTGATAAATACCCTTAAATAATTGTTGATGAGAAAGAAATATATGAACTAAATACATTCCTTGGAAATGTTGTTCAGGCTAAGGTCGCTAAGAGTATCATGGATAGAAAGGAGATCTAATGCATCAATTATCGAGGAAAAGGGAGAAGCTATCGATAATATTTCATAACTGAATAGCCACTTTCTTGTGCAATAACGAATCGATGACAACCTAAAGAGATTAGTTCTACAAGGTAAACTTGATGAATGGTGTCGTAGTCGGTTGACTATCGACTGGACAGATTGTATTATAGAGGTAACGGTTGGTCTATTATAGAAACTGAAAGAAAGACAGAACTCGAGTCGTTGGAAAGATATAATGAAGAATAGACTAACAATTTTTCCATAAAATATAGAACAATATGTTATAAGACAGGCCTCTAGGTTAAAAAATAGTAGAAGACCGAAGCAAACCTGAGCAAACTGTGTAGATTCTGGATATTGCTGATGACTTGATCAATTTCTGGTATATACAATTGCTTTCTATGCTGTGGAATTTTGGTTATTTATAACAGAAAACTTGACTCCTTTAAGTTAAGGTAGTGGAAGTGTTTGTTTTACGCTTGTTTAGCATAGAATTCTCCAATATTTTGGTCATGTGTAATGGCATTTTGATGTCCTAGAAAAATTGGTCATCCAGGGTTGGTTGGTCATCAAGGTCTTCTAAAAGGTGGATAGACCGTATGAATCTACTATATCAAAACTAGAAGATACCATCAGAAAGACCGGTAAGATTGTGCATCCAGGCTGACTATAAATATACGTGTCACGACTTCTCAGTACTGAGGAAAACGACTGGAGAAAATGTCACTGTTAGCCAATTCCTCTGAGTTGCAAAGAAGCATAAAATAACGCAATGGACGAATTGCTTGCATCTATATAGCAATTTAACTCTGCTTGGCTATGCTTTTTAAGTTCTCTCTGGATGCAATTGAACGATCGAACCACTATATCTATATTTAAACACCAGTTGTGCTGTTGCGTATCTTAATGATGGGACAGATATAATATTAAGTGAATTATAATATATAAAAAATTGTTAGCAATTTTAATACTTCTAAACTACATATGACCTATAACAATATAACTTGCTTATCTAGACCAGAGGTTAGCAAATTAAAGTTGGCATCTAGTTGAACCTTAAATACTAGGCAATCGAGTAAGATCTCATTTTTGGCTTAGTTCATGCGACTTTAAAATTTGCTGATTCCTAGTCTAGGTTACCTGAGCTGTAGGTAATCTTGGTTAAGACATGTACGTATTTGAGTCCAATTTTTTCAAAATTTAGAAATACATAGTAAGCATAACTTTTGGATACTAACCTTTATAACAAGATTATTATCCAGACGTTGTCAAGAGTCTGTTGCATTTCTAGTACCTGAAAAACAAATAAGGCATATAACGAGATTAAAGCAGTCTTAAACTATTCAAGAGTTAATGATTTCTAAATATCGTTTTCAACTCGTTGTTGAGGCAAAATAACCATTATATCAGTACGTTTTGATATAATCTTAAAATAACTTACATTTAAATCACAGTTTGAAACGAATCAAAAAGGAAATTTACATATAAGTACTTATCTATTCGCATTATATATTACAAGAGCTACTATACCTGTATGAAGTATAAAAACTAGCAATATATTGCTCTAGATTGGATACATTTGTTCTAATTTATCTTAATTACAGTAATTACATGTGGGAAACTATTGTGACGAAGGTATTACTGTGATATATATACAATTTGTTTCGTCACAAGAGGTTCCAGTTTATAAAGCTCATTAAGGTACAGCATATATTCTGTGTCCAACCAATTTAGGTTCGCGTAACAATGACAATTAATTAGTAGTACAACTAACATGTCTTTTGCGAATATTACGCTTTGAATTGAATATTTTTCTTAATATTCAACGAAGGAAAGAACAGAAATAAGTAAAAAAATAAATAGATATCTATATAAATACACAAATGTTAAAAGTATTCTTCTTTTTGGAGCTTAGCTTTTTGTTTTAGCAATTTAAGACAACCCGGGATAAATTGCAGACTCATGTAAATAAATGTCATGCAAATTTTAAAAATATATGGCCAAACGAATATTAGATGAAGAATTATAGAAATATACTGGTTACGATATCATAAAAACAACCAAAATATGCAGAATACCTCAAGAAAGTCTTCTGATATCATAAAATGAGGTCAAGAATTGAATCCACCAGGTAAAAGAAATATGGGGGCGACTAAATGATACATGGAAAGGGAGCATCAGGGAAAAGGAGGTGTTTCTCGGGTAATGGTTAAAACAAAAGTAGGAGGTAGAAAACTGTGGAAAGAATTATTGCAGAAACAGTGAAGAAGTCAACACAGTCAAAGAAACAACGATTGACCGAGCAACAATTTCGAAACGATTGCATGCAATCTTTGAAGAAAGCATTACTTCGTACAACAAATATGTTACGTTACTTACCAGGCAACGTAATAAGATTTTTTTTTTGTGGAAAATAGCTACCGGTGAGGAAAAATTGATTATATACATCAATACTATACGCATAAATTCATGAATAAACCTCGGCTGGTCATCAATATTAACCACAAAAGAGTCCAACACAAGAAGGTCCTTCTGTGCATTTACTGTTACTGCCGAGCGCTATGGTTGTCAACTGAATATTTGGTCGACGAAATGGAAAAGAAAAGATCATTTAATGAAAAAGGATGCCAGTTATTTGCTATATGATAGCAGTAGTTGCTCTTACTACTTAGCAAACCACTTTAACAGAAACTAGGAAGTGCTCCTGCACGGGACATATTTACTTGACTTGGCGCTTTATTATCATTTATTTAGATTAATGTAGATCACTTTAGCAGCAAGGCTTTTGTGATATGAAAATTGAACAACGATGTCGCTGAAAGAAAGCCGTTAATTCTTTTTAGAATTCTGGAAATCGAAATTTACGGACTTACTCTTTAGGCTGCTAGGTGTGTAGTTCTATATTTTTTACACTTTCCTTGTTACAAGTTCCAATATCGTAATTTTCCATGGCGTACAACTAAATAATAGAAATAATATATATATATATATATATATATATATATATATATATATAAATAACAAAAAATAAAACATACTAAAATATGAAGAAATTATTGCATTTAGTAAGAACTGATATTTCAGCACTAAATTTTTGATTTTTATTCTTTAATCTGATTCTGCTTAAACATTTCTTTATGGCACTTAGCACCAAAGATCATACTATATTGTGACGCGCCTTTTACAGATGGACACTTAACAGATTTTAATTTTGATATATTTATATATAAACAAACAAAAGCTGATATGTAATTAATAAATTCGGTATGTTGTTATTTCTTTGAAATAAATTTAAAATAGTTGTTCTTTCAATTAAATGATTAAATAACAAATTTTAATTACTATAGATTATAGAGTATTGCTACTGTTTACAGTACTGGAGATAAATAAAATATTATTGCTTAATTTCCCTAGTTACAAAATAAATCTAGTTATTCGCTTACATTTGAACATACCGAACGGAATTATCAATGCGTAAATTAAATCATAATTAAACCATTTAATATAATGTAATATTTTCATGAAACATATATAGAGACTGTCATCCAAAAGTCTGGGTGTTACATTATTATATTTGAAATTTAGAAAATTTCTGGGAACTTGTTAATAGAAATTTGTCATAATTTTTGCATCTTTGTAATGCAAATTTATTATGAAATATAGGTTTTGATATCCATTTTTTGGGCACACTATTTTTAATGATAACCATAGGTATATATTTCTTTGGTCTATAGATTTAGGTCCAGAAAAATATTGTAAAAGAATAAAAAGAAATCTCACCAATAAATCGCATACGATGGTTCTCTTTTTGTACATAGATATTTGTCAGTTTCAAGTCCTTGCCCTAAATCTTCGGTTAACTGATTCCTCTATCTTTTGTGAGGTCTTCCCACTGATTAAAAAGTATTTGTTTTTCTTACCAGATCTTTTTCAATATTCTGTCCATATTTATCCTTATCACGTATCATGTCTTTTGTAGTTGTCTACTTCTCATGTCTGGTGTCATATCTGATTTTAAATACACTTTACTAATGTATTCATTTTTAGTACTTCTCTCTTTAACATTTATCTAAATGGGACCAAATTTTCAAACCCTACAGGTATCTATTTCTCATTGTTAAGGTTCATGTTTCGAATCTTGGTGTTTTTGGACAGGAGTTTTGTTTTGAAGATTGAGGCGAATGAAAAGAAACACACAATAACAGAATCATTTTTCTGATTTCTTGTTATGTTTGATTTACTTGATTTATCATAGTATCTAAACATTTGAAGGTGAATCTCTCAGTTCTTTTTTCATGACTTTGTCTACTTACAATGGAATACTTGTTCATTTTTTCATTACTATTGGCGAGTCATCAACACCTTACATTTTTTTTTTTTTTAATAAATTTATTTACGGCTGTCAATATCTAGATCAGTGGTTCTCAATCCGTGGTCCGCGACACACTGGTGCTCCGTGAAGCCACTTCAAGTTTTCCGCGAAAAACCAAATAAACAATTAAAAATTGTTGCAAATAAAAATCAATACAATGTAAAATAATTTTGAAAAATATTTGCCATTGTTAAACTAAACAATTGGATTGGATAAAAAAACCGTTTGTTTCTTCTGATTTTTCCAGTTTTACTCTGAAGAACTGACGAAGAAGAAGAACTGACGTCACTCTCTTCGGATGGTAGAAAAAATTAAAGTTTATTGAAAATACTCCTGAATAAATCTGGATCTCTGTTAAAGATGAATACCCGTAGTAATACTAATAATAAATATGTCTAGCAAAAAAAAGCACGAAACACATTATTATTATATTCCACATATCTTTGCGATGGATTTGCAACGATGGTTAATATTAAAACAAAGAAACGCGAGAGCCTGGGAAATTTAGAAAAGGAGATACGAGTGGCTTTAACATTTATTTGTCTCAATATTACTAAAATCTAAAAAGATCACCAAGCTCATGTACCGCATTAAATATGAGATTTTTTAAAAAGTATTACAATTTTAATCCATATAGTTATTTTATTCTCTTATAAAAGTAACACTTTGAAGAAGGTGTGGACATCCCGCGCACGCGAGACAAATCTTTGTTGCTGTTAAAATCTTCAAATATTAATTAGGTTTTTCGTAGTTCACGGAAATAAAACCGAACAACCGTGAACGATTGCAGATGGTTTACAAAAAACAATTGTATTCGTCCCATTAATGTTGATGAATAAATCCTTTTTCTTCAGTTTTGTTGCAATTAAAATTACCATAAAAATTAAAAAAATTAAATTAAATAATTTTGGAATTTAAATTGGTGTGCACCGAAAAAAAAAAAATGTGTGCCTAAGGTACCGCGAGGTAAAAAGTTTGGCAAACACTGATCTGTACAGTACTTACATTTTTGGGTTACATATTTATCAATCTATGTAAGTCATAAAGAGAGAACTAAATATATATGTAAATGAATAATGGATATTTAAATACCGGGGCTATTCGGAAAGTAACCTCCATTGTTTTGTAGCGTGAGTAGTAGGCAGTGGATCGCCGCTATTGTTACATCGGCGCGTGCAGTGATTCCTTAAGCTTCCAGCTGTGCAAGCGGAAGCGTCGTACTGCCGAGTGTTTGCTTGTTATAACCTCAAAACACGAGTGCCGAAATAGAAAATCCCGCCAAATGTGAACTGTGAGACTTGGAAAAAGTTGAGAAGAGCAATCCAAAACAAACGTCGTGGTCTTCTGACATCTGGTGTCGTATTTTTGCATGACAACGCTCGACATCAAAGTGCTCGGCGAACACAAGACCTTTTGAGCAAGTTTCGATGGGATATTTTTGACCATCCGCCTTATAGCCCGGACTTGGTTCCAAGTGGTTTCTACCTGTTCAACCACATGAAGAACTGGCTTTGGTCCCAGCATTTCGCTGATGATGAAGATCTTCAAAACGCTGTGACAGGTTGGCTACATTTCCAGGCGGCAGAATTCTATGAAGAAGGAATTTCATAGCAGGTTAAACCCTATGACAAGTGCTTAAATTTAAATGGCGACTATATGAAAAATTAAAGAAAGTATGTAGTTTAAAGATGTACATAATAAAATATTTGTATCTATGCTGATTTTATTTTTATAGCCAAACGGAGGTTACTTTCCGAATAGCCCTCGTATAAATATTTTGTAATGGGATAGTTTGATTTTGGTTGTTCTATACTTAGTCGAAAATATCGAACCTAATAGTGACATAAGGATATTTCCGAGTGCTTCTTCCATTGTAAGTGGAATGCTATTTTAGGTTCTGAGTTGATGGTGTACGAAGTATCGAACTATCACATTCTGTTCTGTGATCCTTCTCAGGCAGGTGTTATATATTGATCTTTATTATAAAATATGCTGGTGCGTATATATGTAGGTACATTGGACGCTTGATTGTCATTCATGTAATCTCTATAGGCACTCTTATTTCACTGCTTCTTATTCAGGGACTGATGTAAAGTTTTAAACTTCACGGTTGTTTGTCAGTAGTCGTATTCAATTAGAGTTCTACATTTCTTTTATTGTTTGTCTGATAAAGCTGCAACTATTTTTCGGCATTGGAATGAGCTAGCTTTTGTTATGGCTTCCTAAGCAATTGAGTCTACTTTTTATTTATTTTTTTTTTCATAACAAACTAGTGGTAAAATTATTAATAATAGAATCCTATTCTATAGTTGCCTAAAAAAACTATAGTTTCTTGGCAACCACCCTAGACCCTACCAAGCTAGAATACAAATTTATTCATCATAATACCACCACAGGACGATCTATTTACCTGTTTACTCACTTGTGCGATTTTGAATCCTCCTTGAATTTTAACCTAGATTTGATTGATATCATTGGTGAAGTTGAAATGGATTATATTTTATATACAACTTACGGAACCAGTTGGTATAAGAAATCTTTTTTAGTATCTTCGTTGATGATTTATATAGTTTGCATAATACTAAATGCAAATTCTTTTAACAAATACCTTTCTATAAAACCTACTTTATAACATCCAACCTTAACATATCAAATAAACTATAATCGACAAGTTCCTATAAAAAGACCCATCAGTATTTCATAACTAATTAGTTTATAACCAGAACTTTTTGATGACATTCCGTAAACTCTGCAAATTATAAATAGTGAAAACAGACAGATGTTAGAAACTTATACAAGAAATTTGCAATTTTAATTAACATATGCACCAAACTTCCGTCCATTTGACAAAATTTCTATCTAATAGTTTTGAGCAATTATCAAGCAACAGTTGGTTTATTACCCAGAGTTGTTTTTTCCACTATCGAAAGAGCATCAAATATATACTATCATAGTTACTCTATTTCTAATACGTCCAGTTATCTGTTAAAAATTGCCTGACACTTTTTCAAGTGGAAAAATCAATCCTAAATGAAATTTAATACTGATATTTAAAATATCTATTTGATTAATTATAAATAATTTTCTCTTATCAGATTTACTAGATAAATCAAAATTATTTGTATCATGATAATTGCAATAATATATTAATTTAATTATTGTAACAATTGTAAATAATTATAGTGCAACATATTTGCGATTTCATTTGTGATTAAGGGTGCAATTGGAGCAGAAATTAACAAATTAGTGCAATTTGTTTGTGGTAAAATTGTTAACTATGACCTATGAATATTTGTGACAAAAATAGACATAATGAGTGGACTAAAACCAATAGACATATATTTTGAGTTGGATTTAAACTAATATAATCTAAATTTAAATTATCACTTAAGAACTGACCTATATGTGGGACTCCTCACAAAAACCGTTTCTTATAATGCTAACATATTTTAAAAAATTCAATAAAAAACACTAGGTTTTTATTTTCTCTCTGAGAAAATAAATATATTAGTGAAACCTACTTGGTGTTTTTAATTTAACTTTTATTTAACATGTTTTACCGAAGAATAACGGAAAACTCCATCCAATCTAACATATTTTCTTGTGCCAAGACCGTTCATAGTAGCTACGGTTCTACCCCGAAATCAAATATTAGCCCACGCAAAATTAATCCATACACTAGTGCTTTGATATACAGGGTTCTTGTTTGAAACGCCGCACCTTGAATAACACCTTTATTTTAAGAGATACAAAAAATTCTTTAGAAGAAAAGTTAAACCAGATAAAATGGCCCACTTAAGGAATATAATAAAAATTCTGCATCACTTCCGGTTTCAACGGAAATTGTTTCAATTGTTTATCTAGCATAGGGAATTGTTACTTTAATTATTTTTTTCTTGAAAGTACATGGACAAAGTACAAGGATATTAAAATATCATACTTTAATTTTAACCATTTCAAAATGGCGACCATTCATTTACAAAATAATAAATAACATAAATAGTACAAAGTAAAACATAGCAAGCTTTGAAATTGATTTTGTTACATAAAAAAACCAAATAAAACCTGCAATTTTTCTTGCTTGTTAGTACGAGTTCGATATTAAATGTGATAACATCAAATCGTTTGTAATTATGGCTTACGTACGTTATTCAAATAAAGAAATGAATTCTTTTCTTCTAAAGAATTTTTTGTATCTCTTAAAATAAAGAAGTTATTCGAGGAGTGGCGTTTCAAACAAACACCCTGTATTCTGCATATACTAAGTTATTTTGCGTATTCAAAGTTAACTCAGTACCATTGCTAACGCTGTTATTAGCAGAACTACCATTGCGAATAAATGGACGAATTAGTAGTATTTTTTACGCAAATGATGATGGTGAAAACACCGAAATAATAGATCATCAGATTTCCGAGCTTATAGTTAACAAAAACAATATATCTTTTTAAATGGAGCAGTCTTGGTATTTTTTGATATTCTGAAATAGCTGCTTATTCAAAACAAAAAGTCTGTACTCAATATTATCCCAAAATTCACTTGTAGAATAATATTAAATTAATGAAATTTAGTATTTGCCTTTCAAAGAATAGGAATCAGAAAATATTATGAAGCAAAAACAAATATCTTATTCTACATTGTTCAAAGTATTAGAACTTGTATATGTGGGACAGATTATTTGCAAAAGACGACGGTGCATCGTTTATGAAGGACTTCTCGATATACACGTTATCCCAAATAACTTGTTAAGTGTGGGGATGTCGAGAACGGTAAGGGATACGAGGTCGGTTAAATGAGATCAAAGTTGCCGCATTAGGGACAAATTTAACGATGTTTGTTTTCCTAAAAAATAGGTAGGTTACTAGATATGAAACGAAAATGTAAATTTTCTGGTTTTTAATTTTTGCTCATAACTTCGAAAATTAAAATATTAAGTAATTTTGGTGTGCACTTTTTCATGGTGAATTTACAGAGATTCTCAAACTTTTTTTATCGCGTAGGTACCGTTTTCAAGTTATCGGGGTCAATTTTAATGTTTCATATGAAGCTTATATTAAGTTATGATAATTTTCAATAGAGCTTATTTTGCTATTATTTATTTTTTTATATAAAAGAGTCCTATTTTATTTTCGTAAATATTAATTATATTTTAATGGCCTTCGCTTCTTCGGTCATTAGCTAGGACAATTCTTATTTTTGAAAATTTCATGCCTGAACAGTATTCGAACTCGAGACCTTAGCAACGCAGAGCACATGTGTGTCACTTTGGTAGACAAAAATAAGAAAGTTTTTCTTAATTTTTCATACTATTTACGAAAATAAAATAGGACTTTTTTATACAATTGAATAGCAAGAAAAAAGCTCAAAATTATCATAACCTACTATAAGCGCTTTATGAAAAATTAACAATGACACTTAAAACTTGAAAACGGTAGGGGAAAAATAAAATTTGAGAACCTCTGTAAATTCACCATGAAAAAGTGTCTAGAGAAAGTGCACACCAAAATCACTTAAAATTTTAATTTTGGTTATGAGCAAATATTAAAAACCGGTAATTTACATTTTTATTCATATCTAGTAAGCTATGTATTTTTTTTTAGGAGAAGAAAGACCGTTAAAATGGTCCCTTAATGCGGCAACTTTGGTCAAATTTAAGCGACCTCGTATCTCTTACCGTTCACGAGATTGTTTTTTCGCTGGTCCTTATATAGGGATGTAAATATCGATTGCAAGTGTGTATCAGAATCATTTCGTAATATCGATACCGCTATTCGTGTCGGAAAAGTATTGATACTACTCGGAACCGATAATTTAATTATTTAAAAAAGAAAAAATATAGTTGGAGCTGAGGTATCGATACTTTTTCTTGATATTATTCTCAGAAAATCAAATCAGAAAAAAATATCAATTTCGTTTAACGTATTAGTAAAAAGAAATACGAATATTAACAATTGTTTATTAAAAAAGCAAATAACAAATCCATATATGTTTTCACAGGCTTGAACTTAATTGAGAATTGGTTACTACTATATAATTCGAATTTTAGTATTATCTAGTGTTGTCAGTTGCAGTAAATTACCAAAATAATAATTTACCGATTTGAAGTTGCCGCCTAATAATTTACATTCGCACGTAACACGTTTCATTTGGTGCTGCTATCTGTAGTAGTTGATTTTAGGTCAGAATTATTACAACATTTCTTAATATCAAATACATAATGGTTTATTTACAATATTATACAGATATAACCAATACCAATAAAAAACGGTATCCATATCTGTAAGATATCGAGATAAAATATATCAAGTATTAAAACGTTAGTAAAGAAAAAAAAAAAAAAGATCGATTTCTTTCTAGTATCGATAGTATCATTACATCCCTATCCACATATTGGTTATTATCACCTTACTCCCCGTCACGATTCGCCAAATGTTGGCGTGCAGATTTTAAAACTAAATTGTTGTTCTTTAAATGACAAAACGTTAAAGAACTATCCTCTATTGGTTTAACAAGATCTAGTAACATAGTTCTTTAATTTTGGTATGTCGTGTTTGCAGCTTGAAAATCGATGACCATTAACTTTTTTGCTTTTTGTATCGACAATTAAATAGTATGTTGGAAAATTGGAAAGTATAATTTGAACATATTTGTTATTATTTACTGAGAAAATTTGGATCGTAATTACTAGTCTCTGTATAAATGCTTCAAAAAAGTTTATTCAGTTGTTTTTACCGCATTGCCATAAATACTACTATTACATTTTCTCATATTAAATTTCTCTTGCCCACACAATTGTATGTTCAGTTTTAGTAATATAACCACAAACAAATTGACTTGAATTCTTACATTAAATAAATAAATGATTGTTAAAAATATGGAAAACAATAGACTTTCTAGACTGCTCAACAAATAATGGTGTAAGTTGTAGTGTTATAAACAATTAATTTAACTTATAAAATGAGGAAGCGCAAGGATTTTAATTACGTTTTTGTCCATTACTTTGAGCAAAAGATAATTTAGGTTTCAATGATATATTCATAAAAAAATCATAATAGTAAAAATAAAACTAAAATAAAATAATTACATAAAACAATACGTTAATTAAGGTGGTGTTACAACGTTACAGTTGCAGATTCTCTTAATAAATTCATGAAAATTTTAATTAATATTGCTAAAAATTTTGATAGACACTAACATAGAGATTAGTGCTTCTTAATATAGTTGGTAGCGACACAAACGTGGGTCGTTACTATCTGTAGTGGGTCATGAATGCGAAGATTTTATGCTTGTATATAGGGGCAGACTGGGATTATTGGGTCGCTTCGATAATTTATATTAGGTCTAGCGTACACGACAGACTGTCGGTGACCGACTAAAATTCATTGAATAAACAAACACGAAAGACTTTTTGTAGGAGTCGGTGAGTTGGACATACACGATAGACCGTTAGTCGTTGACCGTTCCACACCAAATTTTGCGCTGTATTGCTTTGTATTTAAGGTATCACTGAAAAAGGAGCCATACCCATAAAAAATAAACTTTTGTTGAAAAAACAGTTTCTTATATTATTCGATGAACTATCTATGATTTAACTATCATAGAATATCAAAAAACTCTTTTGACGAGTAACTATTTGAACTAATGGTGCAATTCTGTAGCAAATCTATAAGCTACAGACGATCGTATCTAAAAAGTTGTTTTATGTGTTGTTATGGACAGTTTCTTATAGATTCTGTCTGTAAGCTTACAGATTTGCCATAGAATTACACCATAAGATTATTAATTTCGTATCAAGATACTGTAATGAGAAAATGCATTTCAGAAAAACAAAGATGATCAATGACATTAAAATAATAAAATATATTAATTTTTTTATAAAATTAAGTGCATATTACGAAATATATTTTTATTATTACAAAACGTACACGCACACAGAAGGTTCTTGGGTCCAGACTTCCCAGGAACGGAAAAAATAAATAAATAAGTAATTAAAAATTAAAACTAAATTTAAAGTACGAAATATTATAGGAAGGATTGCGTTTTTGAACTAAATTAATCAATTTTTCACAATCAATCTGCATGCTTGTACGATTACTAGTTAAATATCAAAGCATACACCCACCTATATCTGACTGAAAAGACGGCCGTGTGATAGGACATACTTACACGCATGTTGTTCATTCTCCCCACCAAGAAAAAGTCTGAAGAGAAAATGAAACTTGTTCCATCTTTTCTGTTGGTCCGTCTTTTGTCTCGGTTGTCTCTGTACTCCTATAAGAACCTGTGGTACGTATTCCGACCGACTAAAATGTCGGTAACCGACAGTCTGCCGTGTGCTCTAGCGCTTATTGGTAAATATTCTGTACGTTCCCACCAGTTTATATTAGAACTAGGCTGTATGTTTAGAATGGAGTATATTGTAACAGTTAGAAACGAGAACGGGTGCCCGTAAGAGTGGGGAACCAATATCAATCATTCATGCATCTGTAGTTGACAGATAAACACACGTTTCAAACATGACATTGATTGAAGGTAAAGTTTTTTACAATATATATACTACAAATCTCAGTGAAATTCCTTAGGCGTACCCGTTTATATACGTCTATAAAATTTTGGCTTTTTCTGTTCTTTTTGCTAACTAAATCTAATTTACCTAGTTTATAGGTGCACATTACTTTATTTCCCCCCTACATATGCCCAACTAAAATTGTGTATCATTGTACATTCACTATGAGTTTTAGTGGGTATGTGTAAGGAATTTGAGCCTTGAAACCATTTAAATGTGAATTTAACCATATAAATACTGGAATTTCATTATTAAAATTTTTCTTTAAATACGTTAATACGAGCTTAATGTTAACACTTCTCAAATATATACTTAGATTTCAGAATGAATACTTTAAAACTAAAATGAAAATTAAAAACCTATACTTTATTTAAAATTCAGTATTGAATAAAAATTTTGGAAAAGATATGGCTGGATCGTCAATGTAATGTTTTGAAAGAACCAGGGTCAAATCTCATTCCAGCTAGCTTGTGCTTTTACTCTAAACAGTTGGTTCTGGTGGGAGTATACGGAACAATAACCGTATTATTAACTGGCCTGTGTTTTAAAGTGTACTTTTTGATTCAGTGAAAATATTTTATTGGTGACTAGAAAAATCCCAAAAAGTCCCTAAAAGTCACCCAGTCAATCCCGGTGTTTGCATTGGACATTTATATAACCAGTCCGGCCCTGGGAATATTTTTCAAGATTTATCGAAATACAATTAGGTACAAACTATAATAGTACAATGTGGAAGATCTCTTCGATATAGTTTATCTAAATGTAGATAAACTGTACGAGAAATCCATATTAAAAACGACCAGTTATTAAACAGACAGAAAGAATTTTCAACATCGTTTTGGATGAAGATATCTTAAGAAAAGTTTGCCATATTTAAAAAACTAACAAAATTTTTGTCATTTTGATTCAACAAATCTGGGCGGAGCAGAATTTTCTGAACTCACAGTTCTGAAAACAAAATACGTTTAATTACGAAATAGTTTAGGATGCCATTTGACATTAAAAACACCACAGTTTGAAATTTTAGCGATATTGGTCAAAAACGAAGCCATTAAAATTATATTATATTATTGTAGTTACTTACTGTGTAACTGTTTTATTTTGTATTCCTTTACTGCCCATAAAAAAAAAAACCTGATTATCTTTACAAGCAATAGAAGTAGTATAATTTTCTAACATTTTAAAAATTGCATTTAAAATTTTATGGTGGATCACAAGCGCAGTTTAGGTGCTTTGAGAAGATTGAGAAGCACTGATATAGTTAAATACAGTAAAATCTGCTTCTGTGATCACCTGCGTAAAGTGGTCACGTGCGCTAGCTGATCACTTTTTGATGGTCCCTAAACCTACATACTTCTCCCTGAGTAGGTGAAAGTAAGGTGAACCTCTCTAAGCTGACCCTTTGAGCTGGACCTTTTAGTGCTCACTTTAGCCAGGTTTTACAGTAGTTATTTAGATTTTGGATAGAAATGAATGAAAAATTAATACAAAATGAAAAATAACAAGTAGAGCGATAGAACAGTTACATAAACTAAATGAAGAGTACAGGGGAAAATGTAGTATTTCCCTAAGTCAGTGATGGCCGGTACATAAGAGCTTCAGAGCTGCAGCTCCCCCATAATTCAAATAATTTGAACATTATGGACGTTTATGATATTTTGCCCTGACTCAATCTCTAACTTTACTTAATTTTTGGTTAAAAACACTCACTACTGCCGTGCGCCATGTAAAACCAATAGTTCAGCTACAAGCACTACAAGACACGTGCTGTAAGCACTGGCAGCTCGAATTGTCTTTGTAACGTGGCGATTGACATTAAGTGGGGGTAACGGCTTTTTATAAACTTTCGGAGCTGAATTTTTGCACTTTAAAGCTTCCAAATTGCATGTTTGATTATAACATTTGTATATTTTATATGATTTTATTTGTATACAAATATGCAGTTAAACTTTTTATGTCCATGTTAATAATGTTTTTTTCTCGAAAAATAAATCTCAATTACATTTCTGGTTGCACCACCTTCATTAGATATTTCCACGAGTCGCATCTGATTTTAGTAAATATGTTAGACAACCAATGTTGAAAACGCTGTAGAATTACTTAATTTATAATTTTTTCACGTCAAAAAGTTTCTTTTATTTTAGGGAAAAATTGATATTTTTAACTCCCGTCTGTACTTTAGCACCTTCCACCTGTACTCTTAAAATATTGATGGCATAAATAAAAAATATCTGCAATTAGCATTGTTTTTAGCAATGAAATTATGAAGAGAATCGTCAATAAATATATTACGGCTAATATGATTAATTGGGAGATTATTCATAATAGCCAGAGATTATTAATAATCACTATAGTGAAAAATCGCTGTTGATTATTATTCATAATCTTCGTTGATTATCAATAAACTAATTTATCAAATTAATCGTAACAGATATACAAATAAATACGTAACATATTGGTAGAATAATGAAAAATTAGAATGGATATACAAAAAATGATCATAAATTTAGAAGTCTCGAATGGAGGAAAGCTCATTTGCTTCATATACTCTGTCAATTTGCAAACCTAACAAATTAAAAAGTAAAATGAATAAAAAATTCAAGTAAATAAAATTAAATATTGAAGTTGAAAACCAAATACATTAATATCACGGACGTATTTACTCTTTTTATTTAAGTGAAAATATGTTTTCCAGATTGTAAACTTAACAGAAACATTCGCAAATATAATAAGTAAAATAAAATCATATCAATCAGGAAAATAAAAAGTTATAACAAATATTATTAACAATCGGTCACATATCAGAGGTATACATTATAGCACTCCTAAAAAGACATAAAAGTAAATAAAAACAACAAAATTTATTGTCCAATAGACATTAATTTTTTAAAAGCCTTCCTAAATTCTGGATTAAATATTGTATAAATAACTGGGTTAACAAAACTGTTCATATAACCTAACCACGTGGTGAGAAGGAATGCTGCAACCCCTGGCTGACATGTGAGTCCAAGTTTGCTGCACATCGCGTCCATGATATTGCACGTGAAGAATGGCACCCAGCATATCAGGAAGACACCTGCATATCCACATAGAGCGGTTAGTAGAGATTATTGAGATTCCATGCAACGCCTAACATCGATCATGCACATCGCACATACTGGACATTTTCGAGGATATTGGAAGAACTCGGAACTGTGAACATGAGATTCAGGCATTTATGGACATTGAATACATTTAAGAAGCAGTGCTTATGAACTCATGCGTTCATTTAGGTGAAGTGGATTGAATTTTCTACAGAGAACTACACATGCCTACACATATATTTAGCACTAAACCGCTCAGCACGACGTTTTCGTAAATTTTCATTATAATGTATCTGATACTGAAAATGAATATGATTATAAAATTATAGAATTACTAGATTACTACCTGTCAACAACGACGGATTTATAATATAAAAATTTCAATTGTTTGTATGTATATTTGGTTTTATTTTTACCGACCGCCAACATATATAAGGGAGGTATTGTGATCATACCAATTTTGACGTTTCGAGATTTCGATGGATCTCCATGAATTGAGGTCCCTACATAACGTTTTGAATATTTTTTTTTTCCATGGTCATGATAAATAATATCTCTGTTAGAAAATATTAGGTCAAGTTATTTCTGCTCTGCTGCTAGAATGTAAATTTATATAAGTACTTTATGATGGCGATCGGTCCTGTGGTGGCCACAGCTGATTTTTTAACGTATCTTAATTTCGTTGCCGGTCAGTGAATCACAGAACAGGATATCACCAGTTAGCCAATCACGGGAGAGGGTGTCATCTGTCATCCAATCAAGGGACAGAGTGTCCCCAGTTAGCTAATCACCAGAACCTTAGGAAAAATAATATAAATAAAAATAATAATGACGTCATAAGTTTACCGACACTACATACAGACACTTGTTAATTATATTGTTGATTATTTATTCATAAACTTTTTAAGATGGGAAAAAGATTTATTTTTACTCAGTACATTAAATTTGTATTGTTAAAACTAAAAATAATTTGAGACGGTAATTTATGCCTACGAAACCCTAGACAGTTCTGTATATAATTATATTCGTAGATTCTTAAAGAATAATTCGGAAAAATATTGTTCATATCGGTCAAAGGATTTAACACTAGGCTTTCTTTTTTATGCCTACGAAATCCTAGACATTTCTATATATACCTATATTCGCAGATTCTTAGAGAATAAATCTGCAAAATATTGTTCATATCGGTTAAAAAATATAGGCGTGTCTAGAATTTCTTGTTTATGCCTACGAAACTCTAAACATTTATACATGTAATTTTATCCGCAGTTTCTTAGAGAATAAATCTGCAAAATATTGTTCATATTGGTTAAAGGATATAGGAGTATCTAGAGTATCTTGTTTATGCCTACAAAACACTAGACATTTATGTATATAATTATATTCGAAAATTGCTAGAGAATAAATCTGCAAAATATTGTTCATATCGGTCAAAGGATTTAGGAGTCTCTTGTTTATGCCTACGAAACCCTAGACATTTATGTATGTAATTATATTCGCAGATTCTTAGAGAATAAATTTGCAAAATATTGTTCATATCGGTCAAAGGATGTAGGATTATCTGCCAATCACGAGAACCTTAAGAAAAGTTGACGTCACAATGTTACCGACACTACATACAGACACTTGCTAATTATATATGTCACATTCTTAGAAAATAAATCTGCAAAATATTGTTCATATCGGTCAAAAGATATAGCAGTGTCTAGAGTTTCTTGTTTATGCCTACGATCCCTAGTAATTTCTGTAAATAATTATTTTTGTAGATTCTTAGAAAATAAATCTGCAAAATATTGTTCATATCGGTCAGAGGATATAGGAATGTTTAGAGTTTCTTGTTTATGCCTACGAAACCTTAGACATTTCTGTACGTAATTATATTCGCAGTTTCTTAGAGAATAAATCTGCAAAATATTGTTCATATCGGTCGAAGCATATATGAGTATCTAGAGTTTCTTGTTTATGCCTAAGAAATCCTACACATTTCTATATGTTATTATATTCGTAGATTCTTAGAGAATAAATCTGCAAAATACCTGTCAATCAAGAGACAGGGTGTCCCCAGTTAGCCAATCACGAGAACCTTAGGAAAAATTGACGTCACAATGTTACCCAGATTTCATACAGACACTTGCTAATTAAATATGCACGATTATGAGACCACTGGTGATACCGGCGAAATTGTCATGTTTTAAGGTACGCATCCATTGGGGGCGCACTGATGGCAACTTAGACACCGCTGTCAACACATAAAATGATTCCTTCTTGTTTTTTAAATGCAAATGAGTCTACCAAGAAGTTTACAGGGAGAGAAGATTTGCTCTGTCTTTTGGTAATTATCACCGAGTGCGGAGGAGGAAATTAATGTTGAGGGTTATGAGTTTCACACTAAATAAAATAAAATATTAAAATATATATATGTAATAAAAACAAAATTATGTGTCAATTATGGAATTAATAAGCCAGTATAGGTAAACATTAAAGTAAAAAATGTTTCTGGAATTGATAAATATAACTATAATGGAAAAAGGTGTAAATTATGGTTTATTTCATGCAACAATGCGGTAAACAACTAATACTATTCCTGAATACTTGTCAACTACCGTCGAACTGTTCGTGAAGACCGTAAAAATCTTCTATCATTTTTCCCTGTAAACAATTTTGAACACCATAAACTGCTACTGCATTTTTACATGGAATGGGGAAACTAGGAATTGCACTATAAACACATTTGTAAACGTTGGAGTCCTAACTTTTATCATTAAAAATTATTAATAAATAAAACTAAATATTTAAAGTTCTATCTCAAAATACAAATACCATTTGCCACAACTCTATCTCTACTATTGTTACAAAATGACGAGTTTTATCGCACTTATTTGATAACAATGTCGTTGAAAAAAACCAAAAAAATAAACTATGAAAGAAGAGTTCTTAAAACGTAGATCAAAGAACGAAAAGTAGTTTTTTTTTTTTTAATTTTCTTTATTATAACATGGTTTGTAAGGGAGGTAATTTTGGTATTGTATCAATGATACAAAATAATCTATTTCTTAGAAAGGGTATTCAAGATAAGAGTAGACATAGTTATTATTGTAACTTGAGACTTTTGTAAATGTAAAATGAAAAGTAAATAGTAAATTCTTGTGTCAAAAATTTATGTCGACCATAAGAACATAAATAATAATTAATCTTTGTCTGAAATATAAATACTGTGTTTGGGTTATTTTCTAATGGGATACTTATCTAAGTTATCGCCAATAAATTGTGAATTTTAAAATAGTACAAGACGAACAGTCAAGGGGGTGTGAAAAGATATTTAACAGTTGGGCGATGTAAGCCGCTCAGGGCAGTCATCAGAGAAGTTGACTCTATAGGGTGAGAATGTTAAGTCGTGTTTTAAAAGAAATTGAGCTTAAACCGTCGTAAGGTTAAGTCATGTTTTAAGAGTCCAGTTTAGACAGTCGTAAGGTAGTAATTGCAATAAGACAATGCTTAAGACTTGGTTTTTTAAGACGTATTTGAGGGAGTGAGATTTTGCTTATCATGGGTTAGAGAAAATTAGTGTGTTCGGTCGGTCATGTAAACATGTAACCATGTAATTCCGTATGAACGTTAGTGTAGTGCCCAGCTAAAGACCTGTGAGAGATAAATGGTTTTAGAGGATGTCAGTCAGGATTTTGGTGTCCAGGGGACAAGTTAGCGATTAGTGCTAAAGAGTCTAATGTTTAGTGTTTGTGAATGTCACATTTGGATTTACCTAAATTGTAAGTCAGTGTGAATATTGCAAATATTTAAACGTATCTAAAACGTAATTAAAGTAGGTTGGATAAAATGTTGAGTCTAATTGAACAACTCTTAACTCCTCCAAGAATCATAGCAACCAGCTAGCGGACCAATAGGAGGCGGTTCAGACTTGATCCGCTCGCAAGTCTGAATACTTATAATGTGAGGGAGACCTAGAGTTTGAAGGATGAGAGCAAGTACAAATGAAAATACTGAAATTCAAACAACCAACCGTCATATCTTGTATTTATATATTATAGGCTCCCCACAGATTTATGCCAAAAAACTCTTGTTCCACATCCTGTACCCCAGGGTATTAATCTAAAAATTGCTCTAGTAATGTTATGGCTTAAAACATATTAATTTTAATTCGATTTTTTTTTCTTTTTTCAATAATGTGCTAAAAGATCTTTGTCCTGTAACTGAGATGTCTGTCCTTGGATGATCTGTACCACATTCGCCAAAGGATATTTTCCGCGTTGTCATCATAAATATCAGTATTCTTAAACCAATAAAAAACATTATTGTTATTTCTAATATCCCTAAACAAATTTGGAAACATCTTCTTACGTCATTACATAAATTGATGTGTGAAGCATTTGAATTTTATATTAAAATATAGCTGCGTATTAGATTAACGTAAATTGACATCCATTCCATATAAAGTGACGTTTAAAAATGATTTTAATATATTTTAAAAATCTCCCCCATGGAAAACCTATTTAAATATTCAGATGCAATCTGAAAAATTTAAATCAAGACTTAAATACAGGACCGCATTTCACATATTTTTCACCTCCATAAAGAATAAACAACTATAAAAGATGAATAAAATAAAATTTAGTATTTAATTGTAAAACATGTAGTTATCTAATAAATAATAACATATACCGTATTAGCCCGAATATAACGCGATATTTGTTGACCAATTATTTTCTGTGAAAAAATTGACTCGCACTAAATTCGAGGTCTAGGTATGCAATATAAAAAACCCTTCTTTAGTACGCCTATACCTCCACACTACCATAAGAAAAGTGAAAAAATGGTTTTTGAAATTTATTAAGTCCAGAATTACTGTTATGCTTGCGTTACTGCTGATGGACAGAAGCTTAAAAGCTTACGATCTATTGAAACGTAAAGCAAAGCCCAAAGAAAAGCTGCATCCAGGAATAATATTTTGGGTCCAAGAAAAATGTTGGATAACAGAGGAACTGGTATTAGACTGGTTAAATGTGATATGCGGAAAACGGCCAGGTTCTCTGAGAAAATCTCGCTCCTTGATGCATTTCCAGGCCACCTGAGGTCAGGTGTTAAGGAAAAAATCCGATAATACCATGTGACACCTCAGTTCCAAGTCTTGGATGTGATGTTCAATAAACCATTTAAGGCGACGCACACCCCTATAGTTCTCAATAGTTTCTTATACAAAACTAATAATCGGAAATAAAATAAATAACAATCTATACATCAAAATATGTAGCGAATTTTTATCTATCTAATAGGATATTTTAAATTCTAGAAAAAACTGTTATGTAATTGTAAATAAGCAAATTGCATTATAGACGCCATCTTGCAAACCAATCGATGCATATTTGCGTACGATGCGGCAAATTGTAGCTAAAGCTTCATTCTATAAATAGGTTTCTAGCTATTTTATTCTATTGTGAAAACTACATAAAGTTATTGTTCTTGGTATTCTATATTTGCCGCTATTCTATTCTATTCTATATTTCTATATTCTGTATTCCATCTTGAATCTGCCGCGGTTCTCAAAATAGGTGTTACGGGTAAAAATGATTTAAGTTTTGTGAAGAATACGTGTACCATGTGGCATTCCATTATCATCAAGTAAAATATTTTTCGACGAGGGTTCTAAACTATAAGTAGCCATCTTGAGTCTGTCCTGGTTCTCAATATAGGTGCTGCGGGTAAAAATTATTTAATTTTCGTATAGAACGCGCGTACCAAGTAGAAATTCATTATTATCAAGTATAATATTTTTCGACGAAGGCTCATATCGAAAAAAATGTTGACGTATTATTTGAACATTTATACACAAAAATATATAAAAATACAAATATGTTTAAAAATTGCAGTAAATTGTTAATTGTTTTTAATAAGTTATTGAGCGATAACGTTATTAAACCAATTTCTTCTACAATAAAAAATATCTTATTAGAAAAATAAAAATTTTGTGTAAAATTTTTTGTGTAAAAATGTTGTAAAATAGATTGTTATTAATTTTATTTGAGATTGTTAGTTTTGTATAAGAAAATTGTGAGCTTGGATGGGATGTTATACATAGATTTAATTCCATTATTTGTGCATATTGCTGGCATTTATTATTTTTATTTGGTTTGTTTTAAATTTTTCAGGGCGTAAAATATATCAAAATTTTATTTTTAAGTTCAAAGTATAAATACGTTCAGACTTTCAGTGATAATATTATAAAGATCTCAGTCATAATTTATAAAACAAATAAATGCGTGTGTCATTAAAGTGTGATCAATCTAAAGTTTTTTCTTATATTTAAACCAAAACTCTCAAATCATTTGTCAGTCAATCAAGTGTCAACAGTGAAATTTTGTCTATTAGGAAAACTACTTATAGTTATTGTACTCGGTAGTCTATTTTTGCCGCCATCTTGAGTCTGTCCTGGTTCTCAATATAGGTGCTCCGGGTAAAAACTATTTAATTTTCGTATAGAACGCGCGTACCAAGTAGAAATTTTTCCAAAAAAACATTTCTACACAAAACTATATAAATATAAAAGTTATTTGAAACCCATAAATAGATTTAAAATATTACAGAACAATGTTACTGATGTCTATTATTAAGTTATTGAGCGATAATATTTTTACAACAAATGTTCGTACAATTAAAAATTATCTTATTAGATAGATAAAAATTCGGTGCAAAATTTGTTGTATAGATTGATACTAATTTTATTTCAGTTTTGTATAAGAAACTGGTAACCTCTGGGAGTTATACGCAGCCTTAAAAAAACTTACGAAAATATTACAACAATTGGGTATTAGCGGAAAATCACCCATTAACAGCTTCAGGAAAAATAAAGAAATCCTCCTTTAGGAGAATAGATTGCGACCGCCTGGCACAAGATCGGACCTGAGTCGATAGCAGTAGCGGACTAAGGCAAAATCGAGGCCCTAGGTAATGTTCTCCTTGCGGGCCCTACTAGTCCAAAAAATCATAAAGGAATGGAAAAAATTCATAATAAAACCGTCTTATGGGCCTAAAGAAAAGGGTCCTAGGCAGTTGCCTAGTCTGTCCCTGATCGATAGTGATGGTTTTAAGAAAAGCTGCATTTCAAATCATTTAAATGGGTTTTAAGATGACATTTTGTGGGAGACTGAAAGCGAGTCTACTAACGATACCGTTGCGATTTTCGGATAACTTTTTTTTCAAAACATCTTCATGAAAAATTTTGGTGTTGCGTTAAATTCGGGGTCGCGTTATATTCGGGCTATTACGGTAATTATTAATTTTTAAAACTTATGTTTTAGCGGTACTCTTTTATGGATGGTGTGAGACTTGGAAGACTTCGACACCAAGTAAGCAGAAACTGCAAATCTTCGTCAACAAATGTCTATATAGAATATTACCTATATTTTGTAATATTCTAAGCAGTACCTGTAATCTGTATAAATATTTTTACACAAATTATTTGACATAAGCAGGAGTTGAACTTATTTCCGTGCTCTTACTTAGGGGAAAACAGCTGATACAAGAGGTTTAACGCTTGCAGCCACAGGCTTGCTATCGCAATATCTATATTATTTTCTCGAAGTCCCAACGGGTCCTCCGCATACCCTCAGGGGTACGCGTACCATAAGCTGGTAAACGCTGGACTAGTGCATGAAACTGTTGTGTAAACTATCTCTTTGCTATAAAATAACCACATATAACTTTGTGGTTTTATTTGAATAATGTAATGTCCACCCCGGCCCTGTGTTCAAAATCTCATATTGGAAAGACAGTGTTGACAGCAGGAGATATGCATTGTAATTTATATTCTTTATGCCTCATGATGTAATTTGAAAGTATCTATCATCCATCACAACGCTGATGTGTTCTTATAAACTTCAACTCAAAATGGATTCCAGTGTCATCATTCTCACTGTGTACTTGTCTTGCCAAGAAAACTTTTCACTTTACCATAATGAACCTTTATGTTTATTGTTATTAGTTTATTATTTAAATTTTTACTTTTACGTAATAGTTTTGGGTTTTTTCGCTTTGCTAAAACATGTATAATTCCATAACACGCCTACTTGAGATTAAGTAATTTAGATTGTTACTTATTAGATTAAAGGAATCACTTACCAGCTCTAGGCAACCAATAGTACAAACCCGCATGTTGGGTTGCCTATAGCTCCTTAAAGAAATTTTGTATACTCCCTATTTCATAGAATTGATGTGGGTATATATCTGTCCCGAACAGATATAAAAAAGAATTTCAGATTTTTAGATCAACCCCGTACCTTATACCCACCCCCTAGGGTATAGGCTACGAGATAAGGGATTTATTTTTGCAATTTTTTTTGAAAAAATCGTGTTAAAATAAAGAAATTAAAAGAAACTATTTTTGTTCCTTAATCTACCGCAGTGTTTCTTAATCTTTTTACTCTCGTGGCACATTTTGCAAAGAGGAAAAATTTCGCGGCAGACCTACGTAGTCATAGAAGAAGAAATTTTAAATACAGACGCCGCTGTATCAGAAATAAAGGGATATGTCAATTTCAATTCGTCATAAAATGATCCTTCGTGTACTTTATTCTTATTAATGGTATTGTACGTATATTCGGACAATAATGTTAAAATGAAAACGACGCTAGTTTTGTTTTTTTTAAGATTTCGCGGCTTACTTGGAAAATATTACGGCACATAAAAAAATCGATATTTTTCAAAAAACTAATCTGATGAAAAATTCCGATTGCTGCGGGTAAAAATTATTTAATGTTCGTATAGAACGCGCGTACCAAGTAGAAATTCGTTATTATCAAGTATAATATTTTTCGACGAAGGCTCATATCGAAAAAAATGTTAACGTATTATTTGAACATTTTTACACAAAACTATATAAAAATAAAAATATGTTCAATAATTGTAGAAAATTGTTGATTTTTTTATTAAGTTATTGAGCGATAACGTTATTAAATCAATTTCTTCTACAATAAAAAATATCTTATTAGAAAAATAAATATTTTGTGCAAAATTTGATGAATAGATTGTTATTAATTTTATTTGAGATTGTTAGTTTTGTATAAGAAACTTGTGAGCTTTGGATGTTATACATAGCTTTAATTCCATTATTTGTGCATATTGCTTGCATTTATTATTTTTATTTGGTTAGTTTTAAAGAGCGGGAAATATATCAAAATTTTATTTTTAAGTTCAAGGCATAAATACGTTCAGACTTCAGTGATAATATTATAAAGATCTCAGTCATAATTTATAAAACAAATAAATGCGCGTCTCATTAAAGTGTGATCAATCTAAAGTTTTTTCTTATATTTAAACCAAAACTCTCAAATCATTTGTCAGAAAGTGTCAACAGTGAAATTTTTATGAAATTCATGGCGTAAATATCTATGTTTTCTGCTGAGAGTGTCACATTTAAATCTCATGAGGATTTTCTTATATTAAATTAAATTTAAATCTTTTTTTTTTCACAGCAAAATAAAAAAAGAAGTAATAAAATATTTAAATGGTATATTAAATC
Source organism: Liopterus haemorrhoidalis (assembly GCA_963971575.1). Taxonomy (NCBI): domain Eukaryota; kingdom Metazoa; phylum Arthropoda; class Insecta; order Coleoptera; family Dytiscidae; genus Liopterus; species Liopterus haemorrhoidalis. The sequence goes on from OZ020611.1 coordinate 59,224,545, forward strand.
CAAACCTTACCCCCGGCAGTTGAAAACAAATATGTTTAACCAGTGCATCCTAACAGAACGCAAGCATGCTGCACAAACTTGGTCACAGAACATACAATGACAAAACTGAGAATAACAATCAATTCTATGCTAGGTATAAATCTCAGAAAAACGTGATTGAATAAAGAAAATCGTTAGAGTAAGCCGTACAACAACACTGTTTACAACAAAAACCGTACAACAAAAACTATTTTTACTGACATTTTTGACGATTTAGGCCAGGTATTTCCACCTTCGGGTAAACCTCTAGGTAAATATCTGACAGATAAGGTTATCTGGAACTTCATCTGCTGAATAAATGTCAATACCAATCAGTGGCTTCAATACGTCAGTCTTAGTTATGCGTTAGATAACTATCCGATTTAGGAAGAGAAGCCAGCAGAATAAACCCTGACACGACGGACGGGACATTTTCTCTGCCGAGATAGAGAGCTGGTAGACAAGGAGGATTGAAGCATGAAAGAGAGCGTGCAGCGTGGCGTGTTTGTCGGACTGGATGAGGTGAGGGGCAGAGAGACACAGAGGCCAAAAAGGATAGTCAGACCGCTTCTATTAAGAAAGGGGAAAGCAGGAGATAGAGGAGGCAGTGAGGAGGGAGAAAGTACGGAGGTAGATGAAGAAAAGGCAGAGAGAAGGAAAGATCACATCGAAGGCAAACTGAAGGAGATTCTCAGGAGGATAGGAACAATAGAAAAGCAAAATAAGCAAAGAGAAAAGGACAAGGAAGAAATAAAGGAAGAAATAAGAGCGATGGGGGAAGATTTTGGCAGGAAACAGGACATCTTCGAGGAGGAGCTCAGGAAAATGAAGATAGAGCTACGAGAAACGAAGGAGCGAATGGAGGACATGGAAAGAAGGATGAAAAGGGGCAGGGAGGAGGAACGGGCGAGCGAGACGAAACATATGGAAAAAAGAATGGAACAGCTGGAAATGGCACAGGAGAGGAAAAATAGGGAGGAGAGGAAAAACAATATAGTGGTTTAACAAAATTTTAAAAAATATTTATTTTTTATTAGAAACATATTTGTTTATATTTATTTCAAGATGTGTTTTTTTGAACTCTCAGTATTTTTCCTAAATGTGGGTCAAAAAGTTGTATAAGCATGCCAAATTTCAACTTTCTACGTTAAGCCGTTTGGCTATAATTTCTACCGTACAGACAGGCACATGAGTGACGTTATAAGGATTTTTTTGTGGTCATACCTACAAAACCCTAAACACCGCATGAAAATCGGTGTCAGCAGTTCTCGAGTGAAAAGAGCATATACATACAGAGAGACAGACAGACAGGCAGAGAGGCAGATAGACAGACAGACAGACCGACTTTGACTTTTAGAAATATAGAAATATAGATTAAAATTGAATGGAATCGTTCCATCCAATCACGCTGGTCGGTAATAAATACTTGTTGTCTAATTTGGGACTCATTCTTCAACTCTTTTACATTTTTAATAGAGCAATTTATTAAAAATACCTTATAAAATTCCTTATAAATCTTATAAACGGATTCGCATTTGTCACAATTAAAATTCATATTAAGAAAAATGAAAGGAATTTTTCGCAGGTATTTAAATTGCGAACTTTTATTAATATTCGCGATTTTAAATAATTATATAGAAATTCCATTGACATTGGCAACATTTCGTAGGTATTATGATTGGTGAGGCGGGTATTCAAGTTATTTTAAACTGGCAGTGATAAATTAATTAGCGATGAGGTATGTGTACTAAACAGGTTCCGTAAAAAAAAAAAAATGTACTGAATTGCATCAATGGGTGTCAGGATTAATTATCAACTTTAAATGGTACATTAAATTTACATCAGTGGTGTTAATATTACAGGTTTCATTAGCCTTTGATGAATACTACCACATAACAAAATATATTAAAATAAAAAGTTTTGTGAAGTGTGTAATTTCACTCATTTCGGGTTTTGGCAGGTATTAAATAAGTCAGAGTTTCCCAAACTTTTCGAGCCACGGAGCACTTTTCACGAAAAGAATTCGTCGCAGAGCATTATCGTTGCTATATATATATATAGCAACACTAGTAGATCGAGAAGTATTTGTGGGCCAAAGACCATATACAAGACCATGTAAAGTGTCCAAATGTCTCGGATTCTGATAGCAGTTTTTAGCCGCATTTTAGCTGTTTGTACCGTATTGCAAATTGTCCCGGAAAATATCCTGGATTAGATATGCTACGTTCACACTTACATTTTGAATTACAATTTGATATTTTGCACATTATTTGATAATTGTGAAATTGTGTGGGACATATGAAAAATATTAAGGTTTCAGGTACCAAAATTGTGGCATTAAGGGTACTATAGAAATAATTTACGAAAAATTTAAAAGAATTAATTATTAGAAAATTATTAAAAAATGTACAATTTGTATACGCATACCAAATATCATCTCTCTAGATCCAGCTCTTTGGCTACTTGGTACTTAGTGATGATTACCTCCCAAACTCATGTGTAGTGTGTGTTGCGTGTCACACAGAGTATGGGACCTACAGTTTAATATGAGTTCCGAACCACTTTTATTTATTTTGGGGAAATTCTCATGGGCAAATACTTATAAAAAATTAATGGGAAACTATTTTTAAAATGTTTGACGGCACTGGGAGGTAAATGTGGTGCCATATGCACAGCTAACCACATACTAACGAACTGCGCTATAGTCGTTGCCTGGTTATACTTATTAAACCCTAAGTAGTTGTCGAAGACATCGCAAAAAAAAGAGAAAAAATAATGATTATTAGTTAGTAAATTTAAATATTCAAATTTAATAATCCATAAAATAAAACAATGTAAGAAAATTTCATCACCAAATACAAGATATAATAAAAGACATTGTGTAACAAACTAGCGAAACAAATTATTTTCAATTTGCAGCGTACGAGGTAAGAAACAGAGCAAAGCACAAACATATCCCTTAAATGAGAAACTGGTGTAGACGTAGCATGCAGCGTTGTGCGGTTACTGGGATAAAAACATGTAATCTTACCGAGCACTATAGCCAGGGTTTTAGTGGCTTTCCTCTCCTTCTTAGCGGAAGACTTTTCCCGTTTCTTGCGACTGGCCTTGTTGATCCTGTAGATGGTAAACCGCGCCGCAGCGGTCGCTCTCCTTTCTTTTTTCGATCCACTCCCTCCCCTATCACATTCAGACTCGGCATTTGATATCGTTGATACCGTCCTGCAATCAAAAATATATTGTGTGTTAGTTTTATTTGCGCACGGACATATTATACAAACTTGGACAGTTGGTTTTTAGTTCCTTTTTATACGTTGATAGTGATAGTTGTCCTCAGATAATTACATTTAGAATAGTTTTATGCAAAAAATATATATTTTATGCAGTTATTACGCTAATATCTTCTTAACGATGTAGCTGTCACTGAAATTGTTCAATCTTCGGTGTTCTTTATTTCCACGATTTTGTAGTTTTCTCCTTCTATTTAGGATTTTCTTTTTATTATCAATATAAAAAATACAATATGTTGAAGTTGAAAAGCAAATATCTTTTCAACCACAACACGAGAGTTATAGAAAATATACATAGAGGGTAAAACTGTAGATATTGTTCATGAACACAAAAAATTATGATTATTTAATGAAAACTGTTTCATATTTTTCATACATTTTTATGGTCAAGTTATACGATAAAGAAATCGTAATGCTGAAACAAAGAAATTTAACAATTTCTAACAAGATATCCCTGAAAATGCATGCATTTGTTTCACTGTGGTATAAGCTTACAAAAATATATTTGGCAAAAATCAAGCACTTGTATTAAGAGCAGGGCAATCTTCAAGGATTACAAGGTTCTCATTCAAAACTAACAATTTGTATATAAAATTTTACAGTGAATTTTTATCCAATAGGATTTTTCTTCAGCGATCCTAAGAGGTAAAATTCTGAAATAGACAGAAGTAGAATTTGGCAATGGAATAACTAGAGAAGATCCAATTTATGTCTCTGTCGTTGCACAGTAACCTTTTTGCGTTTCTCCATGCTGCATGAAATAAACTTGCATGAACGCTTTGTCAACTTAAATCAATGGCTTTGAATTTTTCTCTTAATTCTCTCTCGGTAATTCTGGATGTTTTCAATACATTGATACTTGTTTTTGTCGGGAGAAATGGTGTGTCCGTGAAGAAGGCTGCATATCCTTTTTCATGAAACCTCCAAGACTTCCAGGACTCTTCATAATAGGTCAAGCAAAAAATCCCAATAGTAAAGCAGAAGCCAATTGTTACCATATAGATAGATTCAGACCTCTCCGGATATCATGTGGTGGACGGGAATATTTCTCCAGGTGTGGGAGAAAGTAGAGAGAAAGAAGACTCTCAACAGTTTCTTTATTTGTTGTAATTTCCAATTATTTTTGTATTTTTTCATTTCATCGGATATAAAAGGATTTATTGCTTCATTTTCATTGTAGGGATTTCTCAAGGTAGTTTCTGCAGTGTGTAACCAAGTTGTCGAAACTTTCAATACTTGATATCCATATTTATATCATTATGCGATGTTACGGCCTTCGGTCCATGCAGGATAATTTGTTGGGCCACCATGTGCGAGCAAGTTTCTTAGATACTAACTGGATTATTAATTTCTGCGGTAAGAAGTGACAAATATAGCAGTTAATCGTTATAAACAGGGCAGCCGAGAGGACTTCTGGGGCCCCGGGGAGAAACTTTCTTGGGCCCTGGGTAATGATCAATTCTATATTCGGGAATTTTTATTAGAATACAGGTGAAAATACAACTGATGACCTAAAAAAAAAGAGGTCCTCACTTCCAAAAATACAAGCGATGAACAAAAAAAGGTCCTCGCTTCCAAAATACAAGTGAGTGACGGCCACGCGCGTCTGCACTTGCCCCTATGCCAGGTCGTTCCTAGAGCTCTTCCCATAACTCCGAGGTCCCAAACACTCGGAGGCCCCGGTAATTTTCCCCGGCTACTCCTCCCCTCTTGTCGGGCCTGTTTATATATGTCAAAATGTAGACTCTCTTTGCCATATGTGGGTTAGATGAGTTAAGTATTAAAATAAAATTCAGCTGTGGCCACCACGGGACCGACCGCCATCATAAAGTACTTATATAAATTACATTCTAGCAGCAGAGTAGAAATATCTTGACCTAATATTTTATAACAGAGATATTATTTATCATGACCATGGAAACGTTACATATAAATATGAAAAAATTGAGACTTGGAAAAAAATTCGAAAAATTTTACAGAAATTATTCGAAATTTTTCGTTTTATCAAAAACGTCTCAAATAAAAGTTATTAGTTATTACTTTTATAGCAACTTTTAATTAATAAATTTTTTCGAGATATTTTTCTGTTGTGAAATAATTGCAAAAATCTTAAAATCGACACGAGTAAACTCCCATTTTTAGTCAACCGATTTTACCAAAAGTTGATCAACTCGTGCCATTGATGGTAGAAGTTTAAACATGAAGTTCCATAAAAATACTTTCAGCCGAATTTGCTCTGCACGTGTACACAGACAAACGGACAGACGGACAGGCAGACGGACAGACAGACGGACAGACAGACAGACGGACGGACAGACAGACCGACAGACATCATGCTAAACATAGTCAAAACGTTATGTAGGGACCTCAATTCATGGAGATCCATCGAAATCTCGAAACGTCAAAATTGGTATGATCACAATACGTCCCTTATATACGGCCTTATAGTTGCGGTCGGTAAAAATTAAATATTTAAATTGTCATACACAATTCAAATAAACATATACAATTGTCAAGTGATACACTTGTTTTAAAAACAAATAGTAGTATGAAATAAAAAATGTGTTAACTTTTATTGCATTCATTATATTTTTTTCAGTTTAAATTAATATTATCACATCACGAACATTGAAATAATACTTTCTCCCAATATGGCAAAATTATTAATATAAAATAATCCATTTTCATCGATGAAATAAACATGCCTAGGCTTGCTTGCGCTGTTACTATGTATAGAGGCGCATATCGTAAGAATATATTGACCACAGGATGGCCAACAATTTACTAAAGTTAATTTATGGTATGATTTAAAAATACGTGTTTGTAAGCTGGAATTGAATATATGACGTATACAATGGAGTTACTTTCTTTAGCTACTAAACACTGTCACTGCGTAGATGTATCTAATACCGCTGATGAACCACTTGTGGATTTTCAGCTTCCAAATATCGGTAAATGGGCTTCATCGTTCATTATGATCTTCCTACAAAAATTTTCGTTGCACGTTTTAATAATAAAAACACGTTGTTGAATCTTAAAATGCTCCTTAACCAATTCCGCCCGACTGACATGAATTGTCAATATTGAACGAAACAAAAATGACGGCTTTTGTACGTTGTAAAATTAATATTTGGCCACTCTGTACAAAGTAATAAAGAGCATACAAAACATCGCCATTATATATAAGATATTTCTTTCAGAAAATGTATCAAAATAATGAAGTTAATTTTTTAACTTAACAATATTTGTTTGATAGATATTAAAAAACTTTTTAAGCAGGATTAAAAGAAAAATAATAACTTGATGGAAAGACTTTTGATAGTTTTGTTGAAATTAAACGTTTTATATAAGATAAGTTAAATATAATATCTGAAAAAGTTTTGTACTTTCACGAAAAGTTTTCGCATTATATAAGCATCAGAAAAATATAAATAAGGGTGCGTGAAGGCTGTATATTTTAAGTTTGGTAGAACGAAGTGAACCGTAAGCATGCGAGTAAATATGTACAGATGGCGTGTGATTATATGCTTCAACGCAAAAATTTTTCTGGTTACTTTAGCGGAAATGGAAAAAATAACTCTTGTTGGCGAATAAATATACAAAAAAAACTGATAATCCATCTTACTCGATAATTTAAAGGCTGGTTAAGTATTTATTTCAGGAAGCATGGAAAATATTACAATCTAAAATATGATTACGTCAGTTTCTTTTATTAGTATTAACAAAGTTATCGATTCATATTGTACGTAGACTATAGTGCAAAATTATTTATACCTTACATGCTTAAGTTCCCGGGTTTGAATACCGCAGGCAGAGCCATGCGGTGGCATGGAGCAATGGAGAGGTAGCCCCATACGCTTCAGGTATAAAAGCGGAGAAATATAATCGGTTTTAGCACTTTTTAGCTGTATATTTAAGCAGTTCAATCATTATCATCGTTAGCGCGACAGCCCGAGGTGAGCCTAGGCCTCCTGTTTCCAAGTTTAATGACCATGTTTTCAACTTATGTACATTCAGGAGTAATTTGGTCAGTTTACGTCAATTTTTAAGCGTACACAGAAAAGCACCTACTGTTTATAGCCGGTTGCGAACGGCTAAGCAGAACCTGTAATTTGTATAAATATTTTTACACAAATTATTTGACTTAAGCAGGAATTGAACGTCCGTGCCCTTGCTTAGCGGAAAATAGCAGGTACAAACGATTTAACGTTTGCAGCTATAAGTTGTTCAATACTTTGTCAAAAATAGCATCAAAATCTGTTCAACCGTTCTCGAGTTTTAAGGTGACACACAGACAGATTACAGATAGTGTATCAAATCATTCACCCACCCCATTTTCCTCGAAAACGCGATGTGTAAACAAATTGGGAAAAAAGATAATTTGAGTTTATTCAACGAATCGAATTCCAGTATTAAAAATTTTCTAAACAAACAGGAAGTACAACATATCAAGGATACCTTTAATTTTTGAAATAGAAACATATGTTAAATTAGATATCTTTAGATAGATCTTTTGAATAGAATAAACTTTATCAATAATACCTTTTACGGTTTACGAAAAAATGTATTCTCTAGGATTTGAAAATAAAATATTTTTATTTGCAAGTATTCTACCAAAGTGTCTACCATTTGATTTTCGACTGTTTTTCGCAAGTTCGTTTTGAGCATTTACTTTCGTTACTTGTGATCATAATTTGTATTTTTCAATAATTATAATACAAAAACAATTATATATTTTTACAAATATATGTTTGTTGGAAATAAAACCTCAAACTCAGACGTCAAACGTTAGTTAAATGTTACTGGAGAGTAATATTACCAGCCTAACATTAAAATAGATAAATTCCATGGCTATTTAGACGACTTTTTTCGATCATATTGTAGACTACTAACTTTAAATGACTTAATGAATTAAGTAGAGGCTGTAAGAAAAGTATATAAACTTTTGTCCGTCACAGTATTTATATGTAAATACTATAAAATCACTGATATTATTAGTTATTCTTTACTTTTAGGCCAATATTTCTGAAAATTTTGGTGTTGCTGCGTTTCAACCTTTTTTTGTAGTAGTTTGTGTTGTAGAAGTATATATATATATATATATATATATATATATATATATATATATATATATATATATATATATATATATATATATATATATATATATAAAAATCTAAATATAATTATCAATTTAAGAATGAATCTCTTATGAATGCACCAAAACGTAAAGTTATAATTGTGCTGTTAGTGCTTTCCTGCTCTTCTGTATACCGTATATCGAATGGTATGCAGATACGGCTCCTGCATGGGGCAGCACGATGAATTGACGTTGAACCGAGTGAAGTTAGATATTTAATTCGTAATGAAAAAATTACGAAAATTTATAGTTATAGACAAAAATATATATATATTTTAGTAGCCTTTTTACTCGCATGGGTAATATTATATTTATTAATAGAGGCTTGTTGAGGCAATTGCCCCAATCGAGGTATAATAATCAACCCTCGAAAATCCCGTGAGTGAATAATGGCTTCGGCAGTTATACCACAATTTTTTGGAAAGTTTTTCCTTGGACCTTAATTGATTGTCATAGCAAAGGCAACTCTCAGGGAAAGCTGGATCCTAGTTTATGAGATTTGTATATTTTGGCGTGAGAATAATACTACCTTTTCCAACATCCTTTTGGCTTCAGCTCTTATTTTTGTAATAATAATAATAATAATAATAATAATAATAATAATAATATTAATTAAGGTTTTATTTATTGTTTTTTTTTTTTTTTGAAATAATTTTATCTTCGCGACATCCTGTGACCGGGCCCTTTCCTTCAAGCCATAATACATCAAAATCGGTTCAGTGATATTGACACTATTTCAATAATGTATATATGTGTCGATTATATTATTTCATTGAATTATCATGAACATTATCATACATTTATGTATAATCCCACCTTCATTATTATATATCATACAATAGGAAGAAACACTGTACATGTATGTGGTTGGTAACACTGTGCAGAATCCACATTCCAACTATGTTTTCAACGTATTGTGGTAATAATAAAACATAAAAAGAACATTTATAAGGATTTTGTATTTTTATTACAAGCCTTAAATATTAGCCTTAGGGCCGAATCCATAAACGTTCCTAAATCTCACCTCATTCTCACCTCAACCTCAATTGGCAATGAGTCACTCATTCGGAATTCAGAAGCAAAAGTTGGATATTAGTAACTCATTGCCCACTCAGTTAGCTGTCAAATTTGGTAAATAGTGAGATTTGAGGCCAGTAGCTAGCTACCTTAAATTTGACTCATTTAAGATTTTGCTTTATATAAATATAGAAATATATTTGTATCAATGTGGATAACGATTTTTTGGAGTATGTAGAGAGTGGAAATGTTTATTTAAATGTGTGTCCATACATTTAGAACGTAAAAACAAACAGTAAACTATTTTTTAATACAAGATAATTGTTTTTATCAGGTGGTCCTGGTTATTCTCTTCAAAATCTCACTGACTATGAACTTATTCAGAGATTTCGTTTCTTCTACTTAATTTAGTATATCCAGAAATTACGATACCACAGAAGCATAGGTTGCCTATTCCTCCAGTTGTGACAAGCATAATTTTTATTAGATATGACTTACATAGATAATTCTTAATTCAATATAATATATCTTTATTTAAGAGAATACATGGCGACTTCCATTTACTTAATCAACTTTAAAGCTGCAAAGTAATATAATAAGTTTCCGAAAATATTGCTGCACACCTAGGTAGAAATGTTAAATTTCCCGAAACTAACGAGAACACCGAAAAAAATCGTTATGGATTTTTTTAATATCACTAGTTTTCCTGGAGTCATTAATTAAGTTGACGGTATTTATATCGAAATAGGAAATTCAGGAGGCAGAAATGTGGAACTATTTTGAAATAGAAAAAGCTAGGTATGATTAAACGAGCAAGTAGTTGCAGGTACAAACTGTGAAGTCTTGGACATTGATATTCGTTGACCAAGATCTGCTCAACATATTTGAAGAAAATTGATTGTCTGGAATTATTCTGGGAAGTAGTGCATATAAATAAACCCGTTATTTATATATGTCAATTTCAAACCATACTACAAGAGCAAAAATTCGATACAACTATTCCCAAATTAGAACAAAAAATGTAGTGGAATGAACTTTCGGTACATCGAAGTTAAGATATTCCAAAGTTAAACTCATAATTTCGGTACATCGGTATTCGGTACATTACTTTGTAGTTCAGACCAGTACAGTTTTCTACTGAATAATGTATCGTTGAACTCAACTACAACACCTGTCAACGGCGATCGACGTGTTGAAGACTTTTTTTTCTGCCTCAAACCGTGCCATAGCTGTATTTATAATAGTATGACTGTAGACGAACTTACAGAATGTAAGACAAGATCATGTATACTAACAGTGGCGGCGGTCGCTATTAATATTTAGGGAGGGGGCAGGACATATGTGAGGGGGCACTATTTTTAGAGTTTTGTAGATATGACCATCAAAAACCCCTTTTAACGTCACTCATGTGTCTATCTGTCTGTGCGGTAGAAATTGTAGCCAAACGGCTTAACATAGAAAGTTGAAATTTGGCATGCTTATACAACTCTTTGACACACATATAGAAAAAATACTGAAAAATACACTCCGAGGTAAATATAAACAATTATGTATTTAATAAAGGAATAAATATATTTTTAAAATTTTGAATGGCATACCAAATGAAACCTCCTAATACCTGGACCAATAAACAAATTTTTGCTTTTGAAAAATATTTTTTTATGGGTCTTTTGCCAAAAATATGTAAAAAAACTTTTGTCCCCCACCTTCTCAGAGGGATTGATCTAAAAATCTGAAAAAAAATCTCCATAATGAACATTAATGGGAACCGGAATAGTTCAACAGGAATTGGTTTTTTAAAAAATTTATATTTTTTGGTATTTTAAAAAAAAAATATTTTTCTAAAAATAATTGTGTGGTATCAAAAGAAAGCTCTTGGGACGAAAAGGAACAACAAGTAGTTTTTTAAAATTGTTTTTTTAACACGATTTTAGCCAGAATTGTGGTGAAAAAGTTCCTGTACTCTTAGTACTTAAATAACGAATAAAAATGATTATCAAAAATCTGATAACAAATATTCCTAAACATTCAGTATTATGTTGACTTCTTACAGTTATTAAATACCCACAAAACCCTGAAATTTGTGAAAATTCACACTTCACATCATTTTTTTATCGTTATAAATATTAATGAAAATATGATGATTTGAGTTTTGAAAAGATGAAAGTGGCCGTAAGCAGCCCTTTGAACCGTTCCCATATTTCACAATTCGAAATATTCCCAAAATGAATCTGGAACTTAGTAAAAATTTTTATTTTCTTCAAACATATCTGGGAAGGGGGGCAGATGGGGGCCAGAACAATTTTTAAGTAGCCGCCTTGCCCCCATTGGCACCATCACTGTAGACTATGGGCCGAGAGTTCCAGTTGCTAATAAACTGTCCTATAAATTTATTGGCAACATAATTGTTTTTCCGAGAGTTCCACCCTGAAATAGTTATTAGGTTGCTAATAAATAGGCTTATTTGTCTAATAACTTATAGGCAACATGAAGTACTTAATAAAGTGACATATCACCAAAAACATATTCGCAAAATGTGTTAATATTTCAATTTTAATTGAAAAACAGTATAATTTTAAAAGAATATAAAAATGTGTAGTTTTTATACATCCATATTCTTTCTATAATGGTGATTTTAGTGTTTTATATACATTTTAGTTGTATTTTGACGAAATCGACGATCTGTTTGGATGAATTTATAAATTATAGACAACAGTTTTTAGAATATTTTGGGCATTTATTGTAAATGTGATATATAAAGAACAATATATAAATATATATTTTGTATTTTATTTTTACATATGTATTTCTTTCAATTACGATTACAACACATTACTATTTATATAAAAATGATAGAAAATAAGAAGATAGAGGCAATTATTGGCAGAATAATAAAGATGTGTGGCTGAAAATTGCTGATAAGTTTAATTCATATTGTTTTATTATTTTATTAAGGAATCTAAAATAAAGCAAAATATTGCTGTATTCCTATTTTCAATCACTTTTTTATTATAAAATGTTATATTTATGGTATTAACTCCTCTTCTATTTATATTATCTTCGTTTTCTGTGGTAAAATTTGGTAAAATTTGAACGCCGTTTAATTGTCATTTTAACAGTAACACAAAAAATATACGTAACGTCATTGAATGTAAAGTCAAACTATTTAATGTCAAAATATTCAATGTCAAAATTTCATCTCACTTTAGCTCTACAAGTTTACGTATAGCTCTATCCCTCTTGCACCGTGTTACTATCGTGTTATTATAAGAAATATCAATACAAAAACAAAATATTATATTGCTAATAAACTATTAGAAGGATTTTGTAACTTGGAAATCACCAATAAATTTATTAGCTTCATAAATATATTATGTGTCTTATAACTATTAAGGAGTTTATTAGGAACTGGAACTCTTGGCCCTAGGTTTAATTATTTTTACCTCTGTTATAATGAAATGATACAAGAAGATATAATTTTTGTCCTAGAATGATCACCGACATCCTATAAAAATTTGGCACAAGAAGAAGAAAGGTTATGTATATGTTCGTAGTTTAAACCAAGGTTAAACAATAAGTTAGTAAATATAGAAGTTGTTTAACGGTTTCGCAAGGCGGAATAATCCAAGATATTACTAAATGAAATGAACTAAACGTTCTAATTGTGCATTTCTCAATACACTTGACATAACTAACATAACCGTCACATCTAAGCGCAACTATCCAACTGAATTAAGACCACTCAAACTGATCAATTCATTATGTCTAATTAAATATCAGGAGCGAATACGAAGATTACAGTGATTCAACATGCATCTCATACACAGTCCGCTGCGTTACACTCTCAGTGGGACATGTTCTGTTGCGGCTGCCGACTGCCGCATAAGACTTTATGTAGTTGGTGTATTCTACTCACTGAGACCTGACCGACCCTCAATTCATATATGCAGGCGATGACGCGCATCAAAGCATACCTTAGGGATTACAGCTCGTTTGAGTTTACGTTATGAACCATCACGTACCCTTGAAATGCACTGGTTGGATGATTGTTCTTTCTAATTGTGCTAAAAGTAATTTATATTTAACCACAATATTTATTTTAACTCCCTAGCGCAGCGGTTCTTAAACTTGTAGAACACGAGTACCCTAAAGCCCTGCGCGGTTTTTTTGTATTTGCACACGCATATCCAGAATCCGAATACGATCCGCATCCGCAGCTTTTGTAAATAAAAAATCCGTATACGACCCGTATCCGCAAAAATACCCGCACAATTCGCACAACAGGATTTGCTGTCAGTTTGGAAATAACTAAGATGTTTCGTTTTTTCGCGATTTTGCATACCGCTGCTCTAAAATACTACTAAAATTTTTTGGATCACATTACATATTACTGTGTCCGCAAAAATATTTCCCAAAAAATAAATTCCGCACTGAGATTATATATATATATATATAAATGATATCTCTACTAGGGTTTTAGAGCAGCGATATTTAGAAATAATTAAACAGATTAATGCGAATTAATAAAAAGGAAAGAACTATAAAACATCAAATGTTAAAAACGTAATTCTTAAAATCATCCTATTAATAGATGAAAGTTTAATGACAATTTAAAAAAAAAAATAATATTTTTATTTTTTAAAATTTAATGATTTTAAAAACTTATTTTAAAGTTTTTAAAAGAAGTTAAAAATGGTTAATTTTTACCAATATTTCCAAAAATGCCAAATAAGGCGAAACAGAAAATAATTAATTTTAAATTTATAAACTGGCAATAATTCCAAAGAAATTGTTTTTTCTACGACTGTTATTAAAGTATAATATATTTAACTATTTAAGTAAGCATAAAGTAGGTATTAAGAGCCCAAAGACCTAAAGAGTAAAAAAAGTGCCGTAAAGTTTCTTTATTTCACTCTTACCGTAAGCACAATCCAAATGCCAGCGATTCATTTCTGGGGTTCTAAACGCTTCTTCCATGGAAAGAGGCGTCCGAACCGAAGATTTTATGTTCAAGCGGATATTACGGATAAGTGGATATGATATTTTATCCACATCCGAATCGCATCCGCACGATTTAAATGATTTATCGTTTATCAGCATCAGCAGCAAAATGGACGAAACCAGCGGTGTGTAGGGCTTTAGAGCAGTGTTTCTCAACAGGTGGTCCGCGGGTCAGTTCTTGGTGGTCCACGCACACAAAATTTCATTAGTATTAATAATGAGTATTTATGCAAAAATAATGTTTTTCTTGAAATTGGTGGTCCGCAACAGTCGAAGGTTTGAGAAACACTGCTTTAGAGAACCTCTCTAAGATAAAAAATTTCTTGGTGGATCCCATATAGTTTCGGTGACAATACGTCCTTTATTAAAGAGGAAAGGCCTTTATGTTAGATCGTTGCCCTTTAGACTTATTTATTTCCCAAAACCCTATTGGTGTTCTTTATTATTTATTTTGTCATTTAAAGTTCAAAAATTTAGTTTTAGACTAATTGGGACATCGCGTTCGTAAAAGCAATGGGATTTAATTGTATCCAACTGCGAGAAATATCGTTGTGGATGATTGTTTAGGAAAACATTACTTATATTTCAAATAGAAGAAATTTGGTTATTGATGATGGTGAATTGTTTATTGAAATTTGCTTCTAGTAAAAATTATATAACTAATGGAATGAGGACTAAATGATGAAATAACCTGCCATTATAAAACCATTGAAATATTTTATGGGTAAACAAATATATTTTCAACATAATTTATATATAATTGAATTTTACCGAACGAATATTTTCAGTAATACACAATATATGGATTAGTGGAAAACTCAATTAAAAATTGAAACAGTTGAAGCATTATACCAAGTAATTACATACAGTGACATGAATTGTATACAGTTTTCTAAACTTTTAATAAATAAATGTCGTGTTTAAAATAAAGTACATTCGTATGAAAAATACCAACATAAGTTATATTTTAAACATAATATTAAGTTGTTTTTATAGAAAATCATTTTGATGTAAATCAATTAAGTCATATTACTTAAATTTAATTATTTAAAATGCAATTAGAAATAATTTGTTTATTTTTGAATATTGAGGTAATCGCCTAACCACGGACCCCACGTCTTCAACCATGGACCCCAGTTTAAGAATCACTGCTCTGGCCTATTATGACATGCTATTCTAAAAATAAAACCAGTGGCGAAGGGTAACCTCCGCTAGACTTGCCCTCCCATAAAAAATATATTTAAAAAAAAATGTAAAGTAAAAAAAAAAAAAATTTAAATATTTAGATAAATCTTCAAAAATACATCAAATTATGTTTTATACAAATTTTTGTCCAAGGCTTGCTTTACAAGTTACGAATTAATTATCATGACCATGGAAACGTTACATATAAGTATGAAAAAATTGAGACTTTTAAAAATTTGAGACTTTTAAAAATTTTAAATTGAAATTTTAAATAATTTTACAAAAATTTTTCGAAATTTTTCGTTTTATCAAAAAACGTCTCAAATAAAAGTTATTAGTTATTGCATTTATAGTAACTTTTGTTCAATAAATTTTTTCGAAATATTTTTCTGTTGCTAAATATTCGCAAAAATCTTAAAATCGACACGAGTTAACTCCCATTTCTAGTCAACCGATTTTCATAAAAAACAATAGGGTTCTTCCTATTTAATAGGAGAATTTTTTAGTACCAGACCGAACTCTTCAAGTTAAACCGTTTTTGAGTTATCGTGTATACACACAAACAGACAGACAGACACACACACACACACACACACACACACACACACACACACACACACACATACGGACGGCACTTCGAAAATAGGTTTTTTGGATTCCCTGGACCATGAAACGTGGTCATCCGTCAAAATCTCGACATCGAAAATTTTCGCGATTACAATACTTGCCCCTTATATATTAAGGTCGGGCAAGTAAAAATAGCAAGAATTTTTCCATAAAATTACGAAATAGGGCAGAAAAGTAATGAGATTATTGTTTTTCAATTCGTGTGTTCAGTTATTGAAAATCAAAAGACATACATATACGAGGTGTGATCCAAATTTTCCAGGATTGACGATATAAAACTTGCAATTTCGGTTAGCGGTCTTAGTCATCTTCGAAGTAGTTCCCTTGCGCATTTATGCATCAGTTCCAACGCTTTCTCCTTTGCTGGAAGACTTTTTCGACGAGTGTATTCGTTTTCAACGGTACCAAAATGTCGACCTTCCGCGCATTTATGCATCAGTCCCAACGCTTTCTCCTTTGCTGGAAGACTTTTTCGACGAGTGTATTCGTTTTCAACAGTACCAAAATGTCGACCTTCCAGCTTCATTTTCGTCACACTTAATTTTTTGCCGGCTAAAGTTGTGAATTGTGTTCTTATTCTTTATTTGTCTTGGAGCTAGTATAGTCATACAAACATATTTTGCAATATTTATTGTACACGTATTTAAAAATAACAATTTTTCTCTCCTTGACCTTTTAAGTAACAATATAGCACGATTAGCAAAAAACATATTTATATAAAAAGAAAATAATATATCGCATAATTTATCATTCTCTTAATCTTTCCTCAACAATCTTCTTATGTTGGAAACGTTATAACTAATGCATACGCTTCTTAGCGTGTCGGAATCATCGATTATAATTTGAACATTTTATTCGGGCTGATTTTTATGTTAACCAACAGTGGTGGATTGTCCATATGCTTCACGGACTATATTTATACTACAAATTCTTTGGACAGTTGAAATATCTGAACTTATAATAAGTTTATGATAATTAATACCATTTTAACGGCAAAATAAATGATAAACTTGTAGGGAAAATGTGTGTAAAACAGCATTCCTTTTTGAAAGGAATTTTTTTGCTTAAATAAATGAGTTTATTTATTTTAGCAAAGATAATGGTACTTTCCGATCTGCTTTCCCCTAAACTATTCAATGCAGCGCTAGAAGAAGTTTTTAAAAATATCGATGCGAAGCACAAAGGGTTAAAAGTTAACGGATAGTACCTTTACAATCTTCGTTTTGCAGACGATATTGTGTTATTTGCTGAAAGCTACGAAAAACTGCAATCAATGATCGATGACTTGAATAGCGAGAGCAAGAAAATAGGGTTGACAATTAACCGAAAAAAAACAAAGATATTAACCTACCAGAACTTACACACCCCATTTGCCTTAGAATTCGTAATCTTGAATCAGTACCTGAATTCTCATACCTTTCAGGATCGATCCATTAAAGAAATCCAAAAACGCATAACTAATTCCTGGAAAAAATTCTGGTCCCTGAAACATATACTCAAAGGGAACTTCCCACTCCACCTAAATAAGCAGATCCTGGACAGATGCATACTACCCATACTTACTTACAGGTCCCAGACATGGACGCTTACAAGGAAACACCAGGAAAAACTTCAAACGTGCCAGAGAAGTATGGAGCGTAGTTTGCTAAAACTGAGATTACGAGACAAGGTCAACTGCTAAAAAATCCGAAAGCAAACTAAAATAATTGATGTAATACGCACATCGAAAAACCTAAAGTGGAAGTGGGCGGGTCATTTAATGAGACTCGACGACAACCGATGGACGAAAAGGGTAGAACAGTAGAGTGGCTACCACTAGAGGGCAGTCGCAATAGAGGAAGACAGAAAATAAGATGGAGGGATGACTTTAGGAAATTTGCTGGTAAATACTGGACCCAAAAAACCAAAGACCGTGACGAATGGAGAAACCTAGGACTAGAATTCTGCGAGTCAACACCAACTAACTAGATTTCCACAGCCCCCACTGATGATCTATGTTACCCCCGTGATGATCTATGTTATTTTAAATTACAATATTTTAATTTTATGTTATCCTTAACCTTACATTTTAATTTTGTGAATCTAATCTTATTCCAAACTTGAGGTATTTTATGATTGTGATACTTATATATTTCTTTTATATTTATTTAATTTTAATTTTATTTGCATTTTTAATTTTTTATTATGTTTCAACATATTATTTAATTTTATTTACTCTAATTTGTGATATTTTAAGCTTGTGATATATTTACTTTAATTTTAATTTTATTTTCTAATAATCTAATTTGTGATACTTGAGCATGTGATTTACACTACTGTAACTTTCTATTTTATCTATAACTATTTTACAAGAGTAGATCAAATGTTACAGCATTGTAAACCTGTATTTTATACTATTGTAAAATTATTTTAATCTATTTCATGTCAAGATGCTATTTTAACTTGTTACTTAATATGTAAAAGGAAGGAGAGGCCAATACCGCTAACGAGTTTTATGGCTTATTAATAATAATAAAAAAATGGTACTTTGGAGAGAAATCTTTATTAATTTTGTATTTTACAAAGATAATAAATATTTTAAAAATCAGTGCAGGTGTCATCTCACCCTTATACACTGAGATGAGATGGCATAGAAATTTAAATGACTAATCATGTTCATTTGCAAATATCATAAATGAAAATCCTTAAATGACAACTTAAGCCAGAACAGTCCTGATGGTCCCACATGCCACAGAGTTGAGATTTTAGCCTAATTTATTTTGAACGAGACCTGGTGTATAATTTATTGTAATAAATCTACACGACATTCTCGCCATCTTTTTCATTTAAATCTGCTTCTTCGTTTTTATTTGGATCTTCTAAGAAAAGTCGTCTTGTAACACGTAGATTGCATTTTCTGGAATCTCTGACTTTTTCTTTTCTGCAATTTTTGGTGTGGAATTAAGAGTACTTTTTTTTCTTTCTTTCTTTGAGACCCAGCTATTTTGCTACTGGTTGGAAAATTGATGAAGAATTTCCATCGCCACAGCCAAATCTTAGTCTAATTTAATAATTTTTACTTAAATCAACTAAAATTCTTCTCAAGTTCAGGCGGTCTATTCTGTAAGTTTCTCAACAATTATTTTTAGTGATTGTCGAAAGTTTGGATTTTCAACACCTCCTGCTGGTATCCTCCTGCAGTATCGTGTCGTTCTTAAGAGGAGACCTAGGAACGAGAACTCTTTGAATAGTGATTGTTTTTTTGATATTTGTACTTGTTGTTTCCATAAAAATGATTTTTTGGAGGTTAAGTGTGATTTAAAATATGTTTTATGTATGGAAATGTATATTTTTGTTGATTTTTATGTTAAATGTTTTGGTTATAGGACAAAGATATATATTTTTAGAATGACAATATCCATTTTTTGTAATTGTTTCTGTGTTATTTAACTTGTGACAATATATCTTTCTATGTAGCCCTTCTTCATCTTTCATAAATCGAGACCTCAGAGCTCTAAAAGGTACATTGATGATTTTGACGCTAATAACTATTTTAAATTTTTTGCTCATCAGATAAATTTTATAAGTTGGTACTTAACATTGGTGTACATAGAAAAACTTAAAGGCAAATTAATGAGTCATTGCCAAAGCAATTTACTAATAAAATATATTTACTATGGTTTATGTGGCTATTTATTGCTTACCTAAGAACAAATACAAAAGTGGCAATAAAAAAATTAGTTCTGACAATATATACACCAGAAATTGTCAAAATCAAACAATGGTCAATGTCAAATAATATATACAGAGTGTTTGTTTGAAACGCCGCACCTCGAATAACTCCTTTATTTTAGGAGATACAAAAAATTCTTTGTAAAAAAGTTAAACTAGACAAAAGGGCCCACAAGGACTATAATAAAAATTCTGCATCATTTCCGGTTTCAGCGGAAATCGTTTCAACATTTTATCTAGCATAGGGAATCGGAACTTTTATATTTTTTTCTTGAAAGTACTATAAATCAGCTTTACAAGGATATCAAAATATCATACTTTAATTTTAACCATTTCAAAATGGCGACCATTTATTTACAAAATAATAAATAACATAAAAATCGTAGAAATTAAATTATAAAAAGATAAAACATTATGTAACTAGGAAAAACAATCAAACAAAATATGACTTAAGCTAGTAATAAACTAAGGAAATTTACAAATGTTCAATATGATCGCCGTTGTTGTCTACACATTTTCGCATTCGTAATAAAGACTCTTCCATTACATTTAGAACGATATACTCTCGAATTACCCTGATGGCTGTTCTTACCCTATGTTCTAAGTCTTCTAAGCTTTACCTTCAGGATATCTTTTTTGGTAGAGTTGCTGGACCCTTACAGAATTTATTTGGCATTCCCCGAATATCAGAATGTCATTTCTTCATTTGAATAACCTACGTAAGCCATAATTACAAACGATTTAATATCAAACTCGTACTAACAGACAAGAAAATTTGCAGGTTTTATTTGGTTTTTTTATGTAACAAAATCATTTTCAAATCTTGCTATGTTTAACTTTGTACGATTTATGTTATTTGTTATTGTGTAAATAAATGGTCGCCATTTTGAAATGCTTAAAATTAAAGTATGATATTTTAATATCCTTGTAAAGCTGGTTTAATGTACTTTCAATAAAAAAATATTTAAGTACCGATTCCCGATGCTAGATAAAACTATTTCCGCTGAAATCGGAAGTGATGCAGAATTCTTATTATAGTCCTTAAATGAACCCTTTTGTCTTGTTTAACTTTTTATGTGAAGAATTTTGGATGGCTGCCATTTCGTGACGGATATTTTCTTTCAAATGCGCCAGTGAAGTCAGTTTATTGGCGTAATCTTCAGATTTAAGATAACCCCATAGGAAAAAGTCCATAGGGGTTAAATCTGGACTGCGTGGAAAATGAGCTTCATCCGAAAACAAAATGTTGGTAAAAGTTGAAAATTGGTCAATCACCTGATTTACGAAATTAAGCCTCTGACTGGCATCTTGGGGCTTTAATTCTTGCACCAATTGAATTTTGTAGGGGTGCAGCTTTAGGTCTTTGTGCATAATGCGATGTAATGATGATCTATGCACATTTAAAGCACTTGCGCGCTTCCGAATTGAAAGGTTCGGGTCGTCACGAACAGACTGATTAACATTCTCCACGTTTTCTACCGTTCTTGATGACCTAGGTCGCCCGGATTTTGATTTATCCAGCGTTGTACCAGTCTCTTCAAACTTTTTAACCCAATGTCGAATGAGAGGAATGCTTGGCGCATCATTTAAGTGGCGAAAACCTTGAATACTGCAGAATTTTCTACGCGCTACAGTCGCCGAATCACCGTTTTTGTAAAACTCTCGCACGCATAACGCGCGGTCTGCTCCCGAGAAACGCTCCATAGCGACTGAATTCCCAAGAGCCAGGCTACCGATTGACATAGCCCCCGCGCCCCTCGGATACGTTGCGTTCACGCAGTAAGCTAAATAAATATAAAATTTCTTTTGAGACACCTTGTATTTTGAGTATGGGCTAAATAACTTTAAGCGAATGTGGCGAATGCTGTTGCGAATTATGGAAAAAATTAAACAATTCATAAGCGACAACAGTTCAAAACAAAATAGTCACCATCTTTAGCCATGTACAAAGGAGAAGCAGTGACATCCTAAATAAAAATTTGAGGGAAGAAAGTTTTGTGATCGCTGTCCTACCAGGTTGCTCTATTATAGAAAACATAAGATAGGCAGAATATCTAAGCCAGCGCGAAGATACAGTAAACAAAATAAAGACATCATAGGTCACGACTCTTCTAGTTATACTTATAAAACTACATAGAGGAAGAGTATAAGGACCAAAAAGTTTTTAATACAGTTCAGTAAACCTGAAATCGATCTTTTTTCCAACAAATAACTAATTCGGTTTTGTTAATATCTATTATACAATATTTAACTCACGAAATACCAGAGAATCAAACATGAAAGTGTAATTTCCATCCGTCCACACTTCGTTCATTTTATATTGCATGTTACTTCCGAGTAGCAAATACGTAACATTATGTGTATTTCTGACATGCGAGATTTAAAAAACTAGATTTGTTTTAACGAATGCTAAAGATATGTTTAGATTTGAGTATGTAAAATGAAAAATATGCAGATTTCGTTTCATTTGAATTCCTCAAATGGTTTTAACGTTTCAAATGAAAAGTTTAAACTGTTTTATTTTTTAAACAATGTTTGAATTTTTTGTTTGGTTATGTTCCAGTTGAGTGAGCGAAAAAGGTTTTTTTTTTTAATGAATAATAAAGTTATATTTTGGTCGCTCTAAACAGCTATAAATATATGTAAAAGTGGACAGTCTAAAGCAGGGGTCGGCAACGCGGTGCCCGCGAAGAAATTTCTAAGTGCCCGCCTAACCATGCGAAATTCTATTTCCGAGACGCTTTTAGTAATAGGGGAAACTTCCTAAGCGCCCTGACATCTGGTGGCAATTTGCGAAAGATACGAAAGTCACATTGTTTTGTTTTGTTCAATGGAAAATCTTTTTGTTGTTTGTATTTTATTTTTGTGTATCATGGAAAAAAACAATCAATTTTGTTGTGTGCCGCAATGTAAATCGTGAATAAGCAAGAATCCTTCTTAAACATTCCATAATTTACACCTAAATAAAAAAAAGGTTTTTATGGAGTCAAAAACTAAAAATCCAAGCCCATACATGCATGTTTGCTCGTTGCATTTTATGGAAAGTTATTTTTCACGTCTAAAAAAAAAAAAAGACTGAAAAAAGCATTTATCGTATCCAAAATTTGCCTAAATCATCAGTTGATATATTAAAAGGCCCTTCTACTTTTTCAGGCAGAGATAATAATTTTTACTACTATATTTACCATATTTTTATTGTTATTATATTGATAGACAGTCAAAAAGAATTAAAAATACAATGAAAAACTAAAAATTTCCTTGAAATTTCTTTAGAATAGTATATTATTACATATCTTGTAAATCGTAGATTACCTTTAAATTAAAAAAAAGCTCGGAAAACAGGAAAAATACAACTCGTGTTCATTTTTACCACGTAAACAAATACACGAGTAACAGTTTAATGTCACTTTCGAGTGTTCCAGCTTTGCCGCATATGGCGCTGCGATCTTAAAAAGTTTCCCCTATAAAAGTACTGTCAAGAAGACAAGAAGTGTTATAGTTTTATAAATAAATATAATTTAATATTCATTAAATTTAATTGTAAAACAAAATTTTAAAACTATTCCCAATATAGACCTAATATGAAAGAAAGCAATAATGTTAATATTATTGTTCCAGTTATCTCGCGGAGATAAAAAGGCTCCCTTCACCCCTCCACATCTCTTTCATAGTAGTTCCCTTGGTGGCCGCTTGAGGTTGCACGGAAAAAAATTAAATTTTATCTCCCCCCCATTTGTTCCACGGTGCCCGCCGAACTCCCGCATTTCTGAAATATGCCCACTTAATAAATAAGGTTGCCACCCCCTGGTCTAAAGGATGGTTTCCAATTGACGTAGACGTAGAACGTAAAAATAAAACATAGAACGTAGATTTTGTGGCTTTGGTTTCCAATAAACTTGTGTGTCAAAACTCTTTAAGTTAACCTCTTTGCGAAAGAAGCTTCTTAAAAACTGTCGAATAACATGTATTCATTAAATAATATGGACGACGATTTAGCAGAGCTAGCAATTTTTATTGTTACTCTTACGCTAATTATTCTCAAACAACGTCATAAACATAGAACATCTAAAGCACGATGGTTACTATTTTTTTAAAGATAAAACAATATAGTTGTAGATAAAATTTTGTATCTGACTCGCATGTAACGGCAATAATATACTGGGAAAATTTCAACCCTCGCCAATAGCTTCACCTTCATCCAAATTGCTGCCATTATATCAATCAATTGGCTTTCACAACCCTTAGAGGGTTTTTGCCACCTCCATCTTCCGCGGACACGCGCTTGTCTTCTCCAATTATGGGCATCGATTCTTTGCAGGTCTTTGTGCATATTGTCCACCCATCTCATTCGGGGTCTTCCTCTTGGTCTGTTTGTACCTGGACTTCCATTATATGCTTGCTAAATAAAGAAAGTTTAGAAGCAGCCCCATTCTTAAATTCTATGCGTTTGGCCACAATTTCTTCCATACGGATAGGAACATGATAGAGAACATCCAGTTGGATGTTACAGCGTAAGAAAAAGTTATGTTTGTATTTGTTAATTTGGAAATTTGTTGACAAAAAATGTACAGGATCAGATCCCAAGATCTATAATGTTACAAACGTGCTTTATGTGAACGTTAAACTAGTCGGCAAAAAACTTTTGTCGTTTAAATAACAAAGGATAGCATTATAAGTGTTTGATTAAAACAGAGGCGAATGTTAAGGAAAGATAAATATGTTTATGTCGGAAGGAGTTAATTTAGTAGGAGTCTGGAGACGAGTATGATTTACGAGCTATGTTAGTCGAGCAAGATTTGCTTGTCCTTTTACTGCACTTCTCTAATGTATCATACACAAACAACTATTATTATTACAGTGCATGTACAAGTACATTTGTTAACTCAAGAAGAAACTGAGTTAACCGAAATTGTTCTTGGAAAAATCAATAGCATCATAAGTTTTTCCTGATGACAAATTATGGGAAAAACTAACAACTGCAATGGCTAATTTGTAGCTTATATTTGTGAACAAGTATTCATTTATTTTTAAAATCTACAGCGTCAGACCATATAGTTATCAACAGGGTCAGACCATGTAGATATTAAGGTGCGTACTGACTTGAGCATTTGTACGCGCACGGATTATGTGCGAGCACGGATTTTCGTGCGGGTAAAAAAAATTGAACACACAACTTTCTTGTTTGTGCGCGTAAAATCGCGCTCTACGTTTTTCAGTTATATCCACGCACATATTTATTTAAAGTAAGTAGTGTGAACGATGGCGGAAAGTAATGTTGTTGTACATAGGCCGCATTCAGCAGACTCATCGGTGACTTACCGGTACAAACTTACCGGTGAATTTGACTGAATGCTCAGTTTTTGTCAGCGTTGTCGAACGACGTATATGAAAACTACAATATCCAAACAATTACAAATTGTAATGATAGTAAAATTTGAATGTAAGCTTTTACAGTAATTTTAAAAGTACATGTGCTTTATATACGTCTCCTCAATATCTAAGTAAACTGACTCAACACTCAATTCCACAATTCTTTACTTGGTTTGTGTTCTAATTTTTGTTACTACAGATATAACTGTCAAAATATCCACCGGTGAGCAACTAACCGTAAATGAAATCCGGTTAATAAAATGGCGGCCAATGAGTAAGTACGGTAACTTACCGGTAGATCAACGTATGCGTACAGGAAAAAATTTACCAACCGGTAACTCACTGGTGAGTCTGCTGAATGCGGCCATGGTATACTTAGTAAAAAAAAAGAAAAAAACAAAATAAAGGGTGGTGGATGACACAACTATATAGAAGCAGGGAAATATACAATGGTTCAAGTTTGCTAGCAGAACTGCAAATACAAGAAGTTAGTGGACAATTTCAAAATTTTGTTCGAATGTCAGCGGCAGATTTTGAACTATTCGTTAATAAAGTTGGTCACAAAATTGGGAAGAAAGACAATATTTATAAGGGCTGTTCCTGTGAAAGAACTATTAGCCATAATCTACGGTTTTTGCAACTAGGGGTTCGTTTACCAGTATGCAATACCTTTTTACTCCATTCCATGTTGAATATTTAGTGGTTTTTACTTAAATTTACGCGCCCAATTATATGACTGCATAAACCCGTACACACTGAGCGCACAAGTTCTTCGATCTTATCGGTGGGAACGATAAGCTACGGATAGCATTCGTAGCGCACACAAATTGTACCTCGTACTCACCTGAGCAATTTTATGCGCACAGCGTTCGTGCGCGCACAAATGCTCTAGTCAGTACGCGCCTTTATAGTTGTTATATGAGCTATCGTATAAGTTCTGCTACTTATATTTACAAAATAATTTATCTTATGTTATTGTTATGATATGATCTTTATAAATTGCTTAATTTTTTTCTCCCTATAATAACTAGTAACTTTAATTAAATATTAATTACTATACATCTAACGTTTTAAATCAGATGTATTCTTCGTCCGAGGATATGATTTTTACTAAACTTTGTCATAGCAGTGAGCGGTGTATTCAAATAACGTTATTTCTAAGTCATATCTTCGTTAAATCATTGTCAAATTATTGTAATATCACTATCAGTGTTACTTCAATGAGCGCTCATGCTTAGTGTTTCAAAATAAATAGTGCATATTCCAATATATATTTGCATAAATATACAAAATAACAATAAAATCAGTCTCATATTTTCTTGTTACCAAGTATCAGTAATGAAATATATTTTGCTTTTGTTTGATACTAATTTAACATTTGCTTTGTAAGTTGTCGCGAGAAATACAATTCAATGTTAATTAGAAAGTCCTTGTTTTAAATACTGGCTTGAAAATAAAATGTAATCAAGATTGCACTTCACAAAACATTTTAATTGAATATAAACTAACATGAAAAAATAAAATACGTTATTTTTACAGTTCATTAAGCGTAGAATAAAGAAAAGAATAAATATGAAATAAATCCTATTATACATTGTCTGATATTGAATGGACAAGATTCAATTTGCATTTTAATATTCATAATTTCTGCGTTCATTAAAAAAGCATGTTCCTCTTTGGTGGACATAAAGTAATAGTATAAAAGTCTGGTCATGGAGAAATAATTGATGTTTCCAGATGAATTATCTACTTATATCATAAGTCTGCCCTACATATAGAATAAGTTGTTTTACTTTGTTTTGTGAAAAGATTTTCTATTATTGAGAATAATACAGATGCACAAAGTAATAATACAACGCTCGGATAGGATAAACATCAGAATAAACACCAGAATATTTTATCCGGCCAACGGAACTTCAGATAAATGGCAGTATAAGTTATTCTCTTGCTCTGATTGGTGAATAAATATTTCTTAGCCAGCAACGGTAAAAAAAAAATTGATATGATAAATGTCACATTATAAGGTTTTATTTGAATTTTTATTACAATTATATAATTGTGGTTGCAGCAGCGTAGTGGTTAGCTCACTTGCTTTGAAAGTGTGGAATCATGAGATTGATCTAGTATAGGCAAAAAACAAAAAAAACTTTGTTGCTGCAACCTTAGGCTCAGATTCTTTACAATAAGTGCCTGTATCTCTGTAATTTTTGGAAATATATGGCATGCATCACAGGGCAGGTAAAACGGGTGGTCTCGGCTACTGTAAAAAGTAATCGTTAGGTCATGTCAGAGGACGCTAGTCGCGACCTAAAAATATTTAAAACCTAGACATTGCCATACGAAATAATAATAGTACAGTAATCCCTCGTTATCCATGTATTTGTTCAACAGTTTTGACTATACGCAGTTGTGAAATAATTATTTTATTTATTTTTTAATAGCGTAGCATTGAACAGAAGCAGCCGATTACCGCTGGAATATGCTCTTAGCACTTTAAGCACTTTGAATGTAACTGGCCACTATCACCCCTTTCACACTATGTACACATAATGTCTGTTTTTGTATATAATTTTGTATATGTAGTGCTGGGCTGGAGCTGGTTCGAATGAACCGGTTGTTATTTATTAATATGTGTTTCAAAATGCGAACTGGTTGTTAATGTTGTTATACAGTGAAAAAATACACCTGTTATTAACCAGTGAAATTTTCTTCCTGAGAGAACTGGTTATTACAATTTTGGCAGTCCACCACTATATGTAAAATGCATACGCTTGATCTTCTTACATGCGTTTTTTTGTCCACCGTATGTTAGTGGAACGTAAGCTCCGCGGTGTTCAGGGATTACAATACATAAATATGAATCACAATCAGTGCCACCATGTGGGTTTGTACATAGTCTGCACCGCACACGAGCGGCTCATCAAAGGGACGGCAGTTGGTATAGATTCTAATAGAATTAGTAGAGGGTGATCTTACACATGGGCGGTATTTGGGCTCGATTCTATTAGAGGGCGGTTTTATGAATATTTGCATACGAGAGGCTGACACTAAAGCGGCGGATATACCATAATAAAAGAATTATCTAAGTCGCATATTTCGACATCGCCCAATATTTCCCGAAACATGCTCAAAGATGTTGTTAACAGTAATATCAATTTAAAATATGACTTTTCTAATATGTCAGTTTATCTGTCAAACAATACCAACTTTATTTTATTCAGAATAAGACCATGGATAACTATCCGAGAATAAAAAATGCATTGTAAAAGCGAACCTTGGAATAAACATCGGAATAAACTTATACCTCCGATAGTTATACCGCTACTTATCCGAGGTTGGTAAAAGCAGCCCTAAAAACAATTAAAACCAACTGTCTCAGGCACTTGAAAATAATGTATATTAATTATTATACGAGGATCATACTAGAATTATTGAGGATAAGATACATGGTTCGTATTTTTTAGGATTTTATTTTAAATATCCTCAAAGTAGCGGAAGCCGGAGCGGAACGAGATGAGGTTCTCACTGTATGCGAGGTAGATACACAAATCATATTTCTGAACATAGTCAGATACGTTTTGTTGTAAGTGTCCTTACTTATGTTGCTCTGCGCTTTCTGCTAGTTTACGTGGTCTGGGAATTTTTGATATATTTGTAACATTTATGGACATTGATTTGAGGTAAAGTGTGTCTTTTTTTATTGTTTATCATAATACGTTTGTCATGTAGTCCTTTTCAATATTTACGGTATATGAGCACACACACTGAGTACCTAAAGAATATAATTCTCTTATGTGACACAGTATATACTGGGGCAGAACAAGATGGTTCCACATGATGATTATCCAGATTTTATGTTGATATATCGATATTTTTGTTTTATTTATTGTTATTATAAATGGCGTTAGTACAATCTGAGAAAGTTCAGAATATGATGAAGACGCTACTTGCCTGAATTGTCATGAACTCTATTCCAATTCAATGAGAGTTGCTATACTTGTGCCAATTGAAAAAAATGGGCATATATGTCGTGTGCTGGCTTAGACTGCGATGATGTTTCGTGCTAATTTGCAAATTTTGTACGCAATAAAATTGCAAATATTACACTCCAATAAATAAACCTCATTCTGATCTGTGTATGGGGGCATAACTGGATAAAGAGAATTTTATTTAGTACAGGTTATTGATTTGTTAACTTTTTTACTATAATAATGTTCCATTAACAAAAGGTAATTTAACATTTTTGAGTGTTTTTGTCAAATTTCATAATCATATTTTACCACAAACCTTAACTACCCCATTCTACCTTGGTCTCCCCTGCTTCCCTTCAACAATAATACACTTGATTATTCTTTCTTTCCACTTCTTAAAAGCTCCAAACCAATCTTCTTTCGGAACCTCTTCAAAATAATCATGTATTAGAGTACCAATCTCTTCCTCAGACAAAAATCTTCTACCCCTATATTTTTTTAAGCCCAAAAAGTCGCACATAGCGAAATTAGAGGTTACGGTCTATTAATTTTATATATTTTTTTGTTAAAAACTGAAGAGTTGAAGCTGGTATATAGGAAGACGCATTACCACGATGTAACTTCGAATGCGAACCGTGATCCAGTAGCTACTATATAATCAAAAAAAAAAAAACCTCAAAGAAAAAAATACGTTTTCATAACATTCACAATTAAATAACTAACATGGACAAACTAATCTCAAAAGAAATAAATAAATAGAATTATAGTTATATACGATCGTCATTTACTGTCCTAATAATACGTAAGGAGAAATATTAATAATAACCAGGTGCGCTTTCTGAGCCCTAGAAATTTTGCAGATATATACCAATTTGTTGCCTGAAGTTAACTTTGAAGGTAACTTCAGGGATACATGCGTCCAAAACCAGAAGCGAAAAGGCCAGCAGCACCACTAAATAACGAAGTAGTACCACAATACAAAGATCTGCATAACCAGAAACTTCGGGTTTTGTTCAGAAGCACAAATACAAATCATCACCTGGAGCCGGCTGGCAACCTTGCAACCCTAAAAACTAATCTACAATCAGCTCGTACGGTGAAAATATCTCTTACAGGTTTGAACTAGTTGATATCATGGAACGTGGAGGTAAAAAACTGTAAAAATGTCGACTACAAGAAAGGCAAAGGTGTCTTCAGATCGGCAAAGTTTCGTTTACAAATTACGTTTTCGTTCTCAAATAAATATAAACATGATACAATATCGTTTTCCATGCAAAACGTTTACAAATAAGAAAATACGCAATCCTATATGAATTTTGATTCTGTGCCATAATCAAAAAACTTTGTTCTATACAAATAGTATACATTCATAAAACCACTAAAATAAAAAAGAAAAACACAAAAACAGTACTAGATCTGCGGCTACCAAATAAATCTTCAAACGTTCCACCCCACGTGGTAGGTTCATCACAAAAGCCGTTAAGATTCTAAATCTTACAATTTTCTGGAGTCGGATTTTTCCACTAATCGAGACGAATTGTAGAATTCAATAGCCTCTTCTACATATTCCAATAAATTCCCAAATTCAGAGTTTATCAAGAGCAAGGGCTCTTTATGGGATGGTCTGCGCTCGGTTTCACGCTGAAAGAAGCGAAAACTTTCGCGAATCCAAATATAAGAACCATGCAGTTCCCATCCTCGGCGATAGACGTAGCACCTTGATGTGATAGCGAGAAGTACGAAACGAACAGGGGCGCTGACTTTGACATTTCTGTCGAAAATATCAACAAAAATCGATATTTATTTTAGCCTTAAACTCACTCAAGATATTTGTAAAATGAATTGCGGAAAAGGACGGATAACGAAGGGAATAAATCTTGTATCTTTTTAAATTTTAACCAAAACTACGCGGTAAGTTGTAGAATTTAGCATGTTAGAATAACCTACTGAAACATCTTAATAAGATTATTGCCAATAATTAAAAAAAAAATCCATTTGTGTTATGGGACTTTTTTCAAAACTTTCTCAAATGATGAGCTGAAAGCTGCAGTAAACAATTATGTTTAATCGGGATAGGATAAATATTCTCAATCATCTCTAGGCAAATAGTGTTGAAGTTCAGGAAGAGGAAATATTGAAAAGATAAAATAATAATAAAATAAATATTTAACAGCTGCTCGATTTTATTCATTTATCTTGAATTTTATAAACATTGACAAATTGTGGTGAATATGCTAATCCCTTCCTTATGAAAAACCTTCTAAATGTGCTCACTGAACAAATATGAAATGATATAATATGCTAATTAAATATTTAGGTTGGGTGAAATTTGCCGTGATGAACATATATTTATTAACCTATTAAACAATTAGTGTATGTACATTTTTACGGTTCTTAATTTATAATGCACGAAATGGGTAATATCATGGCTGCTGAAAGGGGATAAAAGGATAAAATTTTAAACAAGGGAAAGGCTCTGGCGCACCATTAAACCTTTATAATTGCACTGGAAATTTACATATTTCGCAAATCTGACACCTTTAGCAAAATATATGATTATAATATGAGTAATTAAATATAATATATTAGTTCTTATCACCTCAATTTCGAAATTAATGGCGGTTTGTCGTTTTACAAAATTTAACTGCCGGAAAAATAAAATGGCTTTAAAATCTGCATCATCAAATATTTAATGGAAATATAATGACCAAGAGTTGTTAGATGAATTCCATAGAATAAAAAATATTAGAATAGTGGATATTTAAAACCACTGGTATTAGCCCACTGGGCTTAAGAAAGAGGATCGAAAATTATTACACATGAAGTTGACACAAAAATGAATAAAAGAGGACTTGCAGATAGATTATGGAACATGAAGACGAAGGAAGAAACGTATTTTAGAAAGTTAAAGTAGCGTTACCTGTAAAAAACATTATATGTTTACAAAAAACGCATATATTAAGTTCCCGGATAATAATCACAATACTGATAAATTATTTAAAGTACAAAAAAAAAAAAATAAATTAACGTGCTAATCCAGTTCTTGAGGAGTAAAAATTCGCATATAAAATGGTTTTTACTTATTCAGATGGGTTTTTTACAAATCAGAAAAAAATATAACTATGCACATTGATGCGAACAAGAATAGTGTAACGAACTGCTGCGTGCGAGGACGCAATCCCTGACAGATTATAGCACAGAATTTTGGATGAGTTTATGTTTCCAAGTTCGAAAAATCATTTTTTTTTTCAAAAATAAATAAATAAATATATATTTAAAAAAATATAAAGTGGGGCATCAAAAAAAATGTCTTGAAGTATAAAAAAGTACATGAAATATATGAAGATTAACGAAAAATAAGTCATTTTTGGAAAATATAGATATACTTTTACATCCCACTTTATTACCAGAACTACTGATTTAAAAATTCGAATATTCATTATATTAATCATAATTAAATTTTCAATACTTTTCCAAAAAAAATTTTTTTAGTTTAATGAATGGTAAGAAATTCGTTTTTGGGAAAAATTATTTTTTTAATCATTTTTATTTTTTGCACGATTTTACCAAAATAATTTATTCTCCACTCTATTACGTTGAAACTAAACAAACAAGTTTATAATATTATTATATTACTATAGTCCAGTAACCTAGTACATCATAAGTTGCATCAAGTGGGGGTAGTTAGTTTCGTTTTTTTTCTTGTATGGGATGTACCTGAGATGCAAAATGCAATTGGAGGGAAGTCACTGTTCACCGTTTTCTTCATCGTCCTCAATCGCCAGAAATGAAAAATTATATATTCAATATCCCAAGGTAAAACCTTGTCATGAAGTCCTAATATAAGTACAACGCACATGAAAGTTGGTAAGCATTAATAAATAGAAGTAATGGTATCTATAACATATGGGTAAGTATTAATTATTATAAATAATTGTAACTTTCAACAACAATACGAGTGTAACTATACTTGATGTTGTTCCACGACATCTTCAATATCAATATCGTCGATCCAACTCGTCGTCGTCGAGGTCGTTCAAGTCGAGAGTGTTGTCATCGATGTCTATCTTCATTTCCGGTAGGTTTTCGCAGGACTGGCCATTGCAAGTCCCGCAGACAAGGGAACATTTCAAACCTGGTTTCCTGCAGCTGCAAGTATTCCTGCATCTCTTCTTGCAACTGCAAAAAATCATGTTCAGCAGGTTTGAGGGGGCTACTTTCCTCGACATCATCTTTGGATGAAGGCCTCGGGCTGTAGCAACCCATCCCCATTCCAGCGGATTCTTTTTGTAGCCCAGCCACTGCTACACCTGGTGGTATGTGCGAAACGAATGTAGCTTTGCAGCATCTTGCGTGAGAAGAAGTCTAGCCAGGTTGCAACTGCTCTTGACTGCAGCCTTTGTGAAGAGCTTGTAGCGCAGGTCGTTTCGATTTTGACTGGACTTTTCTCCACCATACAGTTCAATGAGGACCTTCTCCCCGGCTTCAGCTACTTGGGCAGGTGTCGCAGCTGGATTAGAAACAACTGCAGCTTTCTCTTTAAGGTCTACATGCTTCTGTAGTATTTGAAGCAACTTGAGTTTTCCGTGGCCGAAGAAGCACGAGGTGGAATCACAGCCACTGAAGGCATGAGTGAAAGTGATGAGCTGACTGTCTGTAGATGTTGAGGTGGTTGAGTAGAAGACATCTGGTGTTTTGCCTCTTCCACACTTCTGAACGCATATGGAATCTTTTATGGGACATCTGAGACCGGTGAGGATCACCAACAAGTCTACGTCCTCTCCTGCAATAACCGCGACTTGAAAATCAGAGGCCTTTCTGATACCTGTAGTGATGATTAGCGTGTCAGTATCTTCTTCAGCCTGAAAAACCTCAATGTTTTTGGCTTCAAATTTCACCTTCAGAAGTTGGATGAATCTTAATTTGTTTTTATCATTGGATAAAAATTTTCCTAATTTTCTTGGGACACATTAGGAGTGGTTGTTTCCTCACATATCACCTTAAGACACGAATGTGCCTGAACTCGGTGATTACGTTCAGAGTACTTCGTGCTCTTTTTGTCAGGCTCTGTAAGGTAACTATCGAACGCTACAGCTATGTTCTAACCGTGCCGTGTCTCTAGATATTTTGGTTTTACGCTCGAATTTTTCTCCTACAACCTTCAACATTGCTTTCTTCCCAATATCACTGGCCATATGACAATTGACCCCTTTCTCTCCTACAAGTCTTACTACTTAAGGACATAATCACATCCGGTTTACGAAATGGAGGGTACTTCAAAAACTAGTCGCTCAGCTTCTTTGTATAGTTGTTGTACACTCGTATTGTTGTTGAAAGTTACCATTATTAATAATAATTAATACTTAACCACATGTTATATATACCATTACTTCTATTTATTAATGCTTACCAACTTTCATGTGCGTTATATTTATATTAGGACTTCATGACAAGGTTTAGCATAAAAATTAGAATAAAATTTTCAAGTTTCTCAAAAACTATTAGGGTTACCAAGACCATTCTGATCTCAAATTGTATCAAATTTAATCTAGTTTAAAAATGCCTAGAATGGTGTTTGTCAAAACGTGCTCCTTTATGGTCAAAATGGGAAGAAACCGAAAAAAGTGCGAAAATTTTGCAGTTTTTGAGATATTCAAAAGTGTTCCGGAGGGCTGCCGAGGTCGAAAACTTGGATTTTGCATCTCAGGCACATCCCATGCAAGAAAAAGAAACGAAACTAACTACCCCCACTTAATGCAACTTTCGCCCTTTAATCATGACAAGGTTACTGGACTACTATACTTGAGATCTGTCAGCGACGAAACTTCCGGACCACCAGATCTAAATATATCTTAATGTAACTTTTTATTTGTGGCAACTTCTAGCTATGTGTTAGGTGTTTAATTCAAATTAACTAAAAAAACTAAGCAGGCTTCCAAAGTACTCTACTTTGGCATTTGTATATTTATTTTAAATTTTTAAAATAAGGATTTTTCAGCTGGAACATACAGATACTCCAAAATACCTAGGAGTCAAATTAGATCGCTCGTTATCTTTCAAACAGCATTGTAAGACACCAAGTTTAAAGTCTGCGCTAGAAATAACATACTTCGGAAATAAACAGGGTCCACGTGGGGTGCACAACCGGAGGTTTTACGACAATCAGCTCTAGCTTTGAAAATTTCTGCTGCCGAATATGCGGCACCAGTTTGGAATAACTCGATACATGCTAAATGTGTAGATACGGCGATAAACGACACGTCCGAATAGTAACAGGATGTTTAAAATCAACACCTGTTAATAAACTATATCCCCTCATTGGGATAGCACCTCCAGATATCAGAAGAGAGGTCGCCACAGAAGCAGAAAAATTTAAGGCGGATACAGACCACAGACACCCACTGTCTGATCACGAAGCTGAAACAAGCAGGCTTAAATCCCAAAAAAGTTTTTTACGTTTTACAACTGCCACACCGCTCATTCCCATTAACCGGAGGATAGAACTCTGGTGGGAGCAGGCGTTGGCCACCTGGATTGCACCTAAAGAAGAACTGAGCTTTGGTTACCAGTTACTATATACAACATGGAGAGCGCTGAACAGACTCCGTACTGGTGTTACTAGGTGTAAAGACAACTTAAAGAAGTGGGGATACATTGCTGGAAGTGCGGAATGCGACTGCGGAAAATACCAGGATTACCAAGATCTACTGGTTTGTACAAACATAGGAGGTAGCTGCACACCTGACGACCTCAATGATGCCAATGACGAAGCGCTCTTGGTAACAACATTTTGGGAGAATTGTATATGACGTGGTATTGCGGACACGAAATGATGATGATGATTTTAAGGATAGTGACATTATTGAATTTTATTAATATAATGAGCCATACAAACAAAAGGAACCAATAGTTTTATTATTTACTAAGGCAATTAGTTAGGACAATTCTAATTTTTCATGTTGAAAATTGCATGCCTTTCCAGGATGCAAACCCGAAACCTTAGAACGCAGGGCACGTGTTTTGCCAATACACCACGCCATCGGTAAAACCAGAGGCAGCTCTTTGCATGATTGCAAACAGATTCCGATTTAATTTATTTTTCATTATTTTTGTAAAATATCAGTATAAGATAAAAGTGTTCAGTATAAGTTTTAGTAATATTTTATACAAGATGTTTACTGAATTGTATGTTTTGGAATTTCTAAAAAGCTATATTTGCCAATAAGAAATCTAAGTTTACTTAGAGGAGCATTTGCGAGTAAATGTAAACGGGTTAAAGCCGCCAACTGTGATTGCATGCCATTTAAAGTGAACTTTCTATCGACTATCTTCCTGTCTTACGATTGAAATCAATAGCCCCTATTTGTATTGACCATAAACTAAAAGCACATTTGGATACTAAATAAACTTTGAATGACGTATTGAACGAGACAATAGTGAAGAATTGCGCTATAGTTACGGATGCATCTGAAAAATGTTTCGGTTTCGATCTCCCAAGACACTTATGGAAACAACTCAATCGCATAAGAACTGGTCACGGTAGATGGAACAGCCTTTTATGTAAGTTCGGTTTGTCATCTCCTCTATAATGTGATTGTGGAGCGCCTTCTCAAACTGTCTCAAACATATCTGGAATGATTGTACTCTACGTAGATTCTTTGGTGATATTGTAGAGTTGAATGAGATCTCCCCAGCTATCATGCAATGGCTGGACGGCCTGGACGTTTTTCATTAACTTTTATGAACTTGTTATATACTCTTTGTAATGCTTAATTATTTCCTGTGTTTTGTTCTATGCCTCTCATATGATGTATATATATATATATTATATATTCTACTCAAACACTAGAAGATACAAATTCTCTTGTATGATTTACCATTTACTTGAAATCTGGTATGCTTTACATTATTATGTCTACTGATGATGAACAAAGTAGATCTTTCCATTAATAAACTGTGAAATGTTGTTTCCATAGAAGAATTAATAATTCTGTCAACCGCAATTTAATCAGAATGGAGAATGAGCATCTGGTGGTTCGTTTATATTTTATCAATTACATTTTCACTTGAGTTACAAAATATATCGTTGAAAGTTAGAACGTGTGACGGTGCACAAGTTGCATTCTAGACATTCCAAACAAACTTTATTGCAATAATCTGAAAGCTTTTACACTGCCAAAGTGAACATAATTCATTGATCTCTTTACGAGGAACAATTAACAAACTGCCAGAACAGGTAAACATTCCAAAAATTCAATAAATCTAACTTTTGTTCAGTGCGGAAAAACGACCAGATATTTCAACTTTATGTTGCTAGTTGTTACTTTTAAACTTGGATTATAATGTATGGATCTACTCTCAGTTTGTTACTGCTGTTACTCGTTAATCCTTAAATTTTTGATAAAACTGTACTAACAACTGTATTCATGACAACATGGTTAACGAAGTGATACATTTCTGCTGAATCTATTGAAGTAACTCTTTAACTATATCAATCAGGATATGGATACACAAATACACTAAAAATAATACGATTGATAAAAACGTTGATTCCCTTGTACCATGCTAAGATAGTTCCAATGAAGTTATCCGAAAATACATCGAGTTCACTAAATCAATTATGACGAAACAGCGGAAAATATTGCGAAAGAAAAATCATCTCTGTCAATATTGTCATAAATGTAACCCCAGGTCAGGATTCCGATACCTAGAAATTGTGATTTAAAGCTGTTAGATTAAAAAAAAATTTCAGCGTCTAGTATGGGTAACCTGATTAAGTAATGCATACTCTGCGTTTTTGCAACTAGGCATTGCTTGTCATGACTAGCCTTGTGATATATATCAGAGTTTCCCAAACTGTGCTCCGCGAGCGTTTTACTAGTGCTTCGCGATCTACTAGTGTTGGTATATATATATATACTTCCTATATATATATATATATATATATATATATATATATATATATATATATATATATATATATATATAGGTATTGAATAAAATTGTTATTTCATAATCGTCATATGTTTATTATAAAAATTTATCGAGATGTTTCGATTGGTAATCCAATCATCCTCAGTCCAATATTATAGTCAAATGTATAAAATCATGTATTTCCATATTAAAATGTTTGGAACAGATAGGAACGGTTAATCATAGTATAGCCGAACGGTCGGTCCTATACTGAGTAGAGCCAATAAAATAAATATATAGTATACCTATACTTCAGTCTTCCTTCAGTTTTACTTGAAATAATATCCAGGTCATCAACAACCTTTAAATTTTGTGGTCGCCCATTAATCTGTAGGCCTCAGTTGGTAGCTAGGAAATTTGTCAATAAAAGTAATTATTTGGAATATAGTCTGAATCAGAGAACTGGCCTAAGCAATTCAAAATTTGCAGCTGAGAAGAACGGAATCTTGTATCCTACTGTACTGTTGTTACTGTTTTCCTGCATTAGCTAGTAATAAATTATAATCGAAAATTTATCTAAAAATCTATTCTAGTTTAAAAATCTGTTAGTTTCCTTTTTTCTCTCCAAAATGGTGGTACCATATAATTTAATTCCTCTATTGCAATTCTAAAAGTGCCTGTTGAGGTCGTAGAGCTTAGATAACAATATTTTTACGATGCTTCGACTGCTTATCTTACTTTTATAATCGCGCGTTACATGCAGTTAAATGTAACATGAAAGAAAAGTGAAAATAAAATGGAACATTTGCCAGAAAATTAGGTTATCTCTTGCTTCCAGTTTACTTGAACTTATCCTAGAATCAGATTAAGAAAAATGGGTCAGTAATAAATTATATTCCAGAACGAGGCACTTGTTGCTTTGGTTATGCTGCACTGATGTAGGATCTTATATTTATTATTTTATGAAATTTCTTCAAGCAGTGGCGTTAATATAATACACTGCAGTAAAATTGGTGTCATCTACGCAATCAATTAAAGTGGAATAATTATTTAGAGATATCACCTTGGGTTGCAAAAATTATAGATAAATTTGCAGGCATGAGTACTGTTTAAATTCTACTTATCTTAACGATATTTTAAGTTTTATCAAATTCAAAAACATTTTTGCTTTGTTGTGTGTTTGACAGTTTGCGAAACGTGTAGCTATGATATAATAATAGAAACAACTACACAAAACAGTATGGAACACAATAAGAGATTTGTAAATATTGTTTCCGATGTCTCAAAGCCTGTAATTTTAATATTAATAGCCCACCACTCTCTGGAATGCCCGGAAGATGATGCCCGATCGCTGGTTTAAAAGAACTATCGGAACAGCTGTTAATTTATCGAGAAACTAAAATGTTTGCTCGAGAAATAGGTGTCATATGACCGTTCTAAACACAAAATTGCCAAGTGGCTCAGTATATGCACATCTTGTCTTGCCAAACAGCGTAAGAAATTTTTAAATATTACCGGCGAATGAATTATAAAAAACAATTCTCAATGCAGACGTTTATGGGTAGCCATCAATTAGACATTAAAACAAACGGCAAAATCTGTGCATTTGGTGAAATATGAAAAGGGTGCTATTTTAAGAGTTTCTCTAGCTGGGTGAAACTGTTTGTAAAGATGCCATAGTTGTCAACTAAATTATTTATCCAACGAAATGGAAAATAATATACTATTTACTGCACAAGGAAGCCAACAAGAAATACATTGCTTTATGACAACGCTTAGCCTAGCTTCGTAGCTAGGCACTTTTCACATATGCAACCGCGGAAAGGGCCATGTCATTTAGGGAATCACCGCATTTGTGACTTTTTTTTATCGCTTTGTGTCTCAGGCAAAGTTTACAGGGGACCCAAAGACAATTCTGTGGTGGGAGGAATGAAATGAAGCTACGCTACTGATTAGGTCGTATATTGGCCTTATTACTCAACAAATTATTTTTAACCTGGGCTAGAAAATTTCACCTCGCGCTCACTCGTAATTGGATTATCATTTGCTCAAGGTCCACCAGACCACCTTTTTCCCGTTCATACTCAGTGAAGAATACACAGTTGGGTGTGGGTCATTAAGTTTTGATCCGATATTGTACACTGCGAGTAACGCATTGTTCGCCACTGCGCCGAAAGTAAATGTCCGTATGTACGTTATATATTGGCTATGTATACCACTCACTAATAATATAAGTCACTAAATATAACGTGAGGATAATCACATTTTTTAAAGATATAATTTCAAATTTAACAACTATAAATCAGACTTTAGTAAGATTCTCTCTCCTTCTTCCCCCTCACAGGTTGACACAGATGTGTAGCTTCATGTTTGTGAATTACCGGCTGATTGTTTCATTTGTTCGATTCAGCATTTACCATATCTGTCTGCCGCCCGGCGGTCACGTTTTCACCCTCGTACAATTGACTTTTCTATGCCGTTTTCTCTTTTGCATATGTTTAAAATGTCGAATAAAGATTAGTTCATCTTTATCTTCAGTTTATTTATAATATTTCATTCTTCCAAAATTTTTACGGTGAGTTATCCACGATATTCTTAGAATGCGAGGATAAACCAGTATTTTAATCACAAATTCGTCTTTTATCTGAATATTTTCCTGTCCAATTCTCGGCTGCATGTGAATATATTGGGAATAAATGAGAATGGACAAGTTTTAATTTTGTATTTTCGTGATTGTCGTGTCTCTTCAAACATTAATCAGTTTTATTATTGTCGTTCTCTCTATATCTCTTAATACGTGGATAAATCAGCAAATTTTTATTTTTGAAAAATTTTTTTTTTTTATGGAACAATCCCCAAAAGTGTGTCAAAAAACTTTTGTCTGCCACCCTATTTCCTAGAGAGGTTCATCTATAAATCTGAAAAAAATCTCATTAATGTACATTCCTGGAAACCGAAATAGGTCAACAGGAATATTTTTATCATATTAATTTTTCGAAAAATATCGAATTTTGTGTCGTTGATTAGAATATATATATTTTTAAATTTATTGTGTGGTATCTCAAGAAAGCCTCGATCTGTCCAATTAAGTTTTTTAAAAAACGCTCTCCAATGCAGCATTGAATAGTCTAGGAAATATAGAATCTCCCTGGCGTACACCTCGCTCGATTTTAAAACAATCTGTTTTCTTGTGGACCTTCGTAACAGCGTCTGCCTTTTTGTACACATTACTTATTACTCGAGAATATCTGTAGTCTATTCGATCATCTTTCAGCGCATCGAGTACTGCCCATCTTTCGATTGAATCGAATGCCTTCTCGAAATCAACTAAGGTCAAAATCAGGGGTCTATTATACTCTACGGATTTTTCTATTAAAATCTTGAGTACCAATAGATGGTCGTTGGTACTGAAGTCTCTAAATCCAGCTTGTTGGACATGTTGGCTGAAGTCTAATTTCGCTGATAACCTTTTTGTTAATTGTTTTAATTACTGATGACTTAGGAGAAATGGACCAAATGATGGAAGAATTGAATAGTGAAGCCGAGGATATAGGACTCCATATCAACATAAAAAAGACCAGAGTAATGACAAATTTAGTGCTGAGTGGTAATGTGTCAATCGCGGGTAGACCCATTGATCAAGTTTCCCACTACAAATACCTGGGACACGAAATCACTATCGGCCGAGACAACCAAATTAAAAAATAAATAGAAGAATTGGTTTGGGATGGGCAGCCTTTGGAAATCTGAGGCACATTTTAAAAGGTGATTTCCACATCTGCCTCAAGAGAAAGGTATTTGATCAATGTGTCTTACCAGTCTTCACCTATGGTGCTGATACTCTCACCCTCACGCGAAAATCTGCAGAAAAACTACGAATTGCTCAAAGATCAATGGAGAGAGCGATGATTGGCGTTACACTTTTAGATCGAAAAACAAATTTGTGGATCAGACAGCAAACAAAAGTTTGTGATATAATTGGAAGAATTTCACGTCTGAAGTGGCAGTGGGCAGGCCATGTTGCCAGACTAAATGATAATAGATGGACCAGGAGAATACTGGAATGGCGGCCTAGAAATAGTACAAGGAACAAGAGACCTCCTACCCGTTGGACGGATGACAGAGACTGGTCGGTAATTGGCTGCAGGTGGCACAGAACAGAGATGAGTGGAGAAGCAAAGGGGAGATCTATGTTCAGCAATGGACGTGAATGGCTGAAAAATGATGATGATGATGATGATGATCACAAGAAAGCTATTAAGAAGTATATTAAGGAAGGCAAGTCGTTATTTTTAGATTTCTTTATTTTAACACGACTTTTGCCAAAAGTATGCAAAAAACCATTGTCTTGCATCCTTTTTCTGAGTAATGCACATTAATTGAAGTCGGAATAGTACCACAGGAATTTTTGCTCTGATAATTATTTCGATTTTTTGCAACACCGTTTATACAATATTTATCTGACTGACAATATGATGCGAGCGTACGGTTCACAATTACAAGTCTCTAAATAGAAGCACATGATTATTCTTTCAAAATTTATCGAAATTTATGATTTTCAATATGTACCTACAATATGTTATCACTTACTAAAACCTATCTACAAAACCCTGAAATGTGGAAAAATTCTTATAATTCTTCACACACATATATATATATATATATATATATATATATATATATTTTTTTTTTTTGTTAGACGTTATTTCTGCGAGCGACTAACGGCATCATTTTCGTTATTAGACTAGACACTGAGATGCTAGTACCATTTTGTATGTAAACACCTATTATCCTGGTAGATGGATAGTATGTACAATTTTTATGTAGCATGCCG
This sequence comes from Liopterus haemorrhoidalis, assembly GCA_963971575.1. Lineage (NCBI taxonomy): Eukaryota > Metazoa > Arthropoda > Insecta > Coleoptera > Dytiscidae > Liopterus > Liopterus haemorrhoidalis. Next base: position 59,267,622 of record OZ020611.1, read on the forward strand.
ATGAAAAGAATTAAAGTTTGTATCATAGAACCCCTATATAAAAATTGGCATACGGCCCTTGTTGGCCCAAGGGTGGAAAATTTCGGAAAAGTTTTGTGAAATTTTTAATCAACCAAAATTTTCCGAAATTCCACCACCTTTGGGCGGCAAACCGATTATTTTTTCGAAAAATATATTAATTTTTAAGTCTGATTATAATTAATTTTATCAATTAATCATATCATAAATATGAATCTACCTACAAAAAAATCGTTGAAAGAAATAATATTTAAAAAAAAATAGATTATGTGGTGTGGAGAACTCTTTTATTCTTAAGCCATAGATTAAGGAAAGGAAAATAGTTTTTTAGATTTTTTTATTTTAAATACAAAAATCTACAAAAAAAAAAATACTGTCCCACACCCAGGGTGACCAGATTTCAGTTGAGGTAAACCCTGATATTGAAAAAAAGTCACATTTAAAAACAAACGAAGCACATATCAAATTTTAAAAACATCTTGAAATTCTTGAAATCGTCATATTTTAAGAATTAGATGAATTTAAGATTTTAGTTTTGTTATTAAGAAATTATTTTTTTTAATTTGCTGATCTTATAGGAATTTCTTTGTTATTTATTGGTCATAAATGTGATAAATTAATCTGTTTAATTATTTCTAAATATCGCTGCTCTAAAACAATAGTGAAATATCTTTAAAAACTAAATTTCTGAGATATTGCTGTTTAAAGTTTTACATTTTATATAAACTTGGTGTAAGAGTCGAATAATTGTAATTTCCATCTTTATTTTTTAACTATATAATCTCAGTAGGACGTTAGATAGAAAACATATTTCTGGACCCAGTAATATGTAATGTGGTAAAATTTAAAAAAAAATCAGTAATGTTTTAAAGCAACAATATAACAAATAAGGCGAAAAATGTCAGTTATTTCCAAACAGACAGCAAATACTGTGCGGATGCGTATATACATATTTATAAAGGTTGCAATGCGAATCGGATGCGGATCCTGTCTATGCGGATGCGGATACAGAAAAACGTATCCGCATAGAGCTCTATCGATCTTATATGACTTCGCGGCCACCCGACGAAGATTTCACGGCCTCCTTGTTTAGAAACGATGTTCTAAGGTACTACAACCGATGCAACCAATCACAAATTTACCATCCTTTTTTACTTTCCCGGTTTTCCTTGATTGACATCTTAAAAAGTAAAGCAGATGATGATGGTGAAATGTTACTTACCCAAAATAATAACTATATCTTGATAATCTTTGTTCGTTCGATTGATTACTTATTTTTCCAATGAAAAAGCTTGCTGGAATTAGGTACAAAAAATCGCTGCGTGGTATAAAAATACTATTTTAGTATGACAGAATAAATAAAACATAAAATTAATCAAATGCGAAGTAACAAATAGTTCTATTGATGCACTCAAATGCTTCATACTATATATTAATGTAATTGTAAAGACCATTTCGCATCGTCTGTGTTATGCGAAGATGCGTTAACTTTTTACACGCGAAACGTCCTTACATTTTTTTTTTTTACATAAAACTCTTACAAAACTACGTTCTTGACCTATTCCTTGTCTCTCTCTCTCTCTCTCTCTCTCTCTCTCTCTCTCTCTCTCTCTCTCTAGTCGACTTTTGACTTAAGGCGCCTATAGACGAAATGTCTAACGTACGCCAACGCTGGTTCAAAACATCGTTCTTAACCTATTCCTTCTCTTTCTCTTACTCTCTCTCTCTCTCTCTCTCTCTCTCTCTGTTTCTCTCTCTCTGTCTCTCTCTCAGTCTCTCTCTATCTCTCTCTTTCTCTCTCTCTCTAGTCGACTTTTGACTTAAGGTGACTATAGACGAAATGTCTAACCATCGCCAACGCTGGTACATCCGTTGGCCGTAACATGTAGCACTGACGGACACTTATACGTGCGTACTATACAAACGATGTATCGATGAAGCGTCAGCGCTGACCAAGTACAAAAATAGCGAATATGGGCCAACGTTTGTAAAATGACGTCTGACAAGAAAATGAAAGTGAGGTTATGGTTGCAGCTTCGACCTTGTTTTTGATATTTAAATTAGATTTAAAGTATAAGAAATTACTTTTTGCTGTAAGTAGACTTCATAATTAACCAAAAATGGTTATAACTTTCCTTTTGAGCCAACAATTTGGACTGATGTGATGACAAATGTGTGCGCGTCGTGTGTACGGTGCTAACATGCAAATACAAGACTACACCAATGTTGGTCAAACTTCTTTGACTTGTGATAAGAAAGCCGCTTCGGAGCGAACGTCAGCCAGCGCCAAGCCTAACGTACGTTGGCTGTCATTTGTAACTTGTTGCCCATACACGCGAACCACGGAACTAGACAATTGTAAACATTAACCGTGACTTGCCAGTCCATCTGTAGGCGCCTTTAGGGAATACAAAATATTTCAAAGTTACTATGATAGCCACTGTCTTGCTCATAGTAATTGATTTAGTCACTGTGACTATAGTAACTGAGTTACAGAATTGGTCAGAATGTATGGCGTAGCTTCTATTCAAATTACTATAGAAATGTATTTTAAAATAATTTTTAATTTAGGAACTATTCACTTTACTATTTCTTTGTAGTTTAAATGCTAGACTTGTTATCTTTTATTTTTTGTGTAGATAGCAATCAATTAAATAAACTTAAATGGAAAATAATTTTTTTTTTTAATTACAACGTCTCTCGTCTGTCTTTATATAAAATACATCTTAAAGCATAAAAAAGAAAACAATTCTTAAATATGATCGGATTAGTATAAGAAAAGCTGTAGAAAAGATACATTGTTGCGGTATTAGAGAAACAAAATACGTTGAACGTAGTGGAAAGTTGATTACAGAGTTAGGGTGTACAAGAGGAAGTTGTGGAAAGCATGGCCGTAGTGGAACATAATGTTCCATAATTGGAAAAGTTTGCCCTGTTTTACATCGCGTTGAGAACACACACCGACACCGCATATACACACCCGAGGTGATGCCGAACCACTTTTTCTTGTCACACGACTTCCAAACATACTTCTACGTTATTTTGAAGTGAAAATTAAAATAACAACGTAAAGGAAGGAAATCTTTGACATGTTTTTATTCATGTATGGTAAACCACTTGTTGAAAATTATGTGAAAATACAACTTAAAACGTCATTGTAAAAATAAAATCTCACACGTTATGAGGCTGGTAAGAATGGTTATGACCAGTCGACAGAGACTGAGTATCAGTTGAACAGATGGAATAGATCTCACTATACTCTGTTGAGAAACAAGAAGTAATAATCATACAATATTTACGTGATAATTATGTAGAACTCTTGTCGTTCATTGGCTGTTGATCAATTAAATTTACGTGATATCCAATAGCGTGGCGACTTGAATCTTTCACGTGATTTTGTTACTATTTCTGTATTTCGAACAGGGTGTAGTCAGATGAACGAAATCAGCTGAGAGGTTGTCTTGCTAGTAATACCGTAGTAGTTATAAGAAGAGACGGTCTTCTCTATAAAACGGCGTGGGTTCAACTAATTTTTGAGACCCAGAAAATTCTGAAAGATAAAAAGTCATAAAAACTGGTTAAAAAAAATAGTAATAAAGAAAGTAAAAAATTAATGTGAAATGTAAATTATCGCATATTTCTGGGTTTTCTAGGTATCTAGAAAATGTCGGTATTTAAACATATACGTAAATTTGTTAATTCATAGTGTGTTATTCCTGCTGTAATTTCACTACCTAATTAGACTATGATTTTTTTATTGTTTTTTTTTATCTTAATTTTATTTTATACCTATATGAAATCTTTTAAAATTTAACCCTAACAATTCTAACAAAAATACATTTAAAATAATAAAGAAATACTACATTGTCTAAAAGTCTAAACATATCACTAAATTTTGAAAGTTTGTTGTTTAAGTATCACTTAATATATTATTAATAATTTTCTCTTTTTATCTTACCTTTTAATTTTCCGCTGTATATGTTTCATTCTATTCGTTTCGTCGTAAGACAAGAACATATTTTATATATACATATACATACATACACATATATATTCATATGTAAAAAAAATATATAAACATGTTAAGGCCTTATCACACTAGAGTTATTATTCAAGTCTAAACTTGGAAAATTGAAGTCCTTGCATTGAATCGAAGTCTTGCGTGTGTGATAGCATGACAAAAAACCTAGGTCTTTAAGTCAGAGCAAATACATCGAGATATACTTCCCCTGTCTCTAGAAGACAGACGAAATCCAAATCTTCAAATGCGCGTGCGCAGCCTCTCCCTTTCAGTCAGATCAAGTAAGATGAGTGTATTGTTAACGTTATGTACGCAGACGCAAGTTACTTTTCCCTGTTTCGCGTGTGATAGCTGAAGACTTGAATCCTGAAAGAAGACTTACAAAATAAAACTTGGATAGCGTTCTAGTGTGATACGCCCTTTAGAGATAATGGATTACAAACAAAACCTGTTTATTACTGTAATTTTTTGACAATTCAGCAATTTTAAAGAATTTGTGCTTAATCATTTAGTTCGGTTAACAGAAGAATAAGAATCTGTATTGCTGAAGGCTGTAGTCAAATCTTTTTCAGTAATATTATTATTTTATTTATTTAAGGTTTTTTATTAAAGTGATATTTTTACTTGCCATTTTATAAATAAAGAAATAAATAAACAAAATGTAATAAAAAAAGATTGTTTAAAACTAAATTTAAATTAGTTCAATAACTCTGTAATGCCAAAGACTACATGAGAAGTTATTCAAATTTGTAAGGTATACGTGATTTATTTCTTGGCATACTCAGACTTTTTTTAATCATACGTTATAATGAATATACAAAGTTAAAACAATAATAATGGTAATTATAAGTGCAAAATAGGTACAAACAACTACCGCGATCAATTGAATGCATGGATATTTGGTTCAGTGGTGAGATAGTCTGGTTGCGAGATGGTCTGACGGCGAGTTGAATCGCGGAGAGTCGGTGACAACGAGACAGTCGCGGCGAGTGGTCCCATTCCGTAAAATATATATTTGTCAAATATCAACACACTGGCTTCAGCCGTTTGGCCGCAATTTCTACAAGACAGATAGACAGACAGACATATGAGTGACGTTATAAAAGTGAAAGAAAGAGAGAGACAGCAAGAAAGAGGGGGAGAGAGATAACAAGAAAAGGAGACAGAGAAAGACGGAGGGGGAGAGAGAGAAAAATAGATTTCTGATAGCATATATACCATTGCAATTAGTAAACTTATCTCTGTAGGATATGTAGCTATTTGTTTACAGCTAACAGGAATTACGATTTCCATTGCGTCAATCTCCTATTAATATTGTCTGTGAGATTAATCGTTCCAGAGATTAGTATTCAGTATTGGTGCATCAGGCAGACCAGTATAATATGTCAACTAAATGTTGTTTGACAGTGATCAATAGCACTGATCAATGCTGCATGTGCATACTGCATCATTAAGTCAAGAGAAAGATATTGTTCTGATAGTTTTTAGTTATCTAATTTGAACTTTTGCTTATTTAATACGCTACTTTTGAAAAAAGTGATCTGCTAAAAATAAATTACATTTATAGTAAGTTTTGAGGTTCAGTAAATCCCTCAAAATTAGTTTTAAATATAGTAAATCATCGCAAAAAATGCCTAGAAAAGCAATGCGCTTTAATGAGTTTTAGTATACATCAAGTTTTCAGACTTTTATGCAACCGGGCATGAATATCGCAACCGAGTCTTTTGACAAAACTAAGTATTTGCATAATTAGGGTTATAAGTCGGCTAATTATTACATAATTTCACCGCAACTTCATACAAATATTCATAAAATGTTTGTATTTGTTACAAAAATTACTAATAAAAATAATCAAATACTGGTGAATGTCCATTAGTCGATAAAAAAAAACAAACTATTTTTCAATGATAAAACTATAAAAAATAAAATTAAATACCCTATTTGACTCGCATATAATGGCTATATTACACTCGGATGATTACAACCCTCGCCTAGGGCTCTGGTGGTACACATCATAAGCAATATTGCCTGCCTTATACGCTTATAAAATGCTATTATTACCTATATTGTTTTGTAGAAAACTAAAATATAATTTTTTTGAGAATATACTGAGGAAAAGGATTTAGAAAATTTGTATTTTTCTTCTCAATTTAATAAATCACTCCTACCCGTGCAGAAATTGATGGATCGATATTTGTGATCATGTGTCCAAGACGTTCTAACTTCCTTTCTTTTATGATTTATATCAGGAATCTCCAAACTTTTCGGAAGCAGGTCACATAAAAATTTCTTAAATACATGGCAGAACGGACAACTTGAATTCAGCTGGGTTCTTGGCGCTTGATTTTAAAAACAACTTAATAATAATGATGATATTATTGGTAAAAATAATAATTTTGAGAATCAGATATTATTTAGTTAAAGTTATGTTTTATTTTGTGATTTTCTGATTATTTAAATTGCTGTTTTTATGTTAGTAAACTTTTTAAAAAATGTCCACGGGCCGGATTATATCTTCTTGCGGGCCTTGCAGGCTTGTTACGTGGGCCTTAGATTGGAGACTCTTGATTTATATGATCACAGGTTGACTCATTTTTCAGATTATTTCTTCTTCAAAGACATGATCGACAGGGGATTCTGGGTATAAGTCTGCAGAATACATTTTATTATATATTTATTAAAAGATCTATCAGTTAGATGGGGTAACTTTACAAGGAAAATAATTATTATTTAATTGTCATATAGATCATTTAGCAAAAAAAGCTTACAAACTCTTAGGATTTGTAATAAGAGTTAGTATACCTTTTCATACTAAAAAATTATTAATAATCTTATATACGTCAATTGTTAGATCGCAATTAGAGTATTTCTTTGTTATTTGGAATCTATTATATGCCAAAAACAATTCTTCACTTGAACCTGTACAGAAGAAGTTTGTATCAATGTTGTGCAAAAAACTAAATGTTGTTAGTACTGATTACAGCAGCTGTTTGAATTTATTACATTTATGTTCACTGCAGCAGAGAAGAACTACTGCTGATATGTTGTTCCTACATAAAATAATTCATAATTGACTCACAGATATTTATTCATAAACTAAATTTTTTGGCTCCTAAAATATTAACATGTTCTAATGACTTGTCTAAAGTACCTAATTTTATTTCTAATAGAATAAAAATTCCCCAATTAATAGACTAATGTGTTCTTATAACAATTCATATACACATTTAGATATATTCAATCTTCCATTCAATAAATTTAAACACTATGTTCAGTTAAATGGCATTTGATGCACTTAATATATATTATGTATCACTAAACATTTATTAATTAACGACTGTGTATTATTGTATTTTTTCGTATTGTATTTCTTTCTGTGTAACATACTGTACACTTGTATTTCTTTTGTACCACTTTTGTATTCATACTGTAAACCATGGAATCCTATAATCGGTTACCTGTTGGCTTTCCTCAAAATTGAAAAAAAAATATATATATTATGCTTCTTTCTACATCTAAGCTGAGAACTTACATAATAGTGAACTATAGAACTCATATTAATAAAAGTCGATCTGGATTTTTCTATTTATCTATTGATTTCGACCGAGTTGTTCCACTTTTCGTTAATGGTGCAGATGAGGTAAATTCGGCACTTTCGCGATGGGCTGATAATTAACTAGAAGTATTCCTTGCTATGCTGAGGTTCTGCAGGTGAACATTTATTGGGTTTTATTGGCGTTTAGCGTTTAGCTCAAGGACGTAGTTTTTCCTTACTTCGCTCTGTTGACTAATTCTTATAGTCACTCCAGGCTATTCGCAAGCAGCGTCGTGCTTTACCTGTGTTTTACTTACAGAAACGGAGATAACAAGAATTCTTGTTGTGTTCTATTTTTATTTTCGACGAGTTTTGCGTTTTCAGATAATACATATATTAGGTTACAGACAAGACACATAATTTTTCAAATATCGTCTCCAATCAATTAATCAGTTGCCATATTTGACGCAGATATCGACAGCCATGAGACACCATAAAATTCTGTTGTTTAAAAGTCTAAACATATCACTAAATTTTGAAAGTTTGTTATTTAAGTATCACTTAATATATTATTAATAATTTTCTCTTTTTATCTTACCTTTTAATTTTCCGCTGTGTATGTTTCATTCTATTCGTTTCGTCGTTTGCTTTTCGGTCGATCATTTTATTTCAAGCGTTTTTAGGCTTTTGTAGAGATGACCACCAAAAAATCCCTATAACGTCACTTCGGATTTTGTGGTTAAAAAGATGGTTAAAAAGTAACATTTTAACTAGACGTTTAAATATTAACCTTGTTACTTATTCTGTATCTCTTATCTATAATCCAAGCCTTAAGTTCTAACTTTTTAACTTTATGGTTAAAAGTATGTTGTGAAATTATCTACAAGGGAAGGTATTTTGCTTGTGTGTAAGTGTGGATTTAATGTAAACAAGTGTTATTGGTTGAATCGTGAATGAACAACGATCAAATATAATAATTGCTAATCTATATTGCGGAAACGTACAATATTTATACATAAATAATTATGGGTGCAGAGAGTAAATAATATAATATTACCATAACATGCAAATGTATCAATATTTTTTATCTCTTTTCTTTCTTCTATATTAAGATACTTTTATTTTCAGGTTATACTTTTATTCTTAAACAAACAGAGAAATCAAAATTTATAAATGTATCACAATTTTAAAGTGTTAAATATTTATATTTGCAATATATTGGGAAATCTTTTGGTTCTTCTCGGATTTTCAAAAAAACAACATTTGTAAAACGAAATATTCCGTGGAAGTTTTAGAAATTATTTTAAAATGTTTCTTCAGGTAAATTAAAAGGTTCACTCATATCACGCAGTTGTCTTTGTTTATTTCGAACTGATCTCTTAAAAAGCATTTGTATATATATTTTTTTATTCATCTATATTAATTTTTTACTTATTAACCTCTTGTTGTTCAAATTGTTCTAGTAATAATTGGTTTAAAATAAACAGAGTAGCCATGATTCATTCTAAAAATGATTTTTTCGAGGTTAGAATTACAGCTGGTTAAAAGTTAACACCATGTAATTGGGTGGAGTTAAAATTTCAGATATAACCTACTGAATTAATCACATTGTTGTTAAAATTTTAACGCCATAGAGTTACAGAATAACATAATATTGTAAAGCGTGGTTAATTTTTTTTTAATTCGACCTTGAGGTTAGTTTTTAACTTTTTAAGATACAGAATAGACTTATGTGTCTGTCTATACGGCTGAACATAGAAAGTTGAAATTTGGCTGGCTTGAACAAGTCTTTGATCCACATGTAGGAAAATATCGAAAAATCAAAAAACACATCGGGAGATAAATATAAACAGTATATATATATATATATATATATATATACAGCCTTGTTCATATGTATGGAGCACCCTTGGAACATCTAATAAATAAATGCAATTTATGCGAATTTTATTTAGGAAACCAAATAAAAATACTTTTACACATTGTTTTTAATTATATTTCATAGAAAAATGTTTCGTTTGCAGCTTTGAACATGTTCGTAACCTTTTAAATATTGTAGTTTGCAAGTTAATATTCGTTTATATGCGTTAGGTACATAAATGTTTTAGATTAGAGTGAGACTTGGGCAAGAATAGAGTGATTTTTTTTTTCATTTAGTTCAGTTACTTCCATTTACTAATTATGAGTGTGAATACAAAAAGTTTGAGTGAAGTTAAACGTGCACAAAATGTAAGTCTTAGTCAAACGGGATGGAGTCAAGAGAAAATTTTTCAGAAACTAAATTGCTCCAGGAAGACGGTCAAAAATGCTATAAAACGGTTCGCTACGACTAGTTCTCATAAAGATAAGCCACAATCTGGAAGAAATCGTAAGACATCAGAGAGAGAAGATAGAAACTTAATTCGACTATCATTGAAAAATAGAAAGAGAACATCGTCTGAATTGGCTACAGAGTTTAATACTGTTGCGACTATGAAAATTTTGGCACCAATCGTTAAAAGAAGACTACTAGAACATAGTTTGAGAGGCCGAAAAGCGCGGAAAAAACCCTGGCTCTCAGAGAAAAATAAAAAAAGAAGGCTTCATTGGGCGAAAATTCACAAAAACTGGAAACATGATGATTGGGCAAAGGTACTTTGGTCAGATGAGACAAATATTCAGGTAATTTTGAAGCATATTTATTGCTGCTTAATGAAAAAATTTAAATCATAAAAAAATGTTATTGTGAAAAAAAAAAATCATCAGTTAATACTGAGACTTAAATTGAGATTATTGTTTATAGCTTTTTGGCACCCCTGGGGTGGTTTATGTAAAACGAAGGACCGGAGAAGAGTTTCACCCTGACTGTGTGGTCCCTACAGTTAAATTTGGTGGGTGTAGTGTAATAATATGGGGCTGCATGGCAGCGTCAGGCGTGGGACAAGTGTTTGTGTGTGAGGGAAGGATGAATTCTTCTACTTATATCAAAATGTTATCGACTGTTTTAAGACATTCTGTACATAAAATTTTCATGAACGATGACCAATCAACATATTTATTCCAACAAGATAACGCACCATGCTATGCAGCTGCCACTTCTCGAGAATGGTTTCAAAGACAACAAATTTCCATTTTGGATTGGCCGGCACAGTCTCCCGACTTAAATCCAATTGAGCATTTATGGCCAATTTTGAAGAAAAATGTTGCTCAACACAAGGTTCAATCAAAACTGGAACTAGTTAAGAAAATAAAGGAGGAATGGGGTAAAATTTCTGCAAATACATGCAAGAAATTATTTGCCAATATGCCACAAAGGATAGCTGCTGTTATAAACGCAAGGGGGGGAGTGACAAAATATTAAATATATCAATGTTAATAATTATTTTGAATAATAAAATAGTTTTCATTATTTAATTTTCTTATTCTTCCAAAAAAATCACAAATATTTAGGGTGCTCCATACATATGAACAAGGCTGTATATATATATATATATATATATATATATATATATATATATATATATATATATATATAAAATAAAACGCAGGTTCTCTTTTATTCGTCAGTTTATTAAAATGTTCTTGTGAATTTATAAAATATGAAACGTTTCGTGCATGGGTAGTATGCACATCTTCAGTCTACAATAATTAAAAATGTATGAAATAAAATTACATTACATGAAAACATGATTGTAAAATATTTGTACTAAGTTATGATATTCAAAGTGTAATATTAAGAAAATTGGTTTATGAACCAGTGGGTGTTTAATAATAAGTGTTCCAAAACATAGAAATAGAGACAACTTACCAGTCAATCAGATAAAATAAAATCACCACGTAGTCAATTCGAAGTTAAAAAAGTGTGTGTCAAAGATAACGTGTCCCAATAATTCCGTTAGAAACATATGGACAAGAATTAGGAATATACTCGTCGGTATGACTCATGTCGGTGGTAGACACTCCGTACGTATGTGGTGTGATGTTAAGTCCGTAACTTGTCTTGACCAATATGTTTAAACGAAACAAAAGTCATATCTTATAGTAAAATTTTATACAGCTGATTTAACTGTTCCGTATCTGTTTTTTTATTGACACAATTTATTTCGGATGTTTGGATATGCAACATTTCCGAGATTAATCTTTTTTCTGTGTTGATTTCTTTGTCCAGAATCTTGACATCTTCATATTTGAACTCATGTTTTAGGGTGTTCGCATGAATGGCCAAAGCAGTACTTTTTGGTTTAACATGAGTATCAGACTTGTGTTGTGTTAATCTTTTCTTCAGGGTCTGATGAGTGGTCCCAATGTAGCATTTGTTGCAGTTTCCACATGGAATTTGATAAACTAAATCTGAGTTTTCAAGTTTCGGGATTTTAGTTTTTAAGTTGGTGAAATTCTTACTGTTTTTATTGTTTGTTGAAAAAGCGAGAGATACGTTATGTTCTTTGAATATTTTTTTAAAACCATTGAAGCTGGTGTTCTGGTACGGGAACTTAGAATATTGCGTTTTTTCTTCATCATTCACTTCCGGTTTGGTATTTCGGTTGTAGGTGGCCCATATGCGTTTCTTGATGCACTTCTTAACTATTTGGATTGGGTAATTATTTTCCTTTATGAACGCCTCCGACACTTTTTTCAGATTTTTTGGCCTGAACAACGGGTGAGATAATTTTATGGCCTTATCTATTACGTTGTTCAGGGTGTTGATTTTTTGGTTGTGTGGATGGTTGGAAAAATAATTAACGTATCTCCAACTGTGTGTGGATTTCTGGTACCAGTTCGTGATGATTGTGTTATCACTGGAACGTATTAATTCAGTATCCAAGAACGAGATGCTGTTTTGTACTTCCTCTTCATGGGTGAAATTTAACCTTGGGTGGAAACCATTAAAGATATCCACTGTTTCTTTTATTTCTTCTTTCTTGATGCACCACCTATACCAAAATAAAAAGAAACCCCACCGGCAGACTCCAAACGAAGAACAATGATATGGTTAAATCATGGTACAATAAAAAACTAATTAGTGAGAACACAAAATGCTCCCTCATGATCACTAACGCCATAGCACCACGTATATATTTTTTACCAAAAATACACAAGGAAAACGTACCGTACAGACCGATCGTGTCAAGCATAAATTCTCCGACATACAAAATGTCAAAATTTTTGGCACAAATATTAGCCAAGGTCGTCGGGAAAAATAAATATAGTGTTAAAAACAGTCTCGAATTTGTAGAACAAGTACGCGGGATGAACATACCCGCAGGACACGTAATGATTTCCTTAGACGTTGAGTCCTTATACACAAATGTACCGGTTGAGCTAGCCTTGGAGATTATCCGAGAAAAATGGGAAATGATACAAGAGCACACGGGCCTTTGCTTAAGAGAATTCCTTGCAGGTGCAGAATTCTGCTTGAACAACACGTACTTCGACTACATGGGGGAGATTTACTCACAAACCCATGGATGCGCAATGGGCAGTCCTCTCTCCAGTACTATCGCAAACCTCGTGATGGAAGAGTTGGAATCCAAATGCTTGGAAAAGCTCAAAGAAGTACCACTGTTCTATTACCGATATGTGGACGATATAATAACCGTTATCAAGAAAGAAGAAATAAAAGAAACAGTGGATATCTTTAATGGTTTCCACCCAAGGTTAAATTTCACCCATGAAGAGGAAGTACAAAACAGCATCTCGTTCTTGGATACTGAATTAATACGTTCCAGTGATAACACAATCATCACGAACTGGTACCAGAAATCCACACACAGTTGGAGATACGTTAATTATTTTTCCAACCATCCACACAACCAAAAAATCAACACCCTGAACAACGTAATAGATAAGGCCATAAAATTATCTCACCCGTTGTTCAGGCCAAAAAATCTGAAAAAAGTGTCGGAGGCGTTCATAAAGGAAAATAATTACCCAATCCAAATAGTTAAGAAGTGCATCAAGAAACGCATATGGGCCACCTACAACCGAAATACCAAACCGGAAGTGAATGATGAAGAAAAAACGCAATATTCTAAGTTCCCGTACCAGAACACCAGCTTCAATGGTTTTAAAAAAATATTCAAAGAACATAACGTATCTCTCGCTTTTTCAACAAACAATAAAAACAGTAAGAATTTCACCAACTTAAAAACTAAAATCCCGAAACTTGAAAACTCAGATTTAGTTTATCAAATTCCATGTGGAAACTGCAACAAATGCTACATTGGGACCACTCATCAGACCCTGAAGAAAAGATTAACACAACACAAGTCTGATACTCATGTTAAACCAAAAAGTACTGCTTTGGCCATTCATGCGAACACCCTAAAACATGAGTTCAAATATGAAGATGTCAAGATTCTGGACAAAGAAATCAACACAGAAAAAAGATTAATCTCGGAAATGTTGCATATCCAAACATCCGAAATAAATTGTGTCAATAAAAAAACAGATACGGAACAGTTAAATCAGCTGTATAAAATTTTACTATAAGATATGACTTTTGTTTCGTTTAAACATATTGGTCAAGACAAGTTACGGACTTAACATCACACCACATACGTACGGAGTGTCTACCACCGACATGAGTCATACCGACGAGTATATTCCTAATTCTTGTCCATATGTTTCTAACGGAATTATTGGGACACGTTATCTTTGACACACACTTTTTTAACTTCGAATTGACTACGTGGTGATTTTATTTTATCTGATTGACTGGTAAGTTGTCTCTATTTCTATGTTTTGGAACACTTATTATTAAACACCCACTGGTTCATAAACCAATTTTCTTAATATTACACTTTGAATATCATAACTTAGTACAAATATTTTACAATCATGTTTTCATGTAATGTAATTTTATTTCATACATTTTTAATTATTGTAGACTGAAGATGTGCATACTACCCATGCACGAAACGTTTCATATTTTATAAATTCACAAGAACATTTTAATAAACTGACGAATAAAAGAGAACCTGCGTTTTATTTCATATAATACTCGTCAAGAACCAAATATCCAAAAAATATATATATATATATATATATATATATATATATAGTAAATTGTTGTTCTTGACGAAAAATGTAGGAGGAAATAAAAATTCTTGAATACTTGTCCTGTTCCATACTGCCATGTCTACTCTGAATGTGTTTGGAATGGTTTTTCATTTACGTATATTTTTTTATAAAAATATACAGTTGTAAAATATTGACAACGTACTCTAGACTGAGGATGACTGGATTTACCAGTCGAAACGTCTCTTGATATTTCATATATATATATATATATATATATATATATATATATATTGATTTTATTTTTAAATTCGGGTGGGAAACATCAAATGTTAAGTGTTAAGACTTAGCAACAAGTACGAAGCAAATACAGAAAAAAATGTTGGAATTTTAATTTAATTTTATTGTGACGAAAATTTCGTAAATTATTTAAATTTAGTTTAAGAAAATTAAATGAAAGCTCTCAAGCACTCAAATAACGAATAAAAATGATTATTAAAAAACGTTGATTTTGAAATATTTTCTTAGACATGCAGTATTCTGTTGGCTTCTTACAATTAAATACCATAAAACCCTGAAATGTGTTAAAATAAGCACTCTACATCAATTTTTTTTAAGTACCCACATTTAACATGTTTTGGTTTGTTAATAAACTTAAAGAAACGAAGGCATGTAAGACATACCTTCGTAGTCTAGTGGTCTAGAACGAGAACGCGAAATTCTTAGGCTGACTCGTTCGATTCCCGGTGAGGCAGTATTTTGATATTGTATTAAATTTCTTTATTATATATGTACGATTTCTACATTATATATGTGGTATTAACGCGTTGCATTTCAGATATCCTGAATAACTATGTATTTATAATAAATTTAATGTATTCAATATTGTCTTGTATTTAGAGGCATTTTTAGGGTTTTGTAGGTATGACCACCAAAAAACTCTTACAACGTTGCTCATGTGTCTGTCTGTCTGTGCGGTAGAAATTGTAGCCAAACGGCTGAACATAGAAAGTTGAAGTTTGGCATACTTGTACAACTTTTTGACCCACATATAGGAAAATTATAGAGAGTTCAAAAAAATACAGTGCGGGATAAACTTAAACAAATAAGAATTTAATGGAAAAATTAACATTTTTTTAAAATTTTGTATTCAATAATGTACATTGATGGGAACCGGAAATCAACAGGAAATTTTGATCAAATTGGATTTTCGCAAAATATTGATTTTTTGTGTCGTCGAAAAAAAAATTTTTTTTTAAATTATTGTGTGGTATCAAAAAAGCTCTTAAGACGTATATAAAGGAACGGTAAGTAGTTTTTTATTTTCTTTTTTATTTTAATACGATTTTTTCCAAAAAAAGTACTTAAAAATCAGTGTCTCGCACCTTTTAACCCTAAGGTGTTAAATTAAAAATCTGAAAAAATTATGAACCGGAAACGTACGTTTTTGGAAAATATTTGTAATATTTTTGTGTTATTGATTTTTTTTTTTTTTTTTTTTTAATTTAAATTTTATTTTGGGCGCATTAAATGGAAGCTCTTTAACTGCAGATTAAGGAACGGTAATGGATTTTTGAAATACATTTAATTTTGACCAAATTTTGCCAAGTATTAAGATTTTCGTTTAATATCTTAGCCAAAATTAAAAAATATATTTGCCTATACATGGATACCTTTTGTTATGGGTGGAAAAGAGGTATGTAAATTTATTTTGCAAATGTGGACTAGGAAAATAAATAAATAACTGGGCGGTTGCTGGGATTCCATTTCTAGTAGAGAATCTGTTAGATTTTCACATTTGCAATATAAACAATGTCTCTGTAGGCGTTATGCTTTTACGTGACAAAAGATCGCCCGCAGTGTTGCCAGGTCTGGATTTGAATGATATTTTTGCAATTATACAAAAAAAAAAAAAAAAACAAATGCGTTAATATATATAGTATGGTATTATTAGAGACATATGATACACGGTAGAAAAATCTAACTGCAACCTTCTTGTCGTGACTATTGATTTAAAGTATTTAAAACCAACATTTGTAATTGTGTTATGAAGTGACAGGCATTTATCGTTCAGCCTTCTAATAATCATCATTCACTGATTTAATACTTACAAAACCCTGAACTGTGTGAAAATTCACACTTCACGTCCATTTTTTCAATATTCAGCTTACCAGTTATAATTTTTAATCACTTTTGCAAAATATGTTTGCAAATATTTCAACATCAAGATTTCGTAGAGAAATAAAACACAAATGTAAATTTAAAAATGCAGTTGAATATTTGCCACGATATGATGAGAAAACCCCTTTTATAATTACCTGTACCGAATAAATCAATTAATTAAAATTGACACAACCAGTAAATTACATGAACCAAAATGCTCGTTAAATTGACAAATGATACATTTTTAATTAAAAAGAAATTTTAGTGGTCACTTTTTACTAATCAAAATGAGAAATGTATGAATTTGGAAATGAAAAAATAAAAAATAAAAAAAACGCAAAAATGGAAATATTTGTATAATATCATTTCAAAAAGTTCAGTGATCGAAAAGTACGGTGTATTTTTGAATACTAAAAATGTTATTAATGTAAAATACTACATATTATTAGGACTATTCTACATAGGGGCGTGTGGTCCATAGAAGCAAGAGAAGCATTGCTTCCCTTGTCCACGTTTATTAAAATATATTTAGAAATTTTGGTATTTTTGTATTTTCTAAAAATTACAAACTAACACAAAATATTGTTGGTGTTTACGGTTATTAATTCTCTTTAATAATAATGAATATACTTTGATATGAATTTTCTAATAATATTCAAATATTCCAATTGTACAAGTTCATATACTCGCGCTGCATGTGCTTTCCAAAACATTTGACAATAGCGAATCACACTTCGCGCCAATTTCTTTCTCTTTCGAACCAATAAGCGCTCAAAGATGGAATTTTTAAACTGCTTCTAACCAACCGCCTGGCAAGAATTGATTTATTTTTAACATAATTGCGTGATTTTGATTATTGCTTCTTCTAATTTTTTTTTACCGGATATTTTTGTCTTACCGGATGTTTTATACAATATGTTGCAAAGTAAAACCAGCGATATTAAGTATTGTTTATTAAAAATAGACGAATTTAAGATAACAATTAATTGCAAACGTTATTATTTTGAGAATTACTGGGAAAATTCAAATGAAATGACGGCATATGTACAAAAATACGTCTTAGGAATGATAATGTGGGAGATGTCAAAGGAAGTTATAGAAGACTATATATATGGTAAACTGCTGGAATTTATTAGTTTTCCAGATTTAAATTCTTCATTTCCGCAATTAGTCTTCTTATGTACATTAATTATAACTATACCTGCTACTAGTGTATCTGTAAAAGATCATTTTCGGCCTTAAAAAAATTACAACCTACATTAGAAATTTTATAGGACAAGAAAGTTTGTCTAAATCATCCATAGGAAATTCATTACTTATTAATTTAATTGAAAATCATAAAGATATATTTATAGGAAAAGTAATCATTTTATAACGCAGAATCGAAGAATTGATTTAATTCATATATATGTAAGATTACGAATTATATGCTTTATTTATTTATTATTTATTATTTTTTTAATTGCTTCCCCTTTTTGTGATATCACCGTACGCCCCTGATTCTACATATTATTTCCAACTTGTACGCTAAAAAATAATAACGCAGCGAAATCTGAGGAGTAAAAACAACCTACCAAATAATAGTTGGTTAAACATCTATAGTTCAATATACACTGCTAAAATAAATAAATTGTAATACTAGAAGCCCTAAAATACATTAATTCAAATAATACAAAAGAAGAATGTGTATTTTTTGACTCTCAGAGTGTCATACATTGTATCAAAACTTTTCAGCAAGTAACGACGAAACTATTTTAGAAATCATTGATGAAATTAAGATTTTAAACGGTCAGGCTCACAACATATGGATTCCCTCACACAAAGGAATAAAGAACAATGAAATTATTAACGGACATGCCAAAAATATAAAACGGTAATTTTAAATTTAAAACTTCCTCTAGATGAATTCACAAGATATATTAAAGCAAATATTAAAAACTTATGGCTCAAGCCAATCCAATAAAGGTCTTCATATGTAAATATGTTTCCGATAATTAATAATGAACCATGATTCAATAAATATAATGATCCCAGGACTTCTACAACAATATATTCAAGGTTAATACTAGGACATGCGAGAATCCCTGAGTATCTATATAAAATGAAACTAAAAGACGATATTTATTGCAGTTGCAACCAACTCACAATCTCAAAACCGAAATATTGAATGCCATCAAAGAATTTATAATAAAAAGCAACATTATAAAAGCATCTCCCGGTAGCGTACACCATTGACAGTAACAGCGTTACCAGCTTCGTCCTCAAAAAAGTACGGGCCAATGATTCCTCCAGCCCATTATGCACACTAAACAGTGCATTTTTGTAGATGCATTGGCTTTTCTTGAATAGCATGTGGATTTTCACAACCCCAGATGCGACAATTTTGGCGATTAACAAACCCAATCAAAAGAAAATGAGCTTTATCGCTCCATATGATTTTTTTGCAAAAATCAGCATCAACTTCTGTGTTATCTAAAACCCAGTTTACAAATGTACGACTTTTCTGGTGGTTCGCTGCTTTCAGTTCTTGCGTCAGTTGAATTTTATACGCCTTTAAATGCAGGTCTTTTTTTAAATTCGTTGAGTAGTGCCATATGAAAGATTCAATTGCTGTGAACGGTGACGGATTGACGTGCTTGGTTCTTCTTGCACACTATCACGTATACCAGCAATATTTTCACCTGAACGACCTCTGCGTTGATAGCGAACTATTGGTGTATCAATAAGCATACCAATTGTTTCAAATTTTTGCAGAAGTCCACGAATTGCACGCTCACTTGGAACATAATTCCGTCCAAAAAGTGGTCAAAGTTTTCTTCGCGTATTCGTAACTGATCACCTGTTTTCATAATAAACTCGCACGGCTCGTATACGGCGCCATGATGAATTTGCTATGTGTTTAGATACCAACTGTAAAAATGCAAACTTCCAACATTCACTGAACGAAAATGGCGCGCAATTCAAATCCCGGAGTCCAATTTGGATCACCTTTATTATAAAAAAGCTCAGTGACTTCGCACAGTGAGGGTAGGTAGGCATTAACAACTGCCCAACTCTAGTGCACCACCCTACCAAGGGCCCACTTCCACTTCAGACGTACTCCCGAGGTGACGGCCCTCACAAAATCCCATATCCTTTAACTCCCTCCAAAAAATTAGTATTTCATTGCGTTACAAATAGCTATGGCGCGTGACAAAAGTCTGAGCCAATAAAATAAATAAAATAAAATAAAATAAATAGTAGTTGTGGCCATAGTAGAAATAATTTTAATAATTTCCGTATCGTGTGTTGATTATTAGATTTTGTTTAAGGTGGGGGCAGAGGCTCCTCTGGCATGTAAGACTCCTTTGTGTAAAATATCTATTGAGAAGTAACACGCTCTAATACGCTAACTGGTGGCCAAATTATTGTACTAAATACTGCAATACAATTTGACCTTACTACATATATTTTAGTGTTAAATTTTTGTTACAATGTCGACAGAAGTTTTGAAAAACTATAAAAGCAGAACAAATTGTAGTGTTTTTGGCTATCATTTAAGAAGGAACAAATATAGGCATCTTAGTTTTTTTTTTACTTTTCCTAAGACAAACGGAGGTAAAATTAATATTGTTCAAATTTTCGCGAGATGATTTTGATGTTGAAAGATTAGAGATAGAAACCAACGGTTTGAATTTTTGAAATGTAGGCTTTTATCTACCGAAATAAAAATTGGAGCTCTCCTGAGTTAATGTCTTTTTGATCCGTCTTGTTTTGAAAATATGTAAATATTTCATTTTCGAAATAATGTATCTCAAAAACTATATGAGATAGGGATCTACGGTTTAAGTTTTTCATATGGTCCTAATGGACTTCAGGACATATTATAAAACAACCCCCAGACAAAAAAGTTTTGTGAATTTTTTAATTATTATTTTTTTTCTTATTTTAAAAAATCCTAACCTAAGAACAATAAAATAAAGACATTTGTGGTTTGAAATTTTTAAAATCTACAAACTTTTTTTCAACCTATATGAACAATAGGGCCCTACTTAGTTAACTTTTTTTTGACCGTGTAGTTTTGAAAATTTGTAAATATTTCATTTTCGAAAGACCGTATCTCAAAATCTACATGAGATAGCGACCTGCGGTTGAATTTTTTTAAATCTTGAGGCTCTTAATGATGATTTTGATGTTGAAAGATTAGAGATAGAAACCAACGGTTTGAATTTTTGAAATGTAGGCTTTTATCTACCGAAATAAAAATTGGAGCTCTCCTGAGTTAATGTCTTTTTGATCCGTGTTGTTTTGAAAATGTGTAAATATTTCATTTTAGAAATAATGTATCTCAAAAACTATATGAGATAGGGATCTACGGTTTAAGTTTTTCATATGGTCCTAATGGACTTCAGGACATATTATAAAACAACCCCCAGACAAAAAAGTTTTGTGAATTTTTTAATTATTTTTTTTTTTCTTATTTTAAAAAATCCTAACCTAAGAACAATAAAATAAAGACACTTGTGGTTTAAATTTTTAAAATCTACAAACTTTTTTTCAACCTATATGAAAAATAAGGCTCTACTTAGTTAACTTTTTTTTGACCAGTGTAGTTTTGAAAATTTGTAAATATTGCATTTTCGAAAGACCGTATCTCAAAATCTACATGAGATAGCAACCTGCGGTTGAATTTTTTTAAATCTTGAGGCTCTTAAGTGCTCTAGGACTCATTTTGAAACACCTCACAAACAAACATTTTTTTTTGCGGAATTTTGTTGTATTTTTTTTTTTTGACATCTCAAAAAATCCTTACTTAAGAACAATACAATATACAGAACTGCGTATTGAACTTTTCATATTTTCGTATATTATTCAGCCTAGAAAAAAATTGGCGCCTTAATAACCCAGTTTTTCAAAAAATACTGCTCGTCAAACAAAACTTTTGAAAATGGTCTAAAATCATAAGGGGTACCCCTTACTATTTTTTCGATTTTTTGCCATTTTCAAGGGTTTAGCTCAACCAGTCATATAAAATCAAAAAATTGGGTGTTAAAGGCCGTTTTTCTAGACTACACAAGGCACATGGGTTTCAAAAACTTAAACCGCAGGCTCTCTATCGTTTACCGTTTTCAAAATTAAGCCCTCAATTTTTTTACAAGGTAAAATAAATGAGAATTCTAAAAAATCAAACCTTAGGTCTTTATCGGTACAACCGTTTTCGATACAGGATTTTCAAAAATTTCAAATTTTTCACCAAAATATTTTATTCAGAATTTGTCTTAATATGTCACCATACGCCATAGAGGACCGCAGGATTAAAAAATGTAAACCAATAGTTTTTGATATATGGTCATTCAAAAATAAAATTTGACCGATTTTGGCAATAGTTTCGTAAACGGTGCCCTCATCGTATACAGTCCAAATCTGTAGAGCCCTGCAAACCCGCAGATATTCGCGGGTTTCCCGCCGATATCCTTAATTTTGCTGCGGATGCAGATAAATTATCATATAAATCGTGCGGATGCGGAATATATATCATATCCGCTTATCCGAATTATTCACGTGAACATAAAATCTTCGGTTGAACTCAACTCTTCCTACGGAAGACACGTTTAGAACCCAAAAAATGTATCGCTAACATTTGTATTGTTCTTATGGCAAGAGTGAAATAATAAAACATTACGGCACTTTTTCCTTTTTTTACTCCTCCCATAAAGGTCTACTTTACGCTCATTTAAATAGTTACATATAGTAGAGTCTATATAACGGACGCAGATGCTACAATTTCTTCGGATTTATTGCCAGTTTATTAATTTAAAAATAATTATGTAATGTATCGCCTTATTTTGAATTTTTGGAAATAATGGTAAAAATTAACCATGGTAATTTGCAACATTGAAAAACATATGAAGCTTATATCATTTTTAAAAAATAAAAATATCTTATAATTCTTGAAATCGTCATATAACTTTCATCTTTTAATAATAGGATGAATTTAAGAATTTAGTTTTATTATTCAGAACTTATTTTTTTATATTTGCTGATCTAATAGGGCTTTCCTTGTTATTTATTGGTCATAAATGTGATAAATTAATCTATTTAATAATTTCAAAATATAGCTACTCTAAAACAATTGTGAGATATCTTAAGGAACTAAGTTTCTGAGATATTGCTGTTTAAAGTTTCACATTTTATATGAACTTGATTTAAGAGTCGAATAATTGTAATTTCCATCTTTATTTTTTAATCTATATAATTTCAGTACGATGTTAGATAGAACACATATTTCTGGACCCAGTAATATTAATGTGATAAAATTTAAAAAAATTCAGTAGCGATATGCCAAATAAGGCGAAGCATGTTAGATATTTCCAAACAGACAGCAAATCCTGTGCGGATTGTGCGGATTTTTTTGCGGATGCCGATCGGTTGCGGATATTTATATTTACAAAGGCTGCGCATGCAGATCCTACCTATGCGGATCGGATGCGGATACAGAAAAACGCATCCGCGCAGGGCTCTACAAATCTTTTTTTGCGCCTGCGAAGCATTCTTGCATTTTCGGAAATAAAAAAGCATAATATGTCGAAAATGTTTCTTATTTTCTACCATTTTTAATGCTTAACAAAATTTAAAAAACATACGCAAATAACATTTTTATTTCCGTTGTACTAACTGAAATGTTTTCTGTCCTCTTCAAATGATCTCGAACTTTTGCATTAACCTAATACATTAATTTTTGTATGCACTATTGTACTATTTTTATAAACATAATTAAGTTGTAAATTTATTTTTACAAACAAAAAATAATTATTCACAATCCTATTTAAAATGCCAAAGATTTTATAATGATGCTACGGTTTTTGAGGATGAAAGAAACGATTAGAGAATCGCTCCAGTAATTGGTTCGACATTGGATATTTTAAAAAATGCATTTGCATTTTTGCAATTACAAGCAATTTGCATTTATTTATACTCTTTTAACGGAATCAAATAACGACGTAAATTACGTTAAGTTTCAGTTTGTTTTTTCTCGTTGTTATTCTTCTTTTACCATTAGTTTCTTCTTCGATTTAAGAGATTTACATTTGGTTTTCAACCATTTGCTAATTGTGTTAGTTGAAGATGTTGTAATTGCGAATGGGGGTCAAAAAAGGTTGAATTGTGTTAGTTTTGCTATTAATAATATATTTGTGAAACTAAAACCATTATTCCTGAAATATTTCACTAACGTTTCTAGAAATGTTCCTCTATAAAATTAGTTTTAACTAGAAAAGTTTGAATTTAAGAAAATTTCAAGCAATCACTGCACTATTCACATTAACGTCTAGATCGAAAAATACGGAATCCTAATATATTCTAAGAAAGTTTTTAAACGGCTAATCTAAGTATGAAGCGCTCTCATTAATACCATATATGAAATTATTAAAAATAGCAAATCATTTGTCGTCTGTTATAGTGCAATTCTTGATAAATCTATAAGTTACAGACGATCGTATCTAAGGAGTTGTTTTATAATATGTCTTGTTATGTACAGTTTTTTACAGATTCTGTCCGTAAGGTTACAGATTTGCATAGAATTCCACCATTAATCTGAGAAATCGTATATGGAACCTCTTACCATGTACCAAATTTAAATTTCTTTTAAAACAAAATTAATTTTATACGATTCTCCAAAAATTATACGACATTGCTAAAGATAGTATAGATACAAATGGGTCATATTTAGAATAAACTGTACGTTTTATTTTTCTACCTCGTATTTTTGGTTATTTCTAATTTTTTCTCCTCACTTATGTATGATTAAAGCCCGATTTATGTAAGCAACTCTTGAAGTACATAACTACTTATATTGAAAAAAATTAAAAGTTTTATTAAATTGATAATGTAGATTTCTTCTAGTTCTGCAGATTTCAAAGAAAAACACTTACAGAATTTGATGTGTAATCATTAATGTTAAGCTGAAGATACCCTGTTGTAGAGTAGTTTAACCTTGTAGAAATAATCTGAAAGATGTTTTTAAAAATAAGTATACAATATTAATTATTGGAGCATTATTCTTTGTAAAATGCCCCGAAAATTAATACTGTACACTTATGATGTATTAGATATTTGCTGTTACTGAAATATTTAGTTAAATTAAAACTTAAAAGGCAAACTTTTTAAAAAGCAAAACAAAAGTAATGCAAAGAGTAAGCATAAGAATTTTCGCTAATAAGCCATAGCCAGCTATTCAGTTAAACGCCATCTTACAATGATCAGAAATATTTCTTTATCATGGTATTAAGTTAATAAATACTGGAATATCTACATAAATCAGTAAATTCCAACTGTAGAAGTAGGAAATGATTATAATCTATTTGTAACAAGTTTTTATATGAGAGATGGTCAGTACATAAGGTTCTCAACTGAAAATCTATATCTACACATGAAATTGTCATTTCTCTCGACGGACAACTTGCTTTATGAACTCTGATTATGATTTTGTGCGAACAAAAGATTCTTTTATGTACATTTTCCTAATTATTCCAGTTAAAAAGGTGACGCAGTTTGAAATTTGGTCTCGTACAGAAATTGAAAGTGTTTTTTGTATATTTCGGATTATATACACTAAAATTATGGTTATATATGCACAAAATATGGTGAAAATTGTCTAATAAACTAAGGCCTCGAGTTAAAAGTGGATTTCGTATGAATTTCTGACCTCCTTTAGTTAAATTTGTGGTAGAGCCTCATAAACTAATACTGACAGGGGCCCCCCAGATGACTTAAGCCGCTTCTGAATTTTTTCTGGCACTATTTGCGAGAGAGAAGTATTTGAAAGAAACTACATAGAGAGTAGTGAAATAGGCGATCATTTAAGTCGCAAGGAACCAAATTAAATGCAATTTTAAAAGAGGCACAAAACTAGGCACGCACCCTGAAAATGTTCCTGGGGGAGGAGGCAAAAGCTATATATTCTTTTGTACGTATCTAACCAATATAATTGTTGAATTACACGAAAAATTGCCTCTAACAAATATGTATTTTGAATGTTTAAGGGTGCTCCGGCTTGGGTTCGCGCTTGTACCATAAATTGAAGTAAAACGAGAATATTTGGCGCCCTGACGATGAAATTTTGAACGACAAAATAAATAATCACAAAATATTTGCTCAAATAATATTTTGCTTTTTTTTTTCTTTCTTCGCAGGAGAGGAGATTTTACTAATTTTGCTTAAGGGGCGAATATTCCTAGTAATACTACTGTTACAGTTGGTACATTTTGTAAATATAAATAGCTAGCAGAACCTAAAAATATGTCTTATTACATTTTTTGAACAAACTTGGCTAAACTTTGGCTATACACAACATCGCAATCAGTTGTGAAACGTGTAAAATCTTGTATCCATTTGGATAATGTATATTTCTTAATTTTACCTATTTGGGCATCTTAAAATTAATTCAAGTTGTGACAACCTTTTTAATAGGAAAAATCGACTTAAAATTGCGATGCGTCTTATGGTTCGAATGAAGTGAACGAGGCACGATAGGAAGTTTACGTTACGAGCCAAATACATGTCTCGCTGCATATGTAGAAATCTACCTTGAAGTAATAATGTAAATTAATGTTGCTGGTAGAACTTATCGTAATAACAAATAAAAATTAAGAATTTGTGAATATTATTTTGTAATATACTTTGTCTAAAAATTTGGGGTTGGTCTTATGCTCCTAAAAATATGGTACCAACTAATTCTTACTTACAAAATAATTGTATAAAAAATAATTTGGAACAAAATTTCAAGCGGTAAATTTAAATTTCATTTTAAAATATGGAAGAAAAAATGAATACCAATTTTTTAAAATATATTGACAAAAAAAAAAGTCTTAAATATGCTTATATGAGGTATTATTGCCATATATGAATTTTTGTTAAATTTTTGTTCTAAATATTTTAAAATATGCAAAAGTATGCAAAATTCATATAATCAGAACACTAGTTATTTGTTCCTTATGGGTGGATGACCGTATATGGAGAAAATTTCATAATGGTTCAACATGTGAGAAATTGGAGTAAGATTTTATATGAAGGAAGTATATGCTTTAGTGATGAGTCGCAAAGTGGTGGACCAAACACTGCGTTAACTGCCGTTATCAAAACAAATTGATAGATTGATTCTGGAGGGGCGGCGGGGGACACTTCATATTTGTGCATATATGGCCAAAAACACCTTGTAAGACAATATTATCTAGATGCTGCAGCAGCAAAAAATGTTGACTCTGACTAACAAAGCAAAAGCTAGATTTTTGCTATACAGGAATTTTTATCCTTATACTACGATTGCACAAATTCATATATTCTCAAGGAAGTTATGTTGAAAAATAGTCAGAATACTTTATCAATACAAATATGTAAAAAAAAAAACATGGAACCTTATTTATTGATCAACCGTCATAGTTGTCGAACTTGGCAACCTTAATATTTTTAGTTTTGCTAAAACTAATAAAATCAAAAAGAAAGAATTAACAAAGGAAATATTTTTATAATATTTCAGTTAAAAATGGTTAACATCCTTTGTTTTAATGATTTTTGCAAAACTTAAATAACAAAAATATTGCTATCTATTGTTTGTTTATTGTATTGTTGGTCGCAATGAATTCAGACATTGATGTTTTAATGATAAATTAAAAAAATTACACATAGATCTGAGAGTAGATTGAAATTTGACCTTTTAAGAAATGTTTGAAATACAAAAAGCCATAAAATAAGCGCAATTTTTATTGAATGAGGTGAAATTTTAAACTCATTGATTTTCAAGGGCTTTTATGATAATGATGATATTTTCGAATCCTTGTTCACATCTTTATGACAGTATTTTTTTATATATTTATATGGAATATTTTATTTTTTTCTATATTATATGTATTTTTATAATAATATTTTTATAATTTTGTGTAAGAAAGTAGAGTGAAAGTAGAGTGTCCGAAGTACGCGAATAGTTTTGCGAGGCTCGCTGTGTCAAAAAATTTAAGTGTAAGTAAAAAAGTTCTTAAATTGGAAGAAAAATTACTGAATTGCATCATCACATCAGGTTTAGAAGACTAAGAGAAAGTTATGGCTACAGAGCTGTCAAAATTTTCAGGCCAAGAGAAATAATAAATAACATTTTTAAATAACAATATTTGCTAGGTATAAATTCTTTTAAATCGGTCCTTCACTGCCTCTTGAAGATCCCATTCTGGAATAGGTTTTACCTTGTTATTAAAAAGTCAGGTAAGTTTTTTTCACGGTTCATATATTATACGGATGTCTCATTTCGGGCGAGGCGAGCACGGAAAGGGGGAATATATGTATTTCAGTGTGCCCAGTAAATAGTTTGTGGAAGTTATTGTGTTATTTATACTTGTTTTATGTAGTTAATTGTGTTAAAATAAGTTATAATATGTACATATTTTTGTATTTATTGCCGTTTATCTGTTGCTATACAGTTGGTAGCTTTTATATAAAACAGCGTTTCTCAAACTATGGGTCGCGACACAGAATTGTCGCGTTAAATTTTTATTGGGTCGCGAAATGGAACTGTTTTCATAAAAATACAAAGAAAAATTAAAACAATGGGTCGTAATCTCATTTCTAGAAAATTATTTGGGTCGTGTTATTATAAGTTTGAGAAACACTGATATAAAAGAATTTCAGAATTATTCTGTACCCTCATGAGTCCAGCATCTGTTATTTAGACGGTTAATTAAACCCTAAATAGAAAAAAATAATTTTCTCATTTGGAAAAACTATTTAACCCTTTCGTGCCCACAGGGACACCTATGTCCCAAGACATGTTTAACGTATTTCACTGGGAAAATTTTAACCCGAAAATACATATAAACTACTGAAAGTGGTGCTGTAAGTATATTTTTGTATTGTAGTTTGTGTTAGTAGCATTTATTGTACTGTTATAACATAAAATTTGACGTTTCTTCAGTCGATGTTACAGTTTTACGTAAAAAATTCTTGTGTTTCATTTATCTTATGCAAAATAAAATGAGGTAAGTCAATATTACATGTCAATTTTGATGCTAAAGTTGTTAGTTTAGAAATCAGTTACGTTTCCATGGTTCTTTTTGCAACTAAAAAATTGCGGGACATTATTGTCCCAGTGGTATTTTTCAGTGGTATAAAATTGTCCCAATGGTATTTTTTAGTGCCAAACGAAAATTGACAGATGATGAATTGCAGTTCTTTGCTGCTACAGATGAGGATTCAGACTAAGAAAATGATTCAGATGAGTCAGATGAAAGTGATTTTTCTGAAGAAGAGGAAGATAACTCTGACATTGAAGCAGAAATTAGTCCAGAAGAAGTCAAGGATAACACAAATGTAGCAATGCAAATAAAAATGTAGTAGATCTAGATATCGTTTGGTCAGATGTACCTCGAAATTTTGTACCAAAATTTCTTGTTTTTCCAGAACGAGGATGTAAGATTCATGAAAATATAAGAAGAACTTCTACAAGGTTGCTTTCAAACAGCTTTTTCCTCACAGTTTGTTGCTTACACTATTCATAAAATGGCAATATACTAAAGCAGGGTTGGTGCTGACTAATTGTTATAATGATGACACTGTACTTGTAAAGCGGAAGCAAAAGAATGGGGAAAAAATCGACGTGTCCTGCCCAGAAGCAATTTCCTTTTACAACCAATATATGGGTGGAGTAGATCTTGCCGATCAAATGTCTACTCTATATGATATGAGAAGAAAAACTTGCAAATGGTGGAAGAAGATTATTGACAGAATGGTAATGGTGGCAGCCGTCAATAGTTGGATTATATATAGAGAAAAAAGTAAACAGAAGGAACCCTTTCTTGATTTCTTGGCAGAATTAGCGAAGGAAATGGATGAATGGGGAAAGCGGATAACAAAAATCAAGCATAGACGCCGCTCTTTGGGTAGACCTTCTAAATCAAACAAACAAATGTTTGACGTGGGAAGCCATTTGCCACTATTTGGACCTACAAGAAGGCGTTGTGGACGATGTGCAAAGCGATACATTGAAAGAAGGACCAAACAATATTGTCAAAAATGCAATATACCATTGTGCAAGAATTATTTCAGCCCTTTCCACACCTAGTTTATAAACATTTTTGTATTGCTTACGTTCTAAAGTATTAATTTTTACTTGTGTAGTAGTTCATTTTGCAATAATAAATAATATTTGTCTTTATAATCTTGTCTTTCATTGTATCCCATTGGGTTAAAAGTGTCCCACCAAAAAGTCCCATTGGGACCTGTATGTCCCAGGGCCTAAAAGTTATTGTAAAATGTATTGTTTATTATAAATCAAACATATATGCTTTCATATGCTCCTCTGACTATATAAAGCCAATAAAAATGTTTGTAACATCATCCTGCAAAAGTGGGCTCGAAAGGGTTAAAAAATGTTATAAGATATTCAAGAAGGGAAGGACATAGTGCGGAAAACAATTTTATAATAAATAATTATATTTTGTAATAAACAAAATATTTATAATTCTCTACTCGACGTCTTAAATGAATTTTTAAAACAGAGAATTTTTATTAGTAGAAATATTTAAACGCTTGTAAGAACTACATAATGCTAACATCCTCTTAAAGTAACAGGTGATAAAGTAAACGTAAACAAATATTAACTTGATATATAATTAATTAACTGTGTTTTTATGTTTGTTATGTCTAAAAAACATTGCATGATTTTTATTTGTTTTTTTTTTTAATGATCTTTTAATAATCGAAAATTAATTTTAATTACTAAATACTTTCCAAAATTTCTGTCTATAAAATTAAACAAATTAGAGAATCAACAAAATTCATATTTTATTCAAATAATAAATTATTGCCGACCAGCGTAGCCTAGTGTTAACACACGTGCCCTGCGTGCCCTAAGGTCCTGGGTTCGAATCCTGTTCAGGCATGAAAATTAGAATTGTCCTGGCTAATTGCCTCAGTAGGCTAAGGCCATAAACGTGAAATTATAACAAACTTATTTGAATAAAATATTGATTTAAAATTATTTCAAATACAATCTGCTACAGTTTATTTTAAAGTTTAAAACAGAGAACTTTAATGTATTTTTCGGGTGACCATATCAAAAACAGTTCTTTTTTATCTTCTAGTACCGGCCAAAAAGTAAATCTTTTTTTGTCTATATCGATTCGCTTATTTTTTTGGTCGCTTGAGCCATCTATGTGTCATTTCTTAAGTTACAAGATCTCCATGGTTAAACTGAAACAACTGACAGACAAACATTTATAATTGTAATAATTGTTCAGTAACCATAAATTATCCAATGTAAGTAAATAAATATAACTTTTCTAATAAAAATTTCTTTTGGTCGCCCATAATATGCACCTTGGCCGAAATAATCTTTTTCGTCCTCATCTGTTTCGGCTGCGCCTCGGCATTTAAATTCAGATGCGGTCGAAAAAGATCTACTTTTTGGCCATGTCACACAAATAACTATTTCATTCAAAATTTTGTTGGGCGTTCGGCATTTTGAGTGACGTCAAAAACAAAAATCTTCTGATTGGCTATTAGAAGTGAGGCAACCGTATAGTATACGAACCGTGGACTCGCTTTAAATTTGAGGCACTCTATAACAGCCTCCAGTCGATGACCTAAATGCCAAAATATATAGAGCAATGTTGTGTGAGATATTATTTTTAATAAAAAATGTATTTCTCTTGAAACCTTAGAATTCGTTGAACCAGAGATAAATTAGAATTACAAAAGCTTATTATTATGATTATTGAAGGTGGAGTAACATTTGGGGAATTTTTTCTACTAATAGATCTAATGTTAACATTGTCAAGATTGGTAGATGCAATATTTTTGTCCAGTGTTACATCTTCTTTAATACAATAAAACTCAAATATAAAATCGATTAGAATAAGTCATTGATCTAACTGGACTTTTTGTTATCACGGTCAACCATTACAGATATTCAGCAAAAGGATTTATATAGCATCCCATTGAAAGTTTAAAAGTAACAAATTATCTAGTAGGTGGTTACTCTTACCGAAGTTCAGTGTCCATGGAGACACCATTTTTCTTCTGCTGACTATGAGTGCGTGGTTTCCTGGGGCTGTCAGGAGTGGCGGTGTCGGGCTGACTCGGCGCGTATCCTGAGTCATTGTTTCCATTTGGGTCCGCCATTGGTGGGGGAGACGCCAGAGTTGCCACCACACTAGAAATACTACTAAAAAATTCATCAATTGACTGCTCGTACTTAACTGCTTAATTGTAGATTTAGTGGTTAATATCGGTTTGTTTGACATGTACTTTAGATTTAAGAATATTGTCACTTAGGATAATGACAATTGTAAGCAGTATTTATGACACTGACACAAGAGCAGTTTATAGAAAAAAGAATTCGTCTTCATTTTGTTAAGGAAAGTTTATTTTTAAATTACAGGCCTACAGATACTATTTTCTAGTAGCCCCATTCCTGGCATTTCGTATGCTGTGCTTAACTAACCCCTGTATTTTCCAACATGACGTAGTCAGATTTTTGTTATCAGCTTACAAGTAGATCTTTTTAAACCTACATTAAACTCCTTAGTCCCGACGAATTATTTTTAAATAATTTTCTATCAATATTAATTTTTCGAGTTATTTAAGATATAAATAAAATATATTTAGGCCCGGTCTTTCCACCTTCAGGTTAACCTCTAGATAACTATCTGAAAGATAAGGTAATCTAGAATTTCATCTGCTGAATAAATGTCGATACTAATCAGTGAATTCAATTCGTCAGTCTCTTTATCCCTTAGTTAACTATCCGATAGATAAATTTGTATTGAACGACGGGATGACATTTATTCAAAACAGAATGTATCGCATAATCTTATCTATCACATAGTTACTTAGATGTTTACCTGAAGGTGGAAAGACCGGGCTTTAAAGTATTTTTTTCTTTTCTTTTTCATATAAATGTTACAGGTTGTACAGTATTCTGAACTTTAAGGCGTACCTATATAAAAAAATATATATTATTGCACTAAAGTCATCTTTTAAACATGCTTAAATATAAGTATAACATATTATATTTTAAACTGTAATTATGCTAAAAATAAAATGAATGAATTTACTTAATTTATTTCTATTTTCCATAATTTTGCACGAGAAAACACATTTCACCTGCCAATTAACTACAAATGATTACATATTGCAACCAGTATGTCCAACTGCACTAACCAAAAAAAATTAGACAATAGTATAGATGTCTAGCAGGCTGTACATTTGGTCGTCAGTGCTTATATTACTACTGAATGTCATAAATAAAATATTGAAAACTGTCCAGTGGGCTGACCAAAAGGACTGAAGAGAATAAAAGTAAATGAAGTGCAGTGGACAGTTTTTATACCATTTTAATTAAAATTGAAATAGAATACTTGTTAATTTCATTAAATTATTTATTTATTTAATTGAAGTACATTCTCTCCTTTCGTTCAACAATTAATAAATAATTTAAATGACCAGCGATTAGTATGCTTACCCTTGATTTTATTTAAAATATTTAAAATATCTTACTACTCTTAGATGACAGTGCATTACTTGCACAGATAAGTAAAAATGAGGTACTAGTTCCAGTAAATATTGCGATATATTTATTAAAAAAGTTGGTAGTTGACAAAAGTGCTGTATTATGAAATGTATATTGGACGAGGTAAATTATGGACAGTAAACTATTTGAACAAAGAGAGGCTACCCCTGAAATAAATATACCAATTCCAAAATATGATAACACCAAATTCATTAAGAAGAAGATACATGAAGAATGGAACGACTATTGGAGGAACACTACCAGAAAACTAAGAAAAATAAAAGAAAATATATAAAAATGGCCAGCAAGAGAAGACAGATGAGAACAAGCTGTGCTTACAAGACTACGAATAGGACACTCCAATGTAACAAACACTTACTTCAAAAAATACCAGAAGTAAAATGCGACACTTGTGACATATCACTAAAATACAATCACCATAGGTAATTACATAACATACCAAGAGATATTGCACAAGCACTTATACTCTCATCTACAATAAAATATAACATTATAAATTATCTTAAGGCCATAAATACGTACAATAATTTGTAAAAAGAACACTATACCGCGTGTTAAAAGCATAGATGCTGAAGCACAGAAAAAATTGTAATAAAAAAAAAAAAAAAAACGGTTAGAACTATGAAAGAAAAGTGTGCTTTAAAAGATTCGGGAGGAAAGAAAGAGGACTGTTCAGTGTTACATAGAACAAATAAAAAAGTAAGGAAATTTCATTTTAAAGGGTAGTTAACGAACAAAGACTAAAATAGGTAGGACATGTGACAGTCTATCGGAAGACATAGTTCTAAAAATAATCCTCCTCGAAATAGTAATAATTACCAAAAAAAGATGAGCTCCTTGATCCAGGTAGAAGTTATAGGACCCAATATATATATATATATGGTATAATTCTATAGAGTTGATTACATTTCAATTACAATCTAATAATTTTAAACACAGCAGGTGCATAATCATCTTTTCTCTAAATCCCTTTTTTGAAACTGACTATGTTAAGCTGTTAGAAAAAGATGATGTCTGCCCGTATGTTCATAGAGGATTGCGGTAAGGTAGATAAATTATTTCATCTACTTTACTTTGCTGATATATGATGCAAACCTCAAGGGTAAAATTTTAAGAGGATTACAAATGAAAAACGAGTGAAAATAAATCTGCTATATATATTTATAGTTTAAAATTTGTAATGCAATATAATATTATTACAGGTGCGCATAATTTTCAGCCTTATTTTTCCGAGCTCTTGTACAATTATTTAAAATTGCAATAAATTGACGCCTTCTTGAAGGGTTGAGGCTAACGTTTTATATAATAATTTAATAACAAATATAACCTCACAAAACATAACTAAACATTATGGACGATGAATTAGGAGCGAAAAAGAAGATTCGACGCTTCATCCGTATGAGTTCAAGACAAAAGTGCCGCTAAAGCATGTGAATCGATTTGGTCTGTTCTTGGTGAAAAGGTTACGTCTTTCAATAAACGAAAATAAAACAAAATTAAAAAAAAAAAAATCGTCCAGAAAGCCACGAATTTTATTTAATTTTTAGATTATATTGGTAGTATCACTATCCAGTATCATTTTATTGCTACACTAACATTTAACGTCTGAGTTTTAGGTTATAAGTACTTACATACTTACTTAATCGTTGAGGCCTTTTACCATCACTTTTGTGGCTGTGTGTGAAGACTTTGATTATTACTTGTACTTGTTCTCTTCCTTCGTGCGAAAACGCTGCCACATCTTTTTCCATTCCTTCCTGTTTTTCATCCTACTTCTCGCACCATTCCAGGGGTTATCTCTTCTCTCTACTTCGTTTCTAATTTCATCACTCCACCCATTCCCCGGCCTTCACGGCGTTTTTCCCATAGCTACTCTGGCTTCGTATACTTTCTTTGTGTCTACACATTGTTGCGATAATCTTCATTATCTTCATCAGTTCATAGATTATCGAAACCGGTCTGTCTTCGATTCTTGTTTGATTTATTTTAATGACCTAATTCTCGAAAAAAATAATTAAGATAAATAAAAAACGATAAAAAAAAATTTGAAGAACAAAAATGTTCAAAATGTGTTCTTCCATTTCGACATATATTTCGATATATATATATATATATCTTTAATAAGTACATCAACAGCCGATTTTCCTGCTTAATCGTTCTGAAAATAATGGACCTTAAAGTTGGGCTCTAATTGGCAAATTAGGTTTTGTTTTGTCCATTTATGTTATTCATCCCGTATGCTGCAAAAAGATTTTTTATATTCAGTATGCTTTTTCTGATTCACAGCAAAAAGATAAACACTTATGCCCATTTTCATATAAACAGCTGCTGTGGTTATCGAGGTACATACAGTCAAACTTCAAATATTCTGCAGCCGTTCAAATACGTTGCGAGACAGAATTTCAAACACAAGGTCATATCTCTCTGGATATTTAATATATTGGACTAAATATTTGCATAACTTTATTTCAAATATTGATCTACAACCAGTTAATTTCAGCCAAATCGGAGGTGGATGAGCGTGGACTGCCAAACCACTTAATATGGAGTGACACAACTGTATGAACCTATAATGATGTAAACATCTCACCCAAAGCAGATCTTTTATATGCACGTTTATCCGGCATAGATTTAATCACACCTTCTCTCCATATCATCTGCCTAGAATTAATATCGTGTCGTATCCTTTCTGTCCGTGTGATAATTTGTCTGTTAGCAATTCGAACCATTTATTGTTTGAATGCCTAATTCATTTTCGCAATCCTAATTTATTTATACAAAATTTAGTTGTCTAAAAAATATCCTTACCTACCAATATTCAGACGCTTCTTGCTACTAACTCTCCAGTTATTTATGAAATTATTTATAACTATATTAGAACAGAAAATATCAAATTATAAATGTAATTTTAAAAACCTTTAATCACTTCATTTATACCTGGCTAATAGTCGAAGCTGCTAAAGCCAACAAATAAAAGGCAAAAGAAATATCTCACGATACTTATGTATTGTGGAATATTTAAATCAAATTCTTGGTATAAGGAACTGGTGGACGGTTGTGCAAAATATAATAGAATAGTGCAGCATATTGTGCGAAATATTAACGAAGCGCGATATTTTACTATAATGGCAGATGAAACTTGTGATGTATCCAATACAGAACAATTTTCTTTATGTGTTAGATATGTCAATTCCAATGATTTAAAAATATGCGAACAATTTTTGCAGTTCATTCCTGTATTCGATACAACAGGAAAAAATTTAGCCATTGTTATTTTAGACACATTACAAAATTATGGAATTAATTTACAGTGCCTTGTTGGACAAGGATATGACGGTGCCGCAGCGATGAGTGGCAAATTTAATGGCGTGCAAGCAATTATAGGAGGATTGTACCCTAAGGCTACATTTCTTCATTGTTCTAGTCATAGTTTAAATTTGGCAATTAGCAGTACGCTTCAATTAAAAGAAATAAGAAACGCATTGGGCGTACTTCAAAAAGTATATAACTTTTTTAATACACAAAGAGACTTATATTCTTACAAACAATATTAATAATCATTGTCCAGATAACTCCAAAACAAATTTGTCCAACAAGGTGGGTGGAACGGCATGAAGCAGTAATGATCTTCATGGAAATGTTTGACTTATTAATACACAGTTTAGATGAAATTAGCAATTGGGATGAAAGAGAAACATCCACGAATGCTCAATTATTGTTGAATTCGTTAACAAAGTCCAATTTTATAATCTCGCTACATGTTCTAGAAAAACTTATATTTTTTACGCTTCCTTTATGTAAGATACTCAAAAAAAATTATATAGATATATTTACGGCTCTTGGATTTGTCGATGATATAATAAAAGAATTAAAATTGATTAGAGAAAATTCAGATATACATTTTAAAGATATCTATGACGGCGTTACACATAAAGCTGCAACTTTCAATATGGACCTGAATGTACCTAGAATACCTGCAAATCAAATTCACAGATCCAATACTCCAGCAGAATCTCTAGAAGAATATTTCAGACGGACAATATTTATTCCAGTATTGGATCAAATTTTAACACAATTAGATGAAAGATTTTCCAAACATAAAAATATTTTACAAAAATTCTCAGTATTATTTCCGCATAAAATATCAAAAAAATTTGAAAAAGCCACGATAGATTTTATTGAATTATGCAAATTTTATGGATTAGAAAGTAACAGTTCAATTTTAGAATCTGAGCTTAAACTTTGGAACACCAAATTAAATGACAATAAAGAAAATAATTTCAATAATGCTATCGAGTCATTACAGAAATGCAATAAAGATATATATCCAAATATACATTCTTTATTGGACATATTTGCTACTTTAACTGTGTCAACTTGCGTGAACGAGAGATCTTTTTCCACTCTTCGTCAGTTTAAAACTTATCTCCGTTCAACAATGGGTGAAAAAAGACTAAATGGGTTAGCCATGTTGAATATTCATAGGGAAATTGAGTTGGATACTGACGCAATTTTAGATGAATTGGCCAAGGAAAAAAGAAAATTAAATATTAATTTATAAGTGAAATATTTTTTAGAAATGGAAAAAAAAATTATTTATCTGTTTATTTATAAAATAAAAGTATCATCCAAATTATCATGTATTTTAATTTGTAATATTTTTTTTAAATTTTAGCCATATTTTTATTTGAGCCCCCCCTAAGACATTTTTCTGGGTGCGCGCCTGGAATCAATGATGATGATGAATGTATAATTTGCAATACACCATATTTTGGTGTAGGTGTTTTTAATATAATACATGCAAAAAACTCAGATATTCCGTACTAAAATAGATTTTTATTTTGATAAATAACCCTGTTTCTACCAGTTGATATTAGCAAATTATATGCACGTTTTTCCGCTATGCAAAGTAATTTTGTTTTTTCTTCATTTTCATTGGAACGGAAAAGATCCTTGTAAATTACATTGATAACACCTTACGATATAATTAAAATAAAAATACAGTATAATCTGTTCCGGGCGAATACGTATAAATTGATTACAAGGATAAAGTAAATAGCCCCCTGGTATATAATTTACAAACTGCTCTGTTTCGCATGCGAGAAATGCGGGAATTAAATTCGCCTGACCCATTTTATTAAACCAATTGAATATGTATTAATGATTATCTAGTCGGCCATTTGCATTTTTATTTGCTGCAACAAAGGACAATGGATTAACGAAACAAAACTAATTAAAGGAAACATCAAAGTTTATACTGGATAACTAAAGCAATTGCATATTTATTTTAGGTAAAATAATTGCAAAATATTCATAAATAATACAATAGAATGTGACAATAACACCATCAAATTTGTCCAAGTTACACTGAACTTTTTGGACAAGAAGTTTAACAAAGCATAAGTCCACTTCCTATTTAACACCATAAAAAGAGCATAATGCATTATGATATCGAAGTATAGAAAATAAACTGTCGATAGAAGAAAAACTTGCTATAGTTCACGAAACTTTATATACCGATTGATCATCAGAGAACTGATTAACAAATATATATTTATTTCACAACCGCTAGCGAAAATTTTCGTTGGTTCTGCGAACCGGTAGTAAAAAATGAAAATTACTAAATATTATTTTATTTTATATTTCGTATTGAATAATGGGATGAACAAATAAGTAAAAAAATAATATAGCATATTTTTTTGTCAATGGTCATCAAATTTTAGCTAAATATAAAACAATGTACATATTTTTCTCATATCTGAATCTTTTAAAAATATAAATTTTATATACAGTCAGCGATTTGTGGCGCTTTCTCGGGAAAAACTTATAGACAGTGTTATAAAAAGTTTGAATAAAAGATTAATGGATTGTGACCATTTACAATCAAGATGCCAAAATTGAAATAAATTGGACTTTTCATATATTTTCGAACCAAATAATTGGAACGGAGGAAATATTGTTCCATGGTACACTGCCGAACAACAGTTACCAATATTTAACGACATTTTCAAATTTAATATTGATGTTAATACAAAAAGCAAAAAATATTGTAAAAACAATTGTTGCAAGTTCAGCAGAAGTAGAAAGAGGGTTTTCGAAGATGAATTTGATACGTTCAGATAAAACAAAACCGTCCGACTGTTTCGAACATATCAAATTTAATGGTAATATTAAATTAAAATCGTGGTGCGATCAGCTGGTGGTAGGTGTAGGTGTTAAATTAAACTAATTTTTTGTGTTGTTTCGACTAGTTTCGTGGGTAACCCACATCTTCAGGATTTTTTTTTTAAATATCTAATACTGATCTAGAGATCAGGATTTACATTATGTAATGTCTTGAGAAAGCATGGTGAGTCCATAACCTAATAGGTTTCCATGATATAATAATATCGGAACTGAAACGATCAGGTCGATATAAGAACTGTTAAACACGTTAAAAGATAAAAATATACACTCTTAATCGAAAAAGAGTGTGGGATAAATCCCAAAAAAATTTATAAGTCAAACGATAAAACTTATGACATCTTGGATCACAGACAGTCAGACTAGACTAGGTAATAAGCTTAATCGGCCTGCCATTAAAAGATTGGGATCCTTCTTCTTTAATAAAAATAAAGTTAAGAAGTAATCATTCCGCTGATGAACCCCGCAGTAAATATAAAAATAATAAAGAAGTGGATGACAATCAATTAGCAATATGGGATTACTTTAAAGCATAATTCCATGAATTGTTTTTATTATATAGCGTGATCTAGGAAATTGGAAACATATGTGAAACTTTTTACTATCAATTTTCCGACGAAAAAATAAATCTGCAAAGGATCTCTGGTCTTCTTTCAAACCCTCAGAAATATTTTGCTCTATGTAATAAAGGGTTTCCACAAAATCGATTTTAATATTATATGAATGATGATTTTTTCTCGAAAAATTGATAATAAAAAAGTTTCCCATTTGGTACCAATCTTGGATCACGCTGTATAATTTATTTAGATACATAAAATCATTTATATTATTTTTGTTACCATTTATGTTAGGTTTGACCTGTAATTATTGTTATATATTTCCATGTATTATAGATTATTCAAAATAATATATTTTTTAAACAACCCCTCCTGATCGTGCTTCCATAGCAAACCGGTAGTAAAATTATTTGAATCGCACCACTGCACACAGTTATATGTAAACTATCAATAACGTATTTGAACTATTAACGTATTTACTCGTACCCAACGGATGTCAGTAGTTTTATCTTCGCTTGTTTTATTTGAATATATTCAGAGAAACGTATGTGTATTTTTGTGTATGGAGCGCTGCTATTGCAGCTGTGAGAGCGACTAGAACAAATCAACATGTTTCTCGATATCTGATCGAAATGCAGCTTATAATTTTGATGACCTTCTAGATTAAACCATACCCTTTTTCTAGCAATTATCGGCCAAGTAAATCTTCCTCAAGTATGCTGATATTACTGGAGACGATCAGCTAGACTGTGAAGGCTGGATATACTTCAAAATTAAAGGTTCTGGAGAATGATAAATATAACTGCTGACTGATTATTGAGCAGAGCCAAGAAAAACAATTTATCTAGCATGGTCATGCCCAGTGCATGGCTGGAAAAGATTTACAAACAAGGTTCTACACAGGAGGAAAATGGGGAGACGGAAAAGGTAAAAATGAAATATCCTCTCTAGGATATAGGGTGCGGGACACAAATTTTTTTACACATTTTTGCCGCAAATTTCAATAAATATTTGATGATACAAAAACATAATTTGTTAGATTATCTATGTATTAAGAGGATCCTATACTGTAAACTAGAGATGGGAATTTCGGCTCAGTTTGCGGAACCGGATCAGTGGAGGTCGTTCAGTTTGTTGAGCCGGTTCATTGATCCGGCTCAGTGATCCGGTTAAGTAAACATGTCTCTGAAACACAGGACGGTCGTTAGTTCGTAGGTAGAAAGTCGCTTAGAGCCGGTTCTTGCAATATATAAACTGTAAATATGATTCCGAGACACAGGTCGGTCGGTTGTTCGGTCGTAGGTAGAACGTCGTTTACAGCCGGCTCTTGCTTAGAGCCGATTCTTGCAATATATGAACTGTAAACATGATCCCGAGACGCAGGTCGGTCGGTCGTTCGGTCGTAGGTAGAACGTCGCTTAGAACCGACTCTTGCTCAGAGCCGGTTCTTGTAAACATGATCCCGAGACACAGGTCGGTCGGTCGTTCGGTAGAACGTCGCTTAGAGCTTAGAGGTAGAACGTCGCTTAGAGCTTAGAGGTAGAACGTCGCTTAGAGCCGACTCTTGCTTAGAGCCGGTTCTTTTAAACATGATCCCGAGACACAGGTCAGTCAGTTGCCGGTCGTCCGGTCGTAGGTAGAACGTCGCTTAGCCCCGACTCTTATCTAACATTTTTGAAACAAGCAATTCACTTTATGTAGCTACTGTATTTTAAACCAGATGTGTTAAGTTTATGGCGATGTTTATTGCCCTTATAAATCGGACATCTGGGATTTGGGCAATATTTTTAATATTTTTATATAGTATGGTTGTAAGAAAATACAGACTAACCCTATTAGTTTCAAATAAACTGCCCTACAAATTGATGACAAAATACACTTTATGATAATACATTACAAGCCAAGTTCTCGCGAAGTTCAACATGACATCGATCCAGATCCGGATCACTCCGGTCACTGTTCACAATCGCCCGACCAATCGTATCCTTGAAACTTGAAACTATACAGTGAGCCGTGAGCCGGCTCATTTCAATTTGGTGAACCGTGTCACTTCGGTCAGTGTACTGAGCCGGCTCAGTGAGCCGGTTCGTTCATGAACGACCCATCTCTACTGTAAACGCAAGGAAATCACTGTATATGTAAATAATTTATAAAGGGTTACGAATTTAGAAAAAATAGTACGACAGAATCAACGAATAATAATTGAACTTTTTATTACATACATTTTTATTAGATTTTGATC
This sequence comes from Liopterus haemorrhoidalis, assembly GCA_963971575.1. Taxonomy (NCBI): domain Eukaryota; kingdom Metazoa; phylum Arthropoda; class Insecta; order Coleoptera; family Dytiscidae; genus Liopterus; species Liopterus haemorrhoidalis. The sequence continues at coordinate 59,309,895 of OZ020611.1, forward strand.
GATTGAATAGCATGAGTCTAATTATTAAATATGTTATAAAATCTCGCTTTTGCAGTTTTTGCCTATACTATGTAACATATCAATATCTAATAAAAATGTATGTAAAGATTAATATGTAAAATACATATTATTTTTTGATTATGTTGTATTATTTTTTATAAATTCGTAACCCTTTATAAATTATTTACAAATACATTGATTTCCTTGCGTGTATAGTTAAAGATTCAAATAACTTTTATATTTATATAGTTTTGCGTAGACCTGTTCAAATAATTCGCCAACGTTTTTTCGCCATAATTGTCTTATTTTAGAACCTAAGTCGAAAAATATCATACTTGATGATAAAGGGATGCCACTTGGTACAAGTGATCTTCACAAAAATTAAATAATTTTTACTTGCAGCACCTATAGTGACAACCACGGCAGATTCAAGATGGTAGCAAAAATATACTACTAAGTAAAATAACTATAAGTAGTTTTTGCAATAAAACAAAATAACTATAAACATATTTGTAGAATGAAGCTTGCAGTTACAGTTACAAAACAATCTTCTTGACAATTAAAAATATCCTATTAGATAAATAAAAAATTTGCTGCATATTTTGATGTATAGATTGATATTAATTTTATTTCATATTGTTAGTTTTGTATATGAAAGTTATGAGAACTATACGGTTGTGCATGTTTCGCCCCCTTAAGGGACAACTGAAACTGCACACAAAATTTTAAAAACATATTTATTTTTTTGTTAAATACAAAATTGTTTATATTTTTTCCGCTATGTGTTTTTTGAACGCTCTATAAATTTCCTATATGTGGGTCAAAGAGCATGCTTAATTTCAACAGAATTTTAAGGAACAGACAGACATACGTACAGACAGACATACGTACAGAGAGTCATGCATACAGACAGACATACATACAGATAATACAAAAAAGATGGGAGCCCAAAATGATTTATATTTTAAGAGGTTGCAATTATTTAATAGTTTATCAGAAAATTAAAAACAAGAGACCAATTTCAGTAGATTTAAAAAGGGATGCACTAGTTATGTAAGAGATAATGGGGTAAGCTCATAATCATTTACTTAATTCTACAACAAAATTTGACGTTTATGAAAAGAGTGCGACATACCACCTAGATACCGAGTCAGAGCGAGAAATATGATTAGTAGTAAGTAGTTGCATATACTAGTAGTGTTACTAATATTAAGTAACAGATTATGAGCTTTTCCTATTGTTTCTTTATAAATATCTTTTTTCTAGATATGTATATATTTTGAAATTAACTAGATAGTAAAATAAAGATATTGTTATTATTATTATTATACAGACAGACAGACAGACAGACAGACAGACAGACAGACAGACAGACAGACAGACAGACAGACAGACAGACAGACAGACAGACAGACAGACGGACAGACGGACAGACGGACAGACGGACAGACGGACAGACGGACAGACGGACAGACGGACAGACGGACAGACGGACAGACGGACAGACGGACAGACGGACAGACGGACAGACGGACAGACGGACAGACGGACAGACGGACAGACGGACAGACGGACAGACAGACAGACAGACAGACAGACAGACAGGCAAACGACAGACACATGAGGGACGTTATAACGATTTTTTTTTGTCGTATCTATAACAACCTAGAAATGAAATATAATTCGTTTAAAATTCGTAGTATAAAATAAACTGATGGAAATGATTAAGTAACCAGCGTCAGAGATGGAGAACAAGGTGCATGGGGACATTTGTAGATTATTCTGTTGCGCATTCTCTAGTAAAATCCATTCACGACCCTTTGTACTAAATCACTGACACTCTAAATCCAGAGTGATTAATATTGCTCCCCATAGCGCGCCCGTACCCGCTACCAGAGCACAGATCTGTCTGTTCTACATTGTCTTTCAAGGTATTGTTACTGCCGGGCTGCCGGGTTGCCGAACTGCCGGATGTCGCCTTCCTACAACCGACAACTTATCGAGAAATCAACACTGATTATATGAACACTCGTGAACGTACGTTCCTAAACTGTATTCATAATAGGCCAAGAAAGGGTCAGATCCATTTGAACGTGATTGATTTTACTATAATGCACGTAATTAATTTTGCTATTGTTAACATGAGCTCACTTTTTGCTCTATTAATTTTGTATGACCATCGCTTAGGGCTCAACTCATTGTTACCTTATAATCAAATTCAGTATAATCACAAAGACTGTTTATCAGCTGTTTTCAGATACTAAATATTAATATCTTTCACTATCATTAGCGGAGTATCATTTTCATTCTATTGCTAATTAAATTTTATAAAAATATGTTAGTTTGGAAGTGTGATTTTTTACACATTTCCACTATAACGAAAATATTTGGCTAGAGCCATTTACTAAACAAGAAAAATATATTTATGTATGTGACTAGGGATCGGACTCTTCGGTACTCTTCTAATCGGGCTTACAATTCGAAGCCAGCGGCAAATTTATTTTTAGGGTTTTGTAGGTATGACCAAAAAACCCTTATACCGTCATTTTGTCGTCTGTCTGTCTGTCTGTCTGTCTGTCTGTCTTTCTGTCTGTCTGTCTGTCTGTCTGTCTGTCTGTCTGTCTGTCTGTGCGGTAAAAATTGTAGCCAAACGGCTAAACCTAGAGAGTTGAAAATTTGCATGCTTGTACAACTTTTTGACCCGCACATAGGAAAAATACTAAAACATCTAAAAAACATATCCCCCTAAAAATATAAACAAATATGTGCTCATCGAAAAAAAAAAATTTTTTTTTTAAATTCTGAGTAGGATATCAAATGAAAGCCCTTAGTACGTGGATTAACGATCAAAATTTAATTTTTGCAAAATAAATTATTTTGAGGCGATTTTTGCCAAAATTGTGCAAAAAATTTTTTGTCCCACACCCTGTAGCCCAGATGGTGTAAACTAAAAATGTGAAAAAATTCTAAGTAGTGTATAATGGTGTGAACCGGAATAGTAAAACAGGAATTTTTGATCAGATTATGTTTTCGGAAAATAACGCATTTTTTGTGTTTTTTGGTTGACGATGCATACATGTTATACTCTTATAACACACTAAGTTGATAAGCGTTTGGTGGTCTAGTGGCTCAGTTGCTCGACAACCACACAGGATCGTTATTCACTACACAGGTTCGTTCCTGGCTTGTGGAGTCAATTTTATTTTTAATTTTTTTTTTTCATATTTATTATGTTTAAATTAATTTGTTAAAATTCTAGTTATATTTTAGCACATTTTGAATTTAATTTTCAAGAGCGTAAATTTAATAACCAATTTCCAATTTCCAATTATATTTTCATTCTGTGTCATTTATACGAAGCCAGAGGGGCGGAGCGTATGATTTAAGACAACCAATGAAAGCCATAAGCCCAATTTTTAAAATCTTAATGAACCTTGTTATATAAAAAAAATACTGCACTTATTTGGAAACCTAAATAATGATATTAGGTATTCGAATTAAAATTAACAAAAAAATATTTTAACATAAAATTTGTTTTTAAAGCTCTGAGATTAACAGACGATAAATTATTTTAAAAAGATCGTTTATTTTGCCGTGGTTACTACAAAGCAAAATTTGTCCTACACACTCAGCATGCCGCCTTCACTTATTATATACCTGCGAAACCCTGCAATGTGTGAAAATTCACACTTCACATCAATTTTTCAGAATAACATTCATTTATCAAAAATTTTATCGTAGATTTTTACGTGCCTCTTTTATGCAATGAAGGCATATTATTAAACGTTCATTTTAATACTATATTCCGATGTTAAATTCTCATTCGTTGTCTATAGACCGGGAGCTCATGACATTTTTGGTGTCCGATTTCATACAGCATGCCTTTTGGAGGAGAGAATATTTACCATGTGACAACAAAAAAGGGATGGTACTAAACCCCTGCACGCTTTCCGGTCATAGGGAAAATTGCATTTCCATTTGCACAACATTTTTGTGTTTTTCTCTGATTTAATATTGCTTGCCCTTTTGTCAAAAGAAAGTTATAACAAATTTAAAGTCTTTTAATTATAGGCATACTGTATGAAAACGCGGAAAATCATATTTTTTTATTACAAGATCACATGACCGTTTGAGCCCTTTGGGACCCTTCGAATCGCATGCATATATTTAAAAGACTTTAAATTTGTTATAACTTTCTTTTGACAAAAGGGCAAGCAATATTAAATCAGAGAAAAGCACAAAAATTTTGTGTTTAAGTGGAAATGCAATTTTCCATATGACCGGAAAGCGTGCAGGGGTTTAGTACCATCCCTTTTTTGTTGTCACAGGGTAAATATACTCTCCTCCAAAAGGCATGCTGTATGAAATCGGAGACCAAAAACTGTCATGATCTCCCGGTCTACTAGAACAGCGATTCCCAAACTATGCGCCGCAGATGGGTTACAGGGGCGCCGCGAAAATATTTCGTTATTCTTACAACTGCGTTAGTTAAACCAGTTTTTACTAGGGACACCGCGGAAAAATTCTAACAAATTAGGGGCGCCGGGAACCGATAAAGTTTGGGCACCACTGGGTTAGAGGCATCTAAAGATCTCCGTAGTTTATTTAGTACAGAAAATATTTGGGGCTTTAATCGTTTAACGCGTTTTGAGATTACGACATTTTTTTAACAGTATAATTTTCATTATTTGTGAAAATCACAAATAAAAACACAAAAACACAACTCAAAAACGGTTTGAGACAGCGACCTCCGATTAAAATTTTTGGATTCTCCGTAGTTTATTTAATCTAGAAATAATTTGGGGCTTTAATCGTTTAATGCGTTTTGAGATTATTTATGACTAATATTTTTAATGGCATAATTTACATTATTTATGAAAATTGTGAATTAATAGAAATTACAACTCAAATAACTGGAGGAAAAAAATCGTGAATTTTAAGCAAAACATTTTTGTCTCCGATTTTATTCAAAATTTGTACAAATATGTATTTTTGATCATAGATCAACAAAATTTTGTCCATTTTGAAGTTTGGGCAAAAATTTTGGAATTATTGGCGAAAAACTAACCCAAATCGGCTCTAACTCAAAAGCTAGGAAATCATGATTTTTTAAATATTTTTTTCATAATCCTCACCCCAAAATTAGCTTAAAACAATATTTTGCCTTAAATTGGAGTCAAAAAAATTTTGACCAAAATTCAAAATTTTAGTAGAAAAAAAAAATGTATTTTTTTAGTAAATTTGTTAACTTATATATTTTTAGGTTTAGATCACAAATATATGGTCACTTTTGAGTTAAGGTCTAAAATTTTTACATTTGCAGCCAAAAATTAAAAAAAAAAAACAGTCCGCAATAAGTCTCAGAGCCGATGAAATGTTAGCCTGCCTCCTTTTTTTAACTATATTTATAAACTAATACTTACTTCTTATCTATATCAACAATTCCCAAACTGTGCGCCGCGGAAATATCCCAGTATTCCTCCAAATGTTTTGATTTGGGGCGCCGTAGAAAAATTCTGATACAATAAGGGCGCCGGATACCGAAAAGTTCGGGAACCACTGGTTAAGAATAAAGATGTGTGTCTTCATAGGTGTTTCGAAGACATTTTCTGAAGCAAGCGTATATTCTTCTATTTTTATTTAAATTAAAAAATACAAAAAAAGATAATGAGACGAAAGAAAATTCAATCCCTTCACTTAATTTTTACAAACTAATTTTCTATAAAAAAAGAAAATTCTAAGAAATGTTTTCTATTATATTAAAAAGTAGAGAAAACATATCTAAACTGGCTCATAGAACTTTATGTAAAATATACATATTTAAAAGGTTTTATGTGATTTTTTTTATGAATAGAGAGTTTTATTGAAATTAAAAATATTACATGAATAAGTTAATCTTCAGAATTGCTATGAAACTTTGATACTTTACATGTAATAAATAACTACATTTTTTTTTGTTCAAAATTATAATCTTTAAAATTGATGCTGTTGGTTGTTAATATATTTTTGAATACTGAAAACGTTCTTTCTACCTCACAACTTGTTAAAGGAGGCTTTAAAAAATAATTTCTCTAACGTTTATCCCTTACGCGTGTTGAAATTAAATATGGGTTATAAGGAAGAGTTGGATGAAGAATTCCAGCAACAAAATTAATAATACAAATGCCTTTTATGTCAATTGTCTCATCTGCACTAATCCAAACATAATTTTTAGCGGTGTTGAATTGGATTGTTTTGATAGTTTTCTCATATTGTATGGACATGTAGTTTTTTTCGTATTGTTGATTCATCCGGAATGTTTCTTTATTACATGGAACGCTAAAAGTATTTCCGTCAGCAATAGATCCGGAAAATCTCTAATTAAACCATTCAAAAATTCTAAACGATTAAATTTTCGTCGATAAATAATAAATAAATAAATAAAATAAAATAATAAACTATAAAAACAAAATGATCCTTATAGATTCTTAAATTGTTCTATTACACGTAACAAAATATTTAAACAAAAAACAAAAAACTATGAACTAAAATATTATTATATGCAATAAAAGATTACTTCAAAAATCAATCAAGAAAAAACAAAAAAGAAACTAATAAATGAACCAAAATAATAAAATAATAATAATAATAAATACCAAAAAGTATAATAATTTTGCAAAAAATAGCTGTATAAATATCACTAGGCTCCAAGACCGACAACAAAACTGACAATGCCTTGTATAAAAACAAGTTATTGCAACAGATTTACGGCATATTTTCGTATAAATATACAAATAATGAATAACATTAGATAACATAAATATGCTTTAAATCTATTGCATTAAAAACAAGTTATTACTTTCAAAAAAATTTGGAAAACTTTTAAATTTTTATGTTTCATTTCTTCTTCTTCTTCTTTTTTGGTTAAGTTATGTTTCATTTCATTAAATTCATTATTTTATATGGTCCCTATTAATGAGACATGAATTAAGAATTTACTAATTGAAAAGTTAGTTATTAAGACTTAGCTATTCAGTTGTGACCTGACTGTCATTCAGTCAAGTACTGTCAAAGATGAAGCACGGTGAATAGCAAATATGGTTTAAATAAAGAATTTCATAGTGTATTGGTTTTCGTTGTTATTAAACCGAGTATGTAAAAGTGATTGTTGTTTTGCTATTCCATTCTTCATCTACATTATCCAGGTATCCAGGTTGAACAGGTACTGATGAATTGACGAAGGGGCAGAATCCCAGTATGGTATCCGCGCCGATGTATATATACATATATACCACACAAATGATTAAAGAAGTAAGATAATCGAACGGCAGACCAACAATAAAGTATGAGAATTGGACCTACATGAGTTCCATAGAGTTGCCGTCTACCTCAAACTTTATGAACAAACACACACACACACACACACACATGCACACGCACACGCACACGCACACGCACACGCACACGCACACGCACACGCACACGCACACTCACACGCTCCCGCACGCGCACGCGCACGCTCACGCACACGCACACGAACACGCACACGCACACGCACACGCACACGCACACGCACACGCACACGCACACGCACTCGCACACGCACAGGCACACGCACACCCACGCAAAACGCACGCGCTCTCGCACGCGCACACACACACACACAAGCACGCACACGCACAAGCACGCACACGCACAAGCACGCACACTCTACACACACCCTAAAGATACTAAAATAATAGAGGACGTCTAAATAAAAACAAAGTTAATCCTGGTACATTATACATAGCGAACCAAACACTAACTAACTGTTCTACACCGTCCTTTACCGCAATACCTAGGAAATACCCTGCGTAATACGTACGAAACCTTACGAAAAAAATATAAATGTCTTATTTTAAAGATTTTCAAGACACAGATCACAGTGATATCTAAGCACCAGACCGCGAATTTTTCTAATTGTTCTGGAATTTTAGTTACATAGACTATAACACCCTTGTAATTTCGAAAAAATAAAATTAGCCGTTTATTTAAAGAAAAATGACTATTTTCCATGGTTCAAAGAAAATACTTATTTCTCTATTTTTTGTTTGCATAAGTACAATAGCTCCTTAAAATGATAAATTAAATCGGAAGAGCACGCAGAGGAGCTATTCGGTTGAAATTTGAAAGCACAGTAACCGTAAAATCAAATTAATCACTTTTGCGAATGTCACCATTCGTGCTAAAGGTCAAAAGGTAAGTGAATAAAATTTAAATCGATACATTTAATAGTAAGTTAGATTTTCTGAAAGTGCTTGATAATTTCAATTTTATTTGTCAGCGTGACTGATAAAATAGGATACACATTTTATGAAACAATTTCGGCGTGGTATTTATAATAGCGTTCATTTCTAAAAAAAATGATGTGAAGAGTGAACTTTTTAGCGTAACGTATGTATTTTGTAAGTAAGGGAGGCCCGTTTGGGAGCCTAAATATTGAATATACTGTCACTAGATAACAAGACAGTCTGACTGAGATCTTATTTCATATTGTTTGAGTGCCGCGCGAATGCGCATAACTCAATAAACGCTATTTTTTCTATCGGATTTCACTGGTTGATTTTGTGGTTTACTCTCTTGGGGTGATTGGGCTCTATTTTAAGGTGTTACTAGAACCCATTCTAGTAACCCATTCATTCACACACCTGGGTCTTCTATATTTTTGGCTGGCTGATTCGTCGTATTCGATGAACATGTCACTGAAGTGTGACGAGTCTAATGCGCGAAAAAAATTTCTTGAGTCTAATTCTTTCGAAAAATTTGCTAGCGTGCTGTGCAATTAGTGTGCTGTTCTCTGGCATTTGCAGGTCTCTGTGGATTTGTTTGTTTCTAATAAACCATTGAGCGTCATAGATGGTCCTTAAACCTCGGTTCTGGACTTTTTGGAGAAGTTCGATGCGGGTTTTTCTCGCATAGCCTCATATGGGTGCTGCGTACAACATTTGAGGCACAGTCAGATTTTGTTGTTGAGACTAATCTTGCTTCTCCAGTTTAGCATCGACCAGAATCCAGTTCAGCTTCCTGTCCAGAGTGACCTGTCCAGAGTGACAGGTATTTGGTGAACTCTTTCAATGGTAAATTTTTGCCGGCTAACTGCAGGTTTTCTGTGGGATTGGTGAATACTCCGCGTCAAGGGTGTTGCCAATGCGTGGCATATCGCTTACGTATAAGTTGAATAGGAGCGGAGATAAGGTTGAGCCTTGTGGCGCTCCGGCCTCGAACTTCCGGCTTATGGATAGGTGTCCATTCAATTTAATTCTGAATGTTCGTCTTTTAATATAGGACGCAACGAACTTCACCAGATGTAATGGGAATTTGGCATCGAGTAGTTTGAAGCAAAGTCCGTTGTGCCAAACTTTATCAAACGCTTTCGCTACGTCGAGGAAGACAGCTCCCGTAGAGCGTTTGGAGTTAAAGCCCCCTGTGATGTACTCCACAACCGTCAGGAGTTGATGGTCTGTGGAGTAGGCCTTTCGGAAACCGTGCTGGGGTCCGGTATGATCTTGTTTTTCTCCGCGTGTTTATCCAATCTTTTTAACACTTTCTCCGTAACCTTACCAAGATGATTCAGCAGGCTGACAGGTCTATAGTTCTGCTGAAATTTTAGATCTTTTCCTGGTTTGGGAATCATTACGACTACGGCATCTTTCCAGGTGGTCGGGAAATGGCCAAGTCTTATAGCTCCATTGGTTATGTTCATCAGCGCAACTATAGCTCGTCAACAAAACAGTATATATCATAATGCTCTTATAAACACCCATAGTGAAATTATAGGAAGTTGCATTAAAAGTATTGCTGTTTTCTTGTGTTTTTTTAGTATTAAATTCAATAACAAAATGCGATAATACCTGCATCAAAGAATTTGCATTCGGTAGCTATGACTTTATACAACTCTTCTGGCAGAAGGAGAATTCCGCGACGGAAAAATGGTCTGTCTTTTGAGCCCGAATGGATTGGCTTACCCGATCTAACCCGAGGAGTTAACGGTGGATTAACTGTAGTATAAATGTAGTGACTTTACACTGATTAGTCATTGATTGTTTAAGAGATATTATTGTAAGATAATTGTGTAATAAACATTACGTATCAATCCAAAATTTTTGTAAATATGTTACCACATAACTATATTAATGAAATTCTAAAAATGAAAATCAAATAAAATGTCAAATACATACTTAAAATAAATATAATGTTAAATGTCGTAAAGAAGGAATCATAATTTCATGTGTCGAAGGCCACAATATTCTGCAAACACCGATTCGTACCAATAAATATTTGGGAAAGGCTGTTATAAAGCTAGCAATAAATTTAAACTTTCCTCAGTGTCAGTATCAGAAAGGTCCATGCCAAATAAACCTGTTAATTACACCACCATTATCTCGAAACAGCCCACACGTCATGATTAAACTAATCTAAACGACAGGGATAATGATCATTAAAAATGTACTTACGCGGCCTCTTCGACGACCGTCGCTAAGATAAACTCCGTGCTCTTATCATTCGGTATGACATGACAGTCCGCTTCCTGACCGTCATCATCTTCGTCCGCTGAACCGGAACCGGTGTTCGTGGCCGGTTCATCAACGGTACTTGAAGGCCCTAGAGCCGTTTCCGCTAACCGCCTCGTGCTCGCAACGTTTTCTATCACTGATCCTGGCTTGATTTCACACGGGAGCGGCTTCCTCGCTAGCCTTTGCTTTCTCGCTCGAGTTTTAAGCGCTTTAAATATGTTATAATATAAGAATACCATTATGATGCAGGGAATGTAGAAGGATGATAGACTGGAGTAGATGATGAAATCACTGTTATAAAATAAACAAGCGTCCGGTATTCGGTCTGGTGTATTGTTTAGTCCTAAAACTATTGGTGAGCCGATTGCCGCTGATATCACCCACACTAGAGCGATTGTTAACACCACTCTTTTGTTGTTCTTGTGTTTCGCGTATTTTATTGGTTGTGTTACTGCTATATATCTGAAACAAACATACAAACAAACGCATTAGAGCAGAATAAAAACTAAACAAATATCAGGCAGGCCGACAAAAGATCATAAGGCGAATATTGTGATTACTTTTCTGGGTTCGCTTCATTAACAAAATACTGTCATCGACAAAATTATTAGACACCCTACTTATTTAATAATTCCTTAAAATTTAACTAAACAGATATACAGGGTGTTAGCGGGAACTGTTAAAGCATTGTTAACTTCTTTATTATTAAGATACGAATATTAAATTAGGAAAGATGAAGCATTGTGCCCTACAAATGGGAATATTAAATTGCAAACAGTCGACCACCAAATCAGATTATAAAACAAAAATACATTTTTTTTACAAATTTAAGTATTGTTTTGTTTTATTTCTGTAATATTTCTGCATGAAGTTATTTGTGCATATTCCATTCTGCGAAGCAGTTTGAAATTCACTGTTACGGAGGTAAAATTTGAGTATAAGGGCAAAGGTCTAGAGCTTTTTCTTTCGTTTGCAACTTTTTCAATTTAACTTGCAGTCGAGTGGAAGAAGTCATTTCGCTGTCAGCTATCTGAGTACGGTGGATGCATTGTGTTCGTTCATCTGTCACACAGTTCATTAAAAAATGTAACATATGTTAAATGTCAAATATTTTGATGTCGTTCTGTCCCAGTATGATTTTATGTAACGTGAGTGTATAATACATACATTTTTTTTTATTGAAATCCAAGTAATTTGGAGTTTGTGCCATAACATGGAGTTTGTTTTAGCATTGGTGCTAAAACCAATTTTTTTCTCGTAGGAACATGTCAGCGTCTGATATGTCGACTGATATATAGATGCCAGTGTAGCTCAATATAACGAAAACTTCTTCCACATTCACTTAAGCAAATGAGCTGGTTTTAAGGCCTCATTTTAAATTTTTTGTATTAAATGGTACATAAGAACATTCATATTAACAATAAAGTTGTTTCAAGCTTACTATAACAAAATTAAAGCACTTTTTGAACAAAATAAGCAAGTCACAGATGTTTTGATTTGCGACACTACAGATTATTTTTTAATAAACCATCTACAACAATAAACCAGTTTGAAATTTTTGTAATATAAACATTTAATTATATATTGCAATCAAAATTTATTTATATGGAATTTTATATACATTAAATTTAAAAAAATCTAAGTATCCTGCTTATTCAGGATTTTGTAGGTAAAACCAAAAACCTCTTATAATGTCACTCATGTGTCTGTCTGTCTGCACGGTAGAAATTGTAGCCAAACGGCTAAACATAGAAAGTTGAAATTTGACAGGCTTGTACAATTCTTTGATTCACATATAGGACCACTATAAAGAGTTCAAAACAATAAAACGCGGGGAAAATAAGAACAAATATGTATTTAATGAAAAAATATTTTTTTTAAATTTGTGTATCAAATGATATCTCTTAATGCGTGAATAAACAAACACATTTAAATTTTTGATTTTTTTTTGAGTTTTTCTACAAACCCATGTCGAAAAATGTTTGTCTTACACCCTATAACCCAGAGTGTTTGATCAAGACATCTGAAAAAAAAAAAATCCCAATAATGCACATTGATGGGAACCGGAATAGTTCAGTAATAATTCTTGATAAGATAAGTATTTAGAAAAATGTCGATATGATTGTTTCTATTTATACTCATTTTTCATTTCTCGAGAAATGTAAAATTTTCTCGAAGCCACATTAAACGCATTGTGCTTTTAAATAACTATTTTAATAAAATATAATGTTTAGCGAGTCACTGATTATAATTTAATTTTGATTTGTCTTCTGTCTCCCGCAACGAAACAGATAAGAAGCGATTTATAACATTTATTCATACAATATTATATATTAATTAAGTATATTATTGTTAAATAAAGTAATTATTACTATTACTATTAATTTCTTAATTTTTTGAAAAATTCTCTATACATATGTATTTAAATTAATATGCAATTACGTGCCGTTTTCGTAGTCATTTTTAAAGCCCCGTTATCCATTCGTGCTAAAGTTATAATGAATACTTTAATGCTTTAAAGTTGAATATAATTTTAACATGTTTTTATCCTCTACAATATTTTCAACATTAAAAAAAGATATATATTGTAATAATTATTTTTCTCGAGATTTCTCGAGAATTCTCTATGAAAAATGTCGAGAAATCAGAAACACTAATTGTGTAGTTGAAAAAAAAATATATTTTTTAAAAACTTATTGTGCGTTAACAATTAAAGTTCTTAAGGCCTAGATTAAGGAACGGAAAGTAGTTTTATATTTGCACATTTTTTCCCAAGAAATTAAAAAAAAAAAATCCTGTCCCGCTCCGTTTAACCCAAAGTGGTGAAACTAAAAATATTTAAAAAAAAGTAATTGATCTGAACCGGAAACTTAAGGAAGAAAGTTTTGATCAGATTGCGTTTTTGAAAAATAAAGCAGTTTTTGTGTTTTTGAAAAAAATTAATTATTTTTTAGCTAAATTAAAGCTAATAATGTTACGGATTTTTTGCATTTATGGCCAAGGTAGTGCATGCATTTTTTTAAATTAAAAATATAATGAATGAATAATAAATAAAATATGTACCGCCGTTCTTGCTGAATTGCGAACAAATAGACAGACAAACAGACAGATAGACAGATATTGTTTTTTGCTGCTATCGTCTTATAATAATTTGAAACGTACAGAAAACAAATGAGGCAAAAAAATAAAATAAAAAAATCAGATATAGCCTCCAATTTCATTTATATAGATTATTTAATATAAAATATCACGATTCACCGCTAAGATTGGTGACATTACTATTACTATACTAAACATATTAACAATGCAATCAAAATCAATCAATTTATTATTATTCTTGCCTTTCGGGTTTAAATAAAAGATACAGATACTTTTTTTTTACAGTCCTTGACTGTAATATTTCATGCAGAATAAATAAACAAACAATGAATAACAAATAACATATCACAAATGAGGCAATAACAAATTTAAGCAAATTAAAAACAGACAGATACAATAAATAAAATAAGTTAAACAAATTAAACAATTGAGCCAAATGAACATATCGAAATAAAATAAATTAAATAGATAACAAAATAAGTAAAATGGATAAAATAAACAAAATAATAAAATACACAAAATAAAATAAACAAATAAATAAATAAATAGAATTAAATTCAAAAACCTTTCCCTTTATCCTATTTTACTTTATCTACCCCAAATTTATTTTGGAATAGCCGATTCGATTTTTTTCCTTCTTTTTAAGACCTTCTTCATCGAGTCTACCCCTCCGCCAGTATTGTCCAGTATATTTCCCAAAGGAAGAGTTTTTCCTCCTAATTCACGACAGTTTTTCAAATGTTCAAATGTTTATGCCTGCTCTCTACATGTTCTGCATTCATTTTCTTCTTCTGTACCCCAGTATTGGTTCGCTGCCGCCTCGTTCCCACATCTAAACCGTGCTATCATCTTTCGATTTTTGTTCTTGACTGTGAGGTACCTTGGGATTGATTGGGTCCGGATTTTTTTGTGAATCGTACTGTACCTTGATCTGTCGTTTCTGTTTTACATAACTAAACATATTATCAATAATAATATAACTGTTACAAGTAAAATAGTATCGATACCTGAAAAATATGGAAACTAAAAGTATCGAATACTCTAATAATAGTTTGACGCCTTACTAGTATCGATTTTTCATCCCTACTTATAACCTGTCATAAGTAATGATATCAGATCCGAGCAATTTAATATTAATTCGCGTAATATTAATATTAACTCCCCCTTTTTGAGGATCTCTGCATTGCGTAATATTAAAACAGGTTTCATATTTAATGATAAATGTTAACGACACGTACGTCTAAATAAATGTAAGACATGTAACCCTATTCCCCCAAAGTAAATCATTATTTTAACAAAACCTGACACTACAAGAACCTTCACGTCTAGGATAATTAAAACCCTTTTAAATTAGTCAGTGTCTTAACATACTTGAATGATGTTAGAGTCACGCATATGCGTATAACACAGTGCGTATAACCAGAGTATATTGTGCGTATGACTCGAAGACTGATGTGTTGAAGAGAAGTGAACAATTTATTAATTTCTGTTTTCGCATTAACACTTGTATTACTTAATTTATGGGCTGTTACATGATTAATTACATCAGTAAATTATTTTGTTTGTCTGTTGAATTGTTGATCACTTTCAGATATGTGTGTTAACTTGTTGAGGCATGGCAGAATTAAAAGTGTTCCACCTCTTTGATACGTTTATGGTGGGATATTTTTTATACCACGTCGAAAAATTACAAGTGCCACCAGGACTAAGGTTTAAAAGTAATCCCGCCTATTTAAATTAGTTAGTAATTTCACCAACAGAGGTTACACTGGTATTTGTTTGAGCGATCAACTTTAAACTTGTCAATATAGGTTTGACTGACGATGATGAAATTTTTATCCTAAATTAAAAAAAAAAAATAGCTGTGGCCACCACCGGTGCGACCGCCATCATAAAGTACTTATATAAATTACATTCTAGCAGCAATGTAGAAAAAAACAGCTGTGGCCACCACAAGACCGACCGCCATAATAAAGTACTTATATAAAATACATTCTAGCAGCAGAGTAGAAATAACTTGGCCTAATACTTTCTAACAAAGATATTATTTATCATGACCATGGAAACGTTACATATAAGTATGACAAAATTGAAATTTTACAAAAATTATTCGAAATTTTTGTTTTATCAAAAAACGTCTCAAATAAAAGTGATTAGTTATTGCTTTTATAGCAACTTTTGTTCAATAAATTTTTTCGAAATATTTTTCTGTTGTGAAATATTCACAAAAATATTAAAATCCACACGAGTAAACTCCCATTTTTAGTCAACCGATTTTTACCAAAAGTTGATCAACTCGTGCCATTGATGGTAAAAGCTTAAATATGAAGTTTCATAAAAATCCTTTCAGCCAAATTTGCTCTGCACGTGTACACAGAGGCTTATTCATATGCTTATTCAGATGCCTTATTAAGGCTTATTCATATTAACTAAGCTCTGATGAAGATTTAAATTAAAATCGAAACGTTAGCGAAGTTAATAAATTTGTTTTTATTTTCTGACTGGTCCGAATCCCATTACCTTCAACTATACTTTTTTAATAATAATTTTTATTCTTAATTTAAGTACTAAAAGCTTTCATTTATTAAAATTTAAATTAAAAAATCCCAGCGATTTATTTTGCATTTGCTTCGTATCTAAGTCTTCATTAAATTAATAAAAAATATATTGAAAAAATTGGCTAAAATAATTCAAACAATAGGTGTTTTTTGAATTATATTTTTAATTTCAAAAGAAGATATTCACTACTTTAGCCATAATCTTAGCAAACTCAGCAAATACATTATTAACCTTTAATTTTGGCATGTATTAAAACAATAAATAATTTTGTCAAGAACATAAAAACAGCAATATTTTTCAAAAACTTAATCCGATCAAAAATGCATTTCATACATTTCCGGTTCAGATTAATGTACATTACATTTATAAGATTTTTAGTTTAACCCCTTTGGGTTAAAGGGCGCAAGACAGTAATTTTCTTGGTATATTTTTGGAAAAAATCTTGTTAAAATAGAGATATTTTAAAAACCTATTATGCCTACATGTAGTAGCATAAACTATAAATACAACTCTGTTGAATTCAAAAATGCAACGGCAGTAATGATGATTTTTAATAGAAAATAAAATAAATTTAGAGGTAGAGAGAGTGAAAAATATCATAAACGTCTGTAATATTTAAAATATTTTAATTTTGGGGGTGCTGCAGCTCCGCAGTTCTTATATACCGGCCGGCACTGCACTCAATTTAATTTAATAACGACTCTCTTATGAATGCAAAATACAGCAATATGTTTTCAATTTGATCTGAACGATTATAATAATAATAATAATAAACATTTATTTGTTTTGGAGGTCAGACCTCATACAAAGAATAGAGAGACAGTCTTGTTACAATACCATTTACACTAAATAACACTATATTTATGATATAAATACTATCTATAAAAAAAAATATATATATAATAAATTTGTAGAACATAAAATATGATTAGTTATAAAAAAGAGTGTATTATTCGTTCAAACAGAATGCTCTAAGTTGCAGGGCAGATACAACATAATAATAAACGTTATTTATTTGTGAAGCGTCGACAAATTATTTGTTGGATTAATACAGCTATATTTTTTTAGATACCTATTTCTAATGGGATTATAAATCGGACAGCGAAATATGAACGATTATATTTAAAAGTAATTAAAAATTTCACCATATTCGATTGTTTTCATTTAATGCAATGAACACTTGTTTGTATTCACGGTATAAAAATATATCTGAACCGAAATCAAATAACTGAACTGTAAACAAAAAAATAAATTCACGTAATTACATTCTGTTTATCAAATCTATACGAGAATTTTTAAATAAATAATTACTAAATAAACACTAATTTGTAAACAGTTTAGGAGTGTCGATCAATTGAAGACACCCGAAATAAGCGAGGAGCAGATGTGGACAGCACTTACTGGTAGCAGAGATTAGAATCAAGGTAGCTAGTGTCAATTCAAAGTACAATTCAGTACACAAGCGATATAACATCTATAAACTTCGACAACCCAGTATCGTAAAAGCCTTCGAAAACGATCTGAAACGCAAATATGATCGCACTTCTCACTCTGAAGAGGACATTATCAACTCTAAGTGGGAAACCATCAAGAATATTCTCAAAGATACTAGCGAGAACATACTTGGCTGTAAGCAAAAGCGGAGAAAGGAATGGATTTCTAAAGCAACATGGCAGGCAATAGAGCGTCTAAAACAGCTGAATCTGAAACGAATCTCTGCAACAACAACTGCAGAAAAAGCGAACTTCAACTACGAATACAAACTAGCGAATAGACTTGTAAAACATAGCGTCAGAAGAGACAAGAGAAGATGGACTAATTCTTTAGCGGAACAGGCCCAAATAGCAGCTGTGAACAACAACCCCCGTACTTTGTATTCCATTACGAAGATACTTTCTGGGGGAAAGAAATTCACAAACCACCCTATCAAGGACCAGCAGAACAATCTCCACTCTGCCGTGGACGACCAAATTGAAAGCTGGGGACATCATTTCAAAGGCGTACTGGATGTAAATGCGGCCTCATCTGTAGAAAATACAGAAGAAAATTTCACATGGCCTAGAACAGTACCAGAAGTTAGATTTGCCGTTAATACCAGCACACCCAGTAAGTTGGAGATTAAGAGAGCGATAGGGAAACAAAGAAGAATAAAGCACCCGGACCAGATAATATCAACGCGGAACTACTACAAGCAAATGCTGGTCTTTCTACAACAATGCTGCAGACACTCATAACTAATATCTGGACCAAAGAAGCAATATCTGACGAATGGCAAGAAGGACTAATAGTAAAACTGTTCATGAAAGGCAATAAGTCCAACTGCAATAATTACAGAGGTATCACTCTGCTAAATTCAGTAAGCAAAGTGCTCTCACTGATCATACTAGAGAGGCTCCAGGAATGCCTGGAACCATTCATTCGTCGAGTACAGGCCGGCTTCAGGCCTAACAGACCATGCATCGATCAGATTAACACCCTTAGGCTGATCCTGGAGCGGGCGAATCGCCTACATTTTTACTATTTGTAGATTTCGAAAAAGCGTTCGATAATATCAACCGTGACGCAATATTTTAGATATTAGAAGTGAATGATATCCCAAACAAAATAATTAACCTTCTTAATACCATGAACTCCAACTCAACATGCGAGTTGTACATAGAGGGAAAACAAGTAACCCAATCCTAGTTAAGTCGGGAGTCAAAAAAGGCTGTGTATTGTCTCCGCTTGTATTTCTTATCGCCATCGACGCCGTCATGCGCGCAACAAACTCCAAACAACGTGGAATACAATGGGGTCTAGCTACTCGCCTAGAAGACTTGGACTATGCCGACGATCTCTGTCTATTAACACTTACGTTCCAAGATATGCAGCAGAAACTGAGTGAACTTTGCAAACACGCGCGCTATGCTGGACTCACCATAAATGTCAGCAAAACAAAATAACTGAGCATCAACACCTCAAATACTCGAAGTCTTCAATTACATGATGTCCCTGTTGAGCGTACATCCAGGTTTTGCTACCTAGGAAGCATCATCACGGAAAAAGGAGGCACATGCGAAGATATTTCTGCCAGAATTCAGAAAGCAAAACTGGCCTTTACTATGCTGAGCACATTCTGGTCATATCAGCAGAAAGACAAAACTTCGAGTATTTAACACCAATGTTAAGTCTGTCCTGTTATATGCCTGTGAGACTTGGCTGGTTAATGAAGCGTTAACCAGTAAGCTACAAATTTTTATCAACAAATGTCTACGAAGGATAATGGGAATCCATTGGGCTGACATAATCAACAACAAAGATCTTTGGCAGAAAACAGGGTAAACAGAAATAAGACGGGAAATACAGTTGCGAAAGTGGAACTTGATGGGACATATACTCAGACGAGAGACAGAGAACATCACGAGACGAGCGTTCCAATGGAACCCTCAAGGAAAACGAAAGGTCGGAAGACCTAAGCTCACATGAAGGCGAACAGTGGACAGAGAAATTAAAGATATGGGAAAGACCTGGGGCGAAAGACCTTAGCCCAGAACCGGACAAGATGGCAATGTTTTTTAGAAACCCTTTGCTCCTCTTGAGGAGTTATAGGAACCAATATATTAGGAGAGTCAGAATACATTAGAATATTAGTTGCTGAAACTGTATATTGGTTTCAGCAACTAATATACAGTTCCAGAAAATAATTCAATAATTCAGAAAATAATCTATGTACAGCTAAAATGAAAATCTTTGTAAAGTTTTACAAAATTGTTTATTCGTCATGATGACTGCAGTTTCGGTCTTAACTAGTATCAAAGCTACAATAATACAAATTACAAAACATCAGCTATTAAGATGTACAATGACAGTGTGGTGGTACAGGCAAGTTTGTAGAGGGAAGGTTTTCTTTGAAAATAATACTAGTAAAATATCGCATTTATCCTGTCCCAAACTTTCTTTAAACGAACATTATAAGACTATAGTCACAAGGTATTCATAATATGCATATTATTGTAAAGAGCTCGTAAAGATGGTCAATAAACAATTATAATTGTGGTTCAAATTGTTGGGTTTATTTCCTGGGGTTTACGTTTTCAGCAATTGCCATCCTGTGTTCGAATCTAAGTTCGAGTAAGTAATATAAATAATACAAAACACAACGTAAGTATTTAAAATATGGGTCCTAGCGACTTGGTACTGTCACAATATTATAAACTAGGCTTTAAACTATTAACTATCCAATAAAATCTAGCTAGAGTTCATAAAAAATTAGAACTCAACGTCTTTAATAAAAAAACCAAGAATCTCATTGTTAGCAGACAACCAACTTACAACGTAATGGTTCACCTTTGAGAAAGTTTATACCTTGGAGGCATAGAGCCATACCTAGATATTTATCTAGGCACATCAGATAAATGCACATCAGATAAATCTGATTCAACAAGAAATCAGAAACAGAATGAAAGCTGAACTAAATGCATTGAACTTTACACTCGACTACTATTTTATAACACAAGAATTATTTTATAAAATACAAAAACATAAAATTTGTGTTATTTATTTATTATCACGTAATAATATATTACATAGAGAAAATAATAATATATTTATCCTTCCATATTCGATTAATTATTTACCAATTGATTATTTTATCATGTTGCCATTAAAGATATATTGCATGAATATGTTATGCGAAATAAGTAAGTTATATTGTTTGAAAACTTGATCAATATGACATACATATATTTGCTTTGTCTGTATTTCACATGGTAATCATATAAAGCAACGAACCATTGCTCAGGCAAAGCAAGAGATTTGTGGTGAACTCATAATCAGAAATCTACATGTCGCAAATAGCAACACATGTACTCCAACAAAGACAATCAAAATTGAAGTAATAATGCGATTCTTAATTTAATCTCACGACCCTGTTGTGCATTATTACTTTATTTAAATTAGAAAAACGCCTGGTAGAATTCAATTATTTTCTTTTATACACAAATCCAAAATCTTTATACATAAACCATGTCTAGCGTTGTGTTCATCACTAGTCTTGTCTCTATTCATTCTAGGTTTGCTAAACGTCGGTCGTCCGAAGTAACAATGTCAAAGTAAGCGTTCGCTGGGCCGCTTCTAGCCTGTTCTAAGCTAATTGAAGTTTAAATATTTTTTTTATATTTACAGATTTTTGTTTTCTTAGTAAATTATGAATCTTATAAAAAAAAAATATATATATAAAAAAAATTGCACCTCTTCTCCCTTAAAAATAAAACCCCGATCTAAAAGAGACATCAACAACCTCTTCCAGAACATCAATTTTCAGCTATCCACACATATTGAGAACACCTCACATACTACGATTACTCCGTGGAAATTGCATAAAGCAACCATCAGTATCAGTATCGAAGATAGACAGAACCCAAATTTCAAAGAACCAGTACATCGAAGAATTGAACAAGATCTGTAATAATTTCCTACTACTATACCGATGCTGTCAAGAACTCCCACAGAGTCGCCATATCCATCCCTGAATGAAAATACCAGCAAAAGTTCGTTGCTACCAGCAGCTTGTTTCACCTCCTCGGCTGATACAAAATATTTTAGATGAAAAAATAATAAGAACAATATGCCATTGGTGGATAAGATGTATAAAAATACATTTTAAAAATCATTTAAAATGTAAGAGAAAACTTTTCTTTTACAAAAATATCTAAAGAAATAAATCATGGCTATGAAACCAGAATAAAAGCTAATAAGGAGAGTTATTTCAATCATAGCTACATTACAGTAAAATTATATAAAAAAAATTCATTTAAATTAAAAAGTATCTGTGAAATTAAGGTACATTAGATTGTAATTGTATTATTGAAAATTGTAAATACTGTTAAATCTGTTACGAATGATTGGATACTTTGATGTAGATGTAGGCTAATTATTATTTTCTTAGAATCATCGCAAGTAAGAGTTAAAAGACTATTGGTATGGCTGTGTTTCACTCTTAATAAGATGTAACAGAATCATCGTTATTACCAAAATGTCAAGATGCCATCTAATCTATCAAAACCTGTATAAAATTACTGTTAACAAACTCTAATCTGTCAGTGTTGGCGTTAGGCATGGATGCTCTCAGCTTCCCATCCTTTTTAACATAGCGTTGAATGATATAATGGGGACAGTTACCGAAATCGGGACGGAATCCGTTGGACTATTAACACCTACATAGAAGATCTGGCCAATGCCGATGGCATCTGTTTTTTGAGTCGTACATTTGACAGTATGAACACAAATCTGTATTCTCTCGTAAAGAATGCGCAATCTGTAGATTTCTCAATCAACGTAAAGAATGCGCATTTTTCAATGATGCGTTTAAGGATCACTTAACAATTCAAAATGATCTTAACAACATACTTTTGTGGACGATTGACTGGCTTCTTCCACTGAATATTAATAAAACTTCCGTCCTGCATATAGGACGTAATAATCCAAGAAGAAAATATACACCCAATGGCGTTGTTTTGAAGAAAGTGGAGTTCAAAGTTGATCTTGGAATACTGATTACTTCTAATCTGAGTTGGTCTCATCAAGTATTATCCTGTGTGAGAAAGGCTAATTACTTACTTTACATCATTAAGAAAACTTTTTATCAACCCTCACCAAAACTTACGTTTAAGCTCTACTCTACCTATATCAGACCGCTTCTTGAATTCAGTGTTACTGTATGGTGTCCATCCTTGCAAAAAGATATTAACTTGATGGAGTGTGTTCAACGGCGTGCAACAAGACTTTGCCCCCAACTTACGAATGTTACCTTACGAAGAACGTTTGCACCTCTTGGTCTTACCATCCCTTGGTGTTCGACGTATGCGTGGTGACTTAATATTTACTTATCGGTTGCTGACAAGTAAATATTTGTGCAACCTATTTCATTTTTTCAGCATAAATTATGATGATAGACTACGAAGCCATGCCTTAAAACTTAAACGCGAACGTTTTAAGAAAAAAAGTGATAGTGTCAATATCTTTATAAAAAATGTTGATAAATTTCTCAATACATAATTTGACGGTCACCTATTTGCTCATGTTTTGAAGAATATATTTTTGTTGGATCTTACATTTATTGTGTTTATATTTTTGTACCATTATTGGATTTTTTTCTCTGGAGCTCTACAAGCCATTAGACTTCTGCTTCTTAGATTTGTAATAATAATAATAATAAAATACTAGTTTTCTATCAAGAACCAGCCTATTGAAGACGTAAACAATTTTACGTATCTCGGAAGCATAGTTTCAAATTCTGAAGAAACCGAAGAGAACATTAAAGTCTGAATCAATAAGACCAAACATGCTTTTAGTGTGCTGAATAATGTTTGGCGCTCTTCGCAATATGTCAAGACTATAAAAATTAGAATATTCAATTCGTATTACTGTATGGATATGTAACTTGAAAAACAACACGAACAGTTCTTCATCGATTTTTTTCCCATTTACTCATGCTTGCGTAGAATGCCTGCCTTTGGGAGAGAATCCACCAAAGCCCAGTTAACACTCTGATAAAGCAACCAAAATGGCGACGAGTAGGTCATACGCTTCACAACAACCCCTCATCTATTTATAAGCTCTCGATTGGAAGCCTCAAGGAAATCGTAGATATGGCAGTCCAACAGATGCATGGTTAACTAGGAGAAAAGTCAGTGAAAGCAGCAAATCATGAAAGGAGCTTAAACGTCTAGCTGAGGACAAACTGAAAAGGCGGAAGTTTGTTGAGGTTTTATACAGAAGAAATCTTATATTTTAATTATTATGATCTGTAGAGAAGTTTGTAAGGTTTCCAGTTTTTCTATTATCTTCCAGAATTTTCTAGAACGTATTTATAAACATTTTTTTGTATTAGTTCATTTTATAATATTAATTAAAATTTCTCTAATCCTTTTTCTGAATAAAATCCAATTATTTATTCGATTTTGTTTGCTGTCGACTGAAACCGTTGCGCTTATTTATGAAAGGAAAACTAAAACTGATTGTTCGCTAATTGACAAAGCTTATTCATAATAATCTCTCACTTTCATAATCAACAAAGTAGAGAGCCGGAGTGAGCACGTGAAAGCCATTCTCAATGCAATTGACGTTTTAACCGGAGAGACAGTGACATATTATATACAGTGGTAAGATATATTGCTTACAACTCTTGAGTTTGAATGAGGTACTTTTGAATTGACTTGTTCTTGTGGATATAATTATGTTTGAGTGCACTAACGCATGGTTTATTCGTGTTTGTGCTTAGAAGAGCAGTCTGAAGCAGACACACTTACGGCTTATGGCTAGGATTAACGTTTATTGTATTATTTGTTATAATTGGTAGTCAAGACAGAATGACGTGGTGTATTGTTATTTTTTAGACGAACCATTATTGTATTTTTAGTTAAAGCAGTTAAGGATAAATAGTTAATTTTTTTGGCGCATATCATCTACGGCGCTTATCATAAGTACCTATCATAGCCCATTTACTCATATTAACTAAAACAAGTAAAGGAGAAATGATGTAAAACACCTAGACATAGAAAATTCAATAAAATGCAGTGAAGTTTGCTAATCAAATTAAATTGAGTATAAAATTGTCAAAAAAATAAAAATACAATTCAAATTCAATAACACATTGGTAACTATAGTTCTATAGTTTTAAAAATATTCATTATGTAGTTGGCGTCTTCCAACAATAAGTATCGTGATAAAACATTTGACTGGACGCGAAATGAGCTAGAAAACCTATTAATAAAAATCTGTCCAAAAACAGAACAGATGGATGGGCGATAATAGAAGACTATAAACCGGCCAGCTACTATTAAGTATCATAGAAGTATTAGAAGAAGTAAAAGAGAAGCTTTCTAACCGATTACACACCAAGAATTCTTCGATTTAGAAAAGGCTTATAGTGTGCTTAGATATCAGATATGGAAAGCAATAAGGAAAACTGGTACTGAAGAAAAGTGGATTAATATAGTACAAAATTTATATACGAACACTAAAGCAAGGATACTAGTAGAAAGAAAATTTACTAACTATATCAAGACAATCAAAGAACTTAAACAGGGATGCAGCCTATCTCCTCACCTGTATTATACGAGGGTCTTCTCAAAAGTAAGTTACACTATTTTTTTTAATCCGTAATGTTGGCAGGAAAAGTCTGGGGGTCACAGGGAATTTGCGTCAGGCTCCAGCCACTATACTCCACTCCATACTCCACTTGCTCCTACCGTCAATTTGAAGTTCATAGTGTTATTCGTTTTTGACGGCAAAAAATAAAAATGCTACTGAAATTCATCGCGAGTTGTGTAGTGTTTACAGTTTTTTTGTTCCACGACAACGTTCGCCCGCACGATGCTCGTCAGACTTAAGACCTCCTTGAGGAGTTTCGATGGGATGTTTTTGGACATCCGCCTTACTCTCCTGACCTTGCACCAAGTGAATTCCACCTGTTTCCGCAGCTGAACCAAAATATTGGGGGAAGAAGTTTCACAAACGAGGATAATTTGAAACAAGAAGTTGAAAGTTGGTTAACCAGTATGTCGGCAGAATGGTATGACACTGGATTGAAAAAACTTTTACCACGGTATCAAAAATGTATTGAAAAACAAGGGGAATATGTAGAAAAATAAATTTAATATGTACTTTTCGAAATATACTTTTTTTTAAATTTTTTACTTTTATTTATTTAAAAAAAAAATAGTGCAACTTACTTTTGAGATGACTCTCAACATTTATATATATATAAAAGGCAACGTCTCTCTGTTTGTCTGTCTATCCGTCCATCTGTCTGTCTTTCAGTATGTGCGCTTTTTATTCGAGGACTGCTGGTTCAATTTTCATGTGGTTTTTTCTATCTGTAGTTACATCGTCTGGTCAGGTTTTCTGCTGTTTTAGTAAAATAGGTTCAGTAGATTCAAATTTATAATTTTATAAGTGCGCGGGGGTAAAACGAAACCCATGTTGTCCGTTCATATTTTAACGCATTATCTTCAAATTATCAGCTAAAACAGAGGTTTCGTCAACGGCAAAGTTGGTACATGATTTAAACACTAATCAGAATTAAAGATATAATAATAATTAGAGAACTACTAATCCAATACTCATGTGTTTTTTTTTTTTTCTCTCTGTATCTGCGCTATTTGGTAAGGTTTCAGGTTATGTTTTATGAAAATTGGTTCAGTAGTTCTAAAGTTATATTGAAATTCGTGCGCACGCGTTAAGCGGTATCAATGTTTTCCGTTCAATGTTCTGCATTTAATGCATTTTTTGATATTATCAGTGACAACAATATTTTTTCAATAACACACTTGGTACGATATTTAGGGTTTTGTAGGTATGACCAATAAACCCTTATACCGTCATTTTGTCTTCTGTTTGCCTGTCTGTTCGGCAAAAATTGTAGCCAAACGGCTAAACCTAGAGAGTTGAAATTTGGCATGCTTATACAACTCTTTGACCCACACATAGGAAAAATAGTAAAACATCTAAAAAAAATATCCCCCAAAAATACAAACAAATATTTGCAAATTCTGAGTGGGGTATCAAATGAAAACGAATTTTTGCAAAATAAATTATTTTGAGGCGATTTTTACCAAAATTGTGCAAAAAAAAAAATTTTGTCCCACACCCTGTAACTCAGATGGTTTAAACTAAAAATCTGAAAAAATTCTAAGTAATTTACATTAGTATAAAAGTTGGGTATTTTATAAAAAAAAAAAAAAAACAGAATAATACAACAGGAACTTTTGATCAGACTATGTTTTCGGAAAATAACGCAGTATTTGTGTTTTTTGGTTGACGATGCACAAAATTCGTAGTTACGCAACACACTATATTAGAAGGCGTATCCTGGTCTAATGGTTAGCTTGCTCGCTTGCTACTCAGTATACTAGGGTTCGCTCCCGGGCAGAGGAGACAATTTTATTTTTTGTTTTTTTTTACCATTTTTATTTTGTTTAAATTATTTTGTCAAAATTCTAGTTATATTTTGGCTAATTTTGCATTTAATTTTTAATAGCGTAAATTTAATAACCAATTGGAATTGTTGGAATTTTATTTTCATTCTAGGTGTCATGTATACAAAACCAGAGGGGCGGAGCTTATGACTTAAAACAACCAATGGAAGCCATAGGCGCAATATATATATATATATATATATATATATAAAACTACACATATTTTGAAACCTAAATAATCGTATTAGGTATTCTAATTAAAATTAACAAAAAAATATTTTAACATAAAATTTGGTTTTTAAAGCTATTATATTAACAGACGATAAATTATTTTAAAAATATCGTTCATTTTGCCGTGATTACTACAAAGCAAAATTTGTCCTACACACTCGCCTTTACTTATAATATACCTGCGAAACCCTGCAATGTGTAGAAATTCACACTTCACATCAATTTTTACATTAACAGAACAGAATAAGAACTGTCTAGTTGAACTTTATGTGAAGAAATGAGAATATGGAAAGAAATGGAAGTTACCTCAACAATTACAGAACGGTTGGATAGTAAAACTTTAAGATGGCATGGACATAATAAGGAAGAAAGGTGACAAAAGAGATCTTCCAGTAATCTCCTAGAAAAAAAAGTAAAAGAGTAAGACTAGTAGTGAAATGAAAAACGCAGATCAACACCTTAATGTATGAATAAGACCTTTCTGAAGGGGACTGGGAAGATGAGGACGGCAAATCTTTAAACATAAAATAACAGTTTAATTTTCCCAGGTTATTTATCTCTCGTAATCTATAGATCATACTTTTTTTTTTAATGTCGTTCTTTATCTCAACTGTTTCCTTTCATCCATTTTTTCCTCTAAACTCTAACCACGGTTTGCACATTTGGTATATATTTTTCCACATGCCGTCTATTGCTCTCATCATGTGTCCATATATTTCAACATTCAAACTAATACACAAACTTCCATTTAGATTTGTCAAATATAAAGTGATTGCTCTTAGTAATCCATGAACAACACTTCCATCGAAATTGAACGCTGAACCACTTCATAAATTGCCGCATCATTGTTTTGCAATTAGACCAATGTTCTAAAAGGAAGTACGGTCATAAATTTCTAGAGAAGATGTCAACAGATGTTATATTATATTTTATATTGCTACTAAAACACTGTAGAAAACTCGTTGACTACATTTCATTTCCGGGAAACATTTTTCAAAAATCAAAATATACACTAATCATATTACTTGTTGCTGCTGCGTTGCATTGTAACACGATTATTCATTCAACCAATGTATTTTGCAGTCATTGTTGAATACTAAGCATAATTTTTATGATTGTCAAGGATTAATTTAAAATTTGCATATAAATTGCATGTTTCAACGAATTTGACGACATTTCCAAATGGTTATGGGTTGAAAATGTAATTGCATTTTTCATGTTTTATATTTCATCGTGAAAGAAGGGAAAAAAGTGTATTTTACAGCAGAATTAAACTACCATTTTTCCTATTTAATTTATTTTTATTTAATAATCATTTTAAATATACAAGACATTCGTCAAGGTCAAACATTTAAGATTTGTAATGCAGTTCCCCCCCTTTTTTTTTCTTGGTATGAAGTATTAAACATTACGAGTCGAAACAAGTTTGAAATTTAGAAAAATCGACAAACTCTAGGTATTTTAACCTGAATACGTCTTCAAAATCAGACCAGTACTAGATGGCCAGTACGTAAAGTTGAGCGTTACGAAAACATGGGCATCGAGTTGGGTCTAATAATTTCTATATTATCAACATGAGCCAAACCAACCAAGTGTCAATCGATAACAGAGTTAAGAAAGACTTGTTAGTGACCTTGATTTAGGGTCACTTGTTAGTGACCCAAACTTAGCGCACCGCGATAAGTTTGGGGACTTTCCGTTGCACCGCGCAAACTATCGAACTTGGTCTCAAACGAAAGCTAACTTCGAGATCAGTTGATTGTTTTAAGATATTGTAAGTGACATCGAATATAGTGTTGGCTGTGAAACTTTGAATAGTAGTTGAAATTGAAAAAAAAAATCACCTTGTCGGCAAATTCTCGTTGAAAAGCCAAACAGAAATCGATCCAATGATCAAAATCAAATAGATCGGATCCTAAGGAATCAAAAAATGTGCCACACCTCAATGCGAAAAAGTGCATGAGAGCTGAAACCACAGAGCCGAAAATTGAGCGCAGTACAGCAGGAGGACTATGAGGATTCGAATAGATCGGATTCTAAGGAATCCAAAAATGTGCAACACAATAATGCGAAAAAGTATTTAGCTTACAGAAAACGCATGAGAGCTGACGTCGTAAAACCGAAAATGGAGCGCAGTACAGTACAATAGGAGAAAAAACACAGTACAACGAATTAAAGTGATGTCGGTAAACTGGAGGACGAACTGAAGAGATGACGAAAAAAAAAAATCCTTTGAAAAAGAAAATTACAGTAACGACAAAAAAATAAAATAATAAGGTGAATTGAAATGAAGATAAATAATCAGGCTTTATGAGGCAAACATCTAAAGGCTAACCCCTATCTGCCTACATAACTTTGGAACAATCCAAACACAAGTTATTACCTCTGCGACATCGCTCTTAAACATGTCGAAACTTCGGTTGACCTGGGCATTACCATTACACCCACCTTAGAATGGGCTACACAAGTCATCAACGTCGTTAGTAGAGCAAAAAAATCCGTCTATTGGATCGTCTATTAGGATGATTCTCTTGGTTAATCCACCTAAATAAATAATTAAATAAATTCCTTTTAATTATTAAGAAACCGTTTCTGCATCTAACCCCATACTTATTTTGCCAAATGAACCTGTCTTATGTCCTCCCACTCCTGGAGTTTGCTTTCGTAGTCTGGTTCCCGTACCTTCAACGCGATGTCCTGTTACTAGAAAGAGTCCACAGACCCGTCTTCCAAGATGTCTCAGAGCTCTGTCATACGAAGAGCGGCTTGAAAGGCTAAATCAGCCCTCTCTTGCAGCTCGCAGAGCTCGAGGTGACCTCATTCAGATGTACAGAGTGACAACTTTAACGTTTTCTGCGGATATGTTGCTTCTGTACTCCATCAACGCCACCCAACGACTTAAGAGTCTACTCTCTGAAGCTCCGCCGCGACAAGTACAGAAAGCAACAGCGAAAAAATTTCCTGACTAATCGTGTGTTAGACCAATGGAACGCCTTACTCGAGAGCGCCGTGTCAGCACCGTCCATCAACTCCTTCAAAGCTTGAATAGCTCCTATTTTGAACTTATAAAACTATCTATTTTATATATTAATTTA
Organism: Liopterus haemorrhoidalis; assembly: GCA_963971575.1. Lineage (NCBI taxonomy): Eukaryota > Metazoa > Arthropoda > Insecta > Coleoptera > Dytiscidae > Liopterus > Liopterus haemorrhoidalis. The sequence continues at coordinate 59,340,369 of OZ020611.1, forward strand.
AACATGTACTATTGTATTTTTACTCTTGAGCATAACAAGCATTTTAGCTTCTGCTATTTACATTGTAATAATAATAACTGGCTATGTCTGATGCAGACCTCGGTGGCTAGAATCCTCCACAAATATCTCTCTTCACTGTATGGCCTGTCTTTGAACGAGGTTACTACCAGTTTATCCTTCAGGTTGAACATATACATATACATATCATACCGTTTATTTTTGTATCTCAATTTCCACACAGTACCTTCCTTCACTTCGTCAAGGAAAAATCTGGTAACCTTCCAACATGTTTTGTTGAGCACCGAATTTCATACCAAATTATAGATTTTGTAAAAATCTTGTAAATAACGTCTTTCTGCCGTCTTAAAGTGTTATTTTCATTAACTTGAAATTAAAAACTAGAAAAATCGAAACACTTAGTGCAAACTTACTAAAACATTTAATGCAACTAATATTTTGGTGATGCGCGAATCATTTGAATACCAAAAAACCTAATAAATGTAAGTTCATTTGATTTTGCCATTTTGTTCGGCAAGCTTTTATGTTAGGTGTAAAATGCTATCGAATTTATTCGTGTTTTAAATTTAAAATTATATTCCGAATGAGTCAGTGAACTTGAAAAATGAAATAAAAAAAATCAAGCGCGAAAGTATAATAATACGATATAAATATGAAAGAAATATTTCGTCTGGTATCAAGCAATGCTTATAAAAGATCTGTCAACAGTGTCAATAACAACAACTGTTTTCCTTGTCCGACAATACTGGTACTTTTATTTATATACTCGTGTCTGATAAAGCGTAAAACGTTTTATCGTTGTTTATTTTTCTCTCTTATTTCGTATTTCAATACAGAAGTAAATTAAGGAAAAAGTAATAAGGAAATCTCAGAAGTACGAATATTGACTTTTCATTTCTTCACAACAAATATACGACTGTTAGTTCCATGGACGTAGAATTTACATTTATACCCTTTGGACACAAATTTTAATACTATGTTAAATGACATAATGAAAACAATAATAAATGATTTGAAGGCGATTATTGAAATTTTATATCAGTATAGTTATGTTTTATCGCAATAAATCAAATGTATTATATTAATGGTGTAATTCTAATATCTCGTAACCCACTTTTTTTCGATTTTGGGGTTATGAGCTATTCCCATGGTAAGAAGTACGCTGAATCGATTGGAAAATACCTCGTAGGCCGCAGGGGATTGACTTTAGTACTATATTCTGTGAAAAAATACCTCGTATCCAAACCTGGTACACTAGTTGGTACTGGTACTGGTACCTCGTAACCCACCTTTTACTAACATGAACACGTTAAATTACGGAATAAACTAAATACATTTGTCAGTTTGAATATAATAAAAGAAATTACCCATAGTTCAAACAAATTTATCAGTTTTTCAATCATTAGGAACGTTTTTTTGCTCTCGTGAAGAGTTTTTTGAGTTACGTCTATTAGAATTACACTATCGATATGCATACGACCCATTCTGACATATCGACGATGCGCGTGCAATACCGCCTAACTGAAATTTTTTGATAAACTGCATTTTTGATAAATCTCAATAAATAGTATAAAAATCTATCCAGTGGCAAGTTATCTTAGTCAGAAAAAAATTCTAAATGCTTTATATTTAATACTTTCATAGTTCCTATAGTTTTCGAAAATAAAATATTACGCAGAATATTTGGTCCCATTCAAATTAATGGTGAATGGAGAATCCGTAAGAACAAAGATATCCGAGAACTGTACTCAAGTATCACCCAATAACTTAGAGTGCAGACGATTACAGTGGATAGGACATGTTATGAGGATGAGGGAGGACAGAATGGTTAGGAAGATACGGCAAGAAAAATTGAATACCCGTCGACCAGTGGGAAGACCTCGCAAGAGATGGAGAGACCATCTAACCGAAGATCTAACAAGTATTGGTATACAGGGTACTTGGCAAGACTTGAAAATGAATAGATTGAGATGGAGGGCTTAAGTGAGTGAGGCCAAAAGTCAACCTGAGTGATAGTGCCAAAAGAAGAAGAAGAAGATATTTTTAATTGTCAGTTAAAATTTTTGGCGCACCCCAACGATGATTATTTGCCTCTAACACATCCCATCTAAATAAATAGAGTATATTATAAAAAGACTAAATTAATTGGTATGCAAGTAAAACAGTTTTTGTTGATTTCTGACAAATTATGTTTATGTCACTTAGGATATATAGCACGTGTGTCGTCGATATGATTAGCAATTAGCAATTAAATATAAAAAAAAAATAAAAAATATAACAAGCAATTAAAAATATTTAAGCGGAAAATACTGAGAAAAAATTATAAATTTATTAGGGACGCATAGGAAGATAACCTTTAGAGAAGACGTTGAAACTTCAAACTTTATAGGGCCATTTTAAAAGGAAATGCGACACAACACGAAAAAATCGGTGGACTGCGATAGATTGGTCACATAAAAATAATAAAACTCATGATTACACCGAAAATATTTTCAATTAAACATATTGACAAGAGAAAAGTAGGCAGGTCAAAACACAGATAGGAGACTGTGTCTTACAAGATGTCGCAGGCTTTCTGATTTTTGTATCACATTGCTACCATCAAATATGTAGCAAGCTTGTGGTATACCATAAACATTTTTAAATGCTTATTGTTCAATTTATATAACTATGATGATTTAAAGTTCAATTCAGCCTACAATGTGGCATCGCCACACTATTGTCGGTCTTCGTGCTGGACAGAAGGGGTCTGCAAACATGAGTCAATTTTGTATTCAAAGCCAAAACCAGATTTTTTTTATTCATACTAAAATGAGATTTCGGAATCAGGAAATCGAGTGCTGGGCGTGAGTTTTGTCCAGGGTTCAACATTATGGTAGGTGAATTCAGTGAAATATTTAGCTACATATCGACTGACGGATGAGTCATCTTGTGGTAGCTCGAATACTCATTTACACTTAAAATTTAATGCAAAGAGTTACACCACGTTCAGTTAAATTCTAATCAGATATAAGTTTAAGTTTATTAACACAAAATGCACGATTTAAATCGGGGCATCGAACCGGAACTGAAACGAAAACCGAAAAAAACCGTTATTTTTGTCGAAAACCGGAGCTGAACCGAAAAAAAATAACGGTTTATTTCTGTTCAGATAATGTTTATGGGAGTGAATATAAAATACATTTTATTTAGGATTATTTGTTAAACTGATGGGCAGAAAAATATTCATATTTTTTTTAACTGATAAGTTAAAAAAAATGCGCTTCTATTATTGGGGGGGGGGGGGTTTGAACACCCAGAACCCGCCTGGCAGTTAGTTCTTGTATAAAACTGTAATTTAATGTATCAAATTGTGATTGATTTAATGCAATAATTGTTCATATTGTATTTGCTGAAAGCATTATTATTATTATTGTTATTGTTATTTTTGTATAACTTGTAATTATATTTATATTTATGTTAAGAGTGTAATATGGGTCTTACTAGCATTAGCTAAATAAATAACCTATTATTATTATAAATTATAGTAGAAAATAAATTTCTTATACAAATTTATTTATTTATTTATTTATTTTACAGTTTTTTAGGAAAGCCAACAGTAGACCCTATAACTGGCTTCCACGAATTATTGTAATTGTGTTACATATCTTACAATTTTTTTTACATATTTGTACACATTAATTTAGATTAATAACAATAATATTAAAAAAAAAGAAAAAATAAACTACAATACGTATGTTTCTTAGAAATTAAATATTGGATTTTATTTTGTTTTTAAATTGTTGCAAGGGTAAGCTAAATAAGTCTAAATGTAGAAAATTATTATTATAAGTTGACATAAGTCTATTAATAGGTGAGTTTTTTAATAGGTGAATTTTTAAATAAAAGTATTTAAAAATTTATCACTCGGAACTGAACCGGAAACCGAAAAGACCGTTATTTTTGCCGGAACGAAAACCGGAACCGAACCAATATTTATTTTTTTTAATTGAACCGGAACAAAAACCGAAACGAAAAAAATAATGGTTCGAAGCCCTGATTTAAATATATTTGAAAAGTTAAAGTTTAATATAAATTAATGTTAGGCCAGAACTAACCTTACAGATCACCGGATAATCGACCGAGAGTACCTCTCAAGAATTCAGAGTTACCGTATGCTACTCGCAAATAGAACTGTAACTATATATCTATCTATCTATCCCCATTCTAACTTGAGAGTACGTTTATATACTAAGCATAACAATCTTCCAGGAAATGACAATGTCAATTTTAAATGTATTAAATTTTTCTATTATCAGTCAAATTTTGAATAAAACAAAGAAACATCGAACAATGCACAATAATTATAATTTTGAAACCCTAAAATATTTCCTGCAAGACAAATGAAATTAAAAAAAGGATTGACCTCTAAATTTTTAAACGTTTTGTCAAGGTGATTTAAAACAATGCTACTCAAAGTGGTTGTCCGTGGCGTGTATCCAGAAAAGAAAGAAAGAGTATTATTATATATACCACAAGTATGGTACCGGTCCATGGCATATTCGAAATACAACTTGCCGGTCCGCCATATCAGATAGTTTAAAAACCACTGACTTAAGAGATTCATGACAAATATATAAGGAAGCTAGGCGGTAGGAACTAGTGGATGGTTGTTCAATCTAGGGCAGAACGGCAGAGAATTCTTATGGCGGTCAATACCCATGTATGGTAACATGTCCATGAAAAATCAGTTTGCAATTAGCGAAAGAGTCATCTCTGCCGCTATATTTTTAGTCCCAAATTTATACAAAAAAAAAAAAAAATACGTGCAATTGTTTCTGACTATGTATATATTAAGATACTTAGCAAAATGACTTAATGTGAACTGAATCACTGATCGCTTGAACCAAAATACTACTGATCTTATGTCTTAGAAGTTGTTGGTCTTTTGAATGAGATTTTATGTTAGACTTTAAATATAAAAGAATTGTTGGTCTTTTGAATGATAGCTAAACGATACTGAATGTTAAAGTGATGCTTCAATGTAAAAATAATTAAAACTTAAATGTTTGAATGAGATACTGAATGTCAGCTTGTGATGATACAAACTTGAGTTGAGTAGCATTAGACATATTGCGAGTCTCTCACTGAATAACTGACGAATTGAATGAAACAATAAAAATACCTGAAAATTACACATATGAGGATGCTAGTTATTGTTGAAACAATGGATAATGTTATGTTTATCCGCAATTTATATGCAGCCCTCATCAGCAGCAAGTAGTCGTCTTCTAGCTTCTGATGAGGTTGTATTGCAGATCGAAATGTTACATCCAGTATTATTATAATTACACGATTAAATTGAACGATAGTTTCAGGGTCATTATTTAATATTTAAACCTTTACAACACAATTTAATATTTAATGAATATCTTAATAAAAGTATTCACGTATATGTAAGATTTATACACTAGAAAGGAAGCAGATCATTTTACTAGCACTTTGATAGCTCAGTTTTCTATTGGAAAAAAACATATACCTACAAGGGGAAGCCAGCAATTAGGTCACATACTGATGTTGAAAAGTTGAAATAGCATTGAGCTATTTCGAAAAGTGTCATTAGGTGGCAGCATAATCCAGCTTGATAATACTTAAGTGACAGTAGCCGTGTGCGCGAGGCAGTGTTAAAATGGCGACCGTGCTCGAAGGGGGTACTGCGGAAGAGCAGCGTGCTGTTGTGCGTTTTTTTGTGGGCAAAAGGACTTCCTGCAAAGAATATTCATAAGGAAATGTATCCTGTTTATAGTGAAGAGTGTTTGTCGCGTAAAGCAGCGTGCAACTGGGTCGAGAAATTCTTTCAAGGGTGCTTAAAAATTGTTGAGGAACACCGTTCTGGGCGCTCCAGTGCAGATTGCGAATGATGAAACAATTCGACGGGTGGACGAGATGGTTCGAGCTAATAGGCGGGTTACAAAAGACACCATAGCAACTGCATTAGGTTGTTCTCATGGTTTGGCTTTCGGAATTATGCACGGTGTTTTGAATTTCCGAAAAGTTTGCGCACCGAGGAAGGCAAAATGATTCGAATGGGCCTGTCCTTGCAATATCTCTCTCGGTATGCCGATGAAGAAGAGGAAATGCTTAACAAAATTGTTATGGGTGATGAACCATGGGTGCATCACTACCAACCCGAATGAAAGCGTGATTCAGTGCAATTGAAACATCCTTCTTCAACGTAACACAAAAATTGAAGGAATGCTCCTAGTCCATATCCAGAATAGAAGTGATAACGTGAATGCTGAATCATACTGTAGAGTTTGTTGCTGCTTTGAGATGCAATTCTAAGAAAACGTTCAGGCCTACTGACGAGAAGAATATTGCTACATCACGATACTGCCAGGCCTCATTTGGCCCGATTGATCCAGAAGAAAATTGACGAATATGGGTGTCAACTTCTTCAACATCCGGCTTACAGTCCTGACCTAGCCCCAAGCGACTTTCATCTGTTTGGTCCATTCAAAAAGCATCTTGGCGGCAAACGTTTCGCGGGTGATAACGATGTTGAACGAGAGGGACGCATGTGGCTGAGACTGCAGCCCAAAGACTTTATACAGCACGCATTGGGGCATTGATAAAGCGATGGAATAAGTGTGTTAATGTTGTTAGAAACTTTGTTGAAAAATAAAACTTAATTTCGGCCTTTCTCGGATTTTCTCTCGTAGAAAAGGTTAGAAATTTTCATAATCAGCTATTTATCATTAAGCGGCTCTCAAAAAGACAGTGGCCAATCATAAGTACAAGTTCTATGCATGTTTGGGTATTGCAATCTTATTGTATTAGAATTCATCGAAACATACTTTGAAATAGGGGACAAAAATTTAAACTGTTTTTGCCCGCTTTATACACGCCTGTGCTTCAACATTGTGATGATGCCATATTTCTACATACATGCGTATTTTACTCTTTTCTACAAACAAATAAAGCGACAGCGATGGAATGATTCTGTATCTAACATTTTCAATTGTAAACGAGTTTCAGAACTTGTTACTCTGTAAGTTACTTTTATATTGCTACAATATTTATTCTACTTTCTTGGAAAATTTTAATGAAGAACATTTCATAGCAAAAATTGACATTGCAGGAAATTCTTTTCAATTTTATTGTAACTATATTCAATTGTAAGTTTTGAAAACTATATTTTGAAACAGAATCGGATTTGGAGAATATTTAAAAATAATTTATCACTACAACGCATATTTTGACCGTTCGGGAACATCATTTTTAAATAGGAACAGCTGCTTGCGTATGATTCCAAACATACCATATCATGTACTGGGATCTTAGGAAAGAGCGTCTATAAGAGAAAAATAACACATTTTATGTATGAGTTTCATAATTTTTTTTTTCTACGACTGTCTTCAATTAGAAAAAATAAATAAAAATTGATGTACCCGTATATTTTTCTACGGCTCTAATAATTAAAAAATTAAAAATAAAATAATAATACCTATGAAAAATGAAAATTTAATGAGTTAAAAAAAAGTTTATTGAAATTAAGATCAAGAATTGATTTGTTACTTGAATGTTTTCAATGCATTCTTGATTCTTCTTCGGACTGCATTGATAAGCCTGCAGTCTTTGGAGATGGTTTTGTTGCCTCCATGACCTAATATGAGTCCATGGAGATAGTGTTTTAGCCCCCATTAACCGATGTATTATAAAGGGTCTTTAATTAATTGTGATTTTAATTTTAAATAAAACAACAACGGTTGACATATCAATTTAGTATTTGCTTTATTTTGAAGCTTTGACAATGCAGTTATGTTCAGAACAAGATATCGTTCAAACATCCACCACGGCTTCGTTTACACTGACGCACGCGATCGCTCCAATTTTTGACCACCGTGTCCAACATTTGCGGCTGTATGCCGGCGATAGCTTGACGAATGTCGGCTTCCAATTGATACAAAGTCTGTGGATTGTCGGCATAGACTTGTGTTTTGACGTAGCCCCAAAGAAAATAATCTAGGGGTGTCAAATCACATGATCGCGGCGGCTAATTCACAAATCCTTGTCGTGAGATGATCCAATCGCCAAAATTATCCTTCAGCAAATCGATCTTAGCATTAGCTGTATGGCACGTAGCGCCATCTTGTTGGAACAGTATCTCTTCAATATCGATGTTTTCAAGTTCTGGCCACAGAAATTAGAGTAACATGGTTCTATGGCGGTCGCCATTGACGGCTACGGTTCTTCCCTCTTTGTTTCGGAAGAAATGAGGTTCGATGACGCCGCCATGCCATAAACCACACAGTGAGTTTTTCGGTGTGCAACGGCATTTCATGTAACACTTGTGGGTTTTTCTCGCACCAATAACGGATATTTTGTTTGTTAACAAAGTCATTCATCCAAAAATGCGCCTCGTCTGAGTTGATTTTTTGGCCGAAATCAGGATCATCTTCCCAGTTAGCAAAGTCCCGACGCAATTTGTGATCGTTTGGCTTCAGCTCTTGAGTCAATACAACGTTGTTATGATGTAGGCCCAAGTTCTTACGCAAAATTCTCCAAATTGACGTCTGAGAAAGCCCCATTTGTTGCGATCGCCATGAAATCGACAAATTCGGCTCATCGGCAATACTCGCCGCTGCAGCTCCGATATTCTCCTCACTTCGCGCTTTTCGTTGTCTTGTTGGTGGCTTATTGTCTTGTAAAGTGAACTTACGCTCAAACTTTTCCACAGTGCGGCGTATAGCCTGCGCAGATTAATGGTGACGACGACCCAATTCTCTGGTGAGTAAACGTTGAGCACCCACAACTGAGCTCGAACTTTGGTAATAGTTTTTAATAAGTTCTAAACGGTCGGGAAGCGTCAAACGCTGCATGATGAAACTGTAAACTATAATGAATATATTGACACTTGGAATTAAAAAAAAAAAAATACCAGGAATCGAGATATCTTTATTGAAACAATATCACCCTTATTGAAACTTTACTTATGGAAAGTGTGTGTATTGAAAAGCTTATGAGACATTTTTAATGCTTTTTACATTTTGTAACAATCACCATAAATACGCATTTTATACACAAAAACAAGTGAAATATAGTCCAGTTTTTTAACAGTGGTATAAAAAATAATAAAGCTTTATCTGAACTGTTGTTTTTGGCCAATTGTTTCAGTTGCCATGTATAAAAGACTAACGTCACGCTTTAATGTGTACGGCAGGTAATCCACATATTTCAAATTTTTGTGTTTCGGATACAAATATTTTGCAGTTATTAAAATTTTACAAAAGCTGCGTTTAATAACTCTAGAAAATAATTTAGAGTCTAAATTCTAAATTATCATTTTCCTGATGCCAGATGTGTTTTGCCCACAGCAATGTTTCAAAATAATAGTTTCATCATTCTGTGTAATTTATGATGGTATATGAATACTTTTTTTTTAATTAAAGAAATGAAATGTCATGCTTTTGACAGATCTCTTGGCAGAATATTCTTAGAAAACAGTGTTGCCACTTCTACCAATTTTTTGGTAGATCTACCGATTTTGTAACTGGTGGCTATTACGTTTAAGCGGAACTATATTTTGAAATCTAGTAACTTTTTTCGTTTGAATTGTAATTTTGACCGTTTTGGTTAAGCTTTGTAAAAATTATTTGGAGGCAATATACCCACTAATAGTAGAGACTGACGAATTCTCGGTTGTTCTAGTAATTCCAAAATACTGTTTTTGCTTCATAGCACTAGAGATGGCAACGATTAATCGAATAACTGAAATAATCAATTATTTCGTTTCAGTTAATTGATTAGAAGAAGCTGAGGCATAAAAAAAGTTGTTTCTTTTTAAAACGTTTATACAAAGATATCGGCATACGTAACAATTAAAAAAAAAGTTGTCCGTGATATGCTGTACTCCCGGTTTGTACTGGAAAATTTCAATACAACCATTCGATTTTTTCAATAGACTTTGGTTATCATTTTTTTCCCAACTTGCATACACGTCGAGTTGTCGAGAAAAATTGTATTCCCTCTATCTTGATACACCCTGTATAATAATAAATTATAAACAATTATTTCGTTATTTCTAATACATATTTAAAATTGTTTTTATTTTTTTCAGTTTAAAAAAAAAAAACAATCTACCGAATTTTCCGGGTCGTATCTACCAAATTTGTATTTTCAGGCGTTGTAATGCTGTTAGAAAAGCTTTCAGCATTATAATTCTAAAATTGAGATATACACTTCATTCGGAACGAAAATAATAGATAAAAGTTACTCTTCGGTTTAATTGAATGAATTTCGGAAACTTTTATTTCAGAACACCTTTGTTTTATCTCATGTAAAATAAAATAAAAATTCATTGCCACCGTACAACATAAATCCTTATATAAAATTACAGAATTATAATCAAGTTACGATAAAAAATGCCGTTTTTCATTTAAAACAAAAAGAATTAAACACGAATAGTTTTTTTGATATAACAAGCTCCATTTAATTACCATAATTCCATATTCAAATGAAATAGGCGACAATTAAAAGCTGGTTAAAGTGTTTGAATGAAACGTGAATAAAATAACAAACATACCTATCTATGGATATGGCAACCAAATTGAATATGGAGGATGTTGAACACGTGACGTCCATTGCTATGTAGAAGTCACACACAAAGCTCGGTAAAGTCCACGCTCCGTTCACCTGCAAAAGGATACTAATATTAGTCCAGTTATGGAAATAAGCGATCCATCTACATATTGGTTATTGATATATGTTACACGTTCAAATAAATTGGCAATAATGGTAAGTAGATTTAAGTTTACTTGCAGAAAGTTGACCAGACTTTTTGCTGGTTAACCATATAAATTCGTGCTGCTTTTTACTTACTTAAAGCTGCATTCACAACTCACATTTAATAGACTTTAAGCTGTGAGTTATTCACTGTAGATTGTCACTATTTGTCATATGGTAACTCAAGCAACCGTTCAAAGCAATAAATTTAACACACTTTACGTTGTGGCTATAGAAAGTGTTCCAAACTTTATTGTTAATGCACTGTTTTAATGAGACAGACATATAAACACAAATGCTGTCACACAAATTACAACAAATTTCGGAAATTGTGAAACAAGAAAGAATTGCTGTAGTTGCGGCTATAATTTTGTTATTAAAATATAGTAAAAAATCACATATATACATATACTCTTTCGTACTTTTGGGTTAAAAAAACATAGATGTTATAATTAGGGATGTTCTGCAACTATTGATACGATACCAGTATCGATATTTTTCAGTCGATATCGCGATTTTAGTATCGATACTAATCTTCCGATACTTTATTAATATCAGTACATTTGACTCCGTATAGTATCGTTTCTTCTTTTTTTTTTTTTGTTAAAACAATATCGTAAAATTTGCAGTTATACACATATAAATATTTCTTTGATTAATTTTTTACCAATAAAAAACTCAAAATTTTACTCATATAAAAAGTGGTAGTAAAGGTACGCAATTGCAATGGCGCAGGACATAGTACGCAAAAAACATGCGTTGAACGGTTTAGAAGTTGCTGACGTTCGCCGCCTTTTTCCTATACGTTTATAGGAAAAAGGCGGCGACTCAAAGGCGGCCATGTAAACTCAATAATTGGTAAGGAATAGAACAGAAAACTCTATTTACTGCACATGGAAGCAGGAAGTTAATATTGCTGCACAACAACGATAGGCCATATTTAGTTCTTACTGCTCAACAAAACAAATCTTAAGCTGGGAAATTCTCCCGCATGCAAAGTATTCATTCTGCTTTATGCCCTCATATTACCATTTATTCAGGTCTTTACAGAACGCTTTAGTAAAACAGTACTTTCTTGATGCGGCTGAATGTAAAGGAATGAAAAGGAATCGATGATTTCATTGCCTATAACTCGACATCTTTTTCTCATAGAATTATAAAATTACCGGAGAAATTGCAGGTCATAACATGAGTGAGCAAATAGTTTGAGATGAAATGTATTTTATATGCTACCAAATAAAATTTTCAAAATTTTTGCAAACAACTAATATGTAGTGATAACTAAACAACTTTTAAAGGAAATTCAACTTGTAAACATAGTGAAAAGAATGTTATTGTAAGGTTTAAAAAATAAAAACTACCCATTTGTTACTGTCAAAAACAATTCCCTAGCAATTTTCAATTCTCTACTCTAAACTGTCTTCTACAAACATTAACATCAATTCATTACATGAAAATAGAAAAGTCATGAGACAATAGCATTGTAAAGAAAATTAGTGTTGCCATTAAAGGATTAAGTATCATATTTACGAAAGTGTCTACGTCCTGTGATCAGTGTTCTAAGATATCATTAGAGATACCAAGTATGTATATGGTTTCTCTTCTCTTTAAAAGTAAGCTCTAATTGGAAATAAACAAGGCTTGTCTAAAATTTACTGATTCCATTAAAGGTTAAGACGATTTCACGAAGTTTAATGTAATGATGTGACTTGGTTCGTAAGGTCTTTCAAGTTCCTCCTTGAATAGATATTGAGTGAAGTATTGTTGGTATTATGTTGGAATTATTTATTGTCGGAACACTCGTTTTGTGCGAGATTTAAAAGAAAATTAGGTAATTAAGGTTGTTCAAGTAATTTATTTATATTTTAACATAAATTGATGTTAAACTGCATTCTGTAACTTATGTACCCAGTCTATTTATAGGTCAGTGTTTTAAGTAAATGGAAAAATGAGTTTTGGTATTGCTTTGGTGTGAACTGGTATAAATTTAATGCTACTATATAAATATACAGGCTGGGATATAAGCTGCACAGGGGTCGTCATAAAATCTTTAACAGGATTTCTACAGTTTGATATACAGTGTGAGCTGCAGCACCATCTTGCTGAAACCATATCAACCAGTTTTTCCCATTACTGCTCCCAATTGCTCAAATGGCGTTACAAAAAATATAAGGTTCAATTGTCTATTTCCCAAAATCATTCATTTTGTTTACTGACATTTAAATGGAAATGAGTTTAATCGCACTATAAGATATAACATAGAATCATCTGTTCTTGATTAATATGTGCTATTGCATTATACGAGCCCCGTCTCAGTGAAGTTGGCCAAACTATTTAAATAATGAAAATTGTGAATTTATTTTAAAATAAAGTAAACATAATTTAAGATAAATAGTTTTTATTTTATAACAGTACTTTGGATATTGAAATGCGTCATTACTATATTCGCAAAATTTGGCATTTGTTATTGTGAAATCAGTGGCAGCTTATAAATTGACCGAGTAGTTTGTTGACAGTGAGTATTAAAAAAAACAAGTTTCTGAAAAAATGAATATTACTCCTGAAGGTTTTCGTTGGATGATTTTTTACGAGTTTAGTAAAGGCCTCAACAACAATGCGTAGATTCGCTTTGTTCAAATTTTGGTAACGAAACACCATCAGAAAACAATGTTTACAATTGGTTTGCAGAATTTCGTCGTGGTCGCGCGTCCGTCAGTGATGAATCTCGTAAAGGTTGACTAAAATCGGTTGTGATTCAAAAAAACATCAATGCTGTGCGGAAAATTATCGAAGAAGATCGGCATGTGACTTACCGTGCGATAGAAGTATCGATTGGCATATCGCACACTGCAATACATTCGATTTTGCATGAACATTTAGCTGTGAAAAAGATCTGTTCCCCATGGATTCCGCATAATTTGACCGAAGCTCAAAAATGGTTCGTGTTGATTGGTTTAAGGGAATGCTAAAAAAATGAACCTAAGCACTGCAAAATCCGCATACAACATCTTTACAGGTGACAAAACTTGGATTTATTCATTCGAACTGAGAACTAACCAACAATCCACTGTTTGGGTCTTCCAAGATGAACCGAAACCTACAGAAGTTGTTCGTTCGCGAAGCACTTGCAATAAAATGATCGCCTGTTTCTTCGGTTGTACTGGACATGTCGCAACCATCCCTTTAGAGGATCGGAGAACATTAAATGCTGAATGGTGTACAACAATTTGTTTGCTAGAATTCATCGCCAAAATCAGGAAAAACAACCAAAAACGTCGCCTCATTCTTCATAAGGACAATGCAAGCTCCCACAAAGCACGTCAAACAATTGATTATTCTAAGAAGAAAAAGATCGAATTAATGTCTGATATACGTCTGATATATAGAGTTTGTAATAATATCAATTAAAACACACAAACCCAAGCACATATAAGCATTTATTACTACGTCTATTTACAATCTGTCACACATATGTCATTATGTTATGGTTGCTATCGTAACATATTACCAAGGAGGTCCAAGAACTAGTTTTGATCTTAACATGTCTCATTACCCGTATTCACCTGATTTATCCCTGAACGAGTTTTTTTTTTGTCCCCAATGTCAAATAAAAAATGCGTAAACAGCGATTTTCATCACCTCAAGAACTGTTGAAGACTTCGAAAACCATGTTTTTGAGATACCAACTTCAGAGTGGATTTTTATTTTTTTTTCGAGAATTGGTTTGAACGCATGCAAAAATGTATTATTCTTAAAGGCGAATATTTTGAAAAGCAATAAAACTCTCCTTCTAAAGGTAATGATTCAAACGTTCAAAACAATAGAAACCATGCCAGCAAGCACCAAACTCCAACAATGATCTAATTCTCGATATTTTTATGTATAATTAACATATCTTAGAAAATAAACGGTATCATAGTGCATTTTTATAGTAAAATACAGTAGTATTTGCTTTAGGAAAATTGGCTACACCTTCATTGACATATACCACATGTACAACCATACGTTATTGGCTTCTGTTGTTCGCGCGGAAATAATTAATTTGCTGAACGGAAAATTCAATTATCATACTCGCCGTTTTAAAACAAAACAAGTATAGTGTAAATCAGGTTTTTGCAAACGCAACCTAATTTATCGTTCACTAGAGGACACGAGTTTTAGTATCGATTGTTTTGTTCCTAATGTAAATGTGTATGCTTTAAATTATGTTTCATAAACTCTATTTTCATGCAAATTTGCTGTTTCCAACATTTATCTAAAGGGCTTTACACAAATTGTATTTTAAGATTTCATTTTAATGACCAATTTAACAATAAGACGTGAACTAGCTTAGAAAACGTTTATTTATAAAAAATATTTTAATCAAAATATCGCATTCGAAATCAGTAGCGGCTCTAGAACTAAACAACTGGAAGAGCAATTAAAGTTTAAATAAAAAAAGTAAACCTTTAAAAATACACCAGATTATGTTCTATACAAATTTATGTTCAAGGCTTGGTTTACTAGTTTTTCCTAGGATTTTTTTAAATTTTAAGTTTAATAAATTCCGATTTCGGATTTTCATAAAAAGCAATAAGATTCTTGCCAAATAATAGGAGAATTTTTAGGTACCAGAACGAATTCTCTAAGTTAAACCGTTCTTGAGTTATCGGGTATCGTGTCACACACACATATGGACAGTACTTAAAACATGAAACGTGGTCATCAGTCCAAATCTCGATATCAAATTTTTCGCGATTACAATATTTGCCCCTTATATATTAAGATATTAAAATACAAAAGATTACCACTCGTATTGTTTTCATGTTGAAGATTCTTCAGATCAGCCATGTGATATTTACTGGATTGTGTAGGAGCAAATAACCTTTGATGCAGTGTGATCGAAATCGGTTGCACTGTTTAAATTAAAACCAGTAGTGGCAATGAATTTTTTAGTTATACACCACACTTACAATACCCTACCTAACAATTTCAAGTTTGACACAGTAAAACAAACATATCTAATATTTGAATTAGATTAAGATCAAATAAGTTAAATCTTTTTATTTTATTTTTTTATATTTTTACTTATATTGTCACGTGGGTGGCTTGATTGTAAGACAACTCCTGGTTTTAACAATACAAATTTTTTAATTATAAATCAAAATTACAATGTATGGTATGAATTTGTCCATGGAGTTGGGGAAGTCTTTGGTCCACCCCGTGTTGGCCAGGATCGGCTTGGATCTATCTCCGAGGCGGGGGCTACCCATCAGGGAATCGAGGGGACTGGAGAAGCCTTCTCCCACTCACATGGTGATTGCTTGCTTGGCTCACCAGCAGTACGAGTATCTGGCGTCGATGTCTTGGTCGTCACCGTGTGGACTAGTACGTGTAGGCTGCGTTCCTCTGCCTCGATAGTGTTCGACATCCATCTATTTGTACTGAAGGTTAACCCAGTTCCAATATTCATTCGTCATGACAAATATTTCCTCATTACGAAAATGCGGCGTATGCATTTCGTAATCAGACCACATACATCAGACGCTGACAAACAGACAGCTGAGCATCACAATGTCAAGATGTCGCAATCCTGACCTAGGATTACCCGTGTGACAATATTAACAACACAAAATAACGTAAAGCCTTATCTTCACCTTTATTCACATTTAAATTTTCACTTATTATTGTGTCACAATAATAACAACCTGAACAAACTAAACGTAAATGTAAATACTATGAAATTATTCACATTTCAGTAATCCTCGGCAGGATGCAACATTTGTCATAACATTGTAGCTAATTTCACAGCTCTGGGCGTGAACTGCGTGTCCCAATGCGTGTTTATGGACAGTACAAAATAGTTGGATGCCCGTAAAGTGAGAGCACTACGGTATGAACAATCACGTGTAATTAAGTTGGGCGTAAAGAATATTAACAAGCTGTTACGATTTAAATATTTAAAAGATTTAAACTAAAAATAAAATAAGAATCTTGTTATGGGGTGGCAGATAAACATGGTAGTTTTAACATCAATTTTTTTGGTGTCTGTATTCACATCGTAAATATATTCGTTGACTGATGTTGAATCGTTGAGGGCTTCCCCGCAACGTCCTCGGGACTGGTCGAACCATACCTGCTCCGCATTGAACGAATACAGACAGAAGTCTAGGTAATTTTCATAGCTTGGCCGGTACTGATAGTGCAGGCCACTCTGTATTCGTGGTTACTGCCTATCTCTTGACTACTACTTGACTACCCCGGTAGTATCATTCGAGACCTTTTTATATCTGTGAACCAGGAACAGTTCTACTTACATGTTTTGGAAACATTACTCGTTTAAGCAACTGTTTGGCACCAATAAAACAAACGAATAGTATTTATCCAAATATTTATAAATATAAAAAAATTATCTTTCTTGGGGGGAGGATAATTCTCATTTGTCCTGGCATAAAAGCTACCCTTGTTCAACAAGTCTCCTGCAACAACTACTTGTGGGAATCGAGCTTTATCCGATCAGCTTCCGAATTTTCTGTGTATGTATCTAAATGAACGGATTTTTAGATCTCTGTTGAACTCTAAGATGGCACTCTTAGAGTTTAAAATCTACTAGCTGCCGATCATAACCTTGTTTTCCTAATTTGTCACGCCACCTTGTTCTGGGTTTGCCTTTGATGCTTTGGATTGTCTGCAAATATCTGTGCAATGATGATTTAAATATTTATAAAAGGAAAGCATTTATGAACTATCTTTTGCAGTAAAATTTGTTGATCATGTTTCTTTACTTATGGCTTACTTATTTTATCATTATATTAATTATGCATTCACAATTATTTTTACACTACTTTTTTCTAAATATACCTCACTTATACCAGGTCTACAAGTATGAAATGCGGATTTTTTTTTTTAAATAAAACACATTAAACTCAAAAGAACAGTAAAAGTTTATTTATTCAAAGTATACTCCATTAGAAGTTATACATTTTTCCCATCTTTCAGGCAATTTGTGAATACCTCGCCAGTAGAACTCTTCCCCTTTCCTCGCAAACCATTCATCTAGACATTCTTTCACATTTTCATATGAACAGAAGTGTTGCTCGGCAAGTGCGTGACCCATCGATGCGAACAAGTGGTAATCTGAAGGGGCCAAGTCTGATGAGTAAGCGGCATGGGGTAGCACTTCCCACTTGAGTGCCTCCAATGTGTTGCAAACTGCTTTTGCCTTATGTGATGGAGCTTTATCGTGAAGAAAGATTACCTTGTGCTGTCTTCTTTCGTATTCTGGTCGTTTTATGAGCAGCAAATGGCTCAATTCGATCAGTTGTTGTTGGTAGCGTTGGGTATTAACTGTTTCACCAGGTTTTAACAATTCATAATAGACCACACCCTTTTGGTCCCATCAAGTACAGAGCATTGTCTTTTTGCCAAAGCGATTCGGTCTTGCAGTTGATGTGGATGGTGAGCCTGGGTTCACCCATGATTTTTTGCGTTTGAGATTTTCAAAATAAATCCATTTTTCATCGCCAGTAATGATACGATGCAAAAAAGACTTTCTTTTGTATCGTGCAAGCAAAATTTCACAAGTGTTTTTGCGTTTTTCCATATGCCTCTCATTCAATGCATGTGGAACCCACCTGCCGACTTTCTGTACCATACCCATCTCTCGTAGGCGATTGGAAACAGCTTGTTGACTAACGCCTAACTGCTCTGTTAGTTGTTTTTGTGATTGACTATCGTCTTCCTGTAGCAATGTTTCCAATTTTGTATCTTCATATTTTTTTGGAGGTTTTCCATGTTCTTTGTCTGTAAGATCAAAGTCGCCACTTTTGAAACGCCGAAACCATCGTTAAAACGTATCTTGCGATGGATCATATTCACCATAAGCTTCTCGAAGCAGTCGGTATGATTCAGCAGCAGTTTTTTTCAAATGAAAATAAAACAGTAGTACTGTCCGCGACTGCTCTTTATTTGGCACAAAATTTCACATTTTTAACACTGTAAAACAAAACTATATGATCACTTTTCAAATTATAACCTATACGCATTTGATACTTAATGATAACTTAACAAAACGCCATGTGTGTTGAAACTTTGAACTATACACTCTGTTTGCGCGGCAAGTTTGAAAAACATCCGCATTTCATACTTGTAGACTTGGTACATGCATTAATATTCATTAAAACACAGTTATTTCGAACTGAAATTTAATCATTTTCTATAACAACAAGGAATGAGGAGAATCAAGTAATCGTTAGCTAGAACCGTTGCCAATACATCATCGTTAAAGGTTGTTAGATTTTCCAACGGTCTTAATAGTGAACTACTATTATATATCACGTTAATTAATGGCAGAAGCTTCTTGAACCATGTTCTTCCGGCAATTAACGTTTAAAGATCGGTTTGCAGAAAGTTTTCTTACCAATAATAATAGTTCGATAAAGTTATTTTTAAAGCACCGCTAAATATTTTCCTATTGATTTCAGGTATTTTGCAATTTTGCACCCTAATTAATAAATTTTAAATAATAGAATTTTTGACGTAGCATAAGTTCGTCGAGAGAATACGATGAAAATGATTTTTTCAAAAGGTTACTCATACTATTCATTTCTAAAAGTAACACAAAACAACACACACACATGACACTTTTGCTTTCTATATTCAACCGTAACTCGGACTAACGTGCCAACATTCAGTTGGCTCGCAAATGTAAATCTACCGCATGATCTGACCACCCGTTCTACCAGACAGCTCTCCGCGGAGGTAATCAAATCGTCTGAAAACGGAGCCGGTTCCGGTTTGGTTCGCCTGCCTAAATAAATACAAAGCATGTTTCGTCGCATCAAATGCATGGCAATAGCAGCGTTTCGTACTTAAACGCATGTATGTTTATTTGTATTTATCCGGTATTTTTAAAGAAAATATAAGCTTTTCAATGATTAATTTTTGATGGTGTTGTCATAATTTTGCAGTGATAGGTCCATGGGTTCTTAGCTCTTTATGATGAGCCGCTACTACGTGAGAACTAAGAAAATTCCTTAGATCAGGAATGGCGTTCAACAAAGTGAGTGAAAGTAAACTACTTTGGTTCTCCATCTTACGCCCTTTTTCTCTGTATAATCCAACACTCTCAAGGTATCGATTATTTTGGTAGCAACTTGTCATTTCTTCAAGGTTTTGAGATTATTATTGTAAATCTATCGAAATTTGCAGTAGTAACTATCAAATCATTAGTTCTAACAAGCAGTTATGCTCTTTATTTTGAATATTTTTCCAAAACTTGAATATAAATTAATTAATTATAACCAGATTTTTTCTTTAATTTTTTACTTTCCTTTCTCGTAGTTTTATACATCTTTAAGAATATTTTGTTATTGCTGCGATCAAAGAAATTAAAAACAAATTATTGTAATTTGCAGAACTTTATGAGAGTTCATCCATGTAGAAAACTAACGTTTCATTACTTCAATATACTAATATTATTATATAAGAGATGATACGTATTTGTCTGTTCTCATTTTGTTTAGTTAAAAATTGTCTGCTGCTTATCTTTTTGCTGTTGTGAACATGATATTATTAAATATAAACGACAAAACAAATGATTTCCGCTAGAGATATCAGATAATGCTTAAAAAATAATATAAATGAACTGTCAGACAAAAATATTTTTCTGAAGAAAGGATAGATGATGAAAGAGACAATATTTTGTAGGAACAACGCAAACAGTTGCGGTTCGTGATTTAAAATCGCGGGGGTGCTGCAACTTTCGAAATTTACAAACACATCATAAATGCGTCTTTGATAAAATTATGAAGTTACAGACAAAATTTAAACAAAAAAATTAAACATGAAAAAATATTGTTTATTATCCACAGTAAATTTACATTTTGGCATATTCCAAAATTACTTAAAAATAAAATCCATTTTTCTCGTCTTATTTCTAGTGAAAAGGTCAACAACATACTTTCTATAAATTTTCATACAGTGTTTCCTAATAGTAGACAGATGTAGAAAAATTTTTGTATGAAACTTATACATAAATCGTCTTTTTTCACTCATGGTATTGCAGCATTTGCCTACGGCTCATGCGATCAATTTTTCCATTCGTGAAAAAAAGTAACAATTTATGTACTTGTTGCATAAATAACTATTAATTTTTTCTTTTGTGGCATAAATAAAGTAAAATGAGTATTCATAAAAAGGAAATGTAGGAAACATCATAATATTCAGGATTTTGATTTTCAGACAAGCACACAAACTAGTCCCTGAGGCATGAATGAATAGTTTCAGCACATATTTACATAGAATCCCGGGACAAAATTAGCCCCAGATGCCTTCTGGCAAATTTTATTCTGCTGGCAAGATAAATTTACTCTGCTAACAACGTGTGTGTCAACTGGAGCTATGTTTGACCTTATTTGAAAATAAAATTACACGTTTGCACATCCTATAGAACCTACAAAAACCTGATTTTATTACATTTCAACATATAATTACAAGAAGGAAAAAATTACCAATGATATTAATTAAAAATGGAAGTAGAAAATAGCAGAAATTTGTAGACAATAGTACAACTCTGTAATCTATTTTCTTGGAATTATAAACGTTACATAAATGGCATTTTCTTTTTTTAAAATTAAATTAGTTAAAATATTTGGCGCTCAACAACGATGGCTATTTGCGTAACGCAAAACTCGTCATTATAACTAGAATACTAGGTCATTACTCGTCAACAATGACGGATTTATAATAAAATTTTCAATTGTTTTTATGTGTATTTGGTTTCATTTTTTAACGTATCTTAATTTCATCGCCGGTTAGCAAATCAGGGGATAGGATATCACCAGTTAGCCGATCACGGGAGAGGATGTCACTTGTCAGCCAATCAAGAGATAGGGTGTCCGCAGTTAGCCAATCACGAGAATCTTAGGAAAATTTGACGTCATAATGTTACCGACAGTACACACAGACACTTGCCAATTACATATATAGTTAGATTATTTATTCATAAACTTTTTAAGAAAATTTATTTTTTCATTACATTTCATTTATATTGATAAAACTAAAATAATTTGGTACGTTCATTGATGCCTATGAAACCCTAGACATTTCTGTATGTAATCAAATTCGTAGATACTTCAATATAAATCTGCAAAATACTGTTCATTTCGGTCAAAGGATATAGGAGTATCCTAGGGTTTCTCGTTTATGCCTACGAAATCCTAGACATTTCTATAGGTTATTTTATTCGCAGATATCTAATAATAAATCTGAAAAATATTTTTCATGTCGATCTAAGGATATAGAAGTGTCTAGAATTTCTAGTTTATGCCTACGAAATTCTAGACATTTCTATACGTTGTTTTATTCGCAGATTCTTAGAGAATAAATCTGCAAAATATTTTTCATATCGATCATAGGATATAGGGGTATCTAGAGTTTCTTTTTTATGCCTGCGAAACCCCAGACATTTCTATATGTAATTATATTCGTAGATTCTTAGAGAATAAATTTGCCAAATACCTGTCAATCAAGAGACAGGGTGTCCTCAATTAGCCAATCACGAGAACCTTAGGAAAAATTCGAAAAATACCATTGTCGATGAAGTTACTTTTTGAAAAGGACAATTTTAAGAATTTTAAGATATGTAGGAATGGTGTTGACATCGTGGCCACGTTGTAAAAAATGATTTATTGAATATAGTTGTATGGTGTTTGGCAACAAGAAGTATCTGAGTTTCTATAACTTTTACTATTAATTTGTGGTCTTTTAACGATTTTTTCGACTAGATAGCTAGATTCGTAAGCAATTATGATTTTTAATGAAACATTCGTAATGTAGGTGTCTTCTTTTAGACCTTCTTACTTTTAGGTTTAACCAACCTAACTTCCTCAGGTGTTGGGAAGTAGGTTTCTTTTCCTTTAGTCTTAATATGAAACGTACACAGTAGTTTTGAGCTTTTAGTATTCATGTCAAATCTAAGTGCTACAATAAATTGTATTGCAGTAGTTAAAGAGCGATTGGACAAAGCTATCACTTAGTATTTGTTTGTTGTTTGGTTATTCATTTCACTCACGCCAACGGCTGAGTTCGTTTAATCAAGCAGTTCTGACTAGTAAAAACAATCTTAATTGTGAGGTAGGTAGTTCAAGATGTGATATTATTCGGGCGAGAATAATATGTTAACATTACTCCCATTATTACAATCATTCACCTCTCATCCAGGTGTAGAAGCTCACCCCCTAGCATCATTGATTACCCTCGTTGCAGAAATAGACTGATGTAAAAAAAATCACCCATTTTTCGCTTCTAACTGGCCTAAAAGCACTGTATGCAACACTTAAGGATAATTGGCCATTTTTTTTCCATCTATATTTCGATGACCACTTATAAATTGAAGAAAATATGATAATTCATATCTATCGTAAAATAAAGTGCTGTCCTACTATGGAGCCTCTCTTATTACCCAGAAAATTCGGCATTTTTTATACAACAATTATTTAGGAAGATATTTTTTTGAAGAAATCAATACGTACTAAAATGCATTTTCATGGATCGTTTAGTCTGGGAAAATTGTAATATAGAGTTATTTTGATAATAAAAAGTGACTTGTTAAATAAGAGTAATATTTATTAAAAACTAATACGTGGAAAAATTATAAAATCTAACAGTTTGTACTGTTTTATGATAATACATTATGTATTAAATTATAAACAACAATTTCGTAATTTTTAGTACATTTTTATAATTGTTAAAATATACCTAGTTTTATATAGTACGTGAATTCCATGCCTGGAAATAAACGAAATTGCGTTATTTAAGACCAAATTAAAATATGCAACCATCCATTTTCCAAACTGCTGGTCAAAATTACACTTAATACTCAAATTAAGCATCCCATTATTGATACTTAATCTTAGATGAATGGATTCGACCATGTGACAAATATTAATTGATATACTAGATATTGCCAACCTTTCACATAAAATCAATAAGTTATTTCAGCACTATCTTTTTGCTCATGTAGGAAAATGTATTAACACAAAACAAGCCTTGAAATCTGTCAAATCGTTTAATACTCAACAGGGTTACAGAGTGTGTCAGCCTCTAGTAGTTGTTTCTAAAACAAGGAAGCTAAGACAACGCTAATTACAAAACCGCTCGGTTCTAAACAATGACAGCATCACAATTTGTATCGTTAATGGTCGTTCTTTCTTCCTACTTCATTCCCCTCTCACGGCTAAATAAAATAAAGTAAAACCTTACCCATCCTTCTTGATTAACGTGTGACTTTTAATTAAAGAGAACCGACATCCTGTTGCGGGTTGCGTTCGCTCTCTGTTGGATAGAGGAAATGTTATTGCTACCCCTCCGGCTTATGACGATATAATGTCAAATTATTTCAGTGTTTCTCTTTCCCAAGAGGATTGATTTCTACTCCCTATTTTACGGGTAATTGTTGATATATTGTGTTCACTCCGCCTTTTTTGCGTACCTTATTAAGTAGGCCTGTGTGTTTTTGTTTACGATCTACAAGGTTTAATCCGCTTGTGGAATAATGCGTTGGATTAAAAAAAGTACACTTTTTTTATTTTATTTTTTTTTTCGTACATTGATTATGTCTTAGCGATGTCGTAAATTTGAAAACTGTAAATTTTATGCTAGTTTTCTGCATGATGTGAAATAACCTAGTGCATAAAACAATAAATTAAAGCACATTAAGCTGTTCTTTCTGCAGAAGTTATAGCAAAGAAGTAATTGCCATGACACGTCTTCGCAGAGGTTGCTGTTGGTGACAACGGACACCTCCTTTGAAGTGAAAAGCATGCGATTTGTGACTTTTTCACAGATTTGACTGTGTATGTATTTGAAAAGAATACGTCCTATACGAGGATGCTAGGGAGAAGTTTGGTCTGTGCTGTGGTATATCAATCAACTTGAATTATTTCTTAGTTTATCTCTTAAGCTTATATCAAGCATATCTAGCTGAGTAGTCCAAATTATGAACACATTTAACCTTTTTACCCATGGTTTCTAGAACTTTAATTTTACTATTTTTAGAGTTGCCGTAGATCCATAGTAAAACGGTTGCTAACGGAATACAGGAACGCGGTAATTCGAATTCGAATTCTCCCACCTACTTCTCGGATTTTTCTTCTTCTTCAACTGCCAGACTTGAATGCTTCCGCCCTGCAATTGGAATTCTAAATTCTCGGATTTATATTTTCCAAAATATGCAGTCAGCTCTGGGGTCGACTCACCCTCAAGTATTTAATACTTAAGATGAGTATCTGCTTATACAGGGATAACAAGACCGGTCGAAATGTCACACCAACCACGTGGAATTCATATCCATGGCCGGTTATCTTGAAACGGAGAACTTCTCTGCCTCTGTACGCTTATTTAGGCGTTGGGAATCTTTTATTTTTTTATTCAATTTCTAGACCGTAGTTTGCAATCGGAAAAATGTATTAATCATATAACTCTTCTTTCAAGTTGATTGGTACTTCTGGATTTTTAAGTACGAATCCTAAGTATTCAAATGCAGTCACACTTTTAATAATTTCGCATATCTGGTTGAGTCAAATGATCTAACATTGTTACTGTCTATTTTTTTTTTTTTGTACTTCCTTTGGCTTTTCCAATTATCAGTGTGCCCCGGCATGTGGTTCAATATTTGTTAATTTTAGTTCTCAGAAAACTTGTCTCTATAAAATATATGGGTCATTCCATATCAAGTGGTCTGGTGGTCCCTGCTCGACCATCACGGATTTCGATGAAATTTTGTATGGACATTCACACATGGCCCCAACGAAAATTGGTAAAGTTTTACGTTCATCCATGCAATATTTGCTGAGATTTAGTAATTTGGTATGATTCCGAGATTTCGGCAACTTTGAGACACAGTATCTCTGGCAATATTTTGTTGAGAGAAACAAAACTTTGCCAACTTATACAAATTTTTGCACTCTATTAAACAAAATAATAAACAAATCTTCATGAGCGATTTCCGTAAAGAAAATTTGGATCAAATTTCCAACTCGAAAAAATTTTAAAGTTTGTCTTTTATTACCTCTGAAAGTAAAGGTACGATAAACGTGAAATTTTGCACATAATAACTTATCAATACAAAGTTAACGAATATAAAATTTCACAGTCCTAATATTTTTCATTAGTTCAGGAATTGAGTGTAAAGTTGATGATTTTTCGGAAAATGCTAAAAACAGGATATATTTAGCCCACTTTTACAAAAATATACCTTCTGGAAACTGTTTTAAATTATTTTCATTAGAAAGAGCATATTTTAAACCCCCTAAAAAATTAGGATTGGTTTTTCATCCCTGGTATATAAGGCCTTAGAAATACGGACAAAGTTGAGAACGTTTCTATCACATGCTGCTGTCGCAATATCGCATGCATTCCATTATTTTTCATCTTGGTTGTTTTATACAGGCATTATAAGTACCTAAATTGCGTTGATCCATGGTGACATTGTCACTACCAATTCAGAAACTTGAACCAGTAACCCCATCGCCATAGGGTTCACGCCCGATAGCCGTGCAATACCAGCCATGGGTGGTTTTGTGACACCGTAGTTATCGAATGCCTTTTACATAACCTAACATAATGTCATCATTAACAAATCTTGCTAAAAATTACAAAAACGGACAGTAAATATGATCTATTTAGGTAATTAAGTTAAAATCTAAGACAACAGAATTCTAAGAACAATAATACATATAAAACATTTTACGAAGCCAAGTAGTTGGTTTCAAAAAACAGAAATGGCGGTCTATTCGTAACATATTAATTTCTAACTTGCTATGAACGGTACGTAGAACATTAAAACAATGCAAAAAAACATAACTTACAGCTAACAAAGAACAGTCTACAACCTGTTAATTTAAAGAGCTCTGAATGCGGCTTAAAACTTACCAAAATAATTATAGCTCGCCAAAAAATTGTTACTAAATGCGGCCCGCGACCTAAGAAAGGTTAATATTTTGTTATTGGCTGGGGCTCGCGACGATAAAAGGTTGCTGACTCCTGATCTATAATAATAAAAGTTTTAAAATACTTTTTTTCTGTATCTTAATTTAATTTCTTATATTATATTCTTTTTATATTAATTTTGATATTTTATAAATAAATACAAAATACATCAGATCATTAAATTATTTAATGTAAATAATTAAGAAGGTAAATATGAAAGATAAATTTGCACAATAAATACCAAGCAAATAAGAGCAATGCGAATCGACATCCCTTTTTCATAATCAATTAGATCCATCATTGTTTTGTGATTAATTAGATCTTTTTTGTCATCTCTGCGATCCGTCTTCCCTTTTGCAGCTACCGAGTTAACAAATCATAATAAATTCCGGGTGACTAATGCCTATAAGTTTCTAGGGCTATTTGTTAATATTGTTTCGAAACTAATTAGATAAAACAGAAAATTAGTAATTACAAATAGCCTCTAAAGCAAACTTGATTGTTCTAGAACAGCATATTGGATTCAGAGAAAATCATTTGTAGTCATAGTAACAAGAGGAAAAATGAGAAAATTAAATGAATTTTCCAATAACGCAATTTCAGAAATGAATTTCAAAACATTGATGTGAAGTGTGAATTTTCACACATTTCAGGGTTTCGCAGGTATTTATTAACTGTGTGATGATTATTTGGGATGCCAAAACAAATTTTATGTCAAAATATATTTTTATGAATTTTAATTCGAATTCCTAATACCATTATTTAAGTTTCTAAATATGTGCAGTATTTTTTTTATATAGCAAGGTTCATTAAGTTTTGAAAATTGCTCCTATGGCTTCCATTGGTTGCTTAAATCATAAGCCTCGCCCTCTGATACCTTCAAATATAGAATTAAATTATAATTTCGACACTTCCCACTGGTTATTAAATTTACGCTTTTAAAAATTAAATGCAACATTTACCAAAATATAACTAGAATTTTGACAAAATAATTTAAACAAAATAAAAATGCAAAAAGAAACTGAAAAAATAAAAATTGACGGGATTCGAACACAGTTTCTTACAGAAGTTTCAACTCACTAAGCGAGAACGCTACCACTGTGCTATACAGGATCACTCGTTTAGTGTGTTAAATAGCGGATTAAATATATTACATATTTTACTTAAAAACACGAAAAATGCGTTATTTTCCGAAAACATAATCCGATCAAAAATTCCTGTTGTACTATTTCGGTCCATACCTATGTACAATACTGAGAATTTTTACAGATTTTTAGTTTAAACCATCTGGGCTACAGGGTGTGGGACAAAAATTTTTTTGCACAATTTTGGCAAAAATCGCCTCAAAATAGTTTCTTTTGCAAAAATAAAATTTTGATCGTTAATCCACGTTACAAGGGCTTTCATTTGATACCCTACACAGAATTGTAAAAAAATATATTTTTTTTCGATGAGCATATATTTGTTTATATTTTTAGGGGGATATGGTTTTTAGATGTTTTATTATTTTCCTATGTGCGGGTTAAAGAGTTGTATAAGCATGCCAAATTTCAACTCTCTAAGTTTAGCCGTTTGGCTATAATTTTTACCGAACAGACAGACAGACAGACAGACAGACAGACAGACGACCAAATGACGGTATAAGGGTTTTTTGGTCATACCTACAAAACCCTAAAAAGAGTAAAATAACGAATAATAACACGATAGTATTCATACATTCACGTACAGCTTAA
Source organism: Liopterus haemorrhoidalis (assembly GCA_963971575.1). Classification (NCBI taxonomy): domain Eukaryota; kingdom Metazoa; phylum Arthropoda; class Insecta; order Coleoptera; family Dytiscidae; genus Liopterus; species Liopterus haemorrhoidalis. Next base: position 59,368,853 of record OZ020611.1, read on the forward strand.
ACTTATTTATATGGTTTAAATTTTGCACAGTACATTTAAAGCAAACAAAATTTAAAAAAACTAAAAAAAAAAGAAAAAACAAAAAAGAGATATGAGAAAGGTGGCAACTCTTTCACGTATTGTTTCACCCGTTGTGTTGTTTTTTTAATCATATTTTTCTTTCCGTACATGTTTATACAGTTATTTTGTTACTTGAGAACAGAAAACGTATTTTAAAGTTGGAGTTTTGTTTGACCTACATTTTTTACAACCCTAAAATTAATTACACACATAACAATTCCTTGAGGAGTTGTTTTATATTTATATTACTATTTTACTTTCACATTATAACGAAATATTGTGTTGTTGGAGCTGTTAAATTTCTCTTTTACGAGCTTTATTCTAAGACGAAAGAATTGGCTATTACTGGCGTGGTTATGTCTTGTACCACCGAATATCTTAAACCAAGTCTTATACCACCGAAAGTACGTACGTATTTGTACTAACAATAAAGCTATGTATGTATAATGTTTGCTCGCGATATCTAAATTCATATTTTTACCGACCGCCAACATATATAAGGGAGGTATTGTGATCATACCAATTTTGAAGTTTCGAGATTTCGATGGATCTTCACGAATTGAGGTCCCTACATAACGTTTTGACTATTTTAGCATGATGTCTGTCGGTCTGTCTGTCCGTCCGTCTGTCTGTCTGTCGGTCTGTCTGTCCGTCTGTCCGTCTGTCCGTTTGTCCGTCTGTCCGTCTGTCTGTCTGTTTGTCCGTCTGCCCGTCTGTCCATCTGTCCGTCTGTCTGTGTACACGTGCAGAGCATAAAAATTTTTCGAAATTCGAAGTCTCAATTTTTTCATATTTGTATGTAACGTTTCCATGGTCATGATAAATAATATCTCTATTAGAAAATATTAGGTCAAGTTATTTCTACTCTGCTGCTAGAATGTAATTTATACAAGTACTTTATGATGGCGGTCGGTCCTGTGGTGGCCACAGCTGATTTTTTAACCTGTTACTTTAAATTTACAAATAACTAAGAAACGCCTGAGAAAAGAGCAAATGTAGCTGTCTTTTAACACCAGGGGCGGATTTACCATGACGCTATTGACGGGCCCTAAATGAAATGGGTCAGTGGCGGCTCGTGACTTTTTGGAGCTGCAAATTATAATACAAGGATAGGTTTAGGTGTTTAACCACGACGTTTATCATATAAGACTCTGTTGAATTGCCTCTTATAATTATAATTTTTGCTTTTTGCACTTTGCGAAATATTTAAATTTAGTGTGTGTCGCCCCAATTTTTTAATATCAATTTTTTCTTCTAACGTTCGTCTGTTAAATGAAATTTCCAATAATGATTTGACAGTATTCATTTTTTAAACCTATTGTTTTATAATCTAAAATACGAAACGTATTTGTTAAGCTAAGATACTTATATAGATTTAAGAGAAAAAGTTAGAAAATACTAATTATTAATACCTACCTAAACAATAAATTTTTTGAAATAATGTAGGTAAAGCGATTTTAGTTACGACTTAAATAAATACATTCAATAATTTCATAGTACATACTGTGATCACTGTTATTGTGACGCCGATCCCCACCAGTTTATCACTACTGCCTACGCACCGCTACCCCTTCACAAGCCTACATTTGCACTTTCCTTGACGCTAGGATATAAGCAGCGCGACCTAGACTTATTCAAAGGAAACTTGTAAATATTTATGAAACAATAGCATTCAATGTTTAAAATATATTTAAAAAAAAAGCATTTTCACACCACAATTATTACGTTAAATGCATTTTGAGTTCAAAAAAAGATTTGTTTTTATTATTTTCAAGTAAGAGCTGCAGCTCCGCGCGTACTCAGGAGCCGCCACTGCTATGGATCCTCAAAAGTGCATTCGAATCATCTTTCGAACTTATACAGGCATTTAAGCGTATGTGCAATATTTGAGCATATATTACGTAGGGCGCTACGAAAGTTGTCGGAACTGTACAAACTCACATGGTGCAAGATCTGGACTATACGAAACATGTGGTGTTGTTACGGAGGATAGATATTGTAAACTTGTTTTCCAAAAATCTTGTTTAAGGGGGTGCACAATCGTATAGTTTCTTATACAAAACTAACAATCTGAAATAAAATTATTAACAATCTATGCATCGAAATTTCCAGCTAATTTTTGTCTCTAAACAAATTGCATTATAGACCCCATCTTGTAAACCATTCGATACATATTTGCGTACGACTCGGCAAACTGTAGCTAAACCTTCATTCTACAAATACGTTTGTAGATATTTTGTTCTATTCTGAAAACTACTTATAGTTATTGTACTTGGAAATCTACTTTTGCCGCCATCTTAAATCTGCCGCGGTCCTCAATATGGGTGTTGCGGATAAAAAAGATTTAATTTTTGTAAAGAAGACGTGTACCAAGTACTAATCTATTTTAATCAAGTGTAATATTTTTCGACGAAGGTTCTAAACTATAAACTATCATGTCGAAAATAATATGTCCGCATTATTTGAACATTATTACATAAAACTATACAAATATAAAAGTTATTTGATACCCACAAGTATACATAAAAAATTACCGAAGAGTGTTGTCTGATATCTAATATTGAGTTATTGAGCGATAACTTGTTTATAAACCTTTTTTCTGCATTTAAAAATATCCTACTAGATAGATAAAAATTCGGTGCAAAATTTGATTACAGATTATTGCTAATTTTATTTCAGATTGTTAGTTTTGTATAAGAAACTTTTAAGCTCTGGAGGCTATATGTAGCGTTTGCATGAGCGCGTTGTTGTTTTTGAATATAGGATACCCAGAGTGTGCAAATCTTTCTAAAATGTAATTTACCACGAAGGACTGTATGAAAATTTGGTGCACTAATCTTGAGGGTTTCTTCTATCTGCCTGTATGCTATATAGTGATATTTTCATCAATTTCTTAACAGCAGTTTTGTTTTCCGGAATAACTACTTCCTTAGGTCGTCCAGACCGTGGATCTTATTACTCAAAAACACAATGTAGAAAAAATTTATACTACCGCTTAATAGTCACTCATAATAGACAATCTTGAGGTGTAAAACTACTTTTAAAATTATACAAAATCATTAAAAAATTATACAAATCAACTTTATTAAACAAAATCTCAACACAGGCTGAAGATAAAAAAATAAAATCGTGGCTCTGTTTATATGAAAGACTCATCTTTAAATTGGTACTAGATATCGCTGTTTATTTACATTAGCGCACAGCAATACTTTTCTAGTGCCCTACGTATAATCTGCATACTTATGCAAAATTTTGGACTATAAGTTTAGTAAAATAAGGATTTTTTGCTTTAAATTAGGAGTCCCAAAATGATTATTAGCTTCAAGCTCTCGAAAGTCTAGATCTATCACTGGATTACATTAATCCACCTTCGACTTAAATCGAAGCATAACACAAGAAAGAGATCAGTATACAGTTGTAGCATGAAATGTGGGTCATAGGCATAACATATAATATGAAATATTTGTTTTCCTTGTGCAACAGTGCCAGTATTATTTTAGAGTAATGAACTTTCCTGTATGCCTTTAGGGAGTGTCAATTTAATTGAGGTAAAATATTCGCATTTAATGAAATTTATTAGTAAAAAAACACTAGAAAAATATCAAATTCCTTGTTTTGACAAAAAAAATGGGACAGTCTTACAATTGAACTTTTAAAGCTTGTACAAGGTGTCTCAAAAGGAATTTTATATTTATTTAGCTTACTGCGTGAACGCAACGTATCCGAGGGGCGCGGGGGTTATGTCAATCGGTAGCCTGGCTCTTGGGAATTCGGTCGCTATGAAGCGTTTCTCGGGAGCAGACCGCGCGTTATGCGTGCGAGAGTTTTACAAAAACTGTGATTCGGCGACTGTAGCGCGTAGAAAATTCTGCAGTATTCGAGGTTTTAGCCACTTAAATGATGCGCCAAGCGTTCCTCTCATTCGACATTGGGTTAAAAAGTTTGAAGAGACTGGTAAAACGCTGGATAAATCAAAATCCGGGCGACCTAGGTCATCAAGAACGGTAGAAAACGTGGAGAATGTTAATCAGTCTGTTCGTGACGACCCGAACCTTTCAATTCGGAAGCGCGCAAGTGCTTTAAATGTGCATAGATCATCATTACATCGCATTATGCACAAAGACCTAAAGCTGCACCCCTACAAAATTCAATTGGTGCAAGAATTAAAGCCCCAAGATGCCAGTCAGAGGTTTAATTTCGTAAATCAGGTGATTGAGCGATTTTCAACGTTTACCAACATTTTGTTTTCGGATGAAGCTTATTTTCATCTTAATGGCCACGTAAATAAGCAGAACTGCCGCTACTGGAGTGCAACGAATCCGAAACGCAAACATCAGAAACCCCTACATTCGCCTAAAGTGACCGTATGGGCTGGGATGTCGGCGCGAGGAATTATCGGCCCTTACTTTTTTGAAGACGAAAGGGGGCGTGCAGTTACAGTGAATTCAGAGCGTTATGTGGAGATGTTAGACAACTTCTTGGTACCTGAACTGCAAAACTTTCTTGGCTATAACCAAAGAACATGGTTCCAACAGGACGGAGCAACTTCACATACGTCCAATATGTCTCTGCCACGTGTTCGTGAAATTTTCTTAGGCAAATTGATCTCCCGGAGAGGTGACATAAATTGGCCTCCACGCAGTCCAGATTTAACCCCTATGGACTTTTTCCTATGGGGTTATCTTAAATCTAAATTTTACGCCAATAAATCGACTTCACTGGCGCATTTGAAAGAAAATATCCGTCACGAAATGGCAGCCATCCTTGAGTCCACCTGCCGAGACGTCATAAGTAATTTTACTGTTCGATTAAATGAGTGCCAAGAACGCGAGGGTCTACATTTAGACGATATTATTTTTAAGAAATAAATCCCCAAAAAGTGTATTTTAATAATTAATAAACATTTTTTCTATATACGGCTTACTTTTTTTTTAATCGATCCACTAAATATAAAATTTCTTTTGAGACACCTTGTACTTAAAGCCAACTTCAATATACCTATAAAAAATAGCTAATGACAACTTACAAAAATGGAAATTCCAGTTAGTTCCGCCTAATCGTTTGGAATAGCTTGTATAAGTATAAAACAAGTCTGCATAAACAAATATTTTTTGTTGCTATCTAAACAGGATATGACAATAAATAATGCGGCTTAACCGAAAACTATGTAATATCGCATATTAAGTAAACGTATTTTAACACGAATTACTCACTGTTTTTGGGCATTAGTTTCCCATCTTGGGGATTTCCAAACTCCTGCAAGTGTTTTTCTACAGTGAATTTTTTTAATCCTGCAATATAGGTATTAACGTTACTATGGTAATTGAAATCTGACAGCAATGTAAAATTGCGTTTCTTTTAATTTGCAACATAGGCGATTTAACATTGCTCTCAAAATAATTTGTCGTTACTAGGGAAATCATGCATAATAATAATTTCAATGTTGCAGGATTAAAGAAATTCACTGTATGTAATGGAATGATCAATGAACCCCTAATAAGTACGCAGCCCTCAAAATTTACAAGTCATGCGGGTTGCTAACGTCTGTATCCTTTTGGGAGAAACCATAGAGATGGGGAAGTGACAGTCATAGATAAAGAAGGAAATAGATGCGAAACTGCCGTTATATTTTGTTAAACCAAATTAGCGCTGTAGTTGTTGGGTTATGGAACTAAAATTAGTCGGGGAGGAAAGGGTTGGGTTTTCGCGGGTATTTCAAATGCTTCAGTGGATATAGTTGTAAGCATAATTAAATGTTATTATTAAATGAAACAATTGTTATGATTTATTTTGTCTATTTTTAATATTATTAGCAACAACAATTGTATCATTTAATAATAACATTTAATTATGTTCACAATTAAGAACAAGCAGTTAGGAATTATACAGAAACAGAAAAACAATAACTAGTAGAAATAATTATTTATTAAGTAGACTAACATATAACATAATATTTACTAATACTTAATATTTATGGACACTTCCATGGACAAGCCATCCAATTTTGGATTTCCAATGTTCCTCATCCACGTTTTATACAATTCTGGAGCCACACGTGTCTTCGAGTTTGGAAAGCGATATCTTGTAGGTTCACTACTATCACACCCCAAAACAAAGCATTTAACACCCATTTTCCGAATTAAACAATGAAATTACAAAATTACAGAAGACGATTTTGACACTAATTACAGATTTTGACGCTAATGACAGAAGCCGTAACAGGCAACATCCTGTCATGCGCGTAGCTATAGAGACTGGCAGCGACTGGGGCGCTATTCGTGTTGGGTTATGGAACGTAATATGGTTTTCGTTTTGCCATTAGAGTTTCACCCCCCTGGTGACAGTTGACATATTTTATTTTTGACTAACATAAATGGCATAACATAAATAGTAAAACATAAATATTGTACAATAAATATTATAACATAAATAGTATGACATAAATAGTGTGAAGATAAATAATAAATAAAAATATATACCGCTCGGACTGTATAAATAAATAGAAATAATTAAACTTCTTTGTGTGTATATTCGTTAATTCACCACCATCAGTGAAGACTGAGAAACGTTGTCCGTTGCAGTAATAAAATAAACCAGTGGCGTAGGGAGACCTCCACAAGACTTGCCCTCCCATAAAAAAAAAATAATAATAAAAAAAAATAGATAATTTTTTTTTTTAAATTTCAAAGAAAATTTACGTAAATCTTCAAAAATACATCAAATTATGACCTATACAAATTTTTGTCCAAGGCTTGGTTTACTAGTTACGAATTTTTTTAAATTTTAAAGTTTAATAACTTCCGTTTCCGGTTTCGGATTTTAATAAAAAAACAATAGGGTTCTTCCCAATTATTAGGAGAATTTTTTAGTACCAGAACGAACTCTTTAAGTTAAACCGTTTTTGAGTTATCGTGTATACACACAGACACACAGACACACACACACACAGACACACACACACACAAACACACACACATACGGACGGCACTTCGAAAATAGGTTTTTTGGATTCCCTGGACCATGAAACGTGGTCATCAGTCAAAATCTCGACATCGAAAATTTTCGCGATTACAATACTTGCCCCTTATATATTGAGGTCGGGCAAGTAAAAATTAGAGTTGCCGTGGCTCCGTGGTAAGACGGTTGCTTATGGAGCACAGGGACCCAGGTTTAAATCCCCCTACCTCCTTCGGATTTTTATCGTCCGATATTGTGCAGTCAGGTCCTGAGGTCGACTCAGCCTAAAGTTTTTAATACTTAAAATGAGTACCTGTAAATACAGGGATAATAGGACCGGTCGAAACGTCACACTGACCACGTGGCTTTTATACCTATGGCCAGTGGTCTAGTAATGGAGATCTTACCTTCTCTGTCCCTATGCGCATACCTAATGTTTGGGAACCTATTATTGTTATTTATTTTATGTTTTTTTAATCAAAATTAAAATGTGTCCCCAATACGTTGTACGAGCTGCGTCATTATATGAAGATGGTTACAGTATGCATATAAAGACGGTTTGTTTATAATATCACTGGCGTTTTGGATGTAGCTAAAAACACAATTCATTCATTCATCAGAGAACTGGTCCATACACAAAAAAAAAAAAAATCAAGTGTCATCTACGGGCCTAAAATGCTCGAGATGACCGATTTCTTTCGATTTTTGTCGATTTTTTTTTTTTTTTTTTTTTAAATTAATTTTATTTTAAGTTTTAAAGTTTTTGTGCAAATGAACTAGGTATGGCATTTTTTACTGTTCTTATTTTGTCATCTATTTAATATTCATCTTATTAAAAACTGCACTGAACGGAAAAGTAAAGCTTTTTCATTATAAACAAATCTTATATAAAACTTTGACGTAAATAATAAGTGAAATATTTAAAGATTTTTAGTCGACGACCTCCAACCTGCCCTCAACAGTGAAAACCTGTAAATTGGTGTGAAAATTAAGTAACCGGACTGAATTTTTAAAATTTTTTTATTCGAATAGAATTACAATTCAATATTGTCTCCCTTAAAATAACTTCCTTGGGAAGCCACACATTGCTGGAGATGGTTCTTCCAATCCTCATAGCAGTGCTACAACTCGGATTCTGGAATAGCTTTCAGCTGGTTGGTTACGGACGTTTGAATGTTTTCTAGTGTCACAAAATTACGTCCCTTGAGGTGATTTTTCAATCTTGGGAAGAGGAAAAAGTCACAAGGACTCAAGTCAGGCAAATAAGAAGGCTGAGGAACCACAGGAATGTTTTTACAGGCCAAAAACTCGTTTATTGAAATTGCTGTGTGACAAGGCGCATTCTCATCCCCCCAATTAATTGGTCAAAATCGGATGAACGGTAGTGTGAGTTGCAAATTTAACTCTTACCCGATAATTCTGACTGTCAACGACGATCTGAACGCACAAGATCCAGGATTCTGTCGACATTTTCATCGGTTCTTGAAGACGAAAGCGTTCCGCTGCGTGATTCATCTTCAATCAACTCTATTCCTTTTGAAAATGTCTTAAATGACCAAAAAACCTGGGTCCTTGACAAAACACTGTCTCCATAGGCCTGCTGAAGTTTTGCAAAAGTTTCCGTTGCACTGCACCCAGGTCTGAAGCAAAACCTGATAGCACACCGTTGCTCGAAATTAATGTCACTCATTTTTAGAACGAACTAGAAAAAAATTGTTTCACGAAAAGAAGCTACGGACAAAATTACAAAATTACTCTAGGAGTTCAAACTCGTACTGAAGGCGTATCACATGTTCACCTGCTACCCCTCCAAGTCCCGCGCCCCAAATGATGCCAGATCAAACGCTATGTTGCCAGTCCGGTTACTTAATTTACACACCTCGTATGTTGGTTTGTTTTTGCTTTGCCATCAGACAAAATTATGTGAAAATATGTTCAACTATATTTTCGTGAATCTTGCAGACAGAGATAAATTACTTTTCTACGTACATCGTCTTATAATCATCTGAACCGTGTGGAAACCAAATATGAGGAAGAAAGAAAAAAAAAAAAAAAAAACAAGATATATCATTCCTGTCGAACAGATCCCAATATACAAGTATCCAAATTAATAATAAAACATATCGCTCCAAAAATCAACCTTTAGAAATAGGGGTGCCACAAGGCAGTGTAGTTGGTCCGACTTTATTCATACTATACTCCAATGATCTTACATCCCTCTTACTCCAACTCCTACAATTATTTTAACAAAATAAAAAATTTAACAACTTCTTTCGCAGATGACAATAGCTTCCTTATAAAGTGCGAAACCGATAACGAAATAGCTTCACACTTTCAATCAATATTAAGTAACATACACAGTTGGACCAAAAAAACAAATTAACTTTAAATATAAATAAAACAAATTGTGTTTTATTTAAATCAGTTCAGAATAAAATAAATTCTGACAACCACTTAATTTACAATGGTCCAGAAATTGAAACTTCAGAGAATGTAAAACTGCTAGGTCTCACTATGGACTCTCAAATAAATTGGATCGGTCATATTAACTATCTTGATCAAAGATTAAGCTCGTGTCTCTATGCGTTAAGATCACTAAGAAACCACTGTGATGAGAACACGATGAGAACATAATATTTTTCTTGTTTCCATTCACTTTTAAAAATTAATATAATGCACTAGGTTCAATCAACTGAATGGAAACGAATTTTGCGACTACAAAAATCAGCGATACGAATACTAGCCTCTGTCAAATATAGGGATTCTTGTTGAGAGTCCTTTAAAAAATTAGAGATATTGACGCTCCCGTCCGAATACATTTTATCCGTGTGTATGTTTTGTTACAAAAATTTGAATATTTTCTCCACAAATAATCATGGATGCTCAACAAGAAAAAAAAATTACTTGTTCCTAAGTCTCACAATTCGTCTCGTTACCAAAAAGGAGCATATTTTAATTGCTGCAATTACTTTAATTTATTGACTGAAAAATTAAAAAACATAAAATCTGTCAGCAAATTTAAATACAGTATTAATCGTCTTCTAATTGATAAATGTATGTATGATTTAGATGAATACTGTATAAATTAAAATAGTTATGTACAAATATTTTTATTTATCTATTGTCATATTTGTATCAAATTATTACTTTTGACTTGCTCTACATGTATAACATTGTATTTTTATTTATCTGTATTATATATAATGTACGTACATATTAGCAAAATAAATTATTATTATTATTATTATAGCGTCTAGTTTTATTCATATGGAGTTAGAATCTGTTTTATTTGCAATAATAAACTATTTATGTGATATCCCAAAAATGTAACGTACTATTTCAAATCCGTTTACGTTCTTGTTATGTGACCTAAAATATGAAACAAAAGCTTCTAACTATAAATGATTTTTACAGATCTAACGTGCACAATAAACTGCACCTTATGTACGATATATCCTTAAAAAACCCTTCACATTTTTCGTCATTAAATTTTATTAGCAGTTGAAAAATATGTCAGAAATAAACGACTCCAGCTGCACCACACACGGAAAAACTTTTGCACAAAATAAAAATAAAATAAGAAAGGACTCTCATGATTTATATGAGTAGCCCATGTTGGCATAAAAGAAAATATGGGGTGCGAAATGTGACTTGTAGAAAAGTAAAAAAATGTTATATCTACTGACAAAAAGATAGCTTTGTAAAGAACTAAAAGTTGATTATTGTCAACTCAGAAACAGAAACTTGATATAGTCACTAAAGGAAGGAAAATTAGCATATTTGAACCGATTTGAATCAAATGTACATTTCTATAGCTGCTAATAAAAATAGTATTCAAGTATTCTATGAATAAAGTGGCAAAATTTAAGTTACTAAGTAGAATGTCACAAAAAATAAGTGGGAGATCTTTACCATTAATAAAGGAGCAGTGTTGTAATAGATACAGATACCTAAGAAAAATTGTATCTTGATGCAGATACAGATACACAATTATAAAAAATATCTAGATACAGATACATGCCAAAAATGTTGGTATCTACTTAAAAAAAAACACTAAAAATGATAATATCATATTTTTTACCAAACAAACAGCGCATGTTAATCAGTATTATACAGGCTGTCCAAAAATGACCGTGAAGTCACAAAAAGCCCACTAAATTCAAGGTAAAACATTATTTTACGGAATAAATTCGTACTAAATAACGTAGGTATTATGTTAGGCATAAGTGCTAACGTATGAGCTGCTTATCTATAAGACTAATGTTAGTCTTATAGATATGCAGCTATGTTCTTGTTAAGAGGATGTTCCTATCAATCAAATTTTAGCCCTAATTGAAGTGGAATTGAAGTAATGTCACGATGATTTTTGATCACTAATAAAAAATTACTGATAATAAATATGTGATTATATTTTTTCTCATTCCATACAAATTTAATTTATAAACTAAATTTCAGTTGACATTAGCACGCTTACTTATTAAATTTATATGAACGTTTAATAATTTATTCAATTTTACGTCTTTTAGGAAACACACTTACTTGTCTTCCTGACTTCAATTAGGAAATGAACTTAACATCCACACTAACATGGCCGGCCCTTAGATGAGCGGACTAGAGCCAGGCCTGAAATGATGAAATGCCTCAAAATAATTATCAAAGTGTAGTTTCAATCACTGGATACTTTTAAAGGGCCTTAATTTGTCTTGCCCAAGGCTTCAACCGCGGTTCAGTCCCAAACCAATTGTGTGGATATAATTTTTCATATGTTTTTAATAAATTGCTCATCAAAATAGCAACAAAAGTTATTCAAAAACTTAGTTTTCATTAATAATGACCCATTTTACTTAAACCCATTCAAAAGCTACGAAAAACGAGTGAGAATATATATATTTTTATTTACATTCCATACAAATTTAACTTGTAAACGTCAAAATTTCAGTTGTTTTCTGAATTTTATTTATAGTAAAAATAAAATATTTAAATCAATTAAATTAAAACAATGAAATTATAGCTAAATTGATTTCAAACCACTTGAAATTTTGATACTGAATAGTTAACATATTATATTAAATAAAAATGATCGTCAGCTGCCAACATAACGGGGTAAATATCGTCAGTTACATCATTGATTACATTATAAAATGCTTAGGCTAAAGGCCCGCTCAGCAATTATAATTCCTCAGTTGACGGTCTTAGCCCCATTGTGCAAACAGATGATTGTTGTTTTTATTATTCTAATTATATAATAAGTTCGATGTATAAGTTTCATTGAATTTGAAATGACTTTACAGCTTTTTTTATGACAGGTTTCTACAAGCGACTGACGTATAAACATCCACTATGTACGCAGCTGACTTTTTTTATTATTATTGTCACTCAAAAAATAACTGTGCAAATTTTCAAGTGGCTTGAAATGACTTGTGGATTTTTTTGTTTACAAGATGTACATTTTCTCACTACCAGCTCCTCTACTACCAACGCAGATGACGCTTAGATCATCAACTTACTACCCGAAAGGAATAATTTCCAAACCGATTTATTAATCCCAAAAGTACAACATGAGACGAGACAAGTAAAATGGTTGGTATATACTATCATTATACTATATCTTTGTTTGGTGATCACACATCTCTGTATAATTTTAAAAATTAGCTACCTCTGATACCACAACGTGCTTTTCTAATTCATTACATTTTATTTTCTTTCAAACCTCCGAATGCTTTATCGCTTTAATTTCTAACGAAAACTATCTAAAAATGTAGGTAAAGGTCAACAATAACGCGACAATAATTTAACTTATTTTACAAAAATCCGTAAAATACACCATATAAAGCTAATAAATTGCTGGTAAGTGTCATTATCTTGTACATTTACACTGCACTGCTAGTAACGTGTTCAAATGTGGTAGCAACAGCTATTAATATCCACAAAATCGTTTTTATACCTTGTTTGATCTACAAAAACTTAATGTCCTGTTGAGTGTGGTGATCACAACCTGACGCCGTACTTGACTGTCCTCTCAGACTATTTGTCATCTTTAAGGAGGATTCTGTATCTGAAGTGAAATTTGTTAAAAATAAACATTAAATTCAGGGTTAAAAGTTTCAAGATCAAGGAACGACATTTTTACTATAGATTTAACATATTACAGGTTTGTATAATTAAGTTTTTTAACTTAATTATACAATATTTAACTAAGACGTTTGATTATTCCACTAAAAAAATTAAAATAAATCTTGTTCTTTTTATATTTCAATTCTACAGTGTGTTGGCTATCATAGGAGCTATTTCAACTTTGAACAAAGCTGCACGGTATGTTTTATAAAACTGTTGCAGGAGGTAGTACCCCAGGAGAAGTCCCCCAGGTCACTATCCTGGACACTGTAACCAGGCTAAGCTCACGAGCAGGGTTTCTAGTATGCCGCCTGGGCTTGAAGAGCCTGGTCTTGCTAATGCGTCTCAAATTGAGGTTGGGTGACCCTTTAGGTGTGTTCTAAATGAAACAACAATGTGAATTTACATAACAGGATATAAATAAACGTTACAATAGGTGTATAAACTAAACATATTAATAATATAAAATTACAATACAAAGTTGAGGACTAGGATTGTGGTTAGGGATTATGAAGGGACGGCGAGCGTCCAACATGGTGATGGGCGTCGCGGCGAAAATATACAATAGACGGCGAGCGTCATGTTTGGGTCCGTAGTGGACATTTGTGGACGAACAAATGTCCTTTGGTGGCAGCGTCAGAAGGCTCAATGGCGGCAACGCCAGAGCAGGCGTTGTGGTGACAACGCCCTAAAGGCTCTATGGTGAGCAATACCAGAGCAGACGGTGTAGTGAGGTCCGTAGTGGACGTTTGTGGACGAACGAGTGTCCTTTGGTGGCAGCGCTCTGAATACTCGATGGCGGCAGCGCCAGAGCAGGCGTTGTGGTGACAGCGCCTTGAAGACTCTATGGCGAGCAACGCCAGAGCAGGCGGTGTGATCCGTCGCGCCGAATATCGTTGTGTAGATTCGGTGACGGAATGTACGAGGCGCTGATCGCTGATGCTTTGGCGGGGGCGCTCTGCAAGAAGGCCAGTTGAGTGTTAGGGACTAGTGAAAGGCTGATGGCTGATGTGGTCCTAGATTCCAGGCAACGCTGCGGTACTTCCGAGTATCCACACGGTTTTGTGCCCTGGCAGTGGTGTATCTCGGCCCTGGCAGCCGTGCGGGAGCAGCGGTTGATGGCACTGAAATGCTGTCTATGTCCCGAGTCGTTAGAGCCGGCTGTCGATATTTTGCCACTGGCGCGGCGAAATATGGGGCGCCCCTGTAGGAAGAATGATTTGCCCCGGGCGCGACCAAACTATGGGGCGCCGCTGATGTTAGTAGCGCAGAGACCGGGCTCTCGGGCCTTCCTTCTCTAGGAACGTTGGACTTCCTTCGAGACGTTCTTCTCCATCGTCGTTGCTGGAGGCGGTAGATGCCACGTACAGGAACGAACGGCAGGGGGGTTCAGCGTATAGCGAGCGGTAGCGCTGACTCGAGCGTAAAGCGAGTCTAGACGACTCCGCGTAAAGCTTGTCGTAGCGGCGAACTCAGCACAAAGCGGGTTTGTGGGCTCGCGTAAAGCGGGCCTGGTGGCGAACTCCGGGTAAAGCGCGTTGTTGTTGTAGCTCAGGCGTAAAGTGAGCTATACTGACCAGATGGAACTCGTAGCGGTTCTGGGTTTGGAGCCACTATTTATACTAGCTAACTGCGTAATTTGGGGAATTACCGGATTTCAGCCAATAGGGTTTTAACTCCGCCCATTGATAGGGTCATTTTCGCAATACCTGCTAAAAATGCGCGGGTTAAGTTAATTAACGGTTTTCAGGTGTCGGCACGACTCATGTGGTCTTAGTGACGTGAAAGAGCGAGCAGTGCGACCACCGGCACGCGTGCAATCCACGGTAACAAAACTATTAAAATGTCAGTACTAATATACGGTTCGGAAACCTGTGTAAAGGAAGTAATTTTGATATTGTTTCAGAAATAAAATTTCATAAATAAATTCAATGTGATCATCCAGTTAGAGCAAAATATTAAAAATATTAAATGATACCACATAATCTATTACTTAGAAAGGACACTTAAGCGTAGACATGTTCAGTGGCGTATACATAAAGGGTAAGGGGGGCACATATGATGTTATCAATAAGACAGTTGCATCCCCTGCAACTGTCAGCGCACGGGCCGCATATTACTCGCAAAATAATTTTTGTTGCCCCTGAAGCATTCATGAAAAAAAGTGAGTTATTATCGATAAAAATATATTAAAAACTGCAAAATATACTCCCTACTAGTTTTTCTGGTTATAAAGAAATTTCATGGAGCCCTTCGGAACATTTGAAGTTTCGCACTGCTTATCATTTTAATGAAAAGTAGACTGCGACCCAAATGAGTTAATTAATATTCCATTATTTGTTGATAAAAAGAATGTAGTTGTTAATTCAAGTATCAAAAACTTTCATTTAATATCCCTTAAAATTCTACAAACTTTTTTTCTTCATAAATACCTTCATATTTTATATTTTTAGTCTCGCGGGATATATTTTAAGTCTCAGTATTTCTCTTACATGTATTTAATTTTCTACATTCAGACGCTTGGCTACAATTTCTGCGGAACGGACAGACTCATATGATGGAATTTTTTGATTATATCTACGAAGACTTAAAAAAATATGAATTTTTTTAAATTAATTTTAATACATATCATAGTAAATAGCTTATATATTGAAAATGCATAAGCTATTTTACTATACGACTATTTTAAATATGTTAAATTTTCATTTCGTTGGACTTCCAGGGAAGGCACGTGACTCCCCCGCCGAATACGCCACTGGACATGTTTATTACTGTAATTTGAGACCTTTGTAAAATTAACATGAAAAGGAAATCGTAAATTCTTATACTGATGACAACTCTGTCAATTAATAGATAAGAAACTATTAATCTCTGTTTTAAAATAAATATGAGTTTGGGTTAGTTATTTAGGTAGATAATACAATTTAATTTATGAATAATAACTGTCGTCCGGAAGACCGGGATGTGATATGATATTTAACAGTTGGGCGATGTAAACCTCTCAGGGCAATTCTGTTTTAAGAGAAGTTGAGTTTAAACCGTCATGAAGTTAGGAGATGTTTAAAGAAGTGGAGACTAAACATGTGATAAGTTAAAGTAGTCCAGTTAAGACAACCATTGGTTACAGATATTTAGAGTGTTCGATAGTGTAATATTGTAATTCCTTGTTCCGTATGTATGTTAGTGTAGTGTCCAGTTAAAAAATGGAGATAAAATATTCAGAGACATGTGGGAGACAAATGGTTTTAGACGATGTTAGTCAGGACTGTGGTGTCCAGTGGATAAATAAATGTTTGTGGTAATGAGTCTCTCGAGTGTTTAGTGTTATGAATGTGTGTCTCTTTGGATTTAGCTGTCATCGTATAATTGTAAGTCTAGTGTAAATAATGAAAATATTAAACTGTATCGTAATTAAGTCAGTTAGTTAACATGTTGACTTTAATTCAACAACCTTAACTTCTTCCTAAAAATCATAGCAACTAGTCAGCGAACATGGGGATTCCAGACCTGATCCGCTCACAAATCTTGGAAAATCATAATGTGAGTGAGACCTAGAGTTTGAGGGATGTACAGACTAAGTGCGAATGAACTATATCGATATTATACATTGACATTTCATGTTGTATAACAGAGGATCACCACACCTGGACGGTAACAAAAATCGTGGAAAATCTGCTCCGCTAGTTTTGAATGTAAAATTCTTCGAAGTATAATTTATTCACAATGTTTTTCCCATCTGAGTACGCCATGGTTTTTTTTTTGTTAGGCTGCATGAAATTTGACATTTAAAAAATAATGACATTCTTCCAGACTTATTAATATTCCAAACTTTTTATATTTTTAAATATAAATAAAATACATGAAAATATAGTAGGTAAATAAAATTTACATAATTTTTTTAATATTTCATTTTCACATTCTAGTCTCTGTCTGTAGCTACCAATAAAACTGCTAGCATAACATGGCCTACTGAGATGAGGAAACATCGTGATTGGAATATATAATATACAAATCAATTAAAAAAGGACCAAATGAATGGTGAATTAGTGTGTACCATGAAATACAAACAGAATATGATGACGGTGATAATGTAGTCGTGATTAAATTACAATGACTCAGATTAAAATATTTACACCGTATTACTATGGATACAGTACTGCAAGATGTGATGCCGTTGCGGACGGACAAAGATCGTGAAATCTTCTAGTGACCACTGGTGACAATGAGATAGAACTGGAAAAAGTGATTATATAAGACGAGTGCTTCCTGGGTTGGGAAGTTAGTCAGCAAGTCAATTCCATGCAATCGAGTAACCAGTAGCAACAAAGTTAGTGTAATTTAACGCAGCTGTAGAGTGACTCAGTTGAGTGAATGCTGGGCTTAGTCAGCGATACACGATAATTGGAAAGTTCAATTGTGGCAGGTATAAGTGTAGAGATGTATTGATTGTTTAAGTGACATTATTGTAAGATGATTTAGTGTATAAGCCCAGTATTTAAGAATTTTAATAAATATACAAAATCAAACCAAAGTTGTCTTATCTTTTATTGTTTCCACGTAATAGTATATTCAGTCAACAAATGGTCGAACAAGTATTTAACCAGAAGAGTTGGAGTTGGGAGTCGAGTAGTCGAAGCTTTTTGGAGGAGTCGGAGTCGGGAGTAGGAAAAAGTGATGGACTCCCGACACTTTAATTCAATTTTTATCAAGGATGAGAACAAACCGAAAATGAAAGCAAAATAAACATATTACCAGAATTTTTAAAAGCACGGAAACAGGAACGGCATTTTGTTCTCGGTTCAAGAACAAAAATGAAATTATAAATATACAATACCGATTTTAACCGGTTTTCTTCAAGCTTTCCAGTTTAAAATTTGATTAATACTGTTCGTATTAACAGATTAATACGATGCAGATAAAAAAAAACAAAATATTGGTTTTACTCATATCCATTTTATCTGTTTTTGTATACTCTGTTTATTATGTTTAAGCGGAATTAAACTGGATTTTCAGTTTCTCAAGTTGAAACGAGCTTCGTGCTTAATTCATGTTTCATGTTGACAGCCAAAATCTAAATGTCAAAAGGAAAAAGTGACATATTATGAAAAAGTAAATAAAATACAAAAGTTAGTGAAAACTATAATAGTATATTCGAAAATTTGTATTAAAAATGACACAAAAAGTCATGATGAAATGATAATGACTTGTTTATAAAAACTGCTCATCCCAATCCAAGATATTTATTATAAGTATTGTCTGTATCCTTAGTATCAGCGGAAAGTTACTAACTTTTAACGATTAAATGAGGCTTTTTATCATTTTGTTTAACAAAAGCCCACTTCGGTCGTTAAAAAGTGAGCTTAAGTAATAACTTAAGAAAATATAAAATACATTTAGTACCGCTTAAACATTGGAGTGAAAGGAGTCGGGACACGGAGTCGGAGTAAGAATTATGAGTCGGAATCGGGAATTTTTCTGCCGACTCCCCATCTTTGTATTTAACTCTCCGAAATTTGACAAGCCACACGTAGAAAACGCTGGATTTAATGGGCGATCCAGGATTTCACGAAGGAAAATATAAGATACTAGAAAGAAAAAAACAGAAAATAGAACCAAGTGGAGGAATATCGTGCAGGAGGCCTCAATCTATATGGGATTATAGAGCTACGATGATATGATGATGATACAGCTGTATGGAATAGGAATCCGTGATTTTTTCTACCTGTCTTTGAGATTTTTCAACCGAGCTATGTTCTTCTCTTAAGTATTCTTTTTCTTCCCTCCTAAAATATATCATTGAAATCTGAGAATTTATTTGTTTATACTTCCTGGGCGATAGGTTTTTCTAAGTCCGCATATGTGTACAATATGCGGGTTAAAGAACTGTATGCACTTGCCAAAGTTTCAACTCTCCAGGTTTAACCAATTGGCTACAATTCTACCGTACATACGGATAAACAGACAGACAGACAGAGAGACATACAGATGGAAAACAAAAAGACAGACATTCTTCTTAATTTTCTTATAAAGCTAAAACATAAATTTTTCTGCGTAATTTTGCCGTAAGAATTTTTTACTCGCTAATAAATTAATCACAATTAATTTCTACTTCGCATTTCAGAAGAGAAATCAGTTAGCAAGAGTTTTGTACCGATTAAGCGGTTTTTTATTCTACATTCATTGTTGCTTAGGTCACGAAAATATTGATTAAATAATAAAGTTACGAGATTTTTCAGAATATCCAGTGCATGTGTATAAATCGAACGTTGCTATTGTATACGAGTCAGCAGTATTTTTATTTCACTGAATTAGAGGTTTGCGGAAACCCTTAGAAATAACGTTAACGTTGCCGATAATCATTTTGCAATCATTTTTAAACGAATTGTATTACTGATATTATCTTTTGTTACATTGTAACACATCGGATATCGAATGAATAGTAATCGCATATTCCTAAAATTTAGTGCGCAAAAGGAAATAGTACGAAACTGGGTTATTTTAACATGGTAAAAAGAGGTAGCTGTCAATAGCAGAACATATTCAATACATACCACCCAGTTTTCAAGTACCGATCACAATTTAAATGATTGTTTAGTAACTGACCTTTGAATTGTGTGATTATGCGTAAAAGTTTGATGAGGTAGTTACAAAAGTGTGTTATAATAAAGTAAGCATTTTAAAGGTTCTTATATAGGTTCTTAACGTCTGGGACTTTCGGCAGCTAAGGAAAGATCTCTGTGTTTTCTATAGAAGCTACGTAGTGAGCGTGACATGTTGATTGGCCTATCACTCCTGTACAAACAGATACTTATTCTTAAGTACTGATTACTTGAGTGTAAGCAATTTTGCACAGTATCAACAATTCTTTTGTATGAACAATCGGTTAATGGGATTGTAATAGCAATATGCAATAGTTTTAACATACAGCCAGTATTGAGTATGAATAACTAAAGCAGAATTCCAGCAGAATCAAATGTAATATTTACAAAGCACTTATACAACCAGTGCTCACATACTGATTTAAGTCCTGATTTTTCTAATAAAACACAAATATCATCACGAATTATTCGTGCTTTTCAAGTAAAAATGCTCAATTTTCTCCTATTTTGAAAATAATAGCCTATTCCACGACAGACAGTACGGATTCAGATCCAACAGGTCTACTACTTGCGCCATTCTATCTTTTCTTGATGAAATATCAAACGGTATCGTATCTGGTGAGTTTTGTTTGTCAACTTTTTTAGACCTAACGAAAGCTTTCGACTGTGTATCTCACCAGATTCTATTAAAAAAACTTGCATATTATGGCTTTGATGATCGCAGTTGCAAACTAGTAGAATCCTACCTACGGGAAAGGAAACAGCAAGTGTTAGCTAAAGACCATAAATCAGATCTCCTGACCGTTAATATAGGGGTCCCACAGGGTTCCATTCTTGGTCCCTTACTGTTCCTGATATATATCAACGACTTCCCGACTTATACGGATCAAACCAGTATACTCTATGCCGACGACACAACGTTGGTTTTCAAATCACGCTCCCTGACTAACGCCCTGTCACGCAGTGTATCTACGTTAGATAAAGCTAACTACTGGTTTGATACCAATAAACTATCACTAAACCTAGATAAGACCCAACAAATATTAATAACACTACGCAGAAATGATTTCGCTAACCAGGACCACGTAAAATTCCTAGGCTTGCATGTTGATCCCAACCTAACTTGGCATCAGCATGTAACCTGCTTATCAAGCAGACTGTGCTCAGTTATATTCCTATTCCGAAACTTAGTACAGTCTGTAACCAGGGATGTTCTAATGGTGGCGTATTATGCATTATTTCACTCTCACATATCCTACGCACTCTTAGCATGGGGACATTCTCCAGCTGCTGACAGAGTATTCGCTCTACAAAGGCGAGCCATTAGAGTTCTGACTTCGACTCCTTACAGAACAGACTGTCGACACCAATTTAAAATACTTAATATTATGACGCTACCATCTTTATATATTTATAACTCTCTGCTACATATGCACAAAAAACAAATAAGCAATCTTCCCACTTACTGTAGTGTTCATAACTATCACACAAGAAATAATTCCAACATATATCCGAATTTTTTAAGACTGAGTAAATCAAGAAATTGTGAGAACTATTTCGGAATTAAATTTATGAATAAACTTCCAAGCACTATAAAGAATTTAGATTACAACAATTTTAAATCTACAATAAAAAAATTCTTTGCTGAAATTGCATTTTACTCCACAGAGGAATTTCTTATGTATCAATTCTGATATTATTTGTAACTATAATCCTGTATGACTGACCTAAAACATGATATAGTATGTAATTAAGTCAATAAACTTATTATTATTATTATTATTATTATTAATTTATACAGCTTATTAAGTAATAGAGCTTAAGGTTCTATCAACTTTTATAAAAAATAAGGGTTAAGGAGAAAGTTTAATTCGCCCGTGGGATAGAAAAGTTATGTTTTTTAGTGCTTGGCTTTGAGCAAGAAATGAAACACACATATACATGACCAGCCCTATGATCTTTGTATAGTCATATAATTATTTTTAGGAACGAATCATTGAAGTCGGAGTATGGCTAGCCACTTACACTAACATTATCTGAAGGCAAAAATTCCGTGATGAATCCGTGTCTTCTTTGAATGAACCTGCCCATTTTGTCACAGAGGCACTGCTGTTTATATAAAGGTATATCTAGTAAAATAAAGTCAAGGGCCATATGCCTATCAAATAAACGGGATTACGTTGTGGAAGTTTACCGCAAGAATGGTCCTCGAATAATTAGAGTTCCGCATATAGATCTCCACATTATCTCACCTTCTGTAACTTCTAAAAGACTTTTGATCAACTCCAGCACCAAGTTATCTCGAGAACTCGAACGTATTTCGAAACTTATAATTTTGATAATGGTATAAGGTACTCGGACATGCCGCGTTCTTCATACGCCTTGTCAGTGAAAATATGAACGACTTAAAAAGAGTTCGCCAAGGTTCTGCGTTATTCCCAATATTTATCAACATCGTTCTGGGAAGCATAGTGGGAATAGTCACGAAATAATATGGTATTAATTGGAATATAGGATATTATGTTCGAAAATTATGATTATGTGTATATCTGTCTACCACCTATAGTCTCACACACATAATGGTATGCAATAAAAACGATATTGGCTAGCAACAACTGCTACCTGCGCAGGACTGTACATAATCAACATGAAAACTAATGCCTGACTTTGAATTCCTCTAAGAGTATATCACTACTCTTAAGCAACAAATGATGCAAGATATTTGAGATTCCTGTAATTTTTATACTATGCTTCTTGCAGATGGAGGAACCAAAAGACATAAACCAAAGAAAACTAAAACCTTATTTTAACACCAATGTAAAAAGCATTCACTCACAGTCAACTATTCTGGGAAACAAGTGGGAGTAAATATTGATTGGAAAGGATAACAAATCAAGATTTCTGCGAACATACTGGACAAGAGTCAATTCAGATTCAAAATTGCCGTAGAAAATTAAACTTGATTGAGTACATCTTAAGGCGACCAAACACCAACATTGCTATGACGACTCTCGAATGGAACCCGCAAGATCCCGACAATAATCTTTCTCGTTCCAAATTTTGTTCTTTATTATCTCGGCTCTAGTGTGACCATTCACAGTCCTTAGACACTGAATCAATGCAGTCTGCAGCCACATCTTTTCTGTTTCGCTCGCAATATAATACTTAAATATATTACTCTTGATATCATCATTATTGAGGACAAATATATAGTATCCTTCTAGCTGTGTCAGTTGGTAACAACGTAATGTGTTTGTTTAATATTTAATACTTAAGCGTAAGTTAAATTTAATGACTTAATTCTAGTAGCGAAATATTAACAAAAATTGCAGTATTTATATTCACCTCAATCATTTTTAATCAATTACTGGTAAATAAAGCCTCTGAGTTTTACTAAAACTTCATTCTATAATACCTTAATTGTGTTTTAACTGTATCCTTGTTTAATGAGAAAAATCGATGACCATACCAGGGGATTTACATCATAGGTACACTTTCCCACAGGTTCACCTAAAAATTAAAGAAAAAAACATAAAATACATCCGGATATACACAATGGACTTTGATTTGCAATTAACGAGCGCGTGAAAAACACCAAACGATTTTTAAACATGCTGGATAATTTATTTTGTTCTAGTTGGCATTTGTTTTGCTGTGTGCGTCATGTTGCAAAACACAACTGCACCAGTTTGGAATACCCAGAGAAATTTACTAGTTTGTACACTTATACATTCGTATGAATTAACTGACCATAGGCGTAGATGATATTTCTACAAGCCACAACGAGTGTTTCTACTTTTTTTGAAATATTATATTACCTCTACAGTTGCACCTGAGTAGGTTACATAAAGGTGTAAATATTGATGATAACAATTTTAACCATTTGTGTTCTGCTAATATTATCCTTATTAGCCTGCACATCAACATATTTAAGACCAAAATAATGAGCCAAGACAACTTCTTGCAACTGTCCGCTAGTTTGTAAATTTGGGATATTTACTCTAGTTGTGGAAATATAATCAGTCGGCAGATTTTGCATGCCGTAGGAATGTGGGTACCAAATAAAAGGTTTTTCGGGCGACCATTACAAAAACAGTTCTTTTCCATCATCTAGTACTTGACAAAAAGTAAATCTTTTTCGGTCTAGGCCGATTCGCTTATTCTTTTGGCTCCTGGATGCCAGAGCTATCTATGTGTCATTTCTTAAGTTACAAAAACTCCAGGTTACACGGAAACAACTGACAGTCAAACATTTATAATTGTAACAATTGTTCGATAACCATAAATTATTCAAGGTAAATAAATAAATTTAATTTTTCTAATAAAAATTACTTTTGGTCGCCCAAAAAATATAATGAGCACCTTTACCAAAAAGATCTACTTTTTGGCCATGGTACACAAATAACTATTTCATGAATTCAAGTCACAGAAAGGAAGTTCGTAAGAGCTGTTCATGGTTGAACAAAAACAATATTAGAAATAATTGCATAAGTTATGAACTCAACTTTTACAATGTAGTAAATAAGGTAGACCCGAAATGATCTCAAAGAATCGGAGTATTACATTTATATAAATTGATGTTAAATGGAAAAGACACAAGAGTGAAGATATCTGATAATTGTACTGAAAGGTGAATATCACTACGGAAATGAAATGGAGTCTTTGAAAACTGATGGAGAAATTACAAGAGTGGACACGCTTAGCAATGTACTCCTAAGTGAGAATCACACTAAAAATAAAATAGGATGATTACAATAGATAGGAATCATTACGGAATGAGAATGAAAGATGAGAGAAGGGTAATAAGGTATCATTACGGCGAGTAGAAGAAATGTAGAGACCACCAAAGAATCAATCCAGTAAATATGGGTGTACAAGAAAAGTAGGAAGACCTAATTTAACAGAGTAAGGCGGAATATTCGTGTGAATTAGGTAAAAGGTCTAAGTGTCTAAGGAGTTAAATAGAAGAGTCGAGTCTTTCTATTTAAGAAGACATGGGACGACAATTTGAATATACGTTGGATTATCGTACATGGAAAAAACTCGCAAAGGATGAGAGCAGATAGTAAAATATCGAACTATTATTAACTCGTAGTACACAAGATAGCTGAAAAGAACTGATATTTAACAGAGTGGAATTGAAAACTTAGGTGAGTAAGGCAAAAAATCAATTTGACCTGCAGTGTCCAATAAAAAATCGGAAATCGAATAGTTTTATCGCACTGATTGTAAATAAAATCAATATTTTGAAAGAATGAAATTTTATATAAAGAGTTAATGAAATTTGCAAAAAGGGGAGCAAAACAGATTTATATAGTGCGTGTTTTCTTCCAGACTGAAAAATATTTTGAGTACGGTTATGAACAGTCAGAAACATTCGTGACAAAACAAAACAACTAAACTTCATTTGTGGCTACTATTGACAACAAAAAGTGTTCTGTTGTAGAAAGTTTCGTTAAATTTATTACTAAACCACCCTGTTTTGTGCATGAAAATGAAAGTAGAAGAAACAAATATTCTCTCCCCTGTACAAACATACTGTGTTATTTATTCGCCCGGCTTTAATCTGGTACGTGTATAAAATTTGATTACAACGATTTATTTCTAATATCTACTTTAATATTTTTACATTTTATCCAAAGGTAAAACGTATCACTGTGTTACTGTATGAAGTTCTGCTTTGTAATCAAGAAGAATAACATTTTTTCGATTAATGAGTGCGGGTCGCTGTTCAATCTAACTTGGATAGAGATATACAATATTTAGTTTCCCTGCTAATTCCCGAGCACTTTGGCATGTATGCATTCTAACAATAATTTTGTGGGATTATGTGTCTGCAGGAATTTAGGTGAAAGACCAGTGTTAGTGTTTTAATGATTCTGTATTATGAATCGATATGATGTTAACGGTTCGGAATTCTGTAGGTAACTGACTAACGTTGCTAACCAGAGAGGTGGTTTATTGTAGTGGTCCGGATAGTTTATAACCTCTTTCGGTAAAAATAATTTCTAATGTAACAGTTGTACGTGACTATTTATAAAATATAAAACAAGTAACTAAAATTGTAAATATTAAATTGTTACTTTGAATTTACCTGACAGTTTAACAGAATTTTGAGGTTAATAGTTCGTTTAACAGTAATATACAAAAGTAATAGAACATATTAAATTTAACAGTTACTTTACAGTGAATTGTGAAAATTTGTCAGATGCGTCATAAACCATGTGCTGCTACATAACAATTATGAAGGCATGTGAGCGCTTGGTATCTTATGTCTAACGAAATTTCACAAACCAATTTCCAATTTACTGGTCAATTTTCGTGCCGAAAATGCACTTTCAACAACTCCGTTTCACTAACTACAAATGTATTGACATGTATTGTATGTATTGAAATGTATAAACACAAATTAAAACATGTATAAATTTATTATTTTAATGCGATGTCTGACACATAGTTGACGAGAATCCTGATGTCGATTGATCGACTGGGAACCTATAAATAAATATATATGAATATATAAATATATATGTAATAGGATATAATTAAATGCTTTAACGAATAAATACAATGTAATTGAGGAAAAACAATTTGGATTTAGAATAGGAAAAAGTTCGCAAGATGCATTGCTAAACTTAACTACTGAAATTAATAACAATTTAGATAAATCAATTCATTCAGCAACAGTCTTTCTAGATCTGGCTAAGGCTTTTGATACGGTTAGTCACTCTATCCTATGTCAAAAGCTAGAGTCATACGGAATTCACGGAGTATCTTTAACCTTCTTAAAAAGCTACTTAACAAATCGTGAGCAAAATGTGTTAATTGGTGATCAGCTAAGTGAGAATGGTATTATAAATGTGACATTCCTCAAGGATCTGTTTTAGGACCTACACTCTTCAATTTCTACATCAATGGTTTACTTCAATTAAATATTCATGCAAAATTATTATCTTATGCAGATGATACAGTTCTTTGTGTATCTGGTAATTCCTGGAATGAGGTTTCAAGCCATCTGTCACATCGCATGACTTCACTGAAATATTGGTTTCATAATAACGTCTTATCTTTAAATCAAAATAAAACTTTTTTTATGCCATTCACTTCATACGCTAATAATCTACCTTCTCAAAACATTATAATAATTCACGAATATAATTGCATAATATCATGGTTGCACGTCTCATGAGACGTGCTCTTGCAATACAGTAATAAGAAAAACATATTCTATTAAATACTTGGGAATATATATTGATTTACATCTTAAATGGGACATTCATATAAATACTTTGGTATAAAAATTACGTAAATTTATTTACTTATTCAAAACGTTAAGAAATATCTTGAATTTGAGATTTCTTAAAGTCTTATATTTTAGTTACATACAGTCACTAATAAACTATGGAATATTAGTGTGGGGAGCCGCGCCCCAGTATCATCTAAGTAAACTAGAAGTAACTCAATAACTTATTCTCAAATCATGTTTAAAAAAAAAAAATAATAATAAATAAAAGATATTCTAGCCAACTTTTATTCTCAGACTTAAAAAAACTTTATTTACTTTCAATTTTAAAATATATGTTTAAAAATTATTTTACTAACAATATATATCTACCAAACCATTCTTATTCAACTAGAATTAAAAGTAATAATTTGTCTTATAATAAATATAACTTTCAAAAAAAAAGGTCAAAAATATTTCTTGCATTACATACCTAAAATTTTTAACTTGTCTTTAAGCATTTATAATTTTAAATTTGCCAAAGTATGTTCGTACACATCGTATATTAATAAAATTTAAAAAAATCGTCATTGATATTGACTTAAATGATTTAAATATATTATTCGAGTAATTAGGCTTATTTTCAGTTAAAATATATATATATATAGACTTGTGTATATTTATATACACAAGTCGTACCACCACGTATTTCCAGTGGTCTAGTTTTGGCAATGTTGAAGTTTTTTATTTTATAGTTCAATTTACTTTAGACTGAATATGACTGGATTTCACAGTCGAAACGTCTCTTAGTATATTTTAATTAATTTAATTAATAAATTTTGACGAATAAATAAGATTTTTTATTTCTCCTTATACTATTTTCGTCAAGAACTACATTCAACTTGTGTATATATATATTTTGACAATTTAATTTAATTATATTTACTATCAATTATTCACTATAACATTACGACAAGTTTCATTTAAACTTAGTAATAATTTCTTTATATATTCATACATATCTGATTATTAATACTGTAATATGTATTTTTGTTTTAATTTTATTATGGTACATTTGTTATAACACTTACACTTTGCACCTTTTCTTATTTATGTATCAATGAATTATAATAAATGTTTTTAATATTATTATATCTATTTTGCCAATAACGTATTTGAACTGGTCCTACCAACATACATCTTTAATTTTTATCTTCGTTTGTTATATTTGAATATATTCACATAAACAGCAACCCTATCTTGAACATGGCAAGGGCGACTAAAACAGAGTCGTACTACTTTCTCAATACCCGAAAGAACCACATTGCTTAAATTTGATAACCTTGTCGGTTGAAACATACGCTTTTTCTAGAAAATTATCCTCGACCTTAGCACTATTGCGTTAAAACTAAGTGACATTTTCTTTTTCCAAATAAGTAAAAGCTTGCCAGGTATGTCAGATATTATAAACATTTGAATAACTAATGAGTTATTACAATTAGTTTCCGTGAGCGGAAGTTACTTATGTAAGGCCGCGAACATACAGAAAGCTGGTTAATCAGCGCTGACAATCGGTACCAAAAACAAGCGCACTGGGTTACTGGTTGAGCACACGCTAAATGCCGATATTGCATGTGACACTGACAGATGACATACCTATATATTGAGGTTTTTATTATTTTTTCCTATTTATCGTACATTTTTTAATTATATTGGCCTAGCATAGAGTGAACGCTAGTTTTGAAAGTGTATAGCTACTCTTTCGTATATTGGCTCAAATACATGTTGAAATAAGTGAAAATGGCGAGTACTGATTCATCTTTGGATGAGTTGTTTTTAACAGAATCACTATATTTAAAAATGGAACCAAAGAAAAAGGTATACATGCAATACATCAAGAAAGACGAAAATATGGTAAATACCACAACTTTTTTCCTGAATTAAAAGATGATGCAAGATTTTTTAAATATTTGTTTGTTTCGGCGCTGACAACAAGCTGCTTAAACTGCTTAAACGTTTCGGTAAGCGGGTAGCCGACACCGACCGGCGCCGACCAGTACATAGCGTGTACGGTTATATTTGAAAACATGGACAGATACTGCGGCAGATCAACGCTTGTGTATGTTCGCGGCCTTACTTACCTAATATATAGGTTATCCAGGTGGGGTCAGTAAAACTTCAAAGGTGTTTACCTTCATTAATTTTAAACAAAAAAATTTATCACAGATCCAATTAGAATAAGTTACAGAGTTATAGTTTATTGACAAAAATGTGCAAGACTTTTAACAAATAACGTTTTTTTCAGGAATTCAAATATTAACATAGTAATAACTAAATAAATCACAATAATTGTTCAAAATAACCACCTGCGGCTTAAATACACAACTTCTCACGGTCAAATACGGCGTTTCTCGCATTCTCTAAAATTTGAGGATTAAGACGAATTTCAGCTGCTGCAATAAAATTCTTTGAAGTAATTCGGGCCAATTAGTCTTAAGGCGCCGACGGACACAAATCACAGCCAACGTTACGTTGGGGTTGGTGCTGGGTGACGTTCGCTTCGGAGCTGGCATTTTCATCACAGGTCAAGAGGGTTTGATCAACGTTGGTGCAGACTTGCATATGCATATAAGTATCGTACATACGACACGAACACACTTGTAATCACATCAGATCTTAATATTGTTCTAAAAATTAGGTTATAATCCTAATTATTTAATTAAGTGTTGTTTTATTAATTTTTAAAGTAAAAAGTAAATTTTTATACATTAAATCTAATTGAAATATCTGTAGACGTACAGAGCATTGTGCATTTTATTTATGTATTATATATTATAAATTAATATATTTTGATGGTAAGAGAGTAAAGAGCGTTTTATCTTTTTTAAGGATTTTGTAGGTATGAACAAAAACCCCTTATACCGTCATTTTGTCGTCTGTCTGTCTGTTCGGTAAAAATTGTAGCCAAACGGCTAAACCTAGATAGATGAAATTTGGCACGCTTATACAACTCTTTGACCCGCACGTAAAAAACATACTAAAACATCTAAAAAACATATCCCCTAAAAATATAAACAAATATGTGCTCATCGAACATAAAATATTTTTTTTAATTCTTAGTAGGGTATCAAATGAAAGCCCTTAGTGCGTGGATTAACGATCAAAATTTTATTTTTGCAAAATAAATTATTATGACGTCAAAATTGTGCAAAAATTTTTTTTGTCCCACACCCTGTACCCAAGATGGTTTAAACTAAAAACCTGAAAAAATTCTGAGTAATGTACATTGGTGTGAACCAGAATAGTACAACAGGAATTTTTGATCAGATTATGTTTTCGGAAAATAACGCATTTTTTGTGTTTTTTGGTTGACGACGTAAATATGTTTTGTAAGACAGTAAACCAGAATGACTTCATGGTGTAGTAGTTAGACATCTCGCCTCCTAAGTTGCAAACTACGGTTCGTTTCCTGTCACAATTTTAGTTTTTCTGTTTTTTTTTTGCATTTTTATTTTCTTTAAATTATTTTGTCAAAATTCTAGATATATTTTGGAAAAAGGTGCATTTAATTATTAAAAGCGTAAATTTAATTACCAGTGGGAAGTGTTGAAATTATAATTTAATTCTATGTTTCAATGTATACGAAATCAGAGGGGCGGAACTTATTACTTTGTGGGAGTAGTAATTTCAGAAATAAAATTTCATTATTATTTAAAATAAAATTATTCAGTTAGTTAAAAGTATTCAAATTATTCAAATATAAAAACTATACTATTTTAAGATAAAAATTCTCAAAGATTAGTTGAGCTATCACATATTTTTCTAGTTAAGTGTTAAAATGATTCGGAGTGAATTACGGTCGTATATTATATGATTTGTTTGAAAGAACGTTACTGTTTAGATCAAATAGCATTGGTCAAATGTTTATATAGATGGTGATAGGCGACAATATATTTGATTAAATTACAGTTTAAATGACATAAACGAACCTCGTTAACGGGTTAAACACCGTGAGTGTTGTGAGGTGTTTAGCGGCTTGTGAGGTGAATACGGTGATTGTGAGGTTTTGTGTTTGAGTGTTTCTCATGGGATTTTACAGCCAGCATTAAATTGTAAGTTCTAGTGTATTTAATAACCTTCGATTCTAACTAAACATTAAACATAGAATAAGTAAAATGCAGACTTTAATTCAAACACCTTTATTCCTCTCATAAAGAATCTAAACAACCGACCGGCGGATCCTTTAGGTTTTCAGACTTGATACCGCTCGCAAGTCTTAGAATCCACTAT
The DNA here is from genome assembly GCA_963971575.1 of Liopterus haemorrhoidalis. NCBI lineage: Eukaryota > Metazoa > Arthropoda > Insecta > Coleoptera > Dytiscidae > Liopterus > Liopterus haemorrhoidalis. Next base: position 59,400,095 of record OZ020611.1, read on the forward strand.
GTGGAGGGCCTTTCAAAGTAAGTACCATGAAGTACAATGAAATTACTTAAAATCATTTAGCCAACCTTGATGTTTCAACCGATCCTATAAATGCCTCTACAACTTAAAACAACCAATGGAAGCCAAAGGCGCAATTTTCAAAATCTTTATGAACCTTGCTATATATAAAAAAAAAAAAAATACTGCACATATTTAGAAACCTAAATATTGGTACTTATTAGGCATTCAAATTAAAATTAACAAAAACATATTTTAACATAAAATTTGTTTTGACATCCCACATACTAAATACCTGCGAAACCCTGAAATGTGTGAAAATTCACACTTCACATCAATTTTTTCCTTTAAAAATAATTGGCTTGCCGTCAAAAGAGAGATCGAAGCTGCGAAGATAACTTCACTTTCACTGTTAGAAGCCATTTTACAAACGTTGGCCCATGATCTCTATTTTTGCGCTTGACCTGCGCATTAGTGAATACCTGCCAATGCTAAATGTTACGTCCAATATTGGTATCAGCGTTGGCGAACGTTGGACACATCATATGTAGACAGCTTTAGAATTAGGTCTGTTTCACATTCAGAAAAATTCTTTCATATGTCCCCAAAAGTAATAATTTAGCGGCGTTAGTCGGAAGCTCATGCTGGCCAAGAGATTGGTACAGTTGGTTAAAAACAGGAAGTGCTCAATCTTGTTAAATTTTTAGATACATTTGTGTTTGAGTTACTAAATGAAGGTCTTAAAAATTAATTTGTAGTTAATTTATTTAATTATTACTTCGCTATTATTTGAATTTCTCAAATAAGAAATATCATTAATAAAATGTTTTTAATTTTTCTTTCATTAAGTCACAACTCTGTATCTTTATCGAATCGAACCTATATTGTTAAACCTTTTTTTGCCTAAAATTAATGAAGACGCAAATCCCTGATGTGTCAGATGCTCCCTAGGACAGCGTGTATAGTGAATTTTTACGGTAAAAATAAGATAAGAAAACAAATTTCACATTTCATTAAAACTAAAACAGGCTAATTTGATGTTATTCATTACCTCATACAATTAGTAATTTAGTGTATTATATAGGTCGGTTGTCAGAGTTTTTTAAGTTCAGGATCAGTAAAGTACGACGGATAATCTAGAAAACAGAGATTAAATCAAATCAGCGTACTACACACTGAAGTGGATATTCGTGTAGTCCAGAACTGGAGTAAAACTCCATGAATCAGGGCGCAGGGCAAAGAGATCAAGATCACAGTATGTAGTTACCGGGAGATAGGCTGTTTCACTCCAACATAATATCGGAAATAAATTGTTAAATTGCATTTTGTGATTTTTATAAAATTCTTTTCAACAATTGTGTGAAATTAAACTTTTTCACCATATTCCGATGTATACTGAATGTAAACAATTCCGAGATTAAGTCAATAGATTCAGTTGTAGGCTCTCGTTGAAATATATTGAATAACAGGAAAAGATAAAAAAAAAAAAATCACTCGGTAAGTTTCAAAGAATAAAATAAAACAAGTTTATTTGATACGTATTTCGGTTTATGAGACCATCTTCAGAAATACAAAGGGTTACAGAAATTCTTCTTCTTAATCTAACATCGCGAACGACGTGTAGTGATCACATGATTAGGTGTCATCTACATTTAATACTCTTCGGACTACCCGTCACCAAAAACGTCAAGGACTCGGATCTTCGGCATCTCTAACAGCTGTCATGAGACCCGTTCCTGTGAGATTGGATACAAGGTCGGTCCATCGAGTAGGTGATCTACCGCGGCGGCACTTTCCATCTGGTTTCCCCTGTACGATACGTTTTTCCTAATTATTGTGGCGGTCGACCAATATCGGTTGTGATTCAAAAAAACATCGATGCAGTGAGCAAAATGATTGAAGAAGATCGGCATGTGACTTACCGTGAGATAGAGGCATTCTTTGGCATATCGCAGACTGCAATACGTTCGATTTTGCATGAACATTTAGCTGTAAAAAAAAAATCTGTTCCCGATGGATTTTTCATAATTTGACCGAAGCTCAAAAAAAGGCTCGTGTTGATTGGTGTAAGGGAATACTAAAAAAAATCAACCTAAGCACTGCAAAACCTCTATGTAACATCGTTACAGGTGAGGAAACTTGGATGTATTCATATGAACCGGAAACTAAGCAACAATCCACTGTTTGGGTCTGCCAAGATGAACCGAAACCCACAAAAGTTGTTCGTTCACGAAGCACTTCCAAGAAAATGATCGCTTGTTCTTCGGTTACACTGGATATGTCGCAACCATTCCTTTAGAGGACCGGAGAACAATTAATACTGAATGGTATACAATAATTTGTTTGCCAGAAGTCATCGATAAAATTCAGGAAAAACAACCAAAAACGTCGCATCATCCTTCATCAAGACAATGCAAGCTCCCACACAGCACCTCAAACATTTGATTATTTGAAGGAGAAAAACATCGAATTAATGTCTCATTGCCCGTATTCACCTGATTTTACCCTAACGACTTTTGTTTGTTCCCCAATGTCAAACAAAAAATGCGTGGACAGCGAGTTTCATCACCTCAAGAACTGTTGAAGCCTTCGAAATGTTTTGAGATACCAACTTCAGAGTGGAAAAATGATTCAAGAATTGGTTTGAACGCATGCAACAGTGTATAAATTTTAAAGGTGAATATTTTGAAAAGTTATAAAACATTTTGTTCCAAAAAATATTTTTTCTTTCTCAGTTTTAGTAAAAACATAAAAGGTTGCCTTCATATTGTTACACTAGATATTTCAAAAATTTTAGTTGTTACATATTTTTTTGCTAGCATTGCATATAAATGTAATATACAGCACCAGGTTACAGTGCTATAGAGGTGCAGACAACCTAACCTCGCAGAGGACCCGTAGATGCCCGGAACATTTTTTTTATTGTAAATTTTTTTGTAGGTTAATTAAGAATTTCTAGACATCAGTTCTCAACGTCCATAGAGTCTCATGCGGTCTTCTGTAAATGAAAAGTTTCTGTAATTAAAGAAAGATAATCTATTTTTTGAAGAAAACAATAATGTTATGTCGGTCTACTTTGTCGACAAATAATAACTGTATGATTAATTTATTAGATTCTTTTAATTTTTTGTTGTTGGGTTCTCCTATGAATGTTTACCGCCAACGGCACCTAACAGACTTTATCCAGCATTGCAGGTTTATTAATTTGTTAATCAAATTGAGCAAATTTTAATTTATTTTCTTACAAAATCTCTGCTCCGTCTATGTGCTGGAGTTCCTATCACCTTGACCGCATAAATCACAAAAATGTGGCAAGTCTGTGCTATAGCCCTCTGCGAGCTACCAAACTTTAGTTATGGGTCCTGAGCCATAACTAAAGTGTCAGGACACGAGAACTTTTAAGTAAATTTTAGGCCACAAGGGATTCGTATAACTAGTTAGATATTTCCGAAGTATACCGCGCTAAACCCTATCTGATCTTGTTTATTTTATAAGGTACTTTTAATTTTAAATTTAAGAGCATATATAGTTTGTAAATAACAGTATGAAGTATGGATTATGGAAATATATTCCTTCCTATATTTGCACAGCTTTCCGCAAATATCTTGTTTTAAAAAACATTTTAAAATTATTCTGGAAAATATAAAAAAGTACCAGATTTTGGATATTGGAGAGAAATTGGGAGTTCCTAAGATGAAATTTTTAGGATTTTGTAGGTATAATCAAGAACAAGTTCGTGTATATCATTGAAATTGTGGCCAGAGAGTTGGATCTCGAAAGTCTTGCATAGTATAGTTATTGGGTCCGCACAAAGAAAAACTTTGAAAAAACATATCAGTTGAAAAATATAATGACACATTTTTACAAAATATAAATATACTAGCTGAAAACCCGTGCTTCGCTACGGTATATTGATGGTCTCATTGGCATAAAATCCGCAGTTTGTTTTTAAACTTGTGTATGGGTAACCTTTGTAACAAAAAATCTAGTCGATATCTCATCTGTCCTAAGAGATATTGAGGAACCCGTGTAAAAACATTTTACTCCTTTTCACCAGATAAGGGTCGAACTTGAAAAAATCCTTTCTTAGTGGGTTCTTACTTCATACTGAAAAATGTACTCTCCGAATTTTTTATTTTTAAGAAAAAAATACTAATTTACGCTTTAGGAGTGAAAGAAAACTGTCAAAACTCATATATGCCAAAATCGAATGTTATAACTCAACAACCGCTGGAAATACAAAGGGTTCTATAATTCACCCCGAATTTAGATTCACCCCTTTAGGGGTTGATTAAGATAAAATCCTGAAATACATTTTTCGGCATTTGTATGGGTAATCTTTATAAGCAAAAACCAAGTCTATATCTTATTGATAGTTGAAGCTAGCTGAATACCCGTGCTTCGCTACGGTATATTGATGGTCTCATTGGCGTAAAATCAGCAGTTTGTTTTTAAACTTGTGTATGGGTACCTTATGGAGACAAAACCTAGTTGATATCTCATCTGTCTTAAGAGATATTGAGGAATCCGTGAAAAAACATTTTACTAATGAACAATGAACAATTTAAGTTTAGCCCAACTACCCCATGTCTGCTTACATCCTGCAATTATTAAAAGTTATGGTCCGAATGACATGACACTACACTACGTTCATGTTCAAGTTGCATTTGTCAATAATTTGAAATTTTAGATGCTATTTTTAGACATTTTTATATATAGAATTCTAATTTTATAGATATTTGTTATTTAAAAACAATCTTAAACAACTTTGTGTTCCGCACAGAGGTGTTGGAAAAAGTAAATATAATTTGAATAAAGCAAAGCGTGTTGATGCAGAAAAACGATGAAGTGAATTTCGAACTATAACAAAGACTTTCAAAAGAAAGAAAAACAGACACAAAAAAATACCGACGACCTTTTTGTCACTACTTAAGGACCTCTTTGTAGACCACATTGGTGGTTCTTCCCTGAGGTGCTAGGATCACCAGGCTGCTAGGTGAGCTCACTCTGGAGCAGGCCACGTAGAATTGTCCATGTGAGAAGCAGTCCTCCCTCAAGTCAATCCCTGCTACCTTCAGCGACTGCCCCTGGGATTTATTGATAGTCATAGCAAAGCAGACCTTGAGGGGGAACTGCAGTCTCTTGAACTCGAAGGAATAGTCTGATGGTATGAGTGGTATGCGTGGTATGAATACCGATTCCCCCCGTGCACAGCCGGTGAACACTGTAGCCTCGATGACATTCCTATGGAGTGCCTTCGCTTGCAGCCTGGTGCCGTTGCAGAGTTTGGGTGGGTTGAGGTTCCGAAGCAACATCACTGGAGCCCCCACCTTGAGTAAAAGCTTGTGGGCTGGTAAGCCAGAAGGGTTGAGGGTGTTAAGAAACTCCACGGGGTAGAGGACCGCGTTATCCGTTCGCACCACTGAGTCCACAGACCTATATTCCATTTCTACCCCTTCGAATGATTTAAGTAAAGTGTCATTAATGTCGGCCGCCTTGTCATTCTTGGGGGTCAGAATGGCACGCTCACATAGCCAGTCCATAAATTTCTCCCTGATTTCGGCGATATCAGGATATATCCTGGCTGTGAGATCCGCTAGGCTCGTCACAACTGACCCTAGACCTGCAGGGATGGTCACCTTTCCTTCAGACTCGGGATACTCTCCGTTTCCTATTTTCAGTAAGAGTTCTGAGAATTGCCCAGCGGATACATCGCCTTTCAAGTGAACCCTCATGTTCTTCCTGAGAGAGAGTTTCCAGATGAGGGGCCATAGATATGAAGCCTTGACGCACGCTTTAACCTCGTCAGCTCGAGTTCCCCTTGGCACCACTGGCAGAGTCTGATGGAAGTCTCCAGCTAGCAGAACGGTGACTCCCCCCATCACTTTATTATTGCTCCTTATGTCTTTGAGAGTTATATTTAATGCTTCAAGACCGCCCTTGTGCGCCATGGTGCTCTCATCCCAAACAATGAGCTTACAGTCCCGCAGCACTTGGGCCATGTTGCTTTGTTTTGAGATATTGCAGAGAGGTCTTTCTGCATGAATGAGGTTAAAAGGCAGTTTGAAGGCAGAGTGGGCCGTCTTGCCTCCCTGCAGCAGCGTAGCAGCGATGCCAGAGGAAGCGACAGCCAAAGCTATACCACGATCACACCAAACCTTCGCCAAAAGCAAATTGATGAGGAAGGTCTTCCCAGTACCACCAGGAGCATCTAGGAAAAAGACCTGCCCAGCACCTGACTCAACGCTGCTTAGGACCTGACGATAGACAGCGAGCTGCTCATTCGTCAGTAAACCCTCGTTATTCGTCACTATTTGAGCCAACGCGTTCGTGTCATAACTGGTCTCCCTCAGATAGTCTCTGTTCATTAACTCGACTACTCCAGACTTTGCTGGTTGAGGCAAGCCGTACTGTATCAAATACTGTCCTCCCAAAGTTAACACTGCGTCCTCAATCAGCACCAGGCACCTATTATACACCTCGCCCATTACCTGCTGCACACTCCCTTGCAACAACCTCTCAACCTGCCGTGTGATGTCCTGTGAGAGACTGTCCTTGTACTTCTCCCAAAGACTCAAAGGATCGGAGAGTTGACAGAACACCAGCATCACTGTAAAGAGCTCCCGCAGCTTAAAGGGAGAATCACATAGAGCAGCTTCCTCCAAAGTAGTGTCCCAGTGCTTGTCATCTTCCAACAAACCTAATGCATTGCATGCAGACTGGAAGGTGGGATGAAGGACATCATTTACAGTCTTCAGCTCTGAAAAGGACGTTGGGCCTCGAACTTCATGTAGCAGCAGGCGTAGATGATAACACTCGGCGTTGTTTGGGTGGATGGTGTACACTCTTCCTAGCACGTGATCCTTCTTAACTCCTGGCCAGCCATAGATATCCTTTCCCTGCTTTCTTCTCGCGAACTTATTTTTTTCCCACACAAAGAAAGCAGGGACCTCAGAATACAAGAGGGTTTTTGCAAAATCATCCGTTTTGCATAGTTCGAAGAAAGCCAAGAGTGTTGTCTGAGGAGGGTTGCTGAGCTTCTCGGCCAAGTTGTTGGACGTGAAGTACACGCGCTGACCATTTTCGAGGTGAACAGCAAGGTGGATTACAGGGGGGTATCTCTCATGAATGGGGAACCCCAAGATCCTCCACATCGCCTCCGAGCTGCTTATGTATCGCCCACTCTCGTACAATTTCACCTCGTCCTTCTCATTCTCAAGGGCAAAAGCTGCCTGGTCACTACCCTTGTTTACGTACTTGCAAATGTACTTGATGGACTTCACTGAATTACCAAATTCCACATTGATGTGGGCATCAAAAACACGTAACAGGACAGGGTTGTAGGGTACCACCCAGCGGTTGTCCAGCTCTATCCCGTTGATTTCTACAGTAAAGCCACCGTCAGCTGGAGACCTCCTGCGATACTGCGGGTATCCATCGTCTCCTGTCTGAGTGTCATTGAGAAGTGACCGGGGATATCTCTTGCTGCAGCTGCCTCCTTTCATACAGGGCGAATTTCGGTTCAAGTTGCCACAAGGCCCATGAATCATGTTGGCCTTGACGATGTTGTGGAGGAGAGGGTCTTGCTCAGGGTCGGGTATTTCGGAACAGATGACTTTGTCAATTATTTCAGGGAAGATGCGCTGCTCTAGCCACAGCAAGATGTGGACATGAGGCAGACCCCGTTTTTGCCATTCTACCGAGTACATAAAACACCGCACTTTCCCAAACAGACTGCCCTTGTTCAAAAGAGACATCATCTTCTTCACTTTGAGATGGAAAACCCTGGCTATTATGTCGTGACGATCGTGAGACTTTTGCCCAGGTAATAGTGCATCTGTGATATCCTTCCACCTGGGGTTACAGGTGAAAGTGATAAACAGATCCGGACGGCCGTAATGGCGGACATATGTCCTGGCGTCTTGTGTTCGTTCATGCATATAGCGGGGTCCTCCAGTGAAGGATGATGGGAGCACCACCATTCGACCTAGGTGAGCAGCATCAGCATCCTGCCTTCCCACGGCATCTTTTAGGTGTATGTAGCTGTCTGACCTCAGCTGCGCTTGATTATTCCTAATATAGTTTAATCTCTCAGTCTCTATTTTGGCGTACATATCAACCAAAAATTGACTGAGAAGGGAGCGGAAGTACAGCAAGTGGTTCACCTCTCCTTGTCTGACCATGGTGCGGTAGGAATAAAAGTTCGCTGCGGAAACAGTCTTTTTGCGGGGCAACTTGGTCTCGGGATCACGCAGAGGCAGGGCAATAGAGTACCCATCTTCGCCTCTACAGAATAAAAGAGGATACTGCAGGGCGTGGTATGATCGATGAATTTCACTGATGCGCTTCAGTGTGTTGTCGTGACTGTGCAGAACGATGTCCCGCTGTTCAAATTGTTGACCAACAATCACCATAGCTACCTCATTTGTTGTTGGTGCATTGAAGCGACCCCCATGTGCGTCAATGGGCTTTCTATCTGCATGGATGACAACTTCGAACTTCTTGCAAGTTGAAGGCACCTTATCCAGGGCGGTCTTCAGGTCCTTCACGTACTTGTTGACATAGTGCAGCATCCTCTGCAGTTGTTTGACCAACCCCTGTTTGACGTCAGGAAAGTTACTACACCTCAAGCGCACTTCCCTTTCGTCCTCCCCCACAAAATAAATTTGCATAAATTGAGCTTCCCGTTGAGGTGCTGGCAGCAGACTTCCTATCAAGTGATAAACCTGCCCCTGAACTTTGAAAGTCGGCATGAAGCCGTCTTGTAAAACCTGCTGGGCCCCGAATGACGTCATGCTAAAGCATCCATTGTATTTACGAACTCGGTTCATAAAGTGGACGTGTTCGGGGTGACTGCCTAATACCAGGCTGTACAGAGGCTCGGGCAGAGGTTCTAAGGGTGGAAGCTGCACTTTGCCACCGCTACAACACATGCCAGGAGCTTCCTCCTTCCACTTAAGGGCATTGCAGTACTGACACTTGTGTCTCATGGCACCCAGAGCTACAGTGCTGTCTGTCTCGTAAGCCACGTCAGGATCATATGCCATGCCTGAGTGAGCCTTGATCTTCCATGGAAGTTCTCGCCTTTCTACTCGTCTTCCAGGATTTCTTTGCTCATATCGGGACTCAGCCGCTCTGTGCACCTCGGGGTGATCTTGTTGATACTTGACCACAGCTGCTCTGTGCACCTCGGGGTAATCTTGTTGATACCTGGCCACAGCTGCTCTGTGCACCTCCGGGTAATCTTGTTGATACCTGGCCACAGCTGCTCTGTGCACCTCGGGGCAATCTTGTTGATACCTGGCCACAGCTGCTTTGTGCACCTCCGGGTAATCTTGTTGATACCTGGCCACAGCTGCTCTGTGCAACTGGGGCTTATTTTGTTGGTACTTGACCACAGCTGCACGGTTCACTTCAGGATTTCTCTGCGCATATTTCCTGGCAGCATCCTTAAGTTGTTGTCTCCTTTTAGCGTTTGTGACTCTGGCACGATGTTTGGCAGGAGTCTTCTTTTGAACAGGTGATGACTGTGAGACGTGTGAGGCGGAATCAGGCTCAGCGCGTAAAAGCGTGGTGTATACTTCTTCAGGTTCAAGTGGTAGATACGCATCGAAATGGCCCCTAGAAAGTTCCTGCGTAAAGCGTAGCCTCTCCACGGGGTGACCTGCAGCACCGAAACTCTCATAGAGCTCGCCATTACGGTAAACCTCGAAAACGAATTCGAACAGTTGGCTAGCTGCCACCAGCTCACATAAACCACCATAAGTAAATGGTCGGGACATGTGAGCAAGATATTCAGCAGAGCTGCTGTAGTTGTTGCCCTCGTTGTCGTGGGACATGATGGAGAACTCCTCCCAGTTGTCCACTACGTGTCTCACGATTACCTCACGCACCTCTCTAGCCATTAGTTGAGTACCATACATAAGAAAAGAGAGGGACCGAAACAGGCAGGCTCCGTCTCCTGTAATGGGGACAACACTGTATTGCACCAACTCCCCATTAATATTTAAAAACTCAGTTACCATAGCGACCTTAGAAAAACAAAGGGTGCAAAACTAAAAGGCTCTAAAGTGAATATACAAAATAAGAAAAAAAAATGTTTTTTTAATTTTTCACAGTCTTTCGCTCATATGTGACGAAAACGAACAGTAGTATGGAAATATGACTGAAACACGAACTAATTAATTAAATAACTAAGAAAAGAATAAGACTAAAAAAACAAATAATTATACACAGAATATTTTATCCACGGATTTAGCCAAAGACGTGATAAAAGTTTAGCAAACAATAAATTCGAAATATGAACCAAGAAAAGATGGTTAATAAAAGACCTGAAGAAATTAATTATAAGAAGATACTACTCTAGAACACACAGCTGATAGAAAATTTAACAAAGAATAAACACGAAATATCAGGGAAAGATCTCAAAAGATCTGAAGAAATTTAGAATATGAAGACATTCTAACAAAAAATCACAAGATACAATATTTAACAAACAAAAAATACGAAATAACAACCAAGAAAAGACCTGAAGAAATTAAATATGCGAAAATGCTCTAGAACAAACACCTAATACGAATTCAAACAAACAGTGAATACGAAATAAATTCCTATCCACAACTTTAAATTACTGTTAAAACATTGTAGTCACTAAGACTAACATATATTAAAGTAGGGAGAAATATAAAGACTCCGGCGATGCCATCTGTGGGCAAACATACGTACGTATGAGTGTCTTACTGTAGAATGGCTCCCACCAATTAGAGGGCAGAATTTGAATCGTGAGCGCGCATTAATAAATACTGCGAATTCGAGGTATTTGAATGTTTCTTGCCTATAATTCAAGATATATCGAAATAATAAATTATTTTAATATTAGTAGAGTTTAAAATAAAGAAAAATCGTCTTTTAAATGTTAATTTAATTTAGGGTCTAGGAATGTATAGTGAACAGACAAACAGACATTAGTTTTTATATATAAGCTGTCTAAAAAAACTGTAAGGAAATAATCGGGGAGACGTCTTATTGATTAAAAAAATATATAATAAATTTGCCCTCTTAAGGGTGAAATTTAAAAAAAAACGGTCACCATACTCTCTAAATATTTTAGTCACCTATATGCCAAAAAGCAATGTTATAATTTAAAATACACAGGTTATACGAAGGGTTCTATAATACACCCGGAATCTAGATTCGCCCCTCTAGGTGTAGATTAGGGCAAAATCTTGAAACTTGTTTATAAACAATTATATGAGTAAACTTTGTATGAAAAAACCAAGTAGATATCTTATCGGTCTTAAGAGATATTGGGGAATTCATAAAAAGACATTTCTTCCTTTTTCTATCCTTAGGGATCGAATTTCTAAAAATCCTTCCTTAGTGGGCGCTTACGTCATGGCAGGAATATACTCTTCAAATATCATGTTTTCAGATCCAAGGGACGTTCTGTCGAATAAAAAAAATAGCAATTTACTCCCTTAGGAGTGGAATTTAAAAAAAGGGTAAAAACGCTTTCTTAATATTTTAAAAAGACACCTATATACCAAAAAGGAAAATTATAGCCTTACAAGTACAGGAGATACGCAGAATTCTATAATTCATCTCGAATGTAAATTCACCCCTTTAGGGGTTGATAAGGACAAAATCCTGAAATATGTTTTTAAACAATTATTTGAGTAAACTTTGTATGCAAAATCCAAGCCGATATCTTATGGGTCTTAAGAAATATTAAGGTATCCATAAAAACACATTTCACCCCTTTTCAACCCTTAGGGGCCGAATTTCGAAAAATCCTTTCTTAGTGGTCGCTTACGCCATGGTACGAATATACTCCTCGAATATAAGGTTTTTAGTTCGAAGGGACGTTTTGTCGAATGAAAAATACCAGTTTACCCCCCTTAGGGGTAGAAATTTAAAAGATGATCAAAACGTTTTCTAAATATTTTAAAAATGCACCTATCCTATATACAAAAAAGGAAAATTATAGCTTTACAAACACAGGGGATACGCAAGATTCTATAATTCACCTCGAATGTAAATTCACCCCTTTAGGGGTTGATAAGGGCAAAATCCTGAAATATGTTTTTAATTAATTATATGAGTAAACTTTATAAGCAAAATCCAAGCCGATATGTTATGGGTCTTAAGATATATTTAAGGAATCTATAAAAACACTTTTCACCCCTTTTCAACCTTTAGGGGTAAAAAAAAAACTGTCAAAACCATTTCGAGATATTTTAAAAAGACACCTATGTGCGAAAAAGGTATGTTATAAGTCAACAAACACAGGAAATACGATGGCATGTATAATTCACCCCGATTGTAAATTCACCCATTTAGGGGTTGATTAGGACAAAATACTAAAATAAGTTTTTCGGCATTTGTATGAGTAATCATTGTAAGAAAAAACCAAGTCGATATTTTATTGGTACTAAGTCCTAAAAGATATTTAGGAATCATCGAAATCACAATTCACCCCTTTTCACCCTTTAGGGGTGAAATTTTAAAAAACTACCAAAGCCTTTTCGGGATATTTTATAAAGACACCTATGTGCTAAAAAGTAATGTTGCAACCAAACGAACACAGGAAATTCGACGGAATGTATAACTCACCCCGACTGTAGATCCACCCTTTTAGGGGTTGATTGAGACAAATTCCTGAGATAAGTTTTTCGGTAATTGTATGGACAATCTTTGCAAGCAAACAGTAAATCGATATCTTATTGATCCTAAGAGATATTAAGGAATCCTTGAAATCATAATACACCCCTTTTCAGCCCTTAGGGGTGGAATTTTACAAAACTGTCAAACCCATTTCGAGATATTTTAAAAAGACACCTATGTGCCAAAAAGTAATGTTGCAACGAAACGAACACAGGAATTACGACGGGATGTATAATTCACCCCGATTGTAGAACCACCCCTTTAGGGGTTGATTAGGACAAAATCCTGAAATTGGTGATTCGGTATTTGTATGGGTAATCTTTGTAAGCAAAAAGCAAGTCGATATCTTATTGGTCCTAAGAGATATTAAAGAATCCTTAAAATCACAATTCACCCCTTTTCACCCTTTAGGGGTGAAATTTCAAAAAACTGTCAATACCATTTCGAGATATTTTAAAAAGACACCTATGTGCCAAAAAGTAATATTGCAACTAAACGAACACAGGAAATATGACGGAATGTATAACTCACCCCGATTGTACATCCACCCCTTTAGGGGATGATTAGAACAAATTCCTGAAATAATTTTTTCGGTAATTGTATGGATAATCTTTGCAAGCAAACAGTAAATCGATATCTTATTGATCCTAAGAGATATTAAGGCATCCTTGAAATCACAATTCACCCCTTTTCAACCCTTAGGGATGGAATTTTAAAAAACTGTCAAACCGATTTCGAGATATTTTAAAAAGACACATATGTGCCAAAAAGTAATGTTGCAACGAAACGAAAACAGGAATTACGACGGGATGTATAATTCACCCTGATTGTAGATCCACCCCTTTAGGGGTTGATTAGGACAAAATCCTGAAATTGGTGATTCGGTATTTGTATAGGTAATCTTTGTAAGCAAAAAGCAAGTCGATATCTTATTGGTCCTAAGAGATATTAAAGAATCCTTAAAATCACAATTCACCCCTTTTCACCCTTTAGGGGTGAAATTTCAAAAAACTGTCAATACCATTTCGAGATATTTTAAAAAGACACCTATGTGCCAAAAAGTAATCTTGCAACTAAACGAACACAGGAAATACAACGGGATGTATAATCCACCCCGATTGTAGGTTCACCCCTTTAGGGGTTGATTAGGGCAATATCCCGAAATTGGTTTTTCGGCATTTGTATGGGTAATACTTGTAAGCAAAAACTAAGTCGATATCCCATCGGCCCTAAGAGATATTAAGTAATTCGTGAAATCACATTTCACCCCTTTTCATCCCTTAGGAGTGGAATTTCGAAAAATCCCTTCTTATTGGGTGCTTACATCATGAAGGGAATGTAGTCTCCGAATTTCAAGTTTCTAGGCCCAGGGGTTCGGGCTGGGCGGTGATGAGTGAGTCAGTCAGTCAGTCAGTCAGTCAGGACACTGCCTTTTATATTTATAGATTTTTAGAGAAAAGTGCCTAAAACCCGACCCAATTTTGTTTTATGATTTAAATAAAATAGAAAATAGTAAAAAAATATGTTTTAAAAGCATGTAGGTAATATTTACTTTATAATGTTATGCACCATTTACATTTTACTTTTAGAAAATATAATTAAAAATTAGTATAACAAAACATTATTTTCAAAAACTTTACACTTTGGTAGGGTGACCATTCGTCCCGCATTTTAACATTTTGTCCCGCAAAAGTCCCACATTGTCCCGCATTTTGGATTTGGGAGATGAGGACCTTTTTTTTGCTCTTCATTTGGATTTGGGAGGTGAGAACCTTTTTTTTTTTGCTCTTCACTTGGATTTGGGAGATGAGGACCTTTTTTTGCTCCGTCCCGCATTGCTTTCTTAAGAAAATGGTCACCCTACACTTTGGCGATTTGAAAAATAGTTGCCGAAATCGCCCCCTTGTAAAAATAATCAAAATAACACTAAACAAAATTAGAAAAAGGTATTAAATCAGAGAAAACATAATCTAGTTTCAAAGTATAAGTATAATATAACAATTACAGGTTTTAGTTTAAATTAAAAAAGATACAGAATGTATTAAAAAAAAAACACACAGAAGCGGTTTTGTGGGTAAACGATTTAATTCTGTTATAGATCAAAATTAAATCGTTTAGCGACAAAAATGTACACATCTTCTTTTTCCGAACAGCGTCAATAGCTCTAGTCATTTTAAACGGACTCCACTTTCTTCGATCAACTTTCCCCATTATCCTAAGAATAAGAGAGCATAAGGGTACCGGTTTAGGCAACTGAAGGAGGTCTGGTTTGTGCGACTATAGCTAACATTTTGTTAACCCAGTAAATTTTTAACCAAACATCCAAATGGTAAGGTTTAATGGTAAACATTAACCTTAAATCTTACCATTTAAGAATATATATACATAGGTCGAATGGCTTACCTGCCAATATATGGGAGAAATAACGAAATATATAGCACAATGTAAAAACTTTTTTCTCTGTCAAAGTACATAAGGGCGACGTGTACGCTCCGCTACAGAGTGCTAGAAGCCAAAACTACTATTTACACTTGGTTCCGCTAATGTTCAAGAGAATGCAAAGCCAGGTGACCGGGGGTCCGCTTTAGGGGGGGAGGGGGTCCGGTTAGGGGTATTTTCCTCGAAATAAATAAATAAAGAAGTGAATTATTATTACAAATATAAAAACTTCTACTAAATTTCTCTATTTACAATATTGACCGTTGTGTATCCTGCCATCGCTAAGTTTTCTTTTCAGGTTCCGTCAGTTCATCTTTCCTAGGTCTCGTCTTTTTCTTCTACCTCTTGGTGATATAACTTGTTTCGTCTTTTCAGTTCCCATTCGTCGTTTATTACAGTACCATCTAAGCCAGTGTTTCTCAACCTTTTCTGGCATGGGACCCCCCCCCCAAATAACTTAAATATTGTCTGCGGCCCCCTATATATATATATATATATATATAATTATTTTATTTATTGTACCAGTACAGCAAATATTTTTAAGAGCAGGTTCTAACTTATAAATTGTTATTGCTATACCAATATAATTTAATATTCATTTAGTCAATAATCGGGATTTATGAAAATGATTTAAAAAATAGTTTTGTTTCTCTAGTTATAGCCGATAGTGTATGCATGTATGTGTTTCTATATTGTCCATAGAAGCACATTCTACATAACAGTGACTTACATTATAAAATTAACAAAAATTTCTACAAATACCTTTCCAGTCGCTCTAATTTTGGTCTGCATGGAGTCCAAACACTAGTCCACACTATAACAAACTATTTCAAATATTTTCTGCACTTTTATCACTTAAAAATAACTAAAAACGTCAGAAAAAAATTAAGACGCCACTTGCAAAAATCACGTATCACTACATATCAAGATGGTTAACCCTGATAAAGCTCATTAAGGAATATGGTCATTAACAATTAATAAATAAGGAACAGAATTGCTTAAAATAATTCCTTATGAGAATAAACAGATATATTAATATTTTATCAATAGTATACAGGTGGTTGAAATTGAACTACCGGACCCAATACACTATTTTTTTATCATAGAAGATGAGGTATAACGTTAAATTGGGAAGTTACTTGGTACTACATGATCTAAAATAGTTTATATTTTGTTACTTTGTATCTTTATATAAATAGTTATACATTTTGATTGAGGATTTATTAAAATTTCAGAGCTATAGCATTGGAGACACGGCCTATATGGTAAAATGGGAGGACAGAGGTGATAATAGGATGACTTTTGGGCTATCAATGATAATTCTGAGATCTGAGATCTCAGAAAGGGATGAAAATTACTATTGGAAGTATAATGGAGTTATCTCTCGAGAATTGTATACAGGTTAATGTTTTTAAATACGGGTTCATTTGGAGGGCTAAGGTGTCCGCCCCCGGGCATTATGACCTTAAGGCCCGGTCTTTCCACCTTCATTTAAACCACTAGGTAACTATCCGACAGATAATGTTATCTGGAACTTTATCTTCTGAATAAATGTCACTACCAAGCCGTGACTTCAATACATCAGTCTCATTATCCGTTAGATAACTATCCGATAGATACATTTGTATTGAAAGACGGGATGACATTTATTCAGCACAGAAAGTATCATATAACCTTATCTGTCAGATAGTTACCTGAAGCAGTGTTACCCAACCGCCGGTCCTGTATATATATATCTAGAAAGGGGGAGCGAGGGAGGGATCTCAAGGTGTATCAAGATAGAGGAAACACGATTTTTCTCGAAAAGACGATGTGTGAGCAAGTTGGGAAAAAAATTTGGCGACCAGAGTTTACCAAAATAATTGGATGGTAGTATTTAAATTTTCGGAATAAACCGGAAGTACAGGATATCAAGGACAACTTCAATTTTTTATATAGGAACGTATGGCGTGTTTGGTATAATTGGATAAAACTTTTGAAAAAAAACAACCTTTTTTTTTATTAAATTTTAACGGATACATCAACTACATTGGTTATTAGTATCCCGGGACGTTAGAATACAAAATTTTTGATTTATTTACATTAAGTACATAGTTTTACATAGATAGGTAATTAGATAGGTAATAGATACATAATTTTACATTGATTGATATATATTGTGTTGCATTTGGTAAAGATTAATTAAAGATTTATATTTCATTTTTGAGTTCTGTGTCCTCCAGATATTTTAGTATTCGGGCAGTTGTTTCCAACTTGTTGGATAGCGCTTCTGTCACTGTGTCTGGTAGATTATGTCGTCTTCTCTCTCGGTTGTACTGTGGGTAGACGATAAGTACACGTTCCACTGTGAGGTGTATGTTGCAGGTACTGCATTTAATAGGGTCAGTTTTCTGTAATATGAATTAGTGTGTTAGTCCAGTATGACCTATTCTCAGCCTGGTTAAGATTATTTGGTCTCTTCTATTGTTAACTGTTTACCATTTTCTTGTATCCTGTTTTATATTTCTTAATTTATTGTTTCGGGTCTGGCGCCAGTCTTCGTGCCATTCTTCTAATACTGTACGAGTTAGTAGGTTCTTAATGTCATATTGTGGAATCTGTAGGTTTATTTGCGGTGTGTTAATTGCAAGTTTGGCTGCTCTGTCTACTTTTTCATTGCCCTCGATTCCGGAATGAGATGGGATCCACAATATTATTATTTCTTTGTCAGTTCTAATAATGTTGTGCATCGTGTCCTGGATTTTCTGGATTAGACTGTTTTTAGTATACAGTTTCTTCAAGCTATCAATTGAGCTTGACGAGTCAGTTATTATGAGAAATTTCTTGTTATTTTCATTATTTTGTATTTGTTTGATAGCCTGAAAAATGCTGTATACTTCTGCAGTAAACACACTTGTTGTCGGGGGTAGGTGGTATTGATGGATTTTCCCCTCTATCAGTAGTGCTGCACCAGTTTTGTTATTTATCTTCGACCCATCGGTGTAGATAGCTAGGTGTTGTTGAAATTTGTCCATAATTTTCAAGAACTTTTGTTTGTACGTTTCAGGACTAGTAAGCTGTTTTGTTAACTTGCTTAGCTCCGTATTGTATTCAGGTGATTCTAGTATCCATGGCGGAATATTGTTAAAACTGTGTTGTTCTATGTTTGTGAGAGTCACGTTTGATTTATGTAGGTATCTGTTAACTTCTTCCTGTAGGCCTGAAGGGCTAGGTATGCGTAGGTGGTTATTATGTTTTTGAAAAAGATTTGAATAGGTCGGTATGTTAGGATCTGTGGCTACTTTTGAAATATAGGACATGGCTAGTTTGGTTCTTCTGTATTGAAGTGGTATTTGACCGGATTCGACAAGGATACTTTTTACAGGACTTGTTCTGAACAACTTGCACCTGTGGACAGACGGACTGCTAAATTTTGAATTGCTTCTAGGGTTTTTAAATGACTTTTTTTGGCATTTCCGTAAGCGATGCTGCCATAATCTAATTTCGATTGAATCATTGCCTCGAATATTTGTAGTAAGGTTTCTCGTTGTGCACCCCATTTATGATGGTGTAATATTTTTAGTATATTTATTCGTTGCATACATTCTGTTTTAAGCTTTTTTATATGTGATTTCCATGTAAGTTTTTTATCGAAGGTTACCCCCAAAAATTTTATTTCATTAACATAATTAATATGGTTGTTATTTATTTTTAATTTTGGATTAAAGCTGTAATGTTTTCTTGAGAAGTTTATCGCTTTTGTTTTTGCTTCAGAAAACTGAAATCCAATGATTTTGCACCATTTTTCTAGTTTTGTTATGGTATTTTGTAGCTGGAACTTGATTCTGTGGATGCTGTGATTATTTTTGCCTCTACAATATACAAGATGTCTCAAAAGAAATTTTATATTTAGTGGATCGATTAAAAAAAAAGTAAGCCGTATATAGAAAAAATGTTTATTAATTATTAAAATACACTTTTTGGGAATTTATTTCTTAAATAAATATCGTCTAAATGTAGACCCTCGCGTTCTCGGCACTCATTTAATCGAACAGTAAAATTACTTATGACGTCTCGGCAGGTGGACTTAGGGATGGCTGCCATTTCGTGACGGATATTTTCTTTCAAATGCGCCAGTGAAGTCGGTTTATTGGCGTAAACTTTAGATTTAAGATAACCCCATAGGAAAAAGTCCATAGGGGTTAAATCTGGACTGCGTGGAGGCCAATTTATGTCACCTCTCCGGGAGATCAATTTGCCTGACAATTAAGCCTCTGACTGGCATCTTGGGGCTTTAATTCTTGCACCAATTGAATTTTGTAGGGGTGCAGCTTTAGGTCTTTGTGCATAATGCGATGTAATGATGATCTATGCACATTTAAAGCACTTTCGCGCTTCCGAATTGAAAGGTTCGGGTCGTCACGAACAGACTGATTAACATTCTCCACGTTTTCTACCGTTCTTGATGACCTAGGTCGCCCGGATTTTGATTTATCCAGCGTTGTACCAGTCTCTTCAAACTTTTTAACCCAATGTCGAATGAGAGGAATGCTTGGCGCATCATTTAAGTGGCGAAAACCTCGAATACTGCAGAATTTTCTACGCGCTACAGTCGCCGAATCACCGTTTTATTAAAACTCTCGCACGCATAACGCGCGGTCTGCTCCCGAGAAACGCTCCATAGCGACTGAATTCCCAAGAGCCAGGCTACCGATTGACATAACCCCCGCGCCCCTCGGATACGTTGCGTTCACGCAGTAAGCTAAATAAATATAAATTTCTTTTGACACACCTTGTATAACCAAGTCGTCTGCATATAAGCAGGCTTTTACAGGATATGATATTTTCTTTGCTATGCTGTTTATTGCCAGCAGAAAGAGGGATACACTTAGAATCTCTCCTTGAGGAATACCACTGTGTTGTCTTCTCTTTCTTGATAAACACCCGTTGCTTTTGACCTCGAAGTCTCTGCCGGAGAGAAAGTTTTTAGTATAATGTAGTATGTTACCATCTAATTCTGCTCCTTTCATGGATTTCTATATGTGGTATTTCCAGGTCATATCGTATGCCTTTTGTAGGTCGAAAAATATGGCGATTATATTTTGATTGTTTTTAAATGACTTTTTTATTTCTGACTGCAGGCTTATAATATGATCAGTGGTGGAACGTCCTTGCCGGAAGCCACATTGTATATTGTTTAATATATTATTTTTCTCCAAGTGCCACATTAATCTTTTGTTTACCATTTTTTGCATAATTTTGCTTAGTACATTCGACAACGAGATAGGGCGGTAGCTGTTAGGTTCGGTTTTGTTCTTGTCAGGTTTCAGCAGTGGAATTGTAGTTACTAGTCTCCATTGGTCTGGGTATTTTTGGTATTTCCATATGAAATTATAAATTTTCAGTAGATATGAAATACTTCCAGTTGGTAAATTTTTAATCATTTCAGCCGGTATCCCATCTGGTCCTGGGCTTTTGTTATTTTTCAATTCCTTGATGGCATGTTGCAGTTCTTGTAAAGTAAATAGATTATTTATTTCTTTGTTGTCCGCTTCTATTTGAAGGCCTTCATTGTCTCTTTCTGTTTTATACATTCTAAATTGCATGTCATAATTTTCATCGCTGGAATTATATTGAAAATGTTCGGCAAAAGTATTCGTAATTTCTTCAGGTGTTTGATTTATTTTCCCATGGTTAATTAGTAGAGATGTTTCTTGTATGTGGCCCTTTCCTTTGATTTTCCGGATTTTTGGCCATAGTTTTTGGGGAGGCGTACTGG
This sequence comes from Liopterus haemorrhoidalis, assembly GCA_963971575.1. Classification (NCBI taxonomy): domain Eukaryota; kingdom Metazoa; phylum Arthropoda; class Insecta; order Coleoptera; family Dytiscidae; genus Liopterus; species Liopterus haemorrhoidalis. Next base: position 59,420,952 of record OZ020611.1, read on the forward strand.
GGTTTATTTCCGAGACAAAGTCTTGCCATGACTTCTTCTTACTTTCTAGGATGGTTCTTCTCGCACATGCTTTAGCCTTTTTAAGCTCAATTACATTTTCTAGTGTTGAGTGTTTCTTATATGTATTTAAGGCCTTTTTTTGAATTTTTATTGCTTTTGAGCAGGAGACGTTCCACCATGGGTTCAGATTTTTATAGTGCTTTGTTGTTTTTGCACTCATTGATTGGTTTGCTGCATTTGTGATATGGGAGACAAATTCATCAACCACATTGTTTATGTCTTCATCTTCTTCAGAAATATCTGTACTTATTAATCTGCAATTTTCTGCAAATTTTTCCCAGTTTCCGTCTTTAATTTTCCAGCGAGTAATTGGTTCCAGCAAAGTTGTTGTTTCTGGAAAGGCAATTTTGATGGGAAAATGTCCACCACCCTGTGCGTGTGACAGCACTGTCCAAGTTAGATTTGGTGCTAATACTGGGTCACAAATGGAGAGGTCTATTACCGAGAAGTTTCCTGTTCTTATGCATAGATATGTTTCGGAGTTGTCGTTTAGCAATATTTTGTTATCGTCTAACAAAGACTCTATTAATTTACCTCTTTTGTCGGTTCGTTTAGATCCCCATAAAATATTATGACTGTTGAAGTCTCCTACTATTAAAACGGTGATGGCAGTTGTTGAATTAAATTTTCCAGTTGTATTTTTGTTGTTTTGTGTTTTGGGGGTAGGTATAAATTACATATTGTAATTTTACCTATATTTGGTACGTAGCTGATAATAGCAACTGCTTCTAGATCCGATTGTAACGGTATTTGCTCGGCGTGATGTCGGTTGTCTACAAATGTGATTACACCACCACTTGCTATATTAGCATTAGCTCTATCTTTTCTAAACGAGTTGTAGCCTGTTAGTTTTGCCTTTTGATTTTCTAATAGTAGAGATTCTTGTAAACATAAATATTGGGCTTGCGTTACAGTTGTCAAATATTGAATTTCTGGAAGATGGGAAAAGAACCCGTTACTATTCCATTGAAGCAGAGACATTTTGTGATAGTTCGGGGGTTACTTCATTTTCCTCTTTGTTACTCAGGTCTTCTTTCTCTTGTGCAATTTGCGCATTGATCTTTTTAGTTAATCTCGTAATCCTGTTTTTGATTGACGCATTTTTAAGATTGGTATGGATGTTTTTCAATGTTGAAAGGAGTTTACTATTGTCTTTCGTATATCCTCTGGGTACGCTTAGTGGATCATTTGATCCATGTACGTTTTCAATAAGGTCCACTAGTTGCTCGTATGAAACGTATTTCTCTTTAGAGTTTTTTTTTTTTCTATTATGTTCTTAATTGGAAATAACATTTATTTCATATCAGGTATGCTTGAGATACTTTCAAGACTTTCAGATCTTTTGGGTTTCTTTAGTTTATTTTTCTTTTTATCTTTTTGTGATTTTTGAGGCGAGTCTTCTGTCTCAGTATCTTCCGTGTCTTCGTTGGTTTCACCAGTCAGTTCTGAATTGTCTTCAATACTACTATTTGCTTGCCTTTTATTTTCATTTGTGTTCTCGCTTTCATTAGATTTGTTTTCAATTAGGGTTGGATTATTTTGGTTTTCTATAGTTTGGATTGGCTGTTTCTTGGGACAGGTAAGTGAAGTATGTCCAATCTGTTTACAGATGAAACAAGAAGTGTCAGTCGTCAAAAATAGTCTGTAATTTGTACCTTCATACTCGATGTCCAAGCTAGACGGCACGGGCTGTTCATCATTATCATTAATATATATTTGCCGTCTGAAACTTAGAATGTGGCTATATTCCGGTTCGTGCATACCTGCCCTTAGGAAGGACATAGGAGAGACTGTTTTAACATGGTTGGATTTTAATTCTCTTTCAATAAGGATGTGTGGTATAGTTGGACATACATTTGATATAATCAGTCGTTTAGCAGGGTTGATTAGTCGTCTAATTTCCGTTTGGTGATATTTTATTGTAATTGTACTATGTTGCTCTATAATTGTTTCAACTAAGTCTTTTTTTGACAGGTATATGCATATCCGTTGGTTAGATATCTTTGAGGCAAAAATAATATTTTTAGGTCCAACAATATTGCCTATTGCTAGTACCAAGTCTTTTTTAGTGAAGTTGTCAATACTGTGTATGACTATAGCTTGGTCTTTTTTGGGGAAGACAATATTGTTGGTTTTCGTCACATTAGAGTAAGATCTGATTTGGGTATTGTTCATTATTTGGGTGTTAGAAACGTTTGAACTGTTTGAGGTATTCATTTTTATTAATTTGACTGTAATTTAAAGTTGCCGCCTTTTAAATAGACAGATTGTAGAGCTGGTGATTCCAAGTTAGTGACATTGTTCGCCACTTATGTAGTTGCAAAAACGTGCAGAGAACTGCAAGCAGCAGTCTCTGACTTTGTTTTTAGCAGATAGCGGGCGCTAATTTGTAATTCGCCGGCGTGCGTTCAGAGATTTTTTATTTGGTTATAGCTTAATAATTATATGGAAAGGTGAATTATGAAAAGAATAACAATGGATATATAAGTGAAGTGATGATTATAGTGAAATCTATTTTAATTAGGTAAGAAGAACAAATATTACCTTATTTTAGACAATTTCACAAAAACTCGTTGGATGCACTAATAGTCACGTGACTCTCGGCTGAAAATCAAAACAACCTTTACATAAACATGTTTTTAATATCTGTTACGATTACCTATAATGGCTTGCAAGTATTTTTATTTACAAGTGTTCCATTGTTCCAAGTTGCTTGCCATTTTGAACACTTTCGCATCCTTACTCTTTAGCTAACAGTAGCTCGCAGCATAACAAAAAATATTGCAAGTTCAAGTCGTACCTACTTGAAAGTACTTGAAGTACTTCCAACGCGAACCAATTTAATTAGTTGTCAAAATAAGTATAATTTATTTTATTTAAGTTTAAAAGGTATATTTTAATGAATATAAATGTCATACATTTATGAATATATCTTACAAAATTGAGCGTTTTTCTATTCTAATTTCATGCTTCGATTATATATGACCTCGCGGCCCCCCGACGAAGCTTTCACGGCCCCCTGGTTGAGAAACGCTGATCTAAGCTGACTTGTTTTTTTGTTTAAACTATACTTATGATCAACACCTATTATTTCTCGAATATTTTCATTGCTCAATTATTATCTACTTGATACTTAGCATTTTTTCGCATTTCTTTTTTAATAATAAAACTACACTACTGTATATTATTATTATTTTAACACTTGTTTTGAAAATTTTTTACTTGTTCTTATTAAATTTACTTCAATTATTTTTTGGTTTCACCGAAAAATTGTAATGGTTCGGTGAAATTTAAAAAACTATTTCGTAAATGCTAGTAAGATGCGTAGTACTAGTAAGGTGCGTAGTACTAGTGAGGTGCGTAGAAAACAAAACAGAACGCTCGGAATGTTTTATTTGCTAATTTTTTCAAGAAGTACGGCATTTTTTAAACATGATTTATGTGGTCAAACTAAGAACAAGAAACGGGAATGGAATCAGTAGATGGAAATAATAGGAGAAGTAAGACTAGTTCACATTTACAAGAAAGGACAACCAAGACAGAAAATAACTACCCGGACGATCCTCCAAGAGATACTCAGAGCTGATTCTCATCGTCAAACGAATAGGCCAGCGAAACAAGTCAAACGATAACCAAAATATGAAGAAGAGGAAAGTTTATGTATGGCTACGCCAAATGTAAATCCAAGTAAAACCAAATTTAATGAAATATTAGAGTTTTTGTCACCACTATAGGCCGCAGACAGTATTTTACAAATTGACAATAAAACTGAAATATTATCGAATAAACCGCTGATACAAAAAAATGTACCGATAGGTACATAACATTCATAAGTCTACTCGGAAAAAAAAAAATAAAATAATGTGGTCTGTCTAGTTCCACTATAAAATTCACATAGTTTATGCATCATTCTCAATAATTATTTCAACGTTTAGTGATATTGTGCTATTATAAATAATTCATACGTATAAAATTAAACATTACAAGTTTTGCAAACATGGACAAATCCAAATTATTTCACTAACCGAATAATAATTATTGTTATATAATTAGTGGCGAGGTCACATATAGATTAATCTAAAATTGATGACATTATTGTTACAAAGCTCATATTGAACCGAGGCTCCAGCTGCATTTGTCACATTAAAAATAACCAGAACTGAAATTTTCAAAACAACTAACACACGAAACATATATGCATGGTTTTATATTAATGCAACATTTGTTAATAGTACCACAAATTTAATTTGAGAGTTTTGTTGTTGTTTCAATTGTTTTTATTGTGAAAAGTTTTAATTCGTGTGTTGAATAATAAATTTGTTTTAAAATAACAACCGGTGACGCAACTGATTGGCATTGGATCACCATCTGTAAAATTGCATCCAGGTGCTTTCTTGCATGCAATTGCCACAATAGGAAACTCTCCGTACAGTAGAATTATCGTAGGATGTCTACAGCTTAAATTCAATCACTTCTTCAAATGATCGGCTGAACTTTTTAGAAACTTGAGGGAAGCTATACTACTTAGTACCTAATTAGTGATAATTTTGTGCTTTTTAGCCATAGCGACTCTGTTGTATACATTTAAGATATTTTTAACAGTAATATTATCATGAAGATATTGGATGCTTTCGTTTTACTACTGCGTCAGAAAAAATATATCACTTCATTTAATTTATATTCATTCTACTTCATAAATGAAATATATTTTGAGTTTTAGTAAAACGCATCAGTTTATCGGAAGCACCCAAATAGTAACTAATAAGTTACTATTAAGATAAGTTAAATATTTATCGCTTCAGTTATAAATCATACCTATAAATTATAACAGATGAGAATAGAAACTTTTTTTTTTAAATATATTTATTTAAAGACACTTGTTCAGCTGCTTGGCTATTAGTGTCTGAAATTACTGTGGGTACATAATTGGTATATTGGTACATTATTAACTTTTAAACTTATATTAGATGACGAATATTGGTTGTCTGTAAGAAATAAGTCCGTTATTGGTCTTTGTTGAGTCAAGCCTTAAGGTGTTTTTAAGGTCTGGTTGTAAATTGTAGTTTGTACGTAGGGTAGCGTAGAGTTGGCAGTTAATAAACATGTGGTTTACGGTGAGTTGTTCGTTACATGCTTACATAGTTTGCTATCTAGTCTTGCCCTTGGAGGTGTTCGTGTGTGTATCTGGTGTATCCGAAACTCTGGTGTGTTCATAACCTCCACTGTAAAAACATGTTCTTGGATTGTTGATAACTCTTTTAGTTTTCGTGATATTGTTATTTGAGTGCAACGTGTTTAAGTGTTAGTGGCGATTTTTGAAATGTACAATTTTCTGGAGCAAAGATGCAACGTATAATTTTGCGTGAAACTGTGGAAAACTTTCATAGAAACGTTTCAACTTTTGAAACAAGCTTACAGAGATGATGCTCTGGGTCGTACGCAATGTTACGATTGGTTTTCACGATTTAAACGTGGTTGTCAGTCAATTAAAGATGTTCCTCGACCAGGAAAGCCTTCGCCTTCAACTGATGACTCCCATGTTCAGAAAATCAATGATCGTCGATTGACTGTTAGAGAAATTGCAGAAGAGGATAGCATCTCAGTTGGGTCATGCCATGAAATTTTGACTGAAAAATTGAACATGCATCGAGCTGCAGCAAAATTTGTTCCTCGTTTGATGACCGAAGAACAGAAAGAAAATCGAGTGGACGTTTGTCGGCAATTCCCTGAACAAACCAATGACGATGAAACATTTTTTCTTATTTTCGAAATTAAAATCAGTGCTTAAAGCTATGCAGGACTGCTTCGCTAAATGGAAACATCACTGGGAAAAGTGTGTGAATAGGAAAGGGGAGCACTTTGAAGGGGTCAAGGATCAATAATATGTAAAATTATTAATCAAATTTAAAAAAAACAAAGTTCAGTTATTTTCTGAACAGACCTCGTAATGTCAAGTATGAATATTATTACCAAATAGAAATAGATCCTGCCTAAAACACGTTGTATTTTGGTGTCATCCTACCGTGTCTTAAGTTTTTATAGGTTAAGGCACCGTTAAGTGAAGCGGGTACGTTCGTTTCATTTTTTATAGAACCACAAACCCATCAGTTCTGTTGCGAAATAAATGAAGTGAAGCGCTGGTAAAACGAAAACCTCTATTATGTTCAGTTTAGCTCAGTGATTACATCACTAGTGATGTTTTGACACACAATATCAATTTTTATTTAGTTTTAAAATATTATATTTTTAATGTAGACTATTATTTCACATGTGGCATAGATTGAAATATTGTTCAAGTCCGGATAATCCGAAAACAAAATAATCCGCACCCGAAAATCGTTGTTTGCTTAAAACTATTTGTTAGCGGTATATAAAGCATACTTTATTCTTTCATCGTTTCCAAAACATCAAAAAAATCTTTGCTAACGAGCAATTTTCTTCAATTATGAATTCAAAGTTTGCAGTAAATGGCTATTTTGCAAACTTTGAGGAATCAAACTAATGAGATCAAACTTCGACAAAATGTGTTTGTTTAGAAGACTTATATTGAAAAATAAAACAAATTCCAAAGAGAATAATTCAATATTTCATTCAAGAACTGCCTATTTTCTAACCATCCATGTGACCGTATTTACAATATTTCAGTTATAAGATGAACATTGAAAATGTCTTCCTTTTATATTGAAAAAAATGTTAATTCTGTAAATTACAATTTAATTAAGACCGTTTAGGGGTTGATGCACTAAAACACGAGTAAAGCCAGGAGTAACTAACCGTGAACGACAAACTATGCCCAAAAGACATTTCGCCCCATCCTGCCGCTCTAACGTTATTTATGACGTTATACGCAATGTATTACATTCACTTCTATACGCCTCACGCTTATGTACAACGAGAGCTCTTAGCAAATTTAAAAAATGTTGTATACATAGACTCCAGAATATTACACCACGATATAAGAAAATTGGAATGGTGCACCGTATACTAACACTAAACGTTCGTTTTCAAATAGAAAGTAATATTTTGTTTCCATATAAAATTATAAAGCATTTTGTAAATTTCAGACTATCCAGCAGTAGTTGTTTTTATTAAAATTTTTACCAACGAATGTCAATAGGACCGATTAGAACGTGAGCAATTAGATGAAAATAATCAAATGCATAAAACATAATAAGCAATAACCAAAAATATAGGTAATCTAAGGGTAAAAAAGGGTTTTTTATAAATTATAAAAGGACACTTTCCAACTCCTTGAATTTGTTTATTATTGTAATATCATCATCGTATGCTAGGATCTGATCGTGGGTCGTTGGTCTTAGATCGATCAATATGTCTAATTATTGCTTTCACGCATTGTCCATTCTAAAATAAAATTAAATAAGACAGGCGATTATCCTGCTATAGTTATGTACGAATAAATATAATATTACCGTGAAATATAAAGAAAATAGACAATCACTTATGACTAGAGTTCGTCCAAGTTAGGTCTTAATACGTTTTAAACTTACTTCATTGGAAAATATCCATTGCTCTTTCTAATTTAATAGGATTGAAATGAATTAATTCCTAGATTGGCCGTTTTCTGCTTATGACAGTCGTGTAATGCTGTTGAAACAGTAGCGTGCGGTGTATCTTAAAGTGTGCAGTCCTTTGAGAAATAATATTTACTATATAACTATACATGTATGAAAATGGGACATCTTTGTCAAAAATAAGAAAATTATTCAATTATTCAAAAATAAAAATAGCCAAAATATTTATTTGTATTCTAATTATAATCACTTGTCGCTTTTTTCGATAAAATATTCAGTTATCATAAAATTTGGATGTTAAAAGCTGTAACGAATCACCTTAAGCGCAGCCAGATATCGGCTTTAAGACTTTCGAAATCTTCCCGTTATGTTGAACCGCATTTTGAGAACTATTAGCATTTTTACAGATTTTAAGGGGTTCATTTCAGTCAACAAGCAAAGATTTTGGAATTCAGATTATAGAAAAATAGAAGCCAAAAATAACAAAATATAACTTCAAAGTTATTGCCTAATAAATTTAAAACAAAAATAAACTTTCAATCCTGGAAATGCTATCACAACCCTTATATTACTACCAGCCTCTCTGAAGAAGGGGTTCGAAGTATTCGGTCCGGTTCACGAAAATATCTAGAATTGTTGAATTCTTAGAAGTTCTGAGTCGATTATCTAGTGCTTTATTTGATACTGTTTCTTCAGTTTTATCTATTATTGAACTTGAACTAATTGAAAATATTAAATTGTAATAAATCTTTAAACTTAATTCGAAAACCGCATTCTTTTACTTCAGGTGTGTAACCATTCATCTCTAAAAACTTAAGTGATCAGCTACCCAGACCAACAATAAGATGCCTGATCCGTCAGTTGGTACTTACCAACTGACCTACCAACACATATCAAATAATGTATCTATCATAATGATAAACCATGGGTAAAACTCAAGCCTATAACACGAACTCTTTTGGTCAGAAATCTCACTTCAGTTTGAGATCAGCCTTGTATTATATCACAGGCTCGCTACCTAGTTGATAACAAATAATTCGATCTAAAGTCTTGTACCAGTGGCGCGCTACAAAGCCATTCAAATGTTAACAATATTGTAGTTTGTGTATACCTTATATAGGCACACTACCATGTGAAGTGTGAATTTTCACACATTTCTGGGTTTTTCAGGTATTTAGTAACTGAATGATGATTATTTGGGATGTCAAAACAAATTTTATGTCAAAATATTTTTTTATGAATTTTAATTCGAATGCCTATTACCATTATTTAAGATTCTAAAGATGTGCAGTATTTTTTTTTTTTATATAGCAAGGTTCATTAAGATTTTGAAAATTGCGCCTAAGGCTTCCATTGGTTGCTTAAATCATATGCCCTACCCTCTGATTTCGTCAAATATAGAATTAAATTATAATTTCAGCACTTCCCACTGGTTATTAAATTTACGCTTTTAAAAATTAAATGCAACATTTACCAAAATATAACTAGAATTTTGACAAAATAATTTAAACAAAATTAAAATGCAAAAAAAAACAGAAAAAATAAAATTAACAGGATTCGAACTCTAGTTTGCAAATTACAAAGGCGCATGACAAAACCAACTACGCTATTAGAGCTACTAATCTAGCGTGTTACACAGCGAATTAAATATTTAACATATTTTAGTTAAAAACACAAAAAAATGCGTTATTTTCGAAAACATTATCTGATAAAAATTCCTGTTGTACTATTCCGGTTCACACCAATGTACATTACTTAGAATTTTTCCAGATTTTTAGTTTAAACCATCTGGGCTACAGGGTGTGGGACAATTTTTTTTTTGCACAATTTTGGCTAAAATCGCATTAAAATAATTTATTTTGCAAAAATAAAATTTTGATCGTTAATCCACGTACTAAGGGCTTTCATTTGATACCGTACTCAGAATTTAAAAAAAATATATATATTTTTTTGATGAGCACATATTTGTTTATATTTTTAGGGGGATATGTTTTTTAGATGTTTTAGTATTTTTCCTATATGCGGGTCAAAGAGTTGTATAAGCATGCCAAATTTCAACTCTCTAGGTTTAACCGTTTGGCTACAATTTTTACCGAACAGACAGACAGAGAGACAGACAGACAGACGACAAAATGACGGTATACGGGTTTTTGGTCATACCTACAATACCCTAAAAAGCTAAAATAATAATATAAAAATTCAGTACTACATACAAACGTCAAAATATTTCATTTTAGAATATTGAATACTGAAGAGTGAATTTTAGAAAATTAAGTTGCAACTGCTTCAAAGATTTTACAGCAAAACAATATTTAAAACAAAAAAAAATCTTTTTTCGACCTTTTTATTTCCTACTAGATTTGAGTTATAGCATAAACTGTGACAACGTGACAGTTGCTTTGTTTCTAGCGCACACAGAATTCCTCAATTAAACTATATTCAGGTTAATTCGTGTGCCGAATATGCAGGTAATTATTGAACTACAACATAGCAAAATAATTGCAGATCACAATAAGTTGGGTGTTTTTAGCAAACATATTTGGGGAGTGCCGTCACACTTTGTACACATGGACAGCACGCCACTGCTTCGAATGTGGGCGAAAAGTTCGGAGCTCAGTCAGGGAACATTAAACAAGGGTAGCGAGAGTGGCCTTGGTGGTTGGGGCCAGGGATGTAGCCAGGATTTCAGCTTGGGAGGGAGGGGGGCAAAAATAACAAAATATTCTAAATTGGTCGGTACGATGTTAATTACATGGCTTGGGTAGAAAATAACAGCATTCTAGGTCAGGGGTCGGCAATCTTTCAGTGACAAAGAGCCAAATCTATATTGAAAAAAAAAAAAAAAAAACACAATAACATGGAAGAGCCGCTAAAAAATGCTATGTTTAAGAAAAAAACGTAAAAATTGTTTATTTGTTTTAAAATAATCAAGTATTACAATAACTTAAAATTTACTTATACATTTAGTTTGTGATATCTATTGTAGTTGCCAGTATATTACAATATAATAATTTTTCTAATGGGACGATTGCTCTTGTATAGTGTTCTATAAGACCTCAATATTTGGTGAATATTCAGTAATCTTTAACTTAAGGCGGCGCACAACCCTATAGTCCTCAATAGTTTCTTATACAAAACTAATAATCGGAAGTAAAATTTATAACAATCTATATATCAAAATTTGCAGCGAATTTTTATCTATCTAATAGGATATTTTTAATTGTAGAAAAAACTGTTGGGTAGTTGTAAATAAGAAAATTGCATTATAGACGCCATCTTGTAAACCAATCGACGCATATTTGCGTACGATGCGGCAAATTGTACCTAAAGCTTCATTCTACAAATATGATTCTAGCTATTTTGTTGTATTGTGAAAATTACTTATAGTTATTGTACTTGGTAATCTATTTTTGCCGCTCTCTTGAATCTGCCGCGGTTTTCAAAATTGGTGTTACGGGTAAAAATGATTTATTTTTTGTGAAGAATACGTGTACCAAGTGGCATTTTATTATCTTTAAGTATAATATTTTTCGACGAAGGCTCTAAACTATAAGTAATCAAGGCGAAAAAAAAAAATTGACGTATTATTTGAACATTTCTACACAAAACTATATAAATAGAAAAGTTTTTCGAAACCCACAAATTGATTTAAAAAATTACAGAACAATATCGCTGACGTCTATTTTTAAGTTATTGACCGATAATATTTTTACTATAAATGTTTCTACAATTAAAACTATCATATTAGATAGATACAAATTCGGTGCAAAACTTGATGTATAGGTTGATACTAATTTTATTTCAGATTGTTAGTTTTGTATAAGAAACTAGTAACCTCCGGGGGTTATACGTAGCCTTAAGGCAGCACTCTAGTTCTCACTCTTTATTAATTTCATATGTGAAAAGATTTGCTTACAGTAATATGTGGATCCGAAAATTGTTACTAGCCCAAAAGCATAATTTTTTAAAAGCTGAACGATTCTGGAAGACACATTTTGAAGATTGCGAATTTCGGTCCACTTATGCTGGCAATATAAAATTCACTTTTTTCTTTCTAAATTTTCCAGTTCAGAATTAAGTTTTAAGAATATGTAATTCCATAAACCTTTGGATTTCAAATCCACTAATTGAAGGTGATAAATGTAATTGCTAATTCAATTGGTTTTGTCAAAAAAGCTAGTGTAACTTTATATTTTCTAAACTCTTTAAATCTATCTCGAAAAGCTTCTTGCATGTTAACAATAGTTTGTGCAAAAAAAAAAATTGCATAAAAACCAGCCAATTTTCAAAGTGCCACAAAATTTTCTAAAAGAACCGCAGGTTGCCGACCCCTGTTCTAGGTCTTTTGTAGTATATTAAATAATAAAAGTCCGGTAAATTTATAAATTTTCTTCTAACTTCTAACAAATAACAACCTAAACTTTCTAACAACCTAAATTATCTATATATATAAAAGGCAGTGTCCTGACTGACTGACTGACTGACTGACTGACTCACTCAACACCGCCCAGCCCGAACCCCTGGGCCTAGAAACTTGAAATTCGGAGAGTATATTCCCTTCATGACGTAAGCACCCACTAAGAAGGGATTTTTCGAAATTCCACTCCTAAGGGATGAAAAGGGGTGAAATGTGATTTCACGAATTCCTTAATATCTCTTAGGGCTGGTGGGATATCGACGTAGTTTTTGCTTACAAGTATTACCCATACAAATGCCGAAAAACCAATTTCGGGATTTTACCCTAATCAACCCCTAAAGGGGTGAACCTACAATCGGGGTGGATTATTCATCTCGTTGTATTTCCTGTGTTCGTTTAGTTGCAAGATTACATTTTGGCACATAGGTGTCTTTTTATAATATCTCGAAATAGTATTGACAGTTTTTTTAAATTTCACCCCTAAAGGGTGAAAAGGGGTGAATTGTGATTTTAAGGATTCTTTAATATCTCTTAGGACCAATAAGATATCGACTTGCTTTTTGCTTACAAAGATTACCCATACAAATACCGAATCACCAATTTCAGGATTTTGTCCTAATCAACCCCTAAAGGGGTGGATCTACAATCGGGATGAATTATACATCCCGTCGTAATTCCTGTGTTCGTTTCGTTGCAACATTACTTTTTGGCATATAGGTGTCTTTTTAATATATCTCGAAATAGTATTGACAGTTTTTTAAAATTCCACCCCTAAGGGTTGAAAAGGGGTGAATTGTGATTTCAAGGATTCCTTAATATCTCTTAGGATCAATAAGATATCGATTTACTGTTTGCTTGCAAAGATTATCCATACAATTACCGAAAAACTTATTTCAGGAATTTGTCCTAATCAACCCCTAAAGGGGTGGACCTACAATCGGGGTGAGTTATACATTACGTCGTATTTCCTGTGTTCGTTTAGTTGCAATATTACTTTTTAGCACATAGCAGTCTTTTTAAAATATCTCGAAAAGGTTTTAGTAGTTTTTTAAAATTTCACCCCTATAGGGTGAAAAGGGGTGAATTATGATTTCAAGTATTCCTTAATATCTCTTAGAGGCAATAAGATATCGACTTGCTTTTTGCTTACAAAGATTACCTATACAAATACCGAAAAACATATTTCAGGTTTTTGTCCTAATCAACCCCTAAAGGGGTGGATCTACAATCAGGGTGAATTATACATCCCGTCGTATTTCCTGTGTTCATTAGTTGCAACATTACTTTTTGGCACATAGGTATCTTTTTAAAATATCTCGAAATAGTTTTAACATTTTTTTAAAATTACCCCCTAAAGGGTGAAAAGGGATGAATTGTGATTTTAAGGATTCCTTAATATCTCTTAGGACTTACAAAGATTACCTATACAAATACCGAAAAACTTATTTCAGGATTTGGTCCTAATCAACCACTAAAGGGATGGATCTACAATCAAGGTGAATTATACATCCCGTCGTATTTCCTGTGTTCGTTTAGTTGCAACATTAATTTTTGGCACATAGATGTCTTTTTAAAATATCTCGAAATAGTATTGACAGTTTTTTTTTTAATTTCACCCCTAAAGGGTAAAAAGGGGTGAATTGTGATTTCAAGGATTCCTTAATATCTCTTAGAACCAATAAGATATCGACTTGCTTTTTGCTTACAAAGATTACCCATACAAATACGGAAAAATATGTTTCAGGATTTTTGTCCTAATCAACCCCTAAACGGTGGATCTACAATTGGGGTGAATTATACATCCCATCGTATTCCCTGTGTTTGTTGAGTTATAAGGTTTCTTTTTGGCACATAGGCGTATTTTTAAAATATCTCGAAATGTTTTGACAATTTTTTTAAATTTAACCCCTAAAGTGTAAAAAGGGGTAAAATGTGATTTCAAGGATTGTAGAACATTTTTTAGGACCAATAAGATATCTACTTGGTTTTTGCTTACAAAAACTACCCATGCAAATACCGAAAAACCAATTTTTGGATTTTGTCCTAATCAACCCCTTAAGGGGTGGATCTACAATCGGGATGAATATATACATCCCGTCGCATTTCCTGTGTTCGTTTAGTTGCAACATTACTTTTTGGCACATAGGTGTTTTTTTTTTTAATATCTCGAAATGTGTTTGACATTTTTTTTTTTAATTTAACCCCTTAAGGGTGAAAAGGGGTGAAATGTGATTTCAGTAATTCCTTAATTCTTTTAGGACCAATAAGATATCGACTTGGTGTTTGCTTACAAAAATTATCCATACAAATGCCGAAAAACTTATTTCAGGATTACGTCCTAATCAACCCCTAAAGGGGTGATTCTACAAACGGGGTAGATTATACATCGCGTGGTATTTCCTGTGTCTATTTAAAATGCCTCGAAATAGTTTTAACAGTTTTTTACCTTTAACAAATATCACCCCTAAAGGGTGAGAAGAGGGAATTGTGATTTCATGGACGCCTTAATGTCTTCTAGGATCAATAAGATATAGACTTGGTTTTTGCTTATAAAGATTACCCATACAAATGCCGAAAAATGTATTTCAGGATTTTATCTTAATCAACCCCTAAAGGGGTGAATCTACATTCGGGGTGAATTATAGAACCCTTTGTATTTTTAGCGGTTGTTGAGTTATAACATTCCATTTTGGCATATATTTTTCACAGTTTGACAGTTTTCTTTCACTCCTAAAGGGTAAATTAGTATTTTTTTGTTAAAAATAAAAAATTCGGAGAGTACATTTTTCAGTATGAAGTAAGAACCCACTAAGAAAGGATTTTTTCAAGTTCGACCCCTATCTGGTGAAAAGGTGTAAAATGTTTTTTCACGGGTTCCTCTATATTTCTTAGGACAGATGAGATATCGACTAGATTTTTTGTTACCAAGGTTACCCATACACAAGTTTAAAAACAAACTGCGGATTTTATGCCAATGAGACCGTCAATATACCGTAGCGAAGCACGGGTTTTCAGCTAGTATTTTATATAAGGTAAACTATCCTGGGGAGGGGGCAAATGCCCCCTTCCTGGCTACGTCCCTGGTTGGGGCACTATTTCTTTTGATTGTGTGGCTTTTATATGTATTAAGAACGTGGTAGTGAATTGGTGGCATATTACAATAGATGATACACTGTTTACTATAATTTTACCGTTACATGGGACCTGCTATATTATATACTCCTGTGATCTCACGTATATATTTTATGTTTTAAAATGTATAGAAACATATCTGTTTGGAATAGTATTTTTTTCGTGTGATAATAAATAATACCGTTCGTCAGTGCAAATCTTAGTTATTAATCGTGCACGTAGTAAAGTTTTTATGTTCATCTCAAATCCCATTTTACATTAAAATCTTAAAATTTAGCCCATAAATCCCCGTGCACGGTAAGATATATAGTTTGTTACGAATATGCGTATTCTATGTAATCTTTGATATAAATTTTGCATAAAGTAAAAACTTCTTTTTAGATGGTTTTGCTTGAGATGTAAAGTAAAGGACATATATTATCTGAGGTACAATTTCTCTGTCGACTGTCTAAATATCTTACAAAGTAAGCAGAGAACTCACAAGAAAAAATATGTCAGGAGTTGCGAATCTCCACGTAATATTTTTACCTCCAAAATGTATACTTTATATTTAAGTGTCACTTATAATGCTTCTCCGTATGTAGATGATAGTATTAGTATTAGATGTCGGGTGTTATAACGTGAAAAAATCTGGGTGCTTGAAGTACTAAGCTATTAGCACGCGGTACATTAGGTTATATACAGTCCTTTGATTAAGATAATGTATAACAATAATAATATATAGCAGGGCTGCCCAACCAGTCGATCGCGATATACCGATCGATCACGGAGTCATTTTAATTAGATCTTTAGTTTTCTCTCTCTTTCGTGTATTTAAATATACATTTTATAAATATAAAGTAAAAATTAAAACAAGCTTCTCGCTAGCCTACATTCAAATGTCGCTTGATGGAATTCGTTGGCTATCAATGTGTTAACCATCGGGCTAAAAGTGCAGCCTTGGAGGGCCTATGTGGAATCTTCATAAACATTTTTTTTTAAATTTCCTTGTGCGTATTAGGTTATTTTTACATGAAAAACAGCTTTAAAATTACAATACTTAATGCATTTTTTCATAATTTTCTTCCTGAGGGAGGAGTCCCTCACACGGGAGGGCACTCCATACCCCCCCCCCCACCGGTGGCCGGCTACGCATTCTAGACGATCGTTGTAGCAATATATATAAAAAAATAAATCCCAAAGTCAAAAAGTTTGAAGAGTCCTGATATACAGGTGTTCAATCTAAGTCTTCCACCATTGCTATCTCGAGAACTATAAGAGCTACGAGGTTGGTTAAAGTTGCAAAGAAATGCCATTTTGCAAGTCTATTACAAAAATATTTACAAAATTTTTTTATGATCAGTGGTTCTCCAAATATGGAACCTTACTTTCTTATTTTAAATGAGAATATATTTTTTTTTTATATTTTTGTTCGGAAGGGAATTTTATTCTGAATTCAACGATACACAATTTAGTACCGTTACATCACAAAAATTTTGAGAAAAATTCATATTAAATTGACATTAATTTAAATTAAATCACACAGGAGTCAGCGTGCTATGATTGAAACAAATTAAATAATCAATCAATCTTGCCTTTAGCAGTAGTTAGAAATATACATATACTTTCAAAAAGATGGAGAACTAGCACACAACTCCGGCCTAATAGCTGAATATTTAAATGAACCATTTCCAAATAAGTGGATAGGCCCCATTGCATGGCCCGCAAGGTCTCCAGATTTAAATCCCCTAGATTATTTCTTATATAATATAGCAGGTCCCATGTAACGGTAAAATTATAGTAAACAGTGTATCATCTATTGTAATATGCCACCAATTCACTACCACGTTCTTAATACATATAAAAGCCATGTAAGGGATATTGTTTATAGCACTGTGCATCCAAACGTACAACATTTGAAATACAATATTGAAGATATTATATCAAATATTGATGGGGGAAAATTAAAAAAGGTCCGAAATAGTTTACTTTTAAGGATTGAATTATGTATTAATAAGAATGGAGGCAAATTTAAGCAATATTTTTAATTAAAATTGTACTATGTTATAGAATTAAACTGTTCAATACATTTTGATTTTCATTTGTTTCATTCATAGCAAGCTTATTCCTGTGCGATTTGATTGAAACTAATTTCAATTTAATATGCATTTTTCTCAAAAATTTTGTTATGTAAGGGTACTAAACTGTGTATTCGTTGCATTCAGAATAAAATTCCTTTCTGAACAAAAAAAAAAAATATGTTCTCATTTAAAATAAGGAAGTTGGGTTCCATATTTGGAGAACCACTGATCATAAAAAAATTTTGTTAATAGTTTTGTAATAGACTTGCAAAATAGTATTTCTTTCCTAATTTAACCAACCTCGTAGCTCTTACAGTTCTCGAGACGCAATGGTGGCACACTTAGATTGAACACCCTGTATAGTAACAATTCTAATACATAATAACGAAACTAATATATACAAGCCAACAAAAAAAAGAAAAAATGGGGTAGTGCTACATTTCTTAATATCATTGAAATTATTGAGGTAAATGCCGCTAAATGTATTATGAGCTATCTTATCGAATATAACGGGTGAAAAAATGCCCTACCGTGTTAACGTAAACCTATATTTACACAAAAAATCAATAAAAAAAGAAAAATGTCTGAAAATAACAAATTTTGTTATTATTTAAATTTAATGTCAGTGTTAAAATGAGGGTGGAACATAAAGTTTAATATGTGTTGTCACGTCGTATTCTCAATACTTGTCCTAGACGTTTTAGCATACTTTGAAATTGGTTAGCGATCTCTGTCTACTGAATGATTTTTCATGCTCCTCTAAGGGCTACCCTTAATTATTGAAGGGTTTGTGGCACCAATGTTTAACGGGTTGCTCAAGTGTATCTCAAGGATTTTTATCAGACTTACATCTAAGCCTGAGCTTGTCACCGTAAATGACGAATTCCCACCTTATCGAACGACTCATTCACAATTCGCGTTGAATTATCGGCCATTAAGATAAAATTTCTGCATATATATGGAGGATAAGATATGGCATGATCTTCTTAACAGTCTTCGAGATGTCTGCAGTAAAAGCAACGTACTCAATCAGAACAAGCTCGGTACGAGATTGCATTGAAATGCCTCTCATTATGCTTAAACCATAATGATATCGCCACCCAATGAACCTGCTGCATGTAACAAAACCTCTCCTTATGCTTTCAGAATACAAGTTCGCGCTTTTGTTTTGAAGTGGTTACACTCAACCGTGACTGATTTTTTAATAATTTGCGGCTCTAGTTTGCACCCAGTCAGTCCACAGACTCACAAGCGTACTGCAATTTTTCGATTTTTAACTCGATGATTTGCGAGCAAAGTCAGGAATATTACAGGTTCTGGAAACAAGCCCTTGTTCACTCAGACTTCTTTAAACAGTACGTGGTAAAATTTCGATATTCTGCGAGATGACGTGTGAGAAGAGTTGAAGACAAGTCACAGGTGCAAAGAACAGCTCGGGCAAAAGACGGAAAAAGATAATTTAGCGGGGGCACATCATCAATTATGTAGCAATTACAAACTGCAGTTGAAGAACTCACCTACAAAATTCATTAATGTCAGGTGAGATATTTCAACTCAAAGAATGCCCTTATTATAAATAAGAAGTAGTTTCTCCAAAAAAATAAAGTTTCACATACTGAATAATAGATGCCACCGCAAAATATCAATAACATTATTTGAACTCCAGTTTTGGATTTAAGAATCAACACACCATCAAAACATGATCTGACCATCTCGAAAAACAATTAGATGTCACTAAACTTGTACACTACTTGTCTAAATCAGCTGATAATGACTTTCTTCAGCCAAATTTGAGTGTGATTTATGCAACCAAGGTATGTAGAGTAAAATTGTGCTGCATATTTCAGGAGTTGGTCGAGTTAAAATTGATTTCATGGATAATGGTGTCTCAATTGTTTTTCCGAGTTCTCGGTATAATTTGGAGGGGTGTTGGTAATTGTTGGGGCAGTTGAATAAACTGTGCTCAACAGTACCAGGCTTTCCACATGGGCAGAGGTTGGAGGTTATCACATTGATTTTGTTCAAGTGGACTTCGGAGTGGCAGTGATTAAAACGGATTCGGATGATTGTTGAGATGGTTTTCTTATCTAGCTGTAAATTCATCATGACAGGGGAGCTCATGACATTTTTAGTCTCCGATTTCATACAGCATGCCTTTTGGAGGAGAGAATATTTACCCTGTGACAACAAAAAAGGGATGGTACTAAACCCCTGCACGCTTTCCGGTCATAGGGAAAATTGCATTTCCACTTGCAAAAAAATTTTATATTTTTCTCTGATTTAATATTGCTTGCCCTTTTGTCAAAAGAAAGTTAAAACAAATTTAAAGTCTTTTAATTATAGGCGTGCGATTCGCAGGGTCCCAAAGGGCTCAAACGGTCACGTGATCTTGTAATAAAAAAATATGATTTTCCGCGTTTTCATACAGCATGCCGATGAAAAGAATTAAAGTTTGTGTCATAAAACCCCTATAAAAAAATTGGCCCTCGTTGACAAAATGTTGGTGGAAAATTTCGCAAAATATTTGTGAATATTTTAATAGGATTTTACGTGATTTATTTTTGCATGCCATCTTAACTATAGGTTATTGATATAAGGCATTGCTTATTACACAGCAATGCCTTATATCAATAGCCTATTGGCATGCAGATAAGGAGGTCCTAAAACAGAGGCATGCATCGGAAAAGTTGGAAAAAAAAATGGAAAATTTCGGTTATATTATTTTGCATGCCTTTTTGTATTTCATTAAATAATGTTGTTTTTAGCTCAAATACAAAATGGAATGCATGCCGTGGAAGCCCATCACATCGTAAATAATAAGAAAAGTTGCAAAAAAAAAAAATTGGAAAATTTAGGTCATATTATCTTGCATGCCTTTTTGCATTTCACTAAATAATGTTGTGTTTAGCTCAAATACAAACTGGCATGCATGCCGAGGAAGCCCATCACATAATAAATCATAAGAAAAGTTGCAAAAAAAAAAAAAAATGGAAAATTTCGGTCATATTATTTTGCATGCCTTTTTGCATTTCATTAAATAATGTTGTTTTTAGCTCAAATACAAAATGGCCTATAATTAAAAGGCTTTAAATTTGTTTTAACTTTCTTTTGACAAAAGGGCAAGCAATATTAAATCAGAGAAAAACACAAAAATTTTGTGCAAGTGGAAATGCAATTTTCCCTATGACCGGAAAGCGTGCAGGGATTTAGTACCATCCCTTTTTTGTTGTCACAGGGTAAATATTCTCTCCTCCAAAAGGCATGCTGTATGCAATCGGAGACCAAAAACTGTCATGAGCTCCCGGTCTATGAGACCCGCAGTCTTCAAAGGATTCAAAGCCTAAAAGCAAAATTAGGCCTATTTGGAAGAAAAAATTGTGGTTACTGGAGTGAATTCAATAAATGCACCTAAATTTCACTTTGGGCCTCATAAAACTTGGTTACATATATAGAACGCAGCAAGTTACACTACGGTAGTCAATATACGAGACTATATGTTGTCAATGCTATCCAACAATATATCGTCAAACTTGATTTGGGAAAAAGTGACGGCAAAAGAAGATGAATAAGTAGAGAGGAATAATTGAATTATGGTATTATTTGTTGAGGTTGTTTTTATAAATTAAATAGAATTATGGCCGCAACATTCTAACGACAGTAACAAGTCTAGGCTAGGGGTGGGTTGCGAAATTAGTGTTGCAACCGTCCTCGGTAAGGGGTGAACATAGAGGTCCGAATGTAGATATGACCTTAAATTGGTCTAGAACGTGCCTAGCAATACTACTGACGCAAATTTCAAGATCGGTATTGACACTAGTGAGGTGCATCAGCGACTGAGGCTAGATATGTGGTCAAAGAGAATAATTGTTAAGCATTTTTGTCACTATCAGGCAAGAAACAGGTGAAAATGTAAAAGTATCTCAGAATGAATCTCTAAACTTATATTTATTTATATTTCTCCAAAATACACAGAGCCTGCGAAATTAAATACATTTGGTAGAAGTTATTTCTCTTGAGCAATTTGAAATTGTTTTTATTTTTGCGAGCACTTGCTGTATGACTATGGAATCCTCTTTTACTCTGTGAATAATTACAGAAAAACATGAAGGCGTATGTATCTATGTGAAAAACAGCTTAACTTACAGTGTCTATACTCAATTATTAGAATTTTCAGTAAAATATCACTGCGAATATGTGCCATAAAATTAGTTTCTAAAGCCTGTAGTACACGATGCAATTTCTCGATTGGAATCTCGTACGATTTGTCGTACAATAATTATTGCACTAAGAATTATGTTCAGAATTATCTGATGTAAAATTATTGTACTATATCATCCAATATTTATCGCTTTGAATCTGTACCAATTGATGCGCACTACGTCTATTTTTGTAAGTTGACAGAATTCAAATATTTGTACTCAACCTAGAGTAGACAGATAGTTTACCAATTTTTGAAGACTGATAATATTAATCTTTGTCCCGAAGCCGTACCGTTTTCTATTCTAATTTATTACATTTCAAATTGAAGGGAATTATTATTTTATTTATTTTTTGTTATTATTATTTTTGTCCATAAAACTACGATTTTTGTTTATCAAAAAATATTATTTTTGTAATGATTATCGTTATAAAATAGTTTAAGGAAAATAAAAACATATTATATTAATAATGATTTCGTTAAATTTGTTTTATGCAACTTGAATAAATAAATGAGAAGTATAGAAATTGTAATCAAGAGTAGTTTGTGGACAAGAAATGTTTAAAAACCAAATTCTACAAACTCAATAAAAAAATTTAAAAAAAATAAATAAATAATTCCCCTGATACTTTTTTCCCGGATTGGAATGTTTAATGGTCACATTAGATAAGTCACTAGTTGGTTAAGTGTGTTGGTTAATAAGATGTTGAATAAATCCAAACCTATATATAAATATCTTAAGAACGTCTAAATCCAATTTATTTTAAACAAAATAAGAAAAAATATTGCTAAAGTTGCTACTAAATATCCTGGAAATATATTTGACAGATGAACAGTTCTTCGCACGGTAACATGAATATGCGCATCCTATACTGCGCCATTATTGGTTCATTCTGTCCAATATTTTAGGTCGAGACAATAAATATTGGTTGGTTTTCAGTATCGTACAAGATCTAGTACGAAAATCCTGTAGTACACGATACAATAATTTTTGTACTATAAATCGTACGAGATTCAAATCGAGAAATCGCATCGTGTACTACAGGCATAACAACGTAGTAGTTTTCTGAAAAACATTGGTTCGCTTCTGTAATACAATTGGAAAAAGTGTAGAATACATTTTAAGAATAATTTCAAATTCTAGAATACGGTTTAAGACTAATATAAGTTAATCATAAATGGTTAACAAGATAAAAATATAACAAAATTTCTACCAGCTACAAAATACCACACTATTTAACCTGCAAGATATAAATTTTAAAATTCCAAAACCTCCAATAAAAATAAAATAAATATTTAATATCGAAATTTGATAAATTTAGCCACATATACTCATCAATCTGAATTCAATGAATATTTTATACTTTAAGAAATGCCAAGTAGGTACAGGTTGTTGGTCAGAGTATAATAAAGAATTCAACATTTTAAGAAGATTTAGATGTTTCAGAAGCCTAGAATACGTAATGTTCGCATGTAGAATTTTTTGCTTAGTCGAGATAGTTCAACAGGGTTGTAGAAAATATAAATGCAAGCGAGAGAGATAACTTTTTAGATCGGCTTGTTTTTTAAAATGGAACTTTTCAACAATTTATATTGAGATTTAAAATTTATTGAAGACAAGACCATTTTCTAAACCAACAATACGTGAGAATCAGAATAAAATATTAAATATTCAGAAGGTTAATATATTGTACGAATGTGGGTAATAAAGTAATTTTTTTCTGAAGAGAAAATCGAACTGAAAGCAAAATAAAAAAAAATCCTATTCTGTGTTACGAAGGGGCTTCACAAAGATGTTACATAGCACAAAAACTTTAAACAGTATATTTAAAAGGAATTCTTAAACTGTGAAAAAGAAAGTGAATTAATATGGGAGTCCAGCAGAAATGCAGACGGTACACTCTATTCAGTGCTATCATTCAGCCTGTGCCTGTGTTTTCGGAAACAGATTGTTAATATATAATGCGGTGTTAGAAAACTGGTTACTTAATTTTATGGCGATGTTTGGACTCTAGAAATTTTACATTTTTGTATTTATTGTATTGCTCTTTTAATATTCATTTGTTCTATAAATTCATAGGTTTCTTGTTTGATAATAATAAACCTGTGCACATGCAGTGTAGATGTGCATTCCTTTTCTTTCTGACTTTGAGTCCAAGACTTTGTAGTTCAAGTAATCACCATAAAATGTGTTGCCATTTATTGCTTTTCTTATCATAACTTGAATGGCTCGCCGCTCTTGTGGGTGTGTTCAGCTCACACGGCTATTACCATTTTATCTTCAGTTTGCATTGATCAGTGAAGCTCAAAGCATCAAATACATTATTTTAGGGTTCAAAACGCACAGAATTATTTTGGTACAACAATACTACTACATTCAAGATTTAAATTTAGTAATTAAAAATAAGAATGAAGATGTCATGTTGGTAGAGATTTTCTTTTTGACGAAACCATTCATCAAATGGTGTAAGATTCCTTTAAAAAAAAAATAATAATAATCTTGATTAGATGAGTTACGTCCGTAAGTTAGTAATTATAGTTGAAGGTAATGGGATTCGGACCAGTCAGAAAATAAAAACAAATTTATTAACTTCGCTAACGTTTCGATTTAATTTAAATCTTCATCAGAGCTACAAAGATATATAGAAATATAAAATTATTAAATTGGTAAGTTTACATGTATAAAATTATGATAGTGTTCAAATTTAACAAGTCAAGTAGTTAAAATAAGCATTACAAAATTATCGGAATTTAAAATATAACATAAAATAATTATTAAATAATAAAAACATATCAAATATGAGTTAAAGAATAAAAAACAATGTTAAATTTACATTACCTTAGTTAATAATCACGATATAAAATAACAATTTTTATTGTGATTTAAAATTTATTGAAGACAAGACCATTTTCTAAACCAACAATACGTGAGAACCAGAATAAAATATTAAATATTCAAAAATTGTTATTTTATATCGTGACTATTAACTAAGGTAATGTAAATTTAACATTGTTTTTTATTCTTTAACTCATATTTGATATGTTTTTATTATTTAATAATTATTTTATGTTCTATTTTAAATTCCGACAATTTTTTATGCTTATTTTAACTACTTGACTTGTTAAATTTGAACACTATCATAATTTTATACATGTAAACTTACCAATTTAATAATTTTATATTTCTATATATCTTTGTAGCTCTGATGAAGATTTAAATTAAATCGAGACGTTAGCGAAGTTAATAAATTTGTTTTTATTTTCTGACTGGTCAGAATCCCATTACCTTCAACTATAAATAATAATAATGCCGTGATCTTTCTGGTTCATGAGATAACTCTTGCCTTTTCTGGAGTCGGGTAACCGCAATAATCCACTGTTTGGACTGTTGCTTGATCTCTGGCGTATAATAATGGACCCACTTTTTATCCTTGATCACGAAGCAATGCAATAAATCAAGTGAATTTTTATTAAACCTATCCAAACCAAGGTTTGGGAAAGTTGACATCGAATGAGTTCTCCGCAGAGAGCAAACGCGGCATAGCTTCCATAATTTTAATTTAGAGATTTTCAGTTAAAATAAAATGTACGCCATGCTATCTCTGCTACCTCTCATAAGTCGGCTACGGTGATCATTCTCATACTGATTCTTCCTCTCTTGAATTTATTCACCCAGCAGCAAAGGGTTGCATACGAAGGAGTATAAAAGATACTTAATAACTGCACGATATTCAAACTTTTCCATTTCTTAAACAAAATCACATTGGCAACTTTTCGCTACTATAAAAACCAAATTAAATATCAGAACGGAGTAAAATTTTGTTAGTCCATCGGCGCAATGTAGTGATAATACACGTGCCCTGCGTTGCTAAGGTCTTGGGTTCAAATCCCGTTCAGGCATGGAATTTTAATTAAGAAAAACGAATATAATTTTAAATATAATTGTCCTGGCTAATTGCTACAGTAGCAAAAGCTATAAACGTGAAAGAAAAAAAAAAAAAACAAAGAAAAAAAAATCTGGCTTCATACTGACATGTGACAGAAAACAACCCTCACATATCAAATTTTACCAACGCAATATACGCCCAGGAGTTCATACAACTTTTCATCTGACCCTAGTGTGTATTTAATGTATATTTACTTCGTCCTAGGGCTGTTAAATAAATTATTTTTATAATAAAAAGTAAATTAAAATAAACTCAATGAAAAAACTCCTCGAAAAATTAAGTGTTCTTAAATGTCGGCTTGTTCCGGATAAATTGACAGCAATTAAGTTCTTTAGGAGAAGGATCAACACTCATAATAGGATCAAGAGTCCGACGGTTTGTAGCATAGTCTTTACCAAAATTGAGTTTGTAGAAATATTTATTAGCTTGGCTGAAGCTTGTTACTTTCAGCCAATTAAAGATTCGTAACGGGTGATACTGAAACTCTTCTGCAAGAACTATCTGATTTCATGCTTAATTGCGTATCTCAAAGGTTTGTTTTAACTCGTATATTTTTACTTGTCAGTTTCAAAGGAAAATTTTTAATGAGGGCAAATGGTGCATTTGCTGCAAGTTATCAAATTATTGGAATACATCCTTTACGTTAATAGTCACAAAATCACGAGCTTTAAGGCTGGGTTCCAATTGACATAAACGTAGAATTCTACGTGAAAATATAAGTAATAGCAAAATGCATTTTACCGTTTCCAATTAGACGTAGATGGACGTAGACGTAGAATAGTTCATATTTTTATATTTCACGTCTACGTCTTTACGTCCGGCCTATAGGAAAGAATGATAGAACATGACAAAACATACTCAATATATCATATGTAGATAGATAGAACCTGTCAACATTTGTTGGGTTCACGGTATTGAAATAAGGGAAATAAATAATTACCATAGTTAGATTATTAGTTAACTAGGTTATTACCCGTCAACAATGACGGATTTATAATATAAAAATTTCAATTGGTTGTATATGTATTTGATTTTTATTTTTTAACGTATGTTAATTTCGTCGCCGGTCAGCAAATCACAGGACAGGATATCACCAGTTAGCCAATCACGGGAGAGGGTGTCACCTGTCAGCCAATCAAGAGACATGGTGTCCCCAGTTAGCCAATTACGAGAACCTTAGGAAAAATTGACGTCATCATGTTACCGACACTACATACAGACACTTGCTAATATAGTTATTCATAAATTTTTTATGATTAAAACGATTCATTTTTACGCAGTACATTACATTTGTATAATTTGAGACGTTTATTTATGCCTACGAGACCCTAGTCATTTCTGTATGTAATTCTATTGGTAGATTCTTAGAGAATAAATCTGCAAAATATTGTTCATATCGGTCAAAGGATATAACAGTGTCTTTTTATGCCTACGAAAACCCTAGATATTTCTATATATAATTATATTCGTAAAATTCTTAGAAAATAAATCTGCAAAATATTGTTCATATCGGTTAAAGGATACAGGCCTGTCTAAAGTTTCTCGTTTATGCCTACGAAACATTTCTATATGTAATTTTATCCACAGTTTCTTAGAGAATAAATCTGCAAAATAATGTTCATATCGGTCAAAGCATATAGGAGTATCTAGAGTTTCTTGTTTATGCCTACGAAACCATAGACATTTCTATATATAATTATATTCATAGATTCTTAGAGAATAAATTTGCAAAATATTGTTCATATCGGTTAAAGGATATAGGAGTCTCTTGTTTATGCCTACGAAACCTTAGACATTTATATGCGTAATTATATTCGTAGATTCCTAGAAAATAAATCTGCAAAATATTGTTTATATTGATCAATAATATAGGATTGTCTAGAATTTCTTGTTAATGCCTACGAAACCCTAGACATTTCTGTATGTAATTATATTTGTAGATACTTAGAGAATAAATCTGCAAAATACTGTTCATATCAGTCAAAGGATATAACTAAGTGCAACGTCTACGTCAATTGCCTATCCATTAGGTCGTGATTCGAAAAATATTTATTTTTGAAAGATCATTGTTTTAAGCATAAAAAACTGAGAAAATTCTCAGTAATCTACATTGATCGTTTATACAAGATCTTGGACCTAACGGTCGTGATTAAAAAAATCTTTATTATTGAAAGATCGTTGTTTTTACGGCATTCTCGTAAATAGGTGTCAAGAAACTTTCATTTGCAACACTATTTCGCAGATTTCTTCTAATAAACTGAAAAAATTCTCAATAATGTACATTAATGAAAAATGGAATAGTTTAACAGGAATTTTTGGTCAGATTAGTTTTCTCGAAAAGTACTGATTTTTTTGTATCTTTATTATATTTTTTTAATTTATTGTGTGGTATCAAAAGAAAGCTCTTAACACGTAGATTAAATAATTTAAAATTTGTTCTAAAATCGCTAAACTTATTTTTTTTTTTTTACCAAAAATGTGCTTATAATACTCTTGTTCACATCCTGTACCCCAGGGCTCATTTGAAAACCTGGAAAATATCTAAGATATGCACATTTATACGAGCTGGGATAGTATAACACGAATTTTTGAGCAAATTATATATCTTCTTTTGAAATTAAAAATTTTATATTTTTTTTTAACAGCTCAGAATCGAGTTGCACTACGTTATGTAATGCAAGCGTGCGTGTGTGAATATTCTGCTCGTTATGATACTTCATGATTCAACCTATTGTTTGAATTATTCTAGTTTTTAATTTTTAAAGTATCAAAGAGGAATTAATCATTTATAGTACTGAAAAATTTATAAATCAAATAAATCATTGCGGATAGTGAGATATAGGTATTCTGGAATAAGTATACATTTCTTAAATAAAGAAGAAAAAAAAACAAAAAAAAAAATGAAGCCATTTATAATTAAAGAAATATATTATTTGTTATTAATTTAATGAGAATTTCCGAAAATTATTTAAAAGTAGTTTAAGAAAAATTCCTAGACATCCATCATTCAGTTGGCCTCTTCACTTATTAAATGCCTACGAAATCTTGAAATATGTGAAATTCCACACTTCACAACAATTATTTAATTTGTGACTACATTATAGCTAATATTGTTATTGGTATTTTATGTTTGTGCCTAGGTTAGAGATACTTATTTCAAATTAAAAAACAATAAATAATAAAACAGCTGCGTATCGAATCTTATGTATGTTTGGTTAAAAAAAAATAAAATTATTTAACTAATTTTATTCTAATATTCTCATATGAGTCTATTTACTCATCACCATGTCAATCTTAACGGTCCCAAAGGCGTCCACAGAATAAACTAAATCAAACGTGTTTGAAATTATTTGCACAACACGTGCTGTTGCACAACAGGTTGGAAAATTTCTTTAAAATGTTTTATAATCTTATTTTCGTAAGCCCTAAAATATTCAGTAACCCATAAGGTAGTACACTAAAAAGACTATTGGATTAAGTATTATTGGATTAATTGGATAAGAATTTTTTTCCGAAAAGTTATATTTATTTTATTATTGGTACTTAATAAAGCAGTACTCCAGAAACATAATTTCTTCTTGGAGAGAGGAATACAAGGTCTCAATTAAGGAAAATGACATTTATGGGAGCCTGCAACCCGAACTTCCAATAAAATCTTGGTTCAAATCGAACCAAAAAATTAAATTTATACCTATCTCTAATAACCCGACTTCTTTTCTATCACACCAAAACAAAATCACACCATAATCGCGTAAACATGACGTCACCTGCAGATGTGACAACAACTCGCTAGAAGATCCCGACGACCTAATATTCAATTGTTCCATATAAAATACAGCTAGAGTACAGTTCATCTCCTGTCTTATCAAGGAAAATGTCCCACTTCCTACTAAACTACAGCTATTAGCTACAAACCAACCGAACGAATATTTAATACAATCTAGAATTTTAAAAATGATAATATAGTAATGTAAAAAAAATTACTTTCTAACCTGGTTAATGACCTCAGCAGTCAAAACCAAATCTAATGAAATGTAAAAAAATATATTGATCAAAATTAACAATTGAAATAAATTTTATGCTTACGTACGAATCTATGAACAATTGATTTTCAAAGCATTCTTTGCGACTCACCTGAAACAAGAAAAAAATAATTAGGAAACATAGTAAGAACAATAAAATTCTATTTATAAATATTAAAATATACATTGTTGCATCTTAAAACAATACATTAGATAAAGGGTCCCATGCACAAACAACTTTTTGTCCTTCTTTGTTTTGAAAATCTTTTCGTTTCAGTACCACAATAATTTTTTTTTTATTTAGCAAAACAGAGGCACACCCACTGCTATGGTAATAAATATCTATACATAACCAATTTGCAATATATTTTGTGTTTATCTTATTCGTATGTGAGAGTATTACAATACAGAGTATAAATTTGTGCCTAATAAGAATTCGTGGAGTTTTCCACCTTGTTACTGAGGACTACTTGTATGTTGTCAGGTATTAGTCGTTGTCGTATTGTTTCGTGTGCAGTCTAGTATAATATTGACACGGGGTGAAGTCAAGAACGGAATCTTTTCTACAAAATTTATTGTACATGATTAATTTACATCAGAATATGTACAATTGTTGGTAAAATGGCTGCTGGTGTTGTCCATTTAGAAGCTGATGTTAGTTTTGTTTTTGCCCCGGCTTCTCCAGGATCGGTCGAACCACCCCAAGTATCCGCACGAGGCGAACACGTGGAGAAGCCCTGTAGACAACACTTACATCTCGTCTTGGCGACTTCAACAGCTGGGCTGGTCCTTGGGCAGCGTGATGCGGACTGATGACCACCGAAGCGATGATCGGTCACAAGAATGACTACCCCCGACTCTATTCCCTAAGATCATTTTATAACTGTTAACCAGGACACTATGACGTCAGGTCCTACCTCAATTGTTTTGGAAACATTATTCATTTGTGTAATTGTTGGCAGCAATTAAAAGACCATAGTCATCACAATTGAATAATGTTTATCAACATATTAGAATGTAGTTCAAAACTTATGATGGCAAACACGCAACACCCTGCACATTCTATAATTCCCAAAACCCACACAGCCTAAAGGCTGCTCAAGGAATTAGAACATTAGAATACAATTATACCATAATTGTGACAATATGTTTGATTGTCAATCTGGAATTACACTCGTCACAGGTTAGTAGGTCTTTTTTTCAAGTATCTATTGATCAGTCTGTTTATTGTCTTTTAGGTCTTGCCATTTTCTTTCTTTTTTATAATTAGTCTTTTGCCAATTTCTTGTTTAAAGTCAGTTGAATATTTAGATCCAAGGGTGGTTCCTTTTGGGTGGCCTCTTTAGCAGCATTATCGGCTTTCTCATTATACTTCTATACCACGGGTTTTAGAATTGTTAAGTTAAAAAAAGTTTTTATTGCTATGATTATACTTATGGATTATTTGAATACATTTGTTCAATGCTTGTCCCAAATAATCCGTGATTATAGCGGATTTTGTTTTGTCTTATTTTCCATTATCTCCAAGCTTTTTAATATTCCTGTTTCTTCTGTTGTATACAGGTATATCCCTACATGAGTTCAAAACAGAAATAACTCGAAACTTTTACAAATAGTGTTATTACTGAAAAACTTCAGAAAATAGTAACAATAGTAATCAGTTTCAAAAGGTTGCTTCCCTTTTGAATAAGTTATAATCAGTATTTTATCTGTAACTGACAGAACTTCTTTTTTGAAACAGATACTGGTTACTGTTTTCTGAAGTTTTTCAGTAATAATTCAGTCTGTAAAAATTTCAAGTTATTTCTGTTTTGAACTCATGTAGCGATATATTGGAAGAGACTAGGTAGGCAATACTGGTGTATTTGATCGGTCTCTACTACAGCTGTTCCAAAATTGTTATCTAGAATGTGGCGTCAGTATATTAGCGTAAAATTTTTATATTGATAGCTTATCTGGTGACTTTCGGTAACTTGCTGTTGTACATTGCAGGTTGGTTTACTTATCAACCACGGTAGGGTTAATTGTAACCAATTACAGTAGTTAAAGAAGCAGCTTCTGAGGACATCCTTACAAGGTACATATTACTTGAAGTTTGTCCAAATAGTTCTATCGTGTATTGCCAAGACAAGAGAGCGCATTTGCACAACTGGTTGCGCAAATTGTTTGATTGTTTATGGGACTCTTAAGGATTTATTAGCATAAACTTTACCTAATTTCCAAGAATAATATATATAAAATTTATCGGTGCATTGTATAGCAACATGTGAACGCTTTTATAGTTACAATGTATAAATTACATACGTGTACTACCAACTGATTAATATGTATTTTATGAACAAATTTCAATTCTAAATATCAAAGTTATTTTATCGTCAACAATAATGTCTTTATTAAACTTTAACAACATAATTACATTGTAACTTAACCAATAAGCCAGGCCTGAAGGGATCATACTAAAATTAATCTGCTTATACCCTTCATGGCAAACTATTTTAAATGAAATCCGCCATGAAACATTATACCGGATGTCATATTAGATAAGGGACGTCCAAACGACAAGACACTCTTGTCAATCTGATATGATTGATGAGAGTATAGGGCAAGCCAAACCTTTAAGGAATATATCAGTGGTCGTGTGACCGGAATGAAACCTCTTGATTTTAGATATGATGGCTTCGTAGGCGGGTCTATTTAATATTTACACAGGGTTGTAAAATGAAAATTTTTCAGTTGGCTTGCGCATTATTGCCGATGAAACTTTTATTAATTAAAATAAAGACTTATAAGCATCTGTGATATAGACGATGTTTTTTACTACATTATAAAATTAGTAAATCATGCAAAATTGTAGAAAAGAGTCGTTTTAATTAGACTTACTTAAACACCAGTATTGTCAACAGTTTGTCACGAAATGTCGCTACTTTTTTCAATAAAAGTAGCTCTTCTCGCCACTAGAATTAAAAAAAGTAGCTATTTTGTCGTTACATAACGAACCACACCTTTCTTAAGAAAATTTAAGTAGAATTTAATAATTTAAGCCAAAAATTTATTAATTTTTTAATAATGCTTGTTTGGTTTAAGCGGAACTAGATTTAGAAATATATGAATCTATAACGATTGAATGAGGGTTTCAACCATTTTCTTTGACAAAAGCCTCATTCAATCGTTAAAAAGTGAGCTCGTGAAATTTGAAGACCAAATTTTATCCAAAGAATCGAACAGTACCACTGAAATTTTCTGGGACAAACCCGAAGTACAGGATATCGAGGACAACTTTAATTTTTTAAATGAGAACTTATGTCGTATAGTCTAGTGCCTACGTCGAAAGATACTGCACTTGATGATAATGGAATCTTTAAATTAACTCCATATTCGAAATCTACGACGTCTATATACCCGAAATTGATATACAACTCGACAAATTTTATGTAAATAGAAAAATTTAATTTTCGATCGTTATTTCGAAAGCGGCTACATTTGAGACCAGGTGCTGTGGAAAAACCTAAGCAAATAGATGCATTCCGTGTATGCATGGAGCATCTTACTTAAATGCTACAACTTACAGCTGTTCCGGTAGGATATGTCAGATTGTTTATTTAATTTCGGGCAAGTCCTGAATAATAACAAGCCATATGCCATTTTTTTATTTAATTTTTGTAATTTACAGGACCAATTTGGTCGAGAGCGATATGAAAAGTGTCAAAATAATACGAAGTTGAGACTTTACACATTTCGGCCGCTATCTTAATTTCGGCGCCCCTCAGGGAAAAATTCCACACATATTCTTGTAGTCAAGGATATGCTCTACAAATTTAGGAAAAACTGAAATAAAATGTTAATATACGCAGATTTGTAGTGATATCATCATGAGACTGAATTTTTCAAAAATCTATCAAAATTTAAAATTTTTGCCATTTTGATAACAGATTCGTAATCTAAGACATTTATAGAAAACGCGCCATATCATACGAAATTCGTTAGCCAATTCGGAAATCACTTTTTTTTTCGTCTGAGAATGAATTATGGACGGTATATTGTAAACTAAGTGACAGAAATTCGCGTACGATGCGGCAAATTGTAGCTAAAGGTCCATTCTACAAATGTGTAATTAGCTATTTCGTTCTATTATAAAAATTAATTATCGTTATCGTAATAAGCGCGGTATTTTCGCCGCCATATTGAATCTGCCTCACTTCACAAATAGAAGCTGCGGGTCAAAATGATTTAATTTTTATAAAAAACACGTGTGCCAAATGGCATTCATTATCGTCAAGTGCAGTATCAACGTAAAATATGGTGCGAAGGCATTAGTCTAGTATTGGGTATGTTTGGATAGAGTTTTTGAAAAGAAATAACTTTCATTTAAACATTTTTTTTTAGCGAAAATAAATAATGCAGCTAGATCTAGCTGACCAGTTTCGAAATATCTTATTTCTTCATCAGAGCTATACAATTAAAAATCAGAATTGAATATACAATAGTTGATTATAAAGTTTAAAAAACATACCTGATCTAGTAACGTAAGGTAATTCGTAGGTCTTTAGCAATGATCAGTAGTTAAAATTAATCATGGTGTAAAACAATAGGTTGGGAGTCGGTAGATAAAAATATATGTGATAAATAAGCTAAAAATAAGTAAATTGACAATAAATAGTCAAAAAATAAAATTTTAAAGTTATAAAACACACAAATTAAAATAAGATAAGCTAAGATATTGCCGTGAATATGGTATGACGGAGACTGCAATGCTTCTACAAAAATATATTTTTCGGTCATAAAAAATTGTATTCTCTATACGACTTGAAGGTAAAGTGTTTTTATTCACAAGTTTTTCCTTTCATTTTGAGTTTAATACTTTTAATCTTTAATGTTTTGTAAGGAAGGTAATTTTGGTATTATTTCATAAATAAAATTTCGTAAATAAATTCAGTATAATCATCCAATTAGTGTAAAATTTTAAAAATGTTAAATGATAAAAAAAAAAAATCTATTTCTTAGAAAGGGCATTTAAGTTAAGGGAGACTTGTTTATTATTGTAACTTGAGACTTTTGTAAATGTAACATGAAAAGGAATTAGTAAATTGTAATATTGAAAGACAACTCTGTTAATAAATTAGATTAGAAGTTTTAGAACCATATGTGAAAATCTATTAATCTCTGTTTTTAATAAATATTAGTTGGTAACTTATCTGAGGAGATTATACAATTTAATTTATGGATAATAAATGTTGTTTAGATTGACCGGGGTGTGAAATGATATTTAACAGTTGGGGCATTGTAAGCTATTCAGGGGGTAGTAGATTTTAAACCGTCATGACGTTAGGAGATGTTAAAGAAAGTTGAGTTTAAACCGTCATGAAGTTAAGTCATGTTTTGGAGTTGGTTTTTAAGAGTCATGGGTTAGAGACATTGAGAGTGTTCGGGCGAGTCGAGTTAAAGTAACAATTAATTCCGTAATGAACGTTAGTGTAGTGCCCAGCTAAAGACATGTGAGAGATAAATGGTTTTAGAGGACGTCAGTCAGGACAGTGGTGTCCAGTGGACAAATTAGTGATTAGTGCTAAAGAGTCTAGTGTTTAGTGTTTGTGAATGTCTCATTTGGATTTAGCTGTATCAACATAATTGTAAGTCGAGTGTAATTAATGTAAATATAAATCCCGTAAAGTAATTAAAGTAGGTTAACTAAAATGTTGAGTGTAATTGAACAATCCTTAACTCCTTCCAAGAATCATAGCAACCAGCTAGCGGACCAATAGGGGGGTCCAGACTTGATCCGCTCGCAAGTCTGGATACTCATAATGTGAGGGAGACTTAAAGTTGAGGGATGTACAGAGTAAATACAAATGAAGCATATTAATCAGCCAACTGTGACATTTCATTATTCATATTCATATATCAGAGGTCCCCACAGTTTGCGCATTTTTTATATCATTAAATCTGTTCTCCTATATGACTATTATACCTGGCGAGTTACAGAAAAACTTCCTAAC
This sequence comes from Liopterus haemorrhoidalis, assembly GCA_963971575.1. NCBI lineage: Eukaryota > Metazoa > Arthropoda > Insecta > Coleoptera > Dytiscidae > Liopterus > Liopterus haemorrhoidalis. Next base: position 59,456,313 of record OZ020611.1, read on the forward strand.
CAGCTACAAACCTTTGTCTTAAAAAATTTATAAATGACTTTATTTTATCGCTACAAATTTCCTGATCTAATTGACAATGTTTGGTCCATTATTAGGGTTCAATAAACGTTCGTTTGATTGTTGACCTAATTTTGATATAAAGGAAAACGTACCAACACGTATTGTATTATAAAAGAAACTGACCCTTGACCCTATGGGCTTAATTGCTGTCATGTCACCCTCAGCCTGACGCCTGCAGACTGCCTCTTGCCTTCTGCCCTGAGATAGACTTGTCTTTTAGAACTAACCTTTAGTACAGTACAGTAGATCGATACAGGCGATTTATATGCTGGTTTCGGATTCCCAATTCCCCGAGTATTTTTTGTCATTTGTCTTTCCATGTAGGCAGTAGCGCATCCTGGGGGAAAGCTATGATTACAATAATTATCCCCGTCTTTCATACGCATCTAGAATAAATCTTGTTTCATTTTAAAAACATTTGAACCAATTAGATAAACTATTCCCAATGTCAAAAGATGTATGAGTTTCCTTTACAAAAAGAGGTGAATATATTTAAACTAAACCCAAGTTTAATTATAGTAATAATAAATAGGTTTTCAACGCCTAGGAGAACGGTCGTGGCTCAGTTAGTTAGTGTGTGGACTACTGAGCGGTGGGTCAGGGTTCATTCTCCGGTACCGGAAAACACCTTAGATTTTCCCTCGGAAGGCATCGGGCAAACACCGAGGTAAAAGCCCTAGTAAATTTTCCCCAAAATAATTAGTTCTTTGGATTCCACGATAATAAATTGTAGGTCCCATACGATTGTGTTACCATTGTTAAACCAGAATTTACTAACTGCGGTTAATTTGAGATAAGTTGTAGGATAATAATGGCCAATATGTTGTGAACTAAATAAATTATATTTTAAAAATTTATCAAGGGTAGTTTTTTTTTTAAATACGACCAGACTGTAACAACCTATATATTCACGTGATCCCTTTAATTGTACCCTTTACTACAAGTACTGACGTTTATTACAATCCTACTGAGAGTACCCAAAGAAAAAGAAAAGATAAAGATTTAGTCGACCCCTGAACGATACTTGTACCTATCTGATACCTTGTAGGTATCAGAGCAGGGTATCAGGTAAATCAGAAGCTAAAAATTCGAAGTGTATGCTGGGATTTGAACCCACGGTCCTGTATTCCTTGGCAACTATTTTATCACGGAGTCATAGCAGCAATATATATATTATATCATATATTTTAAAATAATATTTAAAATACGTTAAATAGAAGTAATCAATTGCTCAAATTTGGTCATAATCCTGTGTGCAACAAGTTGGGAACCTACTTATTTTTAAAGTCCCAAACATGTCATTAAAATTTTAAGAAATATGAAAAATCGATAATATAAATTTGGATCACACTCTGCATGAACTGAGTAGACAAATTATGGTTTAAATAGACAAATTAGAGGGTACAATTTGATTTGAATGAATGTTTATTAACTAAAATAGATTTACATTTTATTTATTCTTTATTTTTCGAAATATTATTATTTATTTTTCATTTTTTAAATATGCAAAACACAACTATAATTTTCCAAATAATCACATAAAACCTCTTATTAGAGAAATTCTATGGATGGAAGATCGTAGATCAATTCTTTGTACCATTTTATAAGTTCCTCAAAAATTAAAAACAAAGAAACGAACTCTTTCAATTTTTGGATATACACACATCTGCAAATTTAACTCACTGATTGAAAATTATGTTTTTTTTTTAAATTTTATTATTTTGTAGCCTATATCTAGATAGCTTTGAATGCTCTACTAAACTGTAGGGCAAGATTCTATCGATACCAAGGAGAACAAAATGCACCATATAATTTTGCTACTACTGTATCTTTTGGTGGAGGTTCAATTATGGTGTGGGATGGAAAATATTTGGGAGCTCGCCAAGAGTTAGTGGTGATTGATGACGAAGCGTTAACTGCAGATAGAGCACATCAGAGATATTCTTCAAGACCATGTTGTACCTCTTGCCCCATATATCGGAGAAAATTTCACCCTAATGCAGGATAATGCGCACCCACATGACGCCCACTGTGAAACAGACTTTTTAAATCAAGTGGATATAACAACAATGGGTTGGCCAGCGTGATCCCCTGACCTCAACCCGATTGAACATTATTCCAAAAAACATCGTACTAGAAGATTACCTGACAGATATCAACAATATGTACACTACAGGGAAAATAATTAAATTTTTATGTCTGTTCCTTTAAATTTGCCGGTGTGTGTATATATGTATATTTTGTTCTTGTTTGCGCCTTTTGGATGGTACAAAACACATTTTAGATAAATTTTACGATTTTATTTTATGCATTTAACAAAGTGGAAGACACTGATATCAATATATCATTTTAATTTTATGTAACAAATCACGTTTTGAATGTTACCTTCCCATGGATACATTATAAATAATCGGTGAACGATTAATCGGTATTGGCCGATGAGATAAAACCTATTAATCGGTAATCGGCTATCGGCCAATTTGCTTATCAGTGCAACACTAGTACAAATGAATGAAATGTATTTTTGGGTACAAATTATCTTATTGTTTTAAATTAATGTATACCTACTTATTTATTTACAATAGCGAAAAAACAAACCATGAGGGCATTGTTGAAAATATTTTGTCAACTATCGCTATATGATAAAGTAGAAAGCAAAAATAAGGGCCAGCCTAATCTAGATTTTATTACAACTCAAGAAGCATCCCCACTTAAAAATGTCACCAGCCACCACTGACCCTAACCCTCTAACCGACTAACACGAACGAATGACGTGCATTACTTTAGTATAGTGTGAAAAGCCCCTAGTACTCAAGAACGAAAAAAAAAGTGAATTTTACGTACTTTTCGAGTTGTGGGCTTTTAATACTTCAACAGTCTCCCTGTAACATCTTTGTCCAAAACAACCATAGTATGACATGTGCACGCCATTGTTGATGAATATTTGTAGTCGGCGAATAATTGGTTTTCTGGATTTCAACGTTTAATCGTCAAAAAGTAGAAAAGGTGTTATATTTAAGTTGAAAATTCTGTTTTATGTTGGTCTTCGCATATTGAGCAAAATTCCATATGGACTGTAGAAACCCGCAAGATTGACGAGCTTTGTTTATTTGCACTTGTAATTTTTATAATGGCCTACGTCAAACTGCCTGTTTATTATTTGGCGTATAATCAGAAACTGTACTTTAAGAAACATCTCTCAAGCGTACACGTCACAAGTCTTGCACCCAGATACTATCAGCAATGTTAGCTGTCTGTTTGAAAAATACAATTTTATTTTAAAAAACTTATTTCAAGAAGAAATATTACCTAACAAAATCGATTAAAGTAAAATTGTGAATTTCTCTGACATATGAGTATCGACATTTGCAGTGTTGTTGGTTTTTGCTGACCGGAAGAAATTCGAGAAATATATCTTTTCCTTACTTTATTTTGTTAAAAAATATAAAAAGCTTACTTCCGATATTCCTTTAAATCGAAATGGGCGGAATTTCAAAGAGATTCCTTTCATAAATAAAATAATAATAAATTAAGATATGTCCGACATACCCGACTGATTATTTTGAAGTGCATACTGAATTAGATTTGGAGTTGGTAAAGAACTGTCATTTCAGATTTTCCCAACCGTAACGGAGTTGAAAACTCTCAATTGTACGTTTTAATTGAATTTTTACGGAAAGAAAAGGTTTCTGAATCGAGATTTCATAAATTAATAACGTATCAATGGCGAGACATTTCATCTTCTATTAAACTTTTATAAAGATCACCCAGGGGTAGTTACTTATTTTCTTCTTCTTCGGAAGACTGCCAGTATAAATTTGTACAAAGAAAATTGGAAGTATGATCAGTTTGTTTAGTTTTTAACCCGCGTACTTCGTTTCTACAAGTATCAGATGATTACAACTCGGTTACCACCAAAAACATCAATTTCTGTACGACATCATGTTTGTATGAGATTCATACAAATACAGCCAGACGTGTTTTCACGAAATTTGGTAAATCTTTTTAAGATTCTTAGATTTTATATAAACAGAGATGGAGACAGGGTTATTGATGAAAATCGGGCTTAAACTGTAAAAATAAAACTAACTTAATTGAAAACCCAAATACTGTTTACCTGAAAAGAACAAAGCTAAGAAAAATGTTCCTACTGAAGTTCCTTAGATTCTGATATGGATGCAACAAACTATAATACTAAAGCAATTAATATAACAAATTATACCTCAGATTGTGACTCGGATCTGTAAAGCAAATATGTAGACAATTTTAGCATTCACAACCAAGTAGATTTTACTATCCCATTTAAAATAATAATACAATATTTAGGGACATTACAACATTGTGGCAAAACTTTCTCAACCTTAAGAAAGCAAAGAGACGTCCAGAAAAGCGTCTTACATTATTTTCCACGTTTTATTTTTTCAGTATAATATTCAACATGTTTATTCGATAGCTAACCAATAAAAAATAATATGTAATATTATAATCTGTTATTACTATACTCTATCTCTGAAAGACTGATAGTAATAAATCATTTTTTCAGGCAGTTACCAGTGGCGTTCAAATTTTAAACACGTTTAAATTGGTTTTGTGTATTTCTATATTACTATTTATCATTTTATGAAACGCACGCCTGTGACCATATTTATCATATCATTAAACACACCCCTGTGACCATATTTTTCCTCAAAATTGTAGGGTAAAATTTTTATGACCTATTGTGTTTAACCCTAATTCGTATTCCCATATAATATGTGCGGCACACTCGGTTGTTTTTAATAATATTTCGTTTCGAACTATTCATATTTTGTCGCTTTTGTTTTACCGCTTCTGTGTGATAATACAATAACTTTTTACAAATAATAAATTTTATTATCAGTCTTTCGGCGATAGAGTATAGGAAATACCATTCGTTGCTACTTAGTTGTTTAATATCCCATTCTGGTGGGGCTCATTCGGATAATTGCTTATCTAAAGAAAAATAAGTTTTTCTTCAAGCCATTTTAGAAACAATACATATTACTATCGATCAATACTGGCGTCAGTCATAAATATCTAAAAACTGTAAAAAAATAGCTATCTATAATATAATACGCCAACGTGTGTCCTTGCGTTTGTGCGTGAGCGTGTCTGTTGTCTAAAATCTAAAACAATTGAAGCGAGATTCCGAAATGTAACGAAATATTCCTAATAAGCTTACAGAAGTTTATATTGACATATAACGCGTAATAATAATAGTTGTTAATTGATATGTTTACACAAAAATAATATAAATTAAAATTATTAGTAGCAGAAAAATAATTATTTTAAAAAATATTTGGTTTTGATGAAAGTAAGTAAGAAAAATGTGACTTTCTTTTCTTTATTATTATTTTTTCAATGCTTTATTATTTTTTTATTTCTACGATTAACGTTTTAAATCATCCAACGTCTTAAATATTCAAAAATGTAAATGTAATGCCTTGAGTAAAACTCGCCTTGGTAAAAATTATATTTTTTACCCAGAATTACCGGCCGAGTTTGGTCATTCATATCAACTTATTTATGTAAATTTAAAATTGGTTGGAAATATTTAAAATATTTTGGTAAAAATTACAAATTGATACATCAATAGTTTGCACCTTTGAAATTGTATGTCATGTTGGTATTAAAACATGGTAAAATGACATATGTCATTCCATTTGACATATGTCATAAAGATAAATGAAATCATAGTTATAATGATCATAACCAACAAATCTGAAGAAGGTTTTAAATTAAATATAATAAAAAACGTTTCTTTTCTTTGTAAAAAATCGCTACAATTTATCAGTGAATAATACTGGCGTAGTTAACTTATTGATGCCTGACAGTAATCTATAGAATCTCTTTCTTTAAATTAAAAAAGCGTATGAGAAAAATCAATTTCCATTGTTGATGTTGTACAACGACAAGCAATTTGCAAGGATTGCTTGATCCAGCTAAGAAAGATAAAGAACAAAATTGAAAATTAACAAAAGAAACTGACATGCTTCCATTTTGGTAGTATTCTATTGGGAAATCAACATCCGTACTCAACAATGTATTAAATGGAATACATCATTACACCGAACAAAAACCTCCTAAATAACATGTTACCTGGATAAATTCTTAATATTCGTAATTTATCTACAACAGATATTATGTGATAATTTATTGATAGTTGGCAAAGATGCTTGCCATATCTAGACAATGATGATTAATTTACATTTTGAATTCAGTAAGTATAGAGCACTTATAGGTAGGATAAAATAACAAACAAAAATTATTATTATTTCTTCGTTTAATCTGACATGGAAATGGGCAGATCACATTGCAAAACTGGCTGATGAGAGACGGACAAGACTATGGAATGGTTGCCACTGAACAAGAAACAGAAAAGAAGAAGACAAAGAACCAGATTATCCGATAGTATAGTAATGGATATAGGAAGTCAGTGACTAAGGGTTGCCCAGGATAGGGAATTTTGGGAAGAGCCACTAGGGGAGGCCTATGCTCAGAAATGGGCTTAACCATGGATAGTAATTCATATTCTCAAGGCCGGATATAGTAGTCTTTCAGTATATTGCCTATGGTCTTCAAAATATTCAAATTATTTAAATATAAAAACTAATCTATTTTAAGATAAACATCCTCCGAGATTAGTTGAGTGATGGTGTTGAGCGATGGTATTTTTTGTTGAAAGACATGTGTACAATTTACGATCGTATATTATTTGATTTGTTTAAATGTTCTAACCATTTATCTCAAGTACATGGTCGAATGTTTATACAGATGTTGATATGCTACCATATATTTTTAGTTATATGGACTTCGTAGGTAATTAGATCTTTATATCATTACTCCCTATCTTCTCGTAAATAATTTTAAAAAATCTTTTTAATCAGATAGCATCTTATTTCGTATCGAATATTCTATTTAGTGAGTCACAGTTTGGTTTTAGGAAAAATAGATCCACCACACAAGCTATTTTGGAATTTATTCTCGAAATATCCAGATATTTTGAAGGTAAAGTGCTTTGCTTATCTACTTTCTTGGATTTGAGCAAGGCTTTTGACTGTGGATCGCATGATATATTACTTGCTAATCTTAATAGCTGTTCATTTATGGAATCGTTTCTAACAAACAGAAAACAGTTTGTAAGTATAAATAATTCAGATTCGCTCCCAATTATGTATGGAGAACCAGAAGGTTCAATTTTAGGTCCATTACTATTTTTAATTTATGTAAATGATTTATCTTCTGTTATTTAGACGAAATCTATTTTATATGATATGATCCTTATAACCAGATCATGGTCCCTGGGACACATGTAACAAGTTTCTAGTGATAACTGATCTAAAGCAAAAGACTGGTTTCTATCAAATATATTATCATTACATGAAGAGAAAACGCAAAATTTACTCATAACAACAAAAATCATAACTATAGTAATCCGGATTACATTAAATTTTTGGGAGTCCATGTTGATCCTCATTTGATATGGGACCATTACGCTGCCCATATATGTGTGAAATTGTACAAAACTATTTATCTTCTGAAAAGAAACCTAAGAAGAATCCTACAAAGATCTGTTACAAGGGATGTTTATTAATTAAGTATTTTGCGTTTCTTCAGTCGCACATAGCATACGCTCTTTTAGCATGGTGATCTTCTGCCTCTGCTGAAAGAGTTTTTAGACTACAGAGGCGTGCAATAAGAGTGATGGGCAGTGCATCTTATAGAGCCGATTGTAGGTTACTCTTTAAATAATTTAGAATCCTTACATTATCATCACTTTTTATCTATCGCTGTTTAGTATATGCCCATGAAAACCTAATTTCTTTTGTCTCTTATGAAGACCTTCACAACTACAAAACACGTAATAAATCAAATATATACCCTAATTTAGCATGTATAAATAAATCAAGATATAGTATCAACTATTATTCTATATAGTTTATCAATTTTTTATCACTTTCTACCAAAGAATTAAATTCAGTACAATTTAAAAAAACATTTAAAAACTTATTGACTAAAAACCCTACGCATAGTTTTGAGGAATTTTTTGAACTTAATTTATAATTTCTGTTTATGAATTATCATTTATAATGCTATTGTAATCTATCTGATTGACCGTCTATTAATGATAAGTATTGTATGTGGACAATAAATATTATTATTAAGTGGAAAGGTTGTACGGGTGTCGGACATAAATGAAAACAACTATCTACAGCTGACCAGTTTCGGAATAGTTTATTCCTTCATCAGAGCTGCTACATACAGGAGAATCGAAATACAGTATAAATGTACATAGTATAACAATAAATGAATATAATAATAATATAAGTATAACATTGTAAACCATACCTGAGATAACAGTGTTAAGTGTATTGGTGAGGTAGATAAAAACGGGTCATTATATAAAAAAATTGTTGAAATATAAATAAATAAATAAATAATGTAAAACGAAGTCAGAGATTAAAATGAACGATACAACAAATTAAAATGTGTTTTAAAAAATAATAAATAGGTAAAATATATATGAGCACAGGTGTGTCGTAGTATTATAAGATTGATAATGGTGACTAGCTGAAAAAATCACAGATTTGGAAGATTCATGTAGTATCCTGATATATGGGGTGTGCATGGGGTCGATGACCTGAAACCGTACATTTTAATTTGTTGTATCGTTCATTTTAATCTCTGACTTCGTTTTACATTATTTATTTATTTATTTATTTATATTTCAACAATTTTTTTATATAATGACCCGTTTTTATCTACCTCACCAATACACTTAACACTGTTATCTCAGGTATGGTTTACAATGTTATACTTATATTATTATTATATTCATTTATTGTTATACTATGTACATTTATACTGTATTTCGATTCTCCTGTATGTAGCAGCTCTGATGAAGGAATAAACTATTCCGAAACTGGTCAGCTGTAGATAGTTGTTTTCATTTATGTCCGACACCCGTACAACCTTTCCACTTATATTCACTACGGACACGACCATCTCCACATTATTATTAAGTATGAACAATTCTGATTCTATTGTAATAATTGCACTCTCAGAGTAATCTCATTTATATCTTGTATGAATCAAGAATATCCCTCGCAGAGTATTTATCCCATATATATCTTGGACTGATAAAATATTTTTTTTACAATAAAATTGTTCACGAAAGTCATCCTTCATCAATAAATGATTAATATTAATTGAATTATTGAAACATTTGAATAAGACAAAAATAAAACACTTGGATATTGCTTCCAAAAAAAAAATTATGTAATGTATACGTATTTCGGCTTACTAGGCTATCTTCACAAGATGGTTGGTAACAGTTACAATTCAGGTTATAGTTATAATGCCGGGGTACTATTTTTTTAACAATGCATTACAAATTAAATCCACCATATAATCTTGTAGACACTCGAATACACTCTGTATAACTTAAGCATAGTGTGATTAGAATTAAAGAACCCTTGGAAAGTTCATATGGAGCAACCTCTCTTACTATCAAGGCAGTTATGCTATTAAGATATCATAATGTTGTAATAAAATACATTATAGTAATTGATGCGGCCATTATGTTCCTCAGTTGAGATTCCTGTGTTTATTTTGTAAGTTAAAAAGAAAATAAATTGTAACAGTATCATTTTATTTGAAGAGTTTTTCTTATGAGCAACTGCTGCTCGACCATCAAACTTACAAATCGATCTATCCTATTGTAACATGCTACAACAATATATAGAAAGTGGATCTTATATCCTTTCAACAAAAGAGTACATCAACAATTGAAGCCCAGGGGTAATCGAGTTGTAACAATGACATCTATCTGACAATTCGTGAGCTATTGTCCCAGTTGGTTTGCAGCTATATTAAGATAGGAAGAAGATAGAGGGAGTTTGGTTACGAAATTTCATATTCGAATCTATTACTTGTAGGGTAATTGATATATCTTCTGGCATAAGGGGAGAAAATAGCTCCAATTGGTTTTAGAAAGTATTTCATATTATATCTTTATCGATTTGTACCTTTTGGTTAAAATGTACGAGAAAATGTGAAGAAAATGCTTGTATTTTAATAAATACGGTATAAAATAGGGTTTCTAAGAATTTGGTCTACTGTTGGGCCCCTTTTTAAATATGGAGGAAAGTCATAGCTGGCTAATTGAAGTTTCTATTATTTCATTGTACTTCATGGTACTTACTTTGAAAGGCCTTCCACATACTTTATTGCCAAGACTCGCGAGCGGATCGAGCCTGAAAACTCCGTATGTGTTCACCAGTTGGTTGCTATGATTCTTTATGAATAAGGGCGTTTTGAATTAAAGCCTGCACTTTAAAATTAAAATTTAAAATACATGGTTGCACCAAACTAACAATTAAAGACAACTGCACATAATCCAATAAGAGACACAAAAGAAAACCTCACATTCACCTTAACAGCTCACAAAGTGCCTCTTAAACACTTCACACACTCACAGGGTTTAGATAGTTTTCAAGGTTTGGTTGACAACATTAAAAATGTTCACAAAATGTTCAAAAAATTCCAAACTACTTCTAGTCTATCCGCTACCACGATACCAGGTTTCTCAACCAAAACGTTCGGCAGGTTCATCCGAGTACTATAGAGTCCAAAAACCAACTGCTTTGGTCTCAGCCCTTTTCTTAAAACTAACATTTTGAATTCTAAATCCTTTTTTTTGTCGTTGTAAAAATAATCAGCTCTCCAATTAACAAACAGAAACTTATTTTTAATTTTTAAGACTCATGTTTTACACCCATAATTTACAAACCCAAATAATTAATTTTGACTCTAATTACCTACTGAGTTCATATCACTGAAAATATGTAGCCGTATGTCCCACCTCTGTATAAACATTCGGCAATATGCATCAAACAGTAGGTGACAATATTTTAAACAAATAATATAGTATATAGTCATAAATTGTACTCCTGTCTTTCAACTTTAAACTAAAAAAACAGCTGTGGCCACCACAGTACCGACCGCCATCATAAAGTACTTGTATAAAATACATTCTAGCAGCAGAGTAGAAATAACTTGGCCTAATATTTTATAACAAAGATATTATTTATCATGACCGTGGAAACGTTACATATAAATATGAAAAACTTGAGAAATTATTCGAAATTTTTCGTTTTATCAAAAAACGTCTCAAATAAAAGTTATTAATTATTACTTTTATAGCAACTTTTGTTCAATACATTTTTTCGAAATATTTTTCTGTTGTGAAATATTCACAAAAATCTTAAAATCGACTTTTTTCCCCATTTTTAGTCAACTGATTTTTACCAAAAGTTGATCAACTCGTGCCATTGATCGTAAAAGCTTAAATATGAAGTTTCATAAAAATCCTTTCAGCCGAATTTGCTCTGCACGTGTACACAGACAGACGGACAGACGGACAGACAGACGGACAGACGGACAGACGGACAGATGAACAGACGGACAGACGGACAGACAGACGGACAGACCGACAGACGGACGGACAGACAGACCGACAGACATCATGCTAAAAATAGTCAAAACTTTATGCAAGGACCTCAATTCGTGGAGATCCATCGAAATCTCGAAACGTCAAAATCGGTATGATCACAATACCTCCCTTATATATGTTGGCGGTCGGTAAAAACAGTTACTGATAACTCAACTAATCTCTGAGGATGTTTAACTTTAAATAGAATAGTTTTTATATTTAAATAATTTGGATATTTTTAACTCAATGAATAATTTAATTTTAAATAAAAATAATATTTTATTTCTGAAATTACCACTCCTACAGTATGAAAGTAGTAGTATGAAAGTCGGAGTACAGTAGAAGTTTTATGCACCGAGTACCCTTTTTTCCAACGGAACATCTGAAAGTACCTCAAGTTACAATTTCTAACGGACCACTGTTCTTCTGTATAATAAACACAAACACGGCTAAGACTATATAAGCTTATTTGGAATCCAAGTCACAGATCTCCATTTAATGGGTCGCACCATACACAAAACAGTTAATATAACAAACCAGATAAAAAACTAAACCGGGCAGCAAACGAAGGGAAGGAGTAGCACAACAACGATATCTCGACGTTATAGATATCTCGTACGACACAGATCAGGTAAAAGTAGAAAACGATAATCAAAGAGAGGATCAATAGCTGCTTCTCTCAACGGCTTAGCAACACCAATAAGAATATTATGGAGAAGAAGAGGATATTATAAAGGAACGCAAGAGATTAACGATGGAGTCAAACGCCCATGTCCTCTGACTACCTTAACATTAAAGTCAACTTGTTTTCTTCCACTTTTGCTTAATACACCAATGTAACGAATCGCTTAACCCAACCAGATAAAGCCTCTAAGACTTTCGAACACCGCCCGTTTTGTTGAATCGCACCTTGGGATCTTTAACCATTTTTAGAGATTTCAAAGGGTTCATTATATAGAAGCCATAAACTACAAAACGTTACTTCAAAAATTATTTTATATATTTTATTGTTCAAAATTACTTTTGTTCAAAGTTATTTGACCATAATGTGGGGGACCTCTGATATATAATATGAAATGTCACGGTTGGCTGTTCGAATTTAAGTATTTTCATTTGTACTTACTCTAGGTCTCCCTCACATTAAGAGTATCCAGACTTGCTCTGCGCGCAAGTCTGGATAAGCGTAAGCTGGATAAGTCCGTAAGCCCTGAACGGCTTACATTGCCCCAACTGTTTAATATCATTTCTCACCCTCTTGATTGTCTATATTAAATATCTTAAAATTCACAATTTATTGGTGATAACTCAGATAAGTATCTCATTAGAAAAATAACCCAAACATAATATTTATATTTCAGACAAAAATTAATTATTATTTATGTGCTTATAGTCGACATATATTTTTGACACAAGAATTTACTATTTACTTTTCATGTTACATTTACAAAAGTCTCAAGTTACAATAATAAATATATCTACCAAATAATACCAAAATTACCTCCCTTAGAGTAAGTCCTAAGAAATTTGAACACTGAAATATCCTTAGACAATTTTAGACTTTCATTCCAGGAAATGCCATTAGAACCCTTATATAAGCACCAGATGAGGTCAAAAGTATTCGGTCCTGTTCGCGAAAATGTCTAGAATTGTTGAATTTTTAGAGGCTTTGAGTCGATTGTCTGGTGGTTTATTAGATCATGTTTTCTTATATTTTATAAAATTTATATATATATATATTCATTAACATTAAACTAATCTGTAAATCTTATATAATAGTAAATGTTTAAACTTAATTCGAAAACCACCTTTTTTAGGGTTTTGTAGGTATGACCAAAAAACCCTTATACCGTCATTTTGTCGTCTGTCTGTCTGTCTGTCTGTCTGTCTGTCTGTCTGTCTGTCTGTCTGTCTGTCTGTCTGTCTGTCTGTCTGTTCGGTAAAAATTGTAGCCAAACGGCTAAACCTAGAGAGTTGAAATTTGGCATGATTGTACAACTTTTTGACCCGCACATAGGAAAAATACTAAAACATCTAAAAAACATATCCCCCTAAAAATATAAACAAATATGTGCTCATCGAAAAAAAAAATATTTTTTTTAAATTCTGAGTAGGGTATCAAATGAAAGCCCTTAGTACGTGGATTAACGATCAAAATTTTATTTTTGCAAAATAAATTATTTTGACGAGATTTTTGCCAAAATTGTGCAAAAAAATTTTTGTCCCACACCCTGTAGCCCAGATGGTTTAAACTAAAAATGTGAAAAAATTCTAAGTAATGTATATTGGTGTGAACCGGAATAGTACAACAGGAATTTTTGATCAGATTATGTTTTCGGAAAATAATGCATTTTTTGTGTTTTTAACCAAAATATGTTAAATATTTAATTCGCTATGTAACCAAGTTCAGACGTCAGCGCTGATAGCGATGTGTGTTTAGTCATTGGTTTTCTAATTTGCTAAACACAGTTAACTTGCAAACTAGAGTTCGAATCCTGTCAATTTTAATTTTTTTTTTTTTTTTTTGCAGTTTTCTTTTGTTTAAATTATTTAATATTAAAAATTAAAAAATTTAACAGTAAAAATTCTAGCTATATTTTGGCAAATGTTGCATATAATTTTTAAAAGCGTAAATTTAATAACCAGTGGGAAGTGTTGAAATTATAATTTAATTCTGTTTGATGTATACGAAATCAGAGGGCGTGGCTAATGATTTAAGCAACCAATAGAAGCCATAGGCGCAATTTTCAAAATCTTAATGAACCTTGCTATGTAAAAAAAATACTGCACATATTTAGAAACTTAAATAATGGTATTAGGCATTCGAATTAAAATTCATAAAAAAATATTTTGACATAAAATTTGTTTTGGCATCCCAAATAATCATCATTCAGTTATTAAATACCTGCAAAACCCTGCAATGTGTGAAAATTCACACTTCACATCAATTTTTTACATAACGTGTGTGTTCACCTCCAAAAACTTAAGTGATAACCTACCCAGAATAACTACAAGATGCCTGATCCGTCGGCTGGTAAGTACCAGTACATATAATTTAATTCACCTATCATAATGATGAACCTTAGATAAAAACACACGCCTAGTAACCAAAATCCTTTAGTCAAGAATTCCACTTCAGTTCATAATTTGTAGCATATCACAGTCTCGCTGCATCATCTAAGCTTTGACCATCATTCAACCGTTAAAGAAACCAATCGAGATATGATTTACAATTTTTACTCTCTTATCAAACTTATTATTAAAAGCTGAGATTATCTAAAACTATCTTACAACAAATTATCTTAACAGCTTAATTTTCTTATGACCATATATCAAACTTAAAATATCTAAAACTGTGATTGAAATTTCCAATAGATTCAAAGTACACGAATAAGCTTTAAATCTATAAAAGTTACTTATAGTTTCCGGTACTAAGTCACAAAGTTGCTAGGAAACAAACATAATTTTAAAACCTGCAACTTTAGGGTTTTCTGATACCGGAATAAAATATCTTTCAACTATAAAAGCGATCATGCTTGTACCTAACTTTAGAAGTGTTTTTATTCTGGAAAAGTTGCATTAAAAGCTTTTCGAAATTTTTATTTTTTGTGTTGAAGTATGTTTGCTCTCGCTTTAAGTTATACAAAAACAAAATAATTTTCTATAGAATATATACGTAAGCTCGTATATAATGATGGTAGAAAGAATTTAAACATTAGTTTTTTACAAATAACAATACATACTCTGGTCAAAATTATACAGGGATATTTTAAAAATTAAATGTAAGACGGAAACAATAACTTATATTCAAATCAGGCGCGCACCCTGGAATATTTCTTGGAGAAGGGGCTTGGAGGGGGCTTGAAGGGGAGCTTGGAGGCCAAAATTGTTTTATAGGGGCAGGGTTGGACCAGGACCTACATTTTTAACGGAAAATTATTTAACCGACCGGCTCATTCTAACACGACCAGCGCATCTCTCATTATTCTCAATGACCATCAATGACCAACAACCAAATAGAACTTTACCTTTCAAATTCAGGTAATGATCTCAAAAAAGGTCCTTGCTTTCCAAAATATTACTCGAGGTACGGTTAAGATCCTGACGACCTCTCAGAGTTACCTATAAGGATAGGGAATCGCAGAGGGTATCTTTTATGGGCACGGAAAGACCAAAATTGGACATCTGTAATATTTTTCGATGAATCCAAACACGGCATCAACTGCGATTGAAGAAAAAATCCTAGTTTTAAGACAGCCAGGACGCTTAAATCGTTTAGACACATACAAAGAAGCCTATTTTTAGAGAAAGTACAATCATGGGTTAGTATAAGATGTGGGGGAAGCAGCGATATTGTTTGGCTCCAAGGCAATACGATAAGTAAAATTTACATAGAACAGGTAATTTTACCTGTCATAGTGCCATACGCAGGGACGATGGAAGAAACATTTATTTTTATGCAGGATAATGCGCGCGCACATTCTGGTCGAATTGTAATGGATGTGCTAGATCAACTATAAATTTATTTATTACCTTGAGTGTTACCGTAGGTATATATTACAAAAAAAATTTAATAACCCCGAGAGTTCTACACAGTTCTTTAAAGAGAATGGAGAGTAATAATAAGTTTTGCTAGCTGACATTTATGAAATCATTTTCTCACTTAATCTCGATAGATTTAAGGTTGTATCTTTGTTCATTCAGTTCATAATAAAACATTTATGTCTAGCAGTTAACAGTAGCATTATGTTGCAAATACACAAATCTACTTAGTAAATATATTTTAAAATCAAATATAATCTTAATATTTTTGATTATGTAAAATATCAAAGTGTTTATTAAAATATTATTAATATATCATCCATATTTATTTAAATTAGTATCACATCTTCTTGGCATATCAATTAACTTCTGACACTTTTCTGCTGATTGCCATTTTCCATAAATAGCAATCAACAATTGCTCCTTATTTTCCATATCTTTTTTGATAATTCAACTTTAAGGATCAATGATTTGCAGTTATATTTAAATTCAGTGATTGTGAAGGCTACGATAAAACACGTTTATAATTTTCGAGAAAAACAATTTTAACATCCCTGTGGGTTGACGTCGTATTAAAATTGCCACTTTGTTGCAAAGACTAAAAATTTTTAATTAGACTTAAAGTTAGTGATTGTGAAGGCCAAGATAAAACTAATATATTACTTTTGACACATATCATATTAAATGTCACTCAAGAGCAGTGGTTCTTAACCTTTTCAGAATCACGGAACACTTACAATTTTAAAACATTTTTGCGGAACACAGTAAAATAAAACAGTATATATATATATATAGCATAATATATTAAAAATCGCATACATAACAGTTTACATATCAGTCAATAGCAAATAACACTACCATCAGTAACATCAGTAAATAATTTTTTTTTAAAAATCGCAATCTTTTTAATGGGATATTTGGGCCTAATGACTTTTACAAATGTTTTCAACATCTAGAAGTGTCAAATAGCTACTATCATTTCGTCTTGTATATTTGTCAGTCTTTTACGATTCTTTGTCTTAATATTCATTTATGTTGAAAAACCAAGCTCGCGTAAGTACGATATTGCAAATTGTAATAAACTTTTAATCGCTTGCTTAGAAATAGTTTTAAACTCGTTTTGAACAGAGAACCAAAATTTTATAACTGTTATTTCGGAAAATTTAATTTTGGGAGTACGATCCGCTATAGAAATCGATAAAAGCTAACATATACTAACAAGTACATAAGTATGGTACAAGTAAAGACGATAAATCTAAAAACAATTACTTTTGCTTTTTCGATTTAATTTTTTTTTTTTTTCGTCTTAATAACCCTTTTATTTTTTCACTGATTTTCAAATTCTGGCGGAACACTTCGGAATACTGGTTAAGAACCACTATTCTAGAGCAATACCAATTCCTGCGTATGGAGGCTTAATATTTTCCAATATATTTTGCTAAAGTGCCTTAATCATTGTTTTTTAATTCAATAGATTAAACCTATACCGTACCATGAAATAATTTAGTAGAATATTATTTTACCACCACAATTTATTATCTTATTTACTTTTCTTCTGTATCGAGAATTTCACTATTCATTTCACACCCTTCTACAAATTTTCTCGTACATATTTTTCTGTCACCGCTGCATAAATAAAACATATGTACGAGGTGTGTAAATTAAGTAACCGGTCTGGCAACATTTGATCTGGTAACATTTCGAACGCGGGACTTGGAGGGCGGGAGGTGAACATTTGATACGCTTTCAATAAGAGTTTGAACTCGCTAGAGTAGTTTTGTTGTCCGTAGTGATTTTTTTTCGTGAAACAGTATTTTCTTGTGCGTTCTAAAAATGAGTGATATTCATTTCGAGCAACGGTGTGCTATCAGGTTTTGCTTAAGACTTGGACACAGTGCAACGAAAACTTTTGCAAAACTGCAGCAGGCCTACGGAGAGAGTGTTTTGGCAAGGACTCAGGTTTGTTGGTGGTTTCAGGTATTTTCAGAAGAAAGAGAGTTAATTGAAGATGAATCACGCAGCAGAAGGCCTTCATATTCAAGAACCGATGAAAATGTCGATAGAATCCGGGATCTTGTGCCTTCAGAACGTCGGCTGACAGTCAGAATGATGGGGGAAGAATCGACTTTGACTCACACTACCGTTCATCAGATTTTGACCAATGAATTGGCAATGAGTAAAATCCTTGTCACACAGCAACTTCAATAAACGAGTTTTTGGCCAGTAAAAACATTCCTGTGGCTCCTCAGCCTCCTTATTCGCCTGACTTGAGTCCTTGTGACTTTTCCTCTTCCTAAGTTTGAAAAATCACCTGAAGGGACGTAATTTTGGGACACATTTTGGGATCGATAACATTCAAACGTTCGTAACCAACCAGCTGAAAGCTATTCCAGTATCCAGCACTGCTATGAGAATTGGAAGAACCGGCTCCAGAGCTGTGTGGCTTCCGAATAAAGTTATTTTGAGGGAGCCAAAAAAAAAAAAAAAAAAATCAGTCCGGTTACTTAATTTACACATCTCGTATGTATGAATGTGCATTACGTACACCTCAATATAATTATTAGTCCATAAATGTCCTATAATAACTCACCCAGTTGTAGATATCATAAGAGTACTGCTGCGATGTTGAGCACGGGCCTCTCCCCTTCGAGGACAACATATTCTGGGCCTACAACTCAAAGGGTAGCCTAATCTGGTTTGTGAGTGGTGATAAATTTATTATGTGATATTTGACTATGGCTTCGTTATAGTTTGTTTCATTTAATGCAGATGAGGTGATAAGCATGAATATAAATATTCTTGCCAGGGACAGAATTCAAACGCTGGAACTTTCGCAAATAAATCTCTGAGCTACTAAGGCCGGGATAATATATATGTACAAATTTGTGACTAAAAAAAGCCCACAAAAAACAAAAACCATTCAAAAAGATCACATTAGAAAATGCAAGACTCGGAGAACCAGTATAAAGTATTTTACAGTTGAAAAATAGGTAATTAGTTTAGGTAAGGTTAGTAAAAATATAGAAAAGAAGAAGCCAAAAAACTCGAAGTCAGCTTTAAAAGTTTTCGTATAGACTTTTTGCTTGTGATTTTTTTTTCAAAGAATCGTATAAATCAAATAACTTAAATTTTTATTATTATATCATATAACCAAAACTGCAAAAAAATTGAAAACTTAGTTTGAACGTAGCAGCCCATTTATGTCTTACATGTTTGTTGAATTTCTAACTAAACTATTAGAATATTGAGGGCACAAAATGATTATTGAGTCCCTATCGTATTCGCTTACTTTGCCAAAAGTTTCAGAAGATGAATGTTAAAACTTTAAAAGTGTTGAGGCTTAAAGAAATCTCTCCTGATTTAAAAGTGCCATTAAAGAAATAAAACTATTCCACCGACAGACTTTCCAGTTTCAATGATAATTTTACTGGAGTTCTATTATCCACTCCCTTTTACGGTTTATCTTAAATAACAAAATTTTAACAAGTATTTCCTAAAGAATTCTTTACCGAATGAAAAATCATTGTGGCTGTAGGATTGTGCCAGTTGAATTCAGTAAATTAGTTGGTGTAAGTAAAAATAAATTAGTTAGTAAATTTCTTCATCAACCAACTAATTTACTGAATTAAATAAATTTGTTGGTGGATGAAGAATAAAATCTAACTCAGATCTACATATTTCCGGCAACCATAAAAAAATAATTAAACAGTGTTGATTGTAGAAACTAGGATCGTATTTTCACAGACCTGAAATATAACAATATATTAGGCTCTCGTATGTAAGGGCCGAGAGTATTATTATTATTACTATTAAATATAATGGAATGGAAGTAGATCTAATGCGTTCTATAACAACAACAAATATACAAAACATAGAATACAATAATAGTACACAAAAATTGTACAGCATTAAAATAACGTTGGTTGAAATAGGTAAAAGTCCAGTTTATTTTAGTTAATTTTGTTAAATTGTTATGAGATCGATGACACAGTCCGGCAAGATATTTCACATATAGAACACTTGATTAGAGAAGAAGTTAGCACGCATACAATTAGCAAAACAATTCTTCTTTAGTTTAAATCTATGTCCACCTGTTATCGTTGTTAAGAATTAGTTCCAGTTGCCAATAAACAAATTTATTAGCAGTATATATTTTTTTACGACAGTTTTTTTTTTCGATGGATCCTACACTGTACACGCATGGAAACTTCTGTATTTGTACATTATTCATAAAAACTTACAAATTTAGAATTAATAGTACAACATAATTAACAAATAATATAATTTATACCTAAATTTTTATTAGATTTTGATCAATTAAATATGTTATATAATCTGGCTTTTGCAGTTTTTGCCCATACTAAGCAACTGATCACAATGAAACAAAAATATATGTAAAGATCAAATATTATTTGTTGATTCTCACCGTCGTAGTATTAATTTTTCTAAATTCGTAACCCTTTACGAATTATTTACAAACTAGCAGACCCGTTGCAAACAACGTTGGCAAACTGATATCGAATAAAAATCAATATAAGCAGGAATCAATTATAAAAATTTGCAGGATTCTGCGTATATTAACAAAACAAAAACGTTTCTTGATTATACCTAAGAAATCTTAAAGAGCTGCCTAATGCGTGTCCTTTAAAAATTAATATAGGGCCGGGTACGGCCCGCGGGCTACATGCTGGACATCAATGGTATAGCTGATTCTGATTATACCTAGGAAATCCTAAAAAACCGCTCAATGTGTGTCGTTTAAAAATTAGTATCGGAACGAATACGGCTCGCGGGCCATATGCTGGACATCAATGGTAAAGCTGTTTCTGATTATACCTAGGAAATCCTAAAAAGCCGCTTACTGCGTGTTGTTTAAAAATTAGTATTGGGCCGGATACAGCCTGCGGGCATAACATCACTTGACACAACATTCTTTGATTAGGCCAAGGTACTGACTGCAGAGCTCTGGTCTCGGTAACCGAGCTGATGTCGGAGTACGTCGTTCCCACCACTCAGTTCGTAACCCACCGCATACCGCAAGACCCGCTAGTACCCAGGAGCATAGCGTTACGGTCTGACACACAAGAAGTAAGACTTTTATAAGTAATATATAATACAGTGATTTGCTTGCGTGTACTGTGTAGGATTTACTTTAATTTATAATACGAGAGTTGCCTTTTATATTTCGGGATTTGAGATCAAAAACAATTATTTATCAACAAAAGAGGCTTTATTGTTCTTCAAAATATTCTCCATGGAGATCAAAACACTTTTGCATGCGTTGGAACTAATTTTCGAAGCACTTTTTCTACTCCAATTGAAGCATATTCCACTCCGATTGTCAAATTATGTAGGATCCAACGAGAAAAAAATCTTTTTGCCGGCCAAATGTTCATGCAATAGTGAATATATGCTGGTCCCACTAATGCCCAAGGATATCTCAATTTCACGATACGTCACATGACGATCAACAACCGATTTTGGAAGACTTTTGCGAAATTCGTCCTTAAGCAAACTTCGGCCACGACTGAAGTCGGCAAACCACCGATAAACAGTAGTCCTTGATAGTGCTTCATTGTCACAAGCCGAATTAAGTTCATCGATGCACCGTTGTTGGGTTAATCCACGTCGAAAATTGTATAAAATAATCGCTCGAAAATGTGTACGATTTAATTCCATTTTTAACCAAGATGAATGTTTTTCAAGTTACTGTAAACAACACAAATAACGCTCGTACGTCTAAAAGTTCTGAGTACGTATACAGTCAAAAATGTCAGAATTTACGATAGGAGTGTCAGTTGCCAGATGGCACTAATAATAATAATAATAATAGTTTTTGTTGACCAAGTAACAAATGCAAAGAACTGCTTTCAGTCAGTCAATATAATGTTAAAGGACAAAGTCATACAAGTTCATCAAAATTATCGTTGTTAAATTTATCAATTGCGTACAATGGATTATTTATAAATAAATGTTTAAGTTTAAGTTTGAATTTGTCTAGTGGTAGTGTAGTAATACTCTCTGGTAAAAGATTGTAAAATTTCACAGCAAAGTAATTTGAACAATTCCTGGATTTATTTAAACGCAAAAATTTACCACGAATGTTATTTTTACAACGCCTGTTGTGCTCGTGCGTTTCACTAAAAGTGATATAATTGTGTAAGGTTTTGCGTATAAACAATAGAAAACAATAAATACATAAATAGTGAAGGCAATGACATTATTTTGAGCTTCACAAAAAGACCTCGACAATCCGCTCTAAAAGGAGCACTGGCAATTATTTTTACAACTCTACGTTGTAAGCTGAAACTTCTATTGGCTGCAGGTGTATGTCCCCAGATTATTAACCCATAGGTTAGGTGGGACTGAAAGAGGGAGAAATAGGCTTTTAATACAACATCTATGCTGACTTTATACTTAAGATTTCTTATTAGATACAAGGTCGATCGCACTTTACTACTAAGCACATCCACGTGCTGATCCCAACGAAGGTAAGGATCAACGTGGATACCAAGAAATTTAACGAAAGGAGGATTAGCAAAATTATGTTTTCTATAGCCATCGGTCTCGGCTACCGTAAAAAGTAGTCGTTAAGTTATGTCAGAGAGCGCTAGACGTAACTTGATAATCCCTGACATTTAGGCATCATGCTATACGTAATAATAATAAAAAGAAATTCCGTATTAGGCGTGAAAAATAAAAATTATTGTATCATTAAAATAGTTTGTATGTTGTTGGCACAACAAAGTATCGATCTAAGCAACTCTAAAAAAAAGGGATGTGAGAGAATAACCTCAAAGAAAGGAATTAACTCCAGGTGTCAAGGATGTCTTGCACAAAAGTTCAGTCATTTTTGAAAAGTATTAGTATTCCTATTTCACATTAAATTGGGCTTGATGAAGCAACCAAATAAAATCTGAAGAAAGACGTTGACGGGTTTAAGCAAAACTTAAAGAAAGAATTTTTGTGGGTCCACAAATAAGAAAGTTGAAGTGGAAGATAAAAGATTTGAATTAATAATGGAAGATGTAATCATTTTTTTGGAAAACACATTAAATCCAAACTATGCAGAGACTGCCAACAACGTGGTTGAAAATTTTTAGTAGCTATGTTGTAACGAGTGTTTAATATGAAATTAAATAGATTAGTATGGATCCCAGAAATATAAATGTGTGGACAATTGATTTTAAAATTGAAAAGACAGAATAATATCATTGTTATATATTTGCCGCTTAGCTCGAATAAAAAAAGGTATTTTTAAATCACCCCAAAGCCAAAATGTTTACTACGGATTACGGCTTATCCTGCCCTTGGGCAGTATAATCTATATAATCCAAAGTGTTTAATAACGTGTCCCGGAAAAAAACGTTATATTTTAAATAGCAATTTGCAATGATATTTTCACCCCGCCTGGTTCCAAACCATGCAGACCTCTAGCGGTCCTGTTTTATTACACGTGTTACAAGAGATCTTCTACATAGAATGTTTCCTGGACAAATCATGTAAACTTCAGTAACGATAATTATGAAATGATGTCATACTTGATTTATTTATTTGCCAATGTTATCAAATTAAGAACGCAAGGTAACCAACAATGCAAGCCTTACGAAATCATTACATTTGGCCCCAAAATGTTGGTAGCCATTTGCTAAGTTGCAACATCTTAAACAATAATTAAAAGTTAAAATATTATATGATTATTATATGTATAGTAATTAAATTAAAGTATTATATAGCATTATATATACAGGTGAATCAAGAAAGAAGGAACACGATATATCTCGAAAATGTAATGTGTGAGTCAATTGGGAAAAAATATTGATGAACGGTAGAAATGAAATTTTCTCGAACAAACCGGAAGTACAGGATATCAAGGGCAATTGTCATTTTTCAAATAGGAACGTATGTCCTGCTGAGTATCTTTGGAAAGCACTTTTGAATATAATCAACTTTTGCTTAAACATTTTTTTAATATCGATACGGTTTACGCAAAATTTTATTCTCTATAAGGACTTGAAAGTTAAGTATTTTATTTAAATTGCATTCCATTTTGATTTAAACAATTTCGCATTCTTTCTCTTAAAGCTAGTTGTAGCTCGGAACAAAATAAAAATATTTCATCGTACCTACTTGAAAGTACAACTTGGATGTTCTCATATACTAGCGATATTTAACTCCATGGTAGACAGAGCTTTCAAATTACCCCTTTCAAAAATTAGATTTAATCCAGAAATTAACACCATTAAAATCATGGCTATTCATAACGGGTTTAATCCATCAATTGTAGACAATATTTGATACAAATGGGAAACTAAAAAATTTCAAAACAGCATTTATCCCCATGTATCAATAATATTTCCTTTACATATTACGGTACTATATCCGATAAAATTGCCCGTCTACTCAAAAAAAAAAATTTTTAAATTGTGTTCTTAAGATTGCCTTTAAACCCCCCTCTAAAATATCTAATTGTCTTTTTAACGCTAAAGACCCTATTAAACCTCTTTTTAAGTCTGGAGTCTATAAGTTGACTTGTTAATGCAGTTCCCTTTATATTGGTCAAACAGGGAGGAATTTTAATATTAGATTAAAGGAACATAATAGAGCCTTTAATTCTAATCTTGATATATACCACTCTACATTTAGTGACCATCTGAAAAACTGTAAGCACATTGCGAGCGGTTATTGCGTTAATTCTAAGTGGTTAAAACAATTGCATATTATACACAAGGGCTATAACCTAAAACTTCATGATTCTTTAGAAATATTTAAACATCTGTGGCATAAATTCAGGGGTTGTGGGGAAAAGGCAACGAATCTCCACTTCCTTGAGACTCCCCTCGATTTGAAATCCCCCCTCCTAATGCTCGCGACCGCCCCGACATCTGGTAGTGAATTTTTTCAAATTTACCGCCGAAAACCACGCGACCCTATGACGTCAGGGTCCAAAGGTTGAAAGTGGCCTCGGACGATACCTGTTATTCTACTCGCACCGGTCCTCAATGAACAACAAGATTTAGTTTATTCGCCTATCTTCTAGGTATTTATTAATTAGGTTTTTCTAAAATGTTAGCATATAAGGGTAGTACACTGACGTACGTTTTATATTTTATTTGAACACTTGAGAATACCATTGAATGGCGAAACTATAGTTGCGTTAAACAACAATAAAGTAGTATTTTGCATAGTAATTCTGTGTTTTATTTATCTTGTTAAATATTATGTCTTGTAAAGTTTATGATAGATTTCTATACGTCCGATGACAGTGTCAACTGGCTTCCGATCACAGGTACATCTTGGGATTTTTTAATTAAAATGATTGTTTGGCAGTGATAAGAGTTTTCTTTACTTTAATGCATTGGTTGTGGTGTTAGATATTTAAATCAGTTTCGTTTGGGTACATGTTTAGATATCATGCGATGCCTGTATCACAGAAAATGCTGAACTAGCGTCTGGACCGCAGACAATGAACGATTATATTTTTGTGATAATTTAACACACAAAACATTTTCAGTATGTCAAGTTTAACCGTTGTGTGTGGTCCAACGTGAATGTGTCATATGTAGTTATTCGTAATATTAGTTTTCACAATAAATAAGTTACTCAACTTGTGTTATATGTGCTTACGCGAAACCACCCTGTGCAAATCCTAACAGGTTATGGGCCCAGGTGCGTCGCATATAATCAAGGAAGTTCGGTAAGTACGTGGAATCGGTTTATGTGCAGTGTTTTAGTGTCCAGTTAAGTGACAAAGTGAAATAAACATGAGTGCACAAAACTTTACGCGTATTGAAGCGCTGAACAAAGAAAACTATGACACTTGGCGAATGCAAATGCAAGCATTATTAATTAAAAATGACGCGTGGACATACGTAAATGGGGAATGTGTTCAACCAACCGTGGTAACGGGTGATACAAACTCAGAAAACGCAGCGAAAGCGTGGATTAAAAACGATTTAAAGGCTAAATCGGACATAATACTGTGCATCGGTGCGTCGGAACTGAAACTTGTTAAAAACTGTGTTACATCGCGCGCGGTTTGGAC
Organism: Liopterus haemorrhoidalis; assembly: GCA_963971575.1. Taxonomy (NCBI): domain Eukaryota; kingdom Metazoa; phylum Arthropoda; class Insecta; order Coleoptera; family Dytiscidae; genus Liopterus; species Liopterus haemorrhoidalis. The sequence continues at coordinate 59,482,469 of OZ020611.1, forward strand.
AAAGTTGGAAGAATATTATTCATCCAAGGGACCTGCTCGTAAGGCTACCCTGTTGAAACAACTAACCCTTTTACGGATGAATGAAGTCGAAGATGTTCGTGATCATGTCTCAAAGTTTTTTGATGCCGTGGATAAGCTAGGAGAAATGGAAATTGACATAAACCCGGATCTACTGGCCATCATGCTACTGTACAGTCTACCGTCATGTTTCGAAAATTTTAGGTGTGCAATCGAATCGCGCGACGAACTACCGTCACCGGAGATTCTTCGCATTAAAATAATTGAAGAAAGTGATGCACGTAAAAATAAAAATAAAAGTGACACCGCTAATGATACACAGACTGCCATGTACTCACAAAAGAAATTTAATAAATCGCGTTTCGCGTATAAAGAAAAGTACTCAAAATCGGAAGATCGCGATAAAAATAAAGTGTTTAAATTTCGTTGCCATAATTGTGGGAAAATCGGACATAAAGCCGCGGATTGTAGATCTCGTGAAAAATCAAAACAAGATGTTAAAAGTGCGGGAAACGTTATGTACACTGCGGACGCTTTTCACGCGGGAACAACGCATCATAACGCGAGATGGTGTTTAGACAGTGGCGCAACATCACATATTTGCAAGGAAGCTAGCGATTTCGTAGATCTTAGCAGTGCAAAAGGAACATTGAACATGGCGAGCAATCATTCTTCGGACATTGTTGGAAAAGGAACCGCATCGCTATCAGCGGACATTTACGGTGATACTAAAAAACTTTCAATACTTGAGACTTTACATGTGCCGGATTTACGCACGAACTTACTATCGGTCGGAAAAATTACTAACAGTGGTGCTAAAGTGATTTTTAAGAAAGACATTGCATTAGTTTACGATCGAAAAGGAAAAGTGATGCTAGTTGCCGATCGGATTGGTGACTTGTACTACGCGCGCGAAAAACAAACGAAAGAGACAGGCGAGACACGAAGCACAGCTCTTGCCGTGAAGAATTCTTCCGAACTGTTGATGATATGGCACCGACGCCTAGGTCATCTCAACGTAGCCGACGTTCGCGAATTAATAAAGAACGGTCAAATCGCAGATATGGACCCTGCGCGAGTTATTGAAAAATTGGACTGCGATGTATGTCACCGAGGTAAAATGACACGGAACGCATTTCCAAAGAAGTCAGAACGGGAATCAGAAATGCTGGCTATTATACATTCCGACGTGTGTGGACCCATGCGTGTCGAGTCGCTTGGAAAGGCTCGTTATTTTGTCACATACATCGACGATAACTCGAGATGGTGTGAAATACGGTTCGTCAAATCCAAGGATGAAGTTGCTGAAATAACAAAAGAAGTAATTTCTATGATGGAAACCCAAACCGGAAAAAGGGTCAAATGCCTACAAACAGATAACGGTACGGAATACACGAACAAGCAAGTTGACGAATTCCTCAAAAAGAAAGGGATCATTAGGCGATTGACAGTCCCGTTTACTCCTGAACAGAATGGGATCGCTGAAAGGAAGAACAGAACTCTAATGGAAATGGCAAGATGTCTACTCATCCAAGCAGATCTTCCACCAAGTTTTTGGGCTGAAGCAATCAGTACTGCGAATTACATACGAAATCGTTGCCCTACCAAGAGTCTAAATGGTCTAAGTCCAATAGAAGTATGGACGGGAAAGAAGGCCGACTTAAGTCAACTACAAGAATTTGGGTCAAAAGTATATTTCCTAAACAGAAAACCAGGACGAGGAAAGTTGGAACCAAAGAGCCTGGACGGAATATTTCTTGGATACGATCACCATTCCAAGGGATTTAGAATCTGGCTACCAAAACAAAGAAAAGTAGGAATTTACAGAGACGTAAGGTTCTCGAAGACCAAAATCGACAAAGGAGAAGGATTCGCAGACTTCATACCCAAGGAGATGGACGACCGAAAAGAAACAGTCGAAATACAAATCAAGGAAACTGAAGACGACGAGAATGCCGAGAATGAAGTACAACCCATCGATGTACCAGGAAATGTTTCGGCACCTCCACCCCGAAGAGGTCGTGGTCGCCCTAGAAAATTGCGAACAGGATCACGAGGAAGACCCCGGCTTGAATACGCAAAGCCACTGGAACCTCATAACAGTTCCACTGATTTGGAAGAAATCGAAGAAGAAACAAACAATGATGAAGAGTCGTCTCTCATTGCTGAAGTTCCACTAGTTACTGCTTTGAAAGGACCGGATGCCGAAGACTGGCACGACGCTATCTCCTGTGAACTTAGATCAGTCATAAAAAACGATACATGGATATTGGTCGACCGCCCCAAAGACCAGCGTGTTATCGGAAGCCGAATTGTACTGCGAAACAAATATAAAGCAGATGGTAATCTAGAAAGAAGGAAGGCGCGTCTTGTTGCACAAGGTTTTGCACAGCAGCCAGGAATCCATTTTAACCAGACGTTCGCTCCTGTTGCCCGGACAAGTTCCATCAGAAGCTTAATAAGCCTTGCTGCTCAAGAAAATATGAAAATTTATCAGCTCGACGTCACAACTGCCTAGTTAAACGGAGAGTTGGAAGAAGAGATTCACATGGAGCTCCCGAAATTGCTTCCAGAAACTTTGAAAAGAATCATCGAGAGCGGAGAGCGTGCTGACAAATTTATCAAGAAGTGTGAGAAGATGCTTCAAGAACTACAAAAAGGTGATAAAGTATGCAGACTGAAAAAATCATTATACGGCTTAAAGCAAGCTGGAAGAAATTGGCATACAAAGTTAGACGACATTCTTCGAAAGTACGGAGCTGTACCAACCAAGTCCGACCCATGCATCTACCGTATTAACAGAGGAGAGGACACCATACTCATTGCCATCTACGTAGACGACATTTTGGTCGTGACCAAGAAACGTAAGTCTGTTGAAAATTTAGTGTCACACCTAAGACGTAGTTTAGAAGTCAAAGACCTTGGAGAAGCAAGCCACTGCTTAGGAATAGAATTTCTAAGGAAGGAGGGGAAGATAATCCTGATTCAGAAGGGTTATATACTCGATATCCTAGGACGTTTCGGGATGTCAGACTGTAAACCCGTAAGTACACCGATGCTACCTCGTCCGAATCTACTTCCCGAAGAGAAACCAACGGATGAAGATACAAAGCTGCCATATCGCGAGCTAATCGGGGCATTGTCCTACCTGGCCACTACTACGAGACCCGACATCAGTTTCGCTGTAAGTTATTTGAGCCAATTTAATAATTGCTTCGGACATTCCCACTGGATAGCAGCAAAGAGAGTGCTGCGCTATTTGAAGGGAACGACAGAATTAGGTTTGTCATATGGCCCTAACTCAAAGACATTGGAAGGCTATGTGGACGCCGACTGGGGAAATTGTCCTGTCGACAGACGTTCATACACTGGATTCGTTTTTACGTTAAACAACGGCCCATTGTCGTGGGAATCCAGAAAACAGAGGACTGTCGCTCTATCCTCAACTGAAGCGGAATATATGGGGTTGAGCGAAGCAACCAAGGAAGCGTTATATTTACGCACTCTTTTACAAGAGCTTGGGGCAAAAGTAAAGGAACCAACAACACTTTACAACGACAACCGTGGAGCCCTAAGTCTAGCTGAAAATCCCACCATTCACGGAAGAAGTAAACACATCGACGTGCGATGTCATTTCATTCGACAAGCCGTGAATGATAAGCTGATCGAACCCAAGTACATGCCGAGTGAAGATATGGTCGCGGATTTCTTAACAAAAGGACTTCCAAAATCCAATCATACTCGCTGTATGAATTCGATATTTTTCAACATTGAATAATATGTTATTGTTCAAGTGGTACACGCATCGAGGGGAAGTGTTAGATATTTAAATCAGTTTCGTTTGGGTACATGTTTAGATATCATGCGATGCCTGTATCACAGAAAATGCTGAACTAGCGTCTGGACCGCAGACAATGAACGATTATATTTTTGTGATAATTTAACACACAAAACATTTTCAGTATGTCAAGTTTAACCGTTGTGTGTGGTCCAACGTGAATGTGTCATATGTAGTTATTCGTAATATTAGTTTTCACAATAAATAAGTTACTCAACTTGTGTTATATGTGCTTACGCGAAACCACCCTGTGCAAATCCTAACATGTGGAAATTAAATGTCGGAGAAATAAATACAAAAGATTCCATGGAAAAATTAATTAACCGTCCGATGGCTGGAACATTTTATTTTGTTTAGATATTTCACCTTCCTTTCCACCACTGTGGAGTAACAGACCTTAAAGAAGTAAAGTCCTGATCAAATTACTAAAAGTCTTTAACCCCACTAGATAGAAATGTAAATACGGGTATTTACGGATATTGTTTTCTGAATAACGCGAATTGAAACCTGAACTTCCAGTGACCTCATATGCCTAGAAGCCAGTCTCCCATTAATATTGAATATAATATTTCTCTTCCGGCATATAAAATTAATATCTGTTCACCTGTTATCTCTAATAAATTTATAAAACACCATTTCCTTCCCGAATTTTAATTTATTGCATGAATAACAAGAACAAATTAGAGACAATTAATTAAGTTTTCAAGGCCTTAATAATATATGACCGTGTGAGAGGGTGAGATATTCAATAAGTAATTAAATTATATTATCAGAGACTTTGTCGAATATCTGCGAAGGGTTTATATAATCTGGGCTTAATTTACTCAGGAAATATGTATCAGCTGAAAATTGAGATTAAGAAAATATATTGCCCAAATTAGGAATTAGGTCTGATGATATTTGGGACACAGATACGGACATGAAATATACGAAATGAAGAAAACTTTCGGGTTGTACGAGAAACATTGTTAATCTTGTTCAGTTTTGTTAATTATGATCACCAAAGATTTTACTTTAAGCAAGATCAAAGGTTATTTGGATGTTTACTTCTAGATTTTAATTCTAAATTTAAATTTAAAAAATATACCGAAACCAGCCTGTCACTAGGCAAAATATCGTTACTTATTTTCATTGGTGCTTGATAAGTCAGTGACTTCGGAAGAAAGTTAGAAAGTTTTTTACTAAAATTCGATTTATTTTTCAACATAGTCTCCTTTTCGTTCGATACATTTTGTCCAGCGATATTCTAATTTCTATAAGCCTCCCAAAATATACGATTTCACGAAATCCGCAAAATAGACGTGTGTTTCAGCGCTAATTCCATTCGATGCAAAAAAAAAATCCCAGCGAACCATTTCTTCATATTTGGAAAGAAAAAGAGTTCACACCGGGGGCTAATTTTGGAGAGTAAGGTGGATAAGGAAGCTGTTCATCGCGAAATTTGACCAATTTGGTCGTTGCAATTCTGGGCGGGTGAGCTAATTCATCGTCATGGTAGAACAGAAGTTTTTTCTTTGTCAAATGAAGCCCCCTTTTCATCAAGTCAGCGTTTAATCGATCCAATAAAGCGGCATGATATTCTTCTGTGATTTGCCTTTTCCAGATAGTCGGTGAATGCCTTGCGAATCAGAAAATCGTAGACATGATCTTTTCGACCGATGGAACCTTTTTTACCATGTTCACTTGGATAGCGCTAGTACATGTCCAAACATTGCTTCAAAATGGCCAGGCGATTTAATGTTTGATTGACTATAAACAGACAAACAGTGGTCGTCCACCACGATATCATGAATTTGGCTAACCTTCTCCTCAGTTGTGACATCATTTGGACGTCGCGGGTGCTTAGCATCATTCATGCGCGTAGGACTTGTTATGGTCCTAATGCAGTCAACCACTTGTGAACCATTCAATGCGACGGAGCAGGGATCCGATAATTCATTATTAGCTTTGCTTCAGTTTTTTTAATTGTTTTTTCACGCAAAAAGTAAACAAAAAAGTTATAAGCCAAAAAGTAAATCGACTAAAATCAGTTTTTTGCTCGTATCTAGTGACTTGTGCACTTTTCCGGAAGACCAAATATATTGATTTTAACAAACTAATGCGGTAACATTACCTCAATTTAACCGACTTCATATCTCTTACGGTTTACAAGATCCCAATGGTTAGGCTCGGAAAACAGGCACCCTATATAACCTTAAATATTTGAATCATACCTTCTTCAACGTCTTTAAGGATTGATCAACATTGATATTTTTGAAACTATCACGAAAACTTTATTGAAACATGAATTTTCACCCAAAATGTGACATTTTTATATAATATTTTTGTTATCAACCGAAAGTTATGAGAAATATTATCATAAATACCTTTATCTGGGATATTTTCATATTTACAATTTTATGTTACTGTATTTCCAATATTTAATATGTTGAGTGAATTCTGATTAAGAAATAAATTAAAATGAAACGTTTATATATGTGAAAATTTAACTTAAATATGTAATCTAAATAAATTTTAGCACGCAGGATTATGTTGAGATTATTAGGAAAATGCCTAGAATGAAATAAATTTTTATATCAATGAGAAACAAAATCTTTTTTATGAACATAAGAAGCAAAACAGTTACGAGGGTATAAATAATCGTAAGAGTTCATATACACACTAGTTTTGCCAGTGAAAGATCGGATATCCCTTTTGTTAAATGTTTATTACCTAATATCTTTTTGCTAATTGTACTAATTCTACTATCCTAGATTTGTACTAATTAAAACTAACCTAATTATAGTATTTCCAAAATGAAATGGCCATACTCACTTATTGATTCCAATACTGACTGATAGTATAACCATTATACCTGCTGCGTTTATGATTCTGTTAATAACAGTTACCAGGACCGTAATTATTATTTAAAATAAACGTGTTTTCTTATATGCTATTTAGAATGAACTGTATATACTCACATGACATTCCTTCACATTTTTATCAGGCTTAGGACTAACCATATTTGAATTATAAATATAGGCATGTTTTTTTTTAAATCTTTATAGTCTATATTAAATACTTCAAATTTGCACACACAAAAATCATTCTTTTTTTTGCAACAAAAATAAATCCTAGCAGCTTCAAATAATTATACATACGGCTAACTTTGTATGGAAATGCTATTCCGTCTTCAACTTTTTTATTAAAAAATGCACAGTCGGCACTATATTTTTCGAATAGAAGTCGTATATTTTATTTATTATTGTTTTAGACATAAAACTATATATTTTCTTCAAAACTTTCAAATCGGGTCGTTTTCGCTTCTGATTTTTGCCACGAACAATGATACGATGAATTGTTCTCTATGGAACACTAGTTAATTCCACAGTTCTAAGTATAGGTTTGTCATTACCTTCCGAAACTAACTTTTTTTCAGTATCAGAACTTTGCAATCTTCTGACAAATGACATTTTTCTTTAGTATCCACGTCCACATTTTCGCACTCCAAATCACCTTGCATAGATTCAATATTTTCACTACAGAAATTAGCAATTTCTTCAAAATCAAATGGTCACCAAAGAGCCATGTTACCCTTAAAATTTAGAAACAATAGGAATATAAATTTAGAAACTATCCTTAATGGTTTTTAAGAAACTTGAATTGAACTAGTGTTACATCTATTCGATTTAAATTTAAAATTCCCTTAATACCTCTTATATTCTTTTTACTGCAATAAGTCTTGGGATTACTGCCATAAACCCATTATGGCATTGTTAAGCTTCTTAACAAGAGTGGCCATTTAATTTTGGAAATACTATACCTTATTTTTAGGCACACAGTACTTTATTTCCCCCACACATTAAAAATAGTGTAATAAACTCTAGTAAATACGCTTCATTTCAATAATTAGGTTAGGTTTAGTTAGTAAAAATCTGGGACAGCAGAAGTAGGAAAACGACAATAGATAATAAACATTTTATGAAGTTATTTTCGGTCTTTCACTGGCAAAACTTGCATTAAGCATCTGTGGCCAGTACAACACCTGTCATCTCCTACGGACAGTGAGCGGAAACATCATTTAAAGACCTGAGAGGGGGGTAGAATTTCAAAAAATCACTTAAGGATCTCGGAGGTAAGAAATTCAAAAAATTACTCGAGAAGCGGTAATAGAAACTAAGATAATTACTTAATGCATTTCTAAATTTCGGGCCCTAAACCTAGTTACGTGCATGGTTTGCACTATCTTCGCCTGCTCCTAGTTATGAGTTTAGGAATTAGTTTCAAATAACGTGTTTTACCTGAATCAGGCAACAGCTTTTGCTGGCTGGATTTGTGTTTATTGTGTGCTAGTGTGGCACGCTCTATACGTGTACGTACACACTGCTGTACTCTGTTTATCACTAGATTGCGCCATGTAATTTGACAGAGGGCTTCTTAGTCTGGGCTGGACAGCTAATATACATAATTTGAGGTTATTTTTAAGCTTGTCTCTGTAGCGTCTTTTAGGAGATTCCACACATTATATCATTAACTTCCTTTTAAGATGCAAATCTTGGGAGCTCCATATAGATTTTCCAAGAGCACCGAAGGCATCGTATGCAGCTGATATTATTTGTGAGTTCATCATCAAACGAACCGTTGCTGGACAATATGTTACTTAAGTACATGAAACGCGTTATATTTAATTACATCTTTGCCATTTATGTTGAATTTATGAGGGCTGTTGCTATGATTGTTATATGTGATAGGGTGACAGTTTTTTTCTAAATTAATGTTTAAACCAAAGTATGTAGCAGCTTTTGCGATCAATTTAGTGCCAAGTGTTGTTGAGTGGATTAACACATAATCGTCTGCATATGAGAGTGCGTTTACTGCCCCATGTATAGTCTTGCGCTTTGAAGTGAGACGGAAGAGATTCAATAATCCTCCGTCAAAACGGAATCGTTTATTTATATCTTCAAGCATATTAAGCACGACATTAAGGTACATACGAATAAAAATGAAGCTAGTATACTAGCGTCGGCGAATCAACGCAGTTACGTCACACGACGTAACAAACGACTGTATTGTCTGGAACAATGCATTCGTTTGTTACGTCGTGTGACGTAACTGCATTGATTCGCCGACGCTAATATACACAAGGTTGTTGAGTTCCGTTGTTAGCTTTAAAACTACTTGTTTAATATATATTCTAGTCATTTGTATAGGCTGTGTTAGGCGCAAATAGCCAATGTTTCCATTGCTATTAATTTGCTTTGCACCAAAACTTTTAAAAAACTAGCAAATAGAGAGTTGTTATGTAGATCTATGATAATGAAAAAACCGAAATGAATTACTGGAACCGATATCGCCGATAAGTTCAGTTTAAAAACTCTCCATTTGAAAACTGCTGTACTCGAATATTCCCAATCAAATCAACGGAAAATGAAGAAGCTACAAAAATTATAATATCGGAGTGCACGACTCAAATCCGTATCAAGAAATTAGGATCAAGTGTGTCTTTGTTTCTTTGTTGCTGTGCGCCAAAATTTTTAACAAACTGTCTTTGTTTCTTCTTAACCTAATTCTTCCTGATGGTATACTTTTTGTCTCAACAATTAATTCTGTGAAATATGAATACATAAATATTAAGTGTTATGTACTTACATTATTAAAATTTTTGTCTTTCTCAAAAATTTGTAAAGTACTTCTTAAGTCTTTGCTGGAAACAAATTTCTCCTAAATTCCTGTACACCTTAAAACTTCGCTACCTAATCTATTTTAAGCAGGACAATTTTAGCGAAACTTTGTTGTATAATATTTCTCGCATACTAACAGAATAAATATCAACACAAAACATATTATGCCACTTAATATTTCATAATTTTAAGAACTATATTCAAAGTTTCCAACTGCTTTTAGGATTTTGCGTTGTATTTTGTTTCTAATGCATTCCCTAAACATAAAGATAAAATTCAACAAACAAGTCTAAGATTATAAACAAATATTGTACATTTTCATTCAATTCCACTAATAACTAATAATATTAATAATTTAGAAATAATTTTAAGTAAATATTACAAAAAAGACAATTTGAACTGGAAAAAATTCAAATTTCATCTTATAAATTCAATGTGTTACAGTGGTAGAAAAAATACTTTCAATCAGACGCGTATCCAGTAGTGATGGGCGCGTGCCGTGAATTTTCCGTGTCACGGCCGCTCACGGTAAAAACGTGAGTGAACGTGATTTATATTTTTTTTTCGTGCGTGATTGTGCGTGATTTAAAATTTGTCGTGACACGTCGTGCCTGCAATTCACAAAGTTTAAATTTTAGTAAATAGAAGGAATAAGAAAGAATTGTCTATTTTGTATCATTATCTATGCTGGATTTTGTTATCTCTTTCTACGACAAACCAACATGTCTCCGCTGTATGCAGGTGCTGGAATTATTTTTTGTTTAATTTTGAGTGAATCTGACTGAATATGGATAACTCAACAATCTCATTCTAACTAAATTGCGCTTTTTCTCTAACTAGTTGGATTTGATGGGATCACACGGAACATTAACCAATATTCTTCATTTCTAAGAAAAATTTCTTCATAAGTTATCTTTTCTTTTAAGTATCCTTTTCTTAAAATAAATTGAGCTCTGCAAATCCATGGATTTTTCAGCGGTTGCAGATAAATTATCATTTAAATCGTGCGGATGCGGATAAAGTATCATATCCACTTATTCGAAATATGTGCAGGAACATAAAATCTTCGGTTAGATGTCTCTTCCTACAGAAGACGCGTTTAGAACCCCAAAAATTTATCGCTGGCATTTGTATTTTGTATATGGTAAGAGTGAAATAATGATACGTTACGGAACTTTTTACTTTTTACTCTTCCCATAAAGACCCACTTTACGCTTACTTATATAGTTAAATATAGTAGAGTTTATATAACAGCCATAGATACAAGTATTTCTTTGGATTTATTGCCAGTTTATTAATTTAAAAATAATTTTGTAATGTGTCGTCTTATTTTGCATTTTTTGAAATATTGGTAAAAATTAACCATGGTAATTTGCCACATTTAAAAACATATGAAGCTCATATCAAATTAAAAAAAAAAAAATACAAAAATTTCTTGAAATCGTCGTATAACTTTCATCAGGATGAATTTAAGAAATTAGTTTTATTATTAAGAATACATTTTTTTAAAATTTGTTGATAGTATACATAGGTCTTTCCTTGTTATTTATTGGTCATAAATGTGATACATTAATCTGTTTAATTATTTCTAAATATCATCATATAATATATTTTGGAAATATTGGTATGTGTGTTCTATTCGCCTTATTTCGAAAATTCGAAAATTAAAGAAATATAGTTCTTTTATATACCTACGTAACACTCGTTTCTTATTAACAAAATTTTGGGACGGGCGTGGGTTAGCCATTCTTACGTGAAAAAATTCACGCGTGTCACTATTCACGCGTGAGTCACGATTCACGCGCGAGTCTCGAAGACGCGTGCCCGTGAAGCACGCGTGCGTGACTGTGAAATTTTAAACTTATGATTTCGTGTGCGTGCGTGTAATTTTGAATCTGACTTCGTGAGCGTGCGTGATCGTGACAAAATTTTATTCACGCGCCCAACTCTAGAATCCAGTAATTTTTTAGAGGATGGTCCCAGAGACGAAATTATTTTAAAATGTTAGGAATTGGGAAGTTAATCGGCAACAAATGCTGGCCAAAAAGTCTCAATTTTTCAAAATGTAAAGGTTGACCCAAAAAAAAGGTCATTTCTTGTATTTTGCAAAATCACGTAAACATCTCGTGTTTTTTAGTTCTTGGGGGTGAGCTCAGGCCATGACCCCCCCAAGTGCGCACCTTATTTCAATACCTACTGTTTTACTAATTGTTTGTGGGTCTGGTTCAAAATCCCGAATGAAGATTCCAAGAAGCAAAATGAACCATAGAACAATCCGACACTATCACTGGTCAAAATATCAATAAGTAGATATTATCAATACACTTTAGACCAGGGATGAGCAACCCGCGGCCCGGCGTAGTTTTTCGTGCGGCCCGTCAAAGCTTTTGTCTGTCAAATTTCAAAAAAGGCCATTAAATTACAAAAGATACATATATATTTTAAAGCATAAATAAGAGCAATATAGAGCAATTGGTTGAAAAGAAGCAATGCCAAACTTCTCATTAAAATTTGTTTATGATTTTTTCCCCATAATAATTATCTTTTACTGTTTTTTTATACCTAGCATTTCTATTATATGTGTCATTTGTGTATTTTTTTTAAAATAACTTTGTTATTTTGTTAATAAATAGATAATTTGTGTTTATCATCTTGTGTTCATATTTTAATAAATTTCGTATGCGGCCCGCAGGAAATTTTTAAATTTCTAGTTGGCCCGTAGTAAAAAAAGGTTGCTCATCCCTGCTTTAGACGATATTTAAGAATTATTGTTTCTGATAAAACTTGAATTTTTACAAATGTATTTTTAAAATAAAACAATTTGAATATATATTGAAATAATGAGATTAGAGATTATTTATTAATACGGTTTACTAGTAGTTTAAGAAATTGTTACATTAAATTTCATTATTTGCTTAGATCAGCAAGCTCTATATATATGCTTGATGGGTCATTTCTTATGTTTATTTTGAAAATAATGAGTAAGAGTCTTTTTGTTAAGAGTACATAAGTCAACACTACTTATTTCTCTCTTACTAATTGATCGAAATATTCTCATCTTCTTTAACTGACTGTGCCCAATTTTGCTATAAAATCAGAGTCAGAATCTTACTGACCAGACCATTGCCCGCTTCTCTGTGGATGGAGTTGGTGTTCGTGCAACTCTACTATTTTTTGTGCTTGCTGCTTGCTGCTTTTGTTTTACTAGTATTCACTCGAACATTCCTTAACGAAATTTAGTTTCACCTGGCTTTAGTTAATAATATAAAAGACGGCATAAAGATCACAAAAAATTGCTCAAAGCTCACATAAAAGACGGCGCCAATCCCACGTAAAAGACGGCATATAGTCCATTCAAAAGACGGCACTAAGTGCACTCAAAAGACGGAGGAAAGCCCATTCAAATGTGGCGTACATTCCACACAAAAAACGGCGTATAGCCCACATAAAAGACGGCGTAAAGTCAAACTTAAAAGATGGCGTAAAGTCCATTCAAAAGATGACGCAAAACACACATAAAAGACGGCAAAAAGTCGATTCAAAAGACTGCGTAAAATCTATTGAAACGACGGCATAAAGCCCACTCAAAAGACGACGTACAACCCACTCAAAAGACGATGATAGGTCAGATCTATTTTGAAAGTTCTGTTTAAATCAGACATATGTTTATCGAGTTAAGGTTTGCTTTGCAACTATTCAATGCTGGCTCGTGGAAACTTTTAATGAGGATGTTGCAACCAGAAAAATAATTATTTTTTTTTTCGGGAAAGTAAAGCATTATTAAGATGAACATACATAGTTCAACTACAAACACGTTTACAAATAAAGTCATATAAAATAAAGAAATATTACATTTTATAATTTCATATGTATTAGTAAAGAAAAAATTTTACATTTTTTGTGCCGTACAAAACATGCGATGCCCTACATTTGTTAAATCATTTATTCTTTAAAAATACAAAAATGTCTGCAATCACACGTGCACTTCGCAAACTTTTAACTGCAGGCGACTGCAGCTCCGAAAGTGTATAAGAAACCGTTACCTCTACCCTATGCCAATCACCGCGTTATCATGAAAACTCGAGCTGCCAGTGTTTACAGTACATAGTACATCATAACTTGTACATGAACTATTTGTTTTACCCAGGACGAACGGCAGCAGTGCGGGTTTTTAATCAAAAATTAAGTAAATTTAGAGACAGAGAGAGTAAAAAATATCATAAATGTCTGTAATGTTTAAATTAGTTTAATTTTGGATGTGCTGAAGCTCCACAGCTCTTATGTGCCCCCTGACACTACAACTATTTAACTTTGCATTTTTCTTTTCCCAAACTTCCTTTAAAGGAGTATAATATGACTATAGTCACAAGGTATTGAGTATATGCATATTTTACAAAATTATTGTAGAAAGCTCTTAAAGATAATAAACAATTATAATTGTGATTCAGATTATTGCCATCCTGTGTTCGAAGCTGAGTTTAACTTGTAAATAAAAAAAAAAAAACACACACACACAACATAAGTATTTAAAATAAAGGTCCTGTGGCCTGTTTCATAAAGAAAATACTGTATTTTTTACTAATAAATTAACAGTATAGTATTACTACTATTGGTTTCATAAAGCTACTTTAGTACAAAATTTATTACTAAAGTATTTTCAATTTTCCCATAGTTATTGACCACATTAAATTAGTATTTGTTTCAAAAAATTACTTCAAAAATAATTACTATAGTTAAATACAACATTATTTTACTCAGATACTGAGAGTTGTAATTCTGTATTTATCTAGTATTGTCCAGTATTGCCAGTGAATAATAAACAAAGTTTTTGTTATTGTTAAATATCATAGTAGTATTTGACAATACTATTATATTAAAAATTGTATTGTATGAACTATTTAACACGTTAGAATAAAGTATATAAAGGTTTTAAGGGATATTTCGTCTAGTGACTCAAATGAAGAAGTAGTTGAATATAGAATACCTAGAATTTTTCGTGAAAGGTTAAGTTATGAAGCATTGATTTTAACTTACGAATATATTGAATGATTTAGAATATCTTACGAAGTATTCAATTCTATCAATCAAAATGTTGAACCATATTTAAAGTACCGTCGATATAAATCGTTAACTACAAAACAGCAATTGCAATTTGCTTTACATTGGATGGGTACTGGTGCTCAGTACCATGCAATTGGAGATATGCATGGGGTATCTAAAACTTCTGTTTGTCCAGTGATTAAAAGTGTTGTTTGTGCAATAAATAACAGTATTTTTAACGAGCTTGTAAAATGGCCTGAAGATATTGCTCAGGTAGTACATCAATTTTATGAAATCGCTGGATTTCCTTTATAATTTGGAGCCTTGTATGGTACTCTGATTTCCAAGAATAACAACTTTAATTTCAATAATTTAACGCAAAAAAAAAAAATATGTTTAAAACTTCTTATTTTATTTAACTGACATGTTGCTCGATTCTGCATGTACTCGTTATTATCTACTATTATATTGTACAAGTGTTGGTATGTATGTTCTATTCAACTTCTGGTGTATCTTCATTTTTCCGGTATCGCGGAGAGAGGAAAATGAACCGCCGTCTTATCCGGGTGATATTTTTTTAGTGCGTAGGCTTAATTTTATTTCGACAGGGGGTACTGACTAATTTTTATTGATAAAAATCATGCATTTTTTCCTGGAAACCGTGTCGAATCAAAGTCACCATTGATCGGCACGGACAGGTTTTATCAGACGATAATTCAAAAATATTCTTAATACAAGACGGCCGGTCCAGAATATTTACGGCGAGAATCAATGTGTTAAATGGTAATAATGGTTCAGGATAGCTTTTTGGACGTGCGAGATAATATTTTGAGGTATCAGAAAACATTTTTCAAAGAATCTGGGCCATTATTGGAAATATACTTACAAGATTTCAGAAGGTGACAGCTGTCAAATTTTTTGCATTTTAAAATGGGAGGAGATTTCACATTTTGAACATGTTTCTTGACAGAAGAATACTAATTAAGGATTTAAGGTGAATTAACGATAAAGTTTAAGACATTTGCAGGGCGAATTTCCATAAAATAGTGTTAAAAAAGATTTATAGATATTAAAAATTTCAGGGTTAATCAAAGTGTTAAGTGGTGATAATGGTTCAAGATAGCTTATTTGACGTGCGAGATAATATTTGAGGCATCAGAAAACATTTTTCAAAGAATCTGGGCCATTATTGGAAATATGCTTACAAGATTTCAGAAGGTGACAGCTGTCGAATTTTTTGCATTTTAAAATGGGACGAGATTTCACATTTTGAACGTTTTTCTTGATAGAAGAAAACTAATTAAGTATTTAAGGTGAATTAACGATAAAACTTAAAACATTTGCAGGGGGAATTTCCATAAAATAGTGTTAAAACAAGGTGAGCGACGAGTTTTATAATCGACAAGTGCGACAAAATTATATTAAAACGAGTCGCGAAGCGACGAGTTTTAACAACGTAGGGGAGAAGACCGGCGTAGCCGGGCTGAGGCCCCTAGTAAGTTTATAGGGTAGGAAACTGTCACCAAGTTTTTACTGCAGTAAATCTATGAAGTGGTTTTACTACAGTAAAAATATCTTTATGAAACGGGGCTTATTTACTATATTAAAAAAAAATACTATTGTAGTATATTACTGTTGTAAAATTTAGGTATTTTATGAAACAGGCTACTGGCTACTTAGAGCTCTTACAATGCACATAGATTATAATTTGTATTGTGGATGCCACTATTAGTGCAAATAGATGAAAAATAATCTTCAATATGATTTTTCTATGAAAAAAATTCCGAATTGGATTTTTCAAAACGTTAAGGTGTGTGCACTTCCAGTATAAATTATATTTACCGCAACTCTAGCTGTATTTTATATGTACAAACTAAGCGAAAATTATATGGTCATGAATAAACATGACCATATAATTTTCAGTTAAATTTTTATCGATATATTATTATGGGAATATGGACCATATTGCTGTTAGAATTTTTTACTAACAGAAATAAAATTAAGATATTTTATAATTAGAAACCTGATTTTATTTATTTAATAGAAGTATTTTCTTTTTATCAAAATTTAGAAATTTAAAGGAGAACAATAAAAAACTAGTAAACTAGTAAATTACTTCAAGTACAATAGCAACCCAAGGAGAGGAAAACATAATCATTTCATGATATCATGTTCGCCTGCTCTGAATGCTACGTATTTACATAAAACAATAAAGTTCAATATGTATCGCTGTTTGAAAAACACTGGTATAAACTTTATTATCTTGTTTATATAGAAGGCAATGGGAAATTTTACAACATGTAAGAATGAACTGGAAGCAATTGCATTTTAGATCATGTGCATGAATATAGTATCCTGAATAGGTTATGTGTAAAGCATTCACAATATACTATTTCATTTATGATTGTGTTTCAGTTTACTCGCGAAATTTGTTTGTTGTTTTCTTTAAAACAACGTTTATTTGTTTCATTTCAATGTATTGTTTACATAAAATAATAGTACAAAATGCAATGAAACAGATACGTTGTAGTATTGTATACTGATCGTGCCCAGTACTGGAAATGCTATCACGAAATGAGTTTACGGAATAAATTACACAAACTAACAGAGTAAATATTTAAATGAATTAAATAAAATACGTGCTATTATCAGTTTCTTTATGTAGGAGTTGTTATCTTGTTTTCAGTTTTTTGCATACTGCATAGGTTTATGCATGTTTAAGATTTTTCGTGTTGTTATCCGCTACAGTTCTATTTATTCGTTTATATTAAGGATATAAATATAATACACAATTCTTAACAAGGACTACTAAACCATATCATATGCCGATAATGTCCACATTGTAGGTAAAATCACCAAGCTATATAGTAGGAAAAAGTCCAAGCAAACTATGTGTTAATTTAAGTTCCTTGAAAAACTAATTAGGTTATTTCAAGACACCATGAAGGATGTTATCTATCACATTATAATAGAAAACACGTCATTACCCTATAATACACAAATGGTCCCCGCCAAAAGGATGCACTTTCCTGTCTACTCTTCAATATTGCTATTGAAAACTACATACAATCTTAAAAAGTTTAAGTGAAGTATGAATTTTCACACATTTTAGGGTTTTGTAGGTATTTAGTCAGTGAATGATGATTAATTGAAGGCCAAACGATGAATGCCTGTCAATACATAACACAATTATGTTAGTTAGTTAGTTAAAATTTTTGGCGCACAGCAACAAAGGCTATTTGCGCCTAACGCAGCCCATCTAAATGACTAGACTATATATTAAAAACAATAAATTAGACAATAAATAAATAAATAAAATCATTAAAAATACGCATACTCAATAAAAGAAATCTTGCACTAACAAACACAAATAAATAATATAAAAAGTCTGTTCGAAAATTCGAACAGACTCAGGGTGATGGTAAGAGGCTGTAAAGGGGCCAATTACCATCGAATATCACATTCATAACACAATTACAAGTGTTGGTTTTAAATCCTTTAAATCAATAGGCAGGACAAGAAGGTTTCAGTTAGATTTTTTCTACCGTGTATAATATATCTCGAATAATACCATAATATATATTTTAACGCATTTTTTTTTACAACTGCAAAAATGTCATTCAAATCCAGACCTGGCAACACCGCGGGCGATATTTTGTCACGCAAGAGCATAACGCCTACAGAGACATTGTTTATATTGCTACTATATGAAAAACTAACAGATTCTCTACTAGAAACGAAATCCCAGCAACCGGCCAGTTATTTATTTATTTTCCTATGCGATATTTGCAAAATAAATTGACGTACCTCTTCTCCACCCATAACAAAATGTATTCATGTACGTATATACAAATATATTTATTTAATTTTAGCTAAGATATTAAAAGAAAATCTTAATACTTGGCAAAATTTAGTCACAATGAAATGTATTTCAAAAATCAATTACCGCTCCTTAATCTGCACTTAAAGAGCTTCCATTTAATATCCCCACAATAAAATTTAAATTAAAAAAAAATCTTTTCAATAACACAAAAACTGTAATATTTTCCAAAAACGAAATCGAATAAAAAATTCTTCTCTTACGTTTCCGGTTCATAAGTTTATATGAAAAGTAATTCAAATTTATATATATATATATATAGGCGGTATTGGTTTAGGTCTTAAACCATCCTCCGCTAGGTACTGCACTTGAGACTTACCACAAGGTAGCACGTCATACGCGAATACCTGACGGGGAAAATACACACATATATACATATATATATATATATATATATATATATATATATATATATATATATATATATATATATTTGATATCAATTGAAGATTCACCTTAGAAAAACGGGTACGGACCCGGATACGGATTTTTTAAGAGGTAAGACAAAATTATTTGAATTATGAATAAGGTTCACACTTCTAAGTTTCAAGTGATGATCTTTAAAAAAAAAAAGGGCATCTAGTATATTATTAAATTATATAAACGCGAAATTCAAAGTGTGGATGTCGCGTCTCCATTCTAATGTTTTAAATTTATTGCTATTATTGAGAGCTACATAGTTTTTTTACCTGGTTTGCGTAAGAGATACGAAAAGGATATATTCCGGTTAATTTCAGGATCAGGTATCTTACAAATCTCTTTTGTACTTTTTCTATTGGATTTTTGTGAGACATTGTTTTTGAGCTCCAGATTGTATTCGCGTATTCTAATTTAAGTAAAGTAAAGTAACTAGTGAACAGTACAGTAACTAAGATATCTTAAAACTACCACTGTTTCTTAGTATAAATCCTAAAGTTCTTAGGGCACTATTCACTATATTGTCTATGTGGTCACTAAAATTAATATCGTGTCTAAATAGTACACCTAAGTCTTTCACTTTCTAACTCTAAGCAGCACTATATTGTCAATATGGTAATCGTGGGTTATTCTGTTTATATTACGTGTAAAGGACATTTATTTGCATTTGTTGATGTTAAAGTTTATTTTTTCGCACCAGTTCACTACACTATTTAAGTCTTTTTGCATCAACAGGCAGTCCTCCGACTTGTTGATTACACGAAACAACTTAAGATCGTCCGCATAAAGAAGCGACTCACTGGTTCTTATTTCCACAGGTAAATCGTTAATCGTCTTATAGAGTGTTGCCAATAGTTTTTTTTTTTTTTTTATGAACAAACAAAATAATACCAAAATTCGTCTTATTTAACAATTACGATATAATTGTATTTAAATTATTCTCAGGTCTTTTTGGTTACTACAGTACATTTTAGTCTGAATAATTTTTGAATGAATATTTTAGGAACGTAGTCGGATATCTAAGCAAGCTTTAATTCCGTGTATGTTCCATCAAGTAAATCCCATGTTATATGACATAATTTTAGTACGTTCCTTGCATCAAAATTAATGTCGGAGCATACATGTACGGTAGAGATTAGACACTATTATCAATATTTGTAACAGTAACATTCTAGTAATCTCTGAGATACGCATAAATTACAGTGTTATTGGTCTTTCATGTAATATTCGCTCACACGTTATCGAGCTACTACATCTAGTATAATATGCACCCTTCCTTCAACATTCTATTACCTTATTTCTGCACCCTTGTCCAAATTCAATTCTCTTTCATAATCCATGTTGTGGTTTATTATTTATTTTAATTTGCTTTCAATTAAAATATGTATTTGGAACGAACGATTTTAAATCCTTTGGTGTGAAAGTAACTAAAGTAAAAACAAAAACTAACTCGTAGCACAAAAATATCTCTGGTCTGTTATATTGTAATTTTACAAAGAATGATTTATTTAAGTTTTCCAATCCTTTTCTCGTTCATCATACATACCGTATAATGTGGGCTGATACCATATGTCGTTTAGATCAGCGCGCTCGGGCATGTGTAACTGCGCCAGATGAGTTTTGGTTACTATCTCCGGTCACCGATATTTTTAATGACAAAATA
Source organism: Liopterus haemorrhoidalis (assembly GCA_963971575.1). Lineage (NCBI taxonomy): Eukaryota > Metazoa > Arthropoda > Insecta > Coleoptera > Dytiscidae > Liopterus > Liopterus haemorrhoidalis. Next base: position 59,502,985 of record OZ020611.1, read on the forward strand.
ATTTCACCCTGCAGAGTGGAACACCTTTAAATGTTGCAGAAACTTTTTTGAGCGTTGCGCCTACTATTTAGGCTGGTCGCTTTACATTCAATGAAGAAGACCTTTTCTTAATTTATTTTACTACTTCTGCAGCAATGACCTTAAAAGAATTTTTAAGGTAAAGTGATATCCTCGATAGTGTCACTTCGGATGAACACGATCATCAAGTGTCACAAAATCTGCCCGGAATAACTACTTTGGAGGTTTTTTTATCTAAAACAAAATAGCACACAAATGTTGATCAATTTATTTTTTCGAAAGATAGTGATGTCTTAATGATTACAGAAAAAAAAATCCCTTGACATTCAGCATTAAGGTCCTCGTTTGACGGACTTAACATGCCTACTGAGCCCATCTGGAACCCATAAATGTGTTAAAATTGACACCACATTCTTCATATCATAATTTGCAGATACAACTGGAGATGTTGCATGTAAATACCAAGGAGTATCGTATTTTACACATGTGTACGGATATATGCATATATCCGTACTTTATAATAATAATAAGTTTTATTTTATAAATATTTGTACATTGGTATACATAGTGTTAATGAACAAAAAACTTTAAATCCATTATTTGAATAATGTTTTGAAGAGCCTGATATTAGTATAAAATTGAAACGAAAAAACTCTAATATTTATGAGAAACGCAGGGTAAAGTGATTGGACGGAAAGGGCCCAGAAGACAACGAATATTTTAGCCAATAGAATGTACTAGAAATGACGACAATTAAAAATGTTTGGTACTAGGTACCCGACACAATTATTAGGTTTTTACCTGCTATTCGTTAATTACCCACTACACGATTATTACTCACTACCCATTATATTTACTCATAACGGGTAGCGGATATTAAAAATCGAAACAGGGTTACAATCTTAACTGGTTGTGTAGTGGATTCCCGGGTACCCATCGGCATTTCTATTGTAGACATATTTAAATGTATAGTAACTGAAAAACATCATTTTTACTATAGTTGTTTTAGTGCAGTGGACACATTTGCATTTACCATCTATCATGAAATACGCTACAGATTACAACTTGCAGTGTACTATTTTGTATAGTAATGGGAATGATACGACGTATCACAAGAATCTAATTCTGATCATAATTTTTACATTAATATTCTTCTACGATCTCTAAAAATGAGGGACAAAGAACCGTCAGTACCATAGTTGATCATCAAAGAATTATAAAAATATACAGATGCACACAAATATTTTTGCAAATATTCAGTTAAGAAACAGTTGATTATACATGGGGCGCAAAATGAACGTTGAATTCCTTATAACTTTTATTATTTCAATTTAAATTCTGTAATAAAATACTCATAGATAAATAAAATAAGATCACAACGTTTCGCTAAATAATATTTAGCTTTTTCAGATACTATTCTATTATAATACAAAATGAATACACAACTTTGGTAAGTAGCATCAAAATGTCATGGGACTCAAAGGTAGCAACATTTAGAGATGTTGAAAGCCATTGGAAAATTTGAAGATATAGATTTGTTCATTGACATGTCAACCGAATGATGTTGGTGAGATGCATGATGTTAAAGGTTTAAGGAAGATGGAATCTACTTAATGCTTAGTAATAAGCTATGGTTCAGTTTTTTTCAGAAGTTAACATTAAAACTGACAATCAACAAATGGTTTAATATAAAATAGTGGAAATGGAGCGCACTAATAATGATGTACCTAATTCCTGGGTAGGAATCAAATTTAAGTGTTTAAACTGATACCTAATTCTTAACTGTTGATTTACCTATGAGTCCCATGACATTTTGATGCTACACTCAAAAGTTGTCTATTCATTTTTCATTATAACAGAATAGCACCTGAAGAAGCTAAATGTTACTGAGTGAAACGTTGTAACCCTATAATAAATACATTGTCCAATAAGACGTAACAGTTTTATTTCATCCTATATTCATTGGACATTATATACTCTACATTAAATAAGATTTTCAAAATACCTCACACAATTACCCGTTGAATATCCGCTACTCGTTAGTTACTTGCTACTTATTAATTACCCGCTATAAGATAATTACCCGTTAGTTAACGGATAATGGGTTGATAACGGGTAGCAGGTATTCAAAATCGGAACCCGGTACAAAATAAATAGGTCAGATAGTGGGTACCCGGGTAAACATTGTTATTCTTACAATATGCTAAGCCAAATCCTCCTTAGACACCTGCAAAGAGCCAAATAGTCGATGAAAGGACAACGATGAAAAACAAATACTGGCTTTCAAAGTAACTAATTGGAGGAAAAAAAACTATCAGAGAAAAGAGAAACTGGAACAAGTTGAGAAATACATATTTTATACGGACTGTAGATCTTAAAAAGAAGAAGACTATAAAATATATTTTATGCTCTGTTAAATATTCAGCGCTACATTATTAAACAAAACAACAATTAAATATAAGTCCATTTCATAATACTGGTAGTAATGCTATTGTATTACTACCAGTCTGTCCAATCTAAAAAACACGCCACCTTTTGCGTTACAATTATAAATGTATTTTATAATGACACGTCAGTGCACAATGAATGTACTTAAAAAACATAAAACGGCGTAATAAAAATATGTGTGGGTTGTATATTATTAAAATAATTTATAAAATATATTTCTCCTTGGCAAATTATATTTTTTTACCATGTTATTAAAAAACTAAATCTTAACTAGCATTTAAGTATACACTACATAAATTTTAGTTATCCACAAGTCATGCAAATTTTATTACCCACATTAACCCTTTCCGTGTATTTTTTCTGCAGATGGATCAATTCTTCATGGCTTGTCATAAGTTTTGTTTTTTTATAAGGTAATATAAAAATGTATGTAAAGTGTAAAGTTTCATAGGATCTGGTTGGTCAAGAAAGGTAAATTTTTAGGGCTTAGTGCTAGGAACGACAATGGTTTCTGGATACCCAATTTTGGATACCTGGTTCTAGGCACCCTTTTTTGCCCTTCGATATGACGTATATCCAGTTTTATGCTTGGGTATTCGATTTCTGACAGCACTACTTATTATAAGCCATAATCCTGTCGAACTAACATCATTAAAAATTAACTCACATCTGTTAATTTAAGTACAGAGATATGGGAAATATTAGGTTATGGATAAGAACAATCTCTTTATGAACACCTGCCAAATCTAATTCATAAAATAAACTCTTTTTAACTCTAATATTCACAGTGGCGCACCAAGGGGGGGGTGTGGTCCCCCCCTGTGAAGGATGGAAATACCAAATTTTTAAATCTTTTAGCATTATGATCTTAGGTAAATATATAGATACTAGTGCACCTGTTGCCAACTGTGTTGGCAAACAAATCATTACCTTAATGTGGATCTTGCTCGACACCTCAGACTTTTTTCTCTAGCCATACGCCTAACTTCATCGAATTCAAATTGAATCAACTCTTCGCCCATTATTAAAAACTGGACAAATAATGAGCATTATTCCGAATTATTAATTCATTAACTTTTTAAGATGGGAAAACGATTCATTTTCACTCAGTGCATTATATTTATAATGTTAAAACTAAAAATGATTTGAGACTTTAAATTTAAAATATATTTATTAAAATTAATTTTCCATTTTCTTATATAATATAAAAATACGCACACGGAAAAAACGCACACGGATTAATACGCACACGGAAAAAAGCACACATGACAAAATACACACACGGCAAAAAGGGCACACGGAAAAAAGCGTACTTACACTATATCTCAAATCAGGGGGTAGATTTACAATATCCCACTGAACACTGCGCATGCGTCACACACACGTCATTTGTTCAATATACGGAGATTCTAAACAGGTGGGACTGTGCAGAACTTTTAAAACACAATTTATTTTTAGGTGGTTTATAAAAAATAAAAAATAAACAGTTATCAACCATAACCTAAGATAGTGCTTTTAAGATGAATCACTGTCCCTGGCCCTGCACAGAACAGTTAAAATACAATTTATTTTTAGATGGTTTATAAAAAATAAACAGTTATCAACCATAACCTAAGATAGTGCTTTTAAGGTGAATCACTGTCCCTAGCCCTGCACAGAACAGTTAAAACACAATTTATTTTTAGGTGGTTTATAAAAAAAAAAAACAGTTATCAACCATAACCTAAGATAGTGCTTTTAAGGTGAATCTAACCTAAACTAAAAGGTAAATGATATTTTAATGTGATAAATAAACAGAAACCATTGATTTAGAGCCACTGATAATTCTTGAATTATTTAGTGTAGTCGTTATGTGCTGCCATCTGTATAGAGTTTGCAGTGGGATATTGTAAATCTTGTCCTTTAAATCGTAGAAATAAAAAAATAATAAAGCATTGAAAAAATAATAATAAAGAAAAAAAGTCACATTTTTCTTACTTTCATCAAAACCAAATATTTTTTAAAATAATTATTTTTCTGCTAATAATAATTTTAATCAAAAATGTCGAATATCACGGAAGGATAACGTTTTTCTGTGTTTTGTTTCGTAAAAAAAAAACCGATCCGTGTATTTCACAACTAAATTAATAATTGTGAAGTGATTTTTTAATGAAAAACACAACTGTCATTTTTATTAATTTATTGTCAACACTCAAAACAAAAATTCACAGCACACTAATGTCCAATACATAAACAACAATTTCTTACAATTCTATCAGTTATTATAAAAAGTGTTCGTAGAATATTCACTATTATTGCATCTTATAATAATTATAAAAAGTGTTCGTAGAAAATTCACTATTATTGCATCAACAATATATTTTAAACAATTTTGACATAAATAATTAACATATGCGCGCCTCTATCGGGGAATGAAGAAACGACCGGTCGAACATACAAACCTCTATTATACGAACATACAAACAGGCGTATTATATTATAGGATGGATTTAAAAGTAGAGTTGAGGACCTTTTTTTTTGCTCTTCACTTGTATTTTACAAGTGAGGACCTTTTTTTTTTGGTCAGAAGCGAGGACCTTTATTTTATATCTTCACTTTTTTTTCATCTACCGACCCCCCACCCAATTCCTAGGTGCGCCGCTGAATATTCATATTATAATTTCAAGGATACTTTCTGTCTGTTTCTAGTTCTGACGAGAAATTAAACGCTAACTATACATGCCATATTTCACAAAGCGTTTTATATTACAAACTCATTCAAAATTTACTACCATCAAGAAAATTGATTCGACTATAGTAAGGTGACAATATTTTTAAGTTCAAAATTCCTGACGAGAGCTTATAGACAGGGGGGATAATTATTCAAATGTAATTGTTTAATTAATTTTTTTAATACAAATTACATAAAATAAATAATTATAATTTATAATAAATAAAAATTTCCAATCACAGATAATTAGCTTATATTATTTAAAGGAACATTATTAAAATCACAGTATTATTTAACGCGGTTAACATTATTCAATAATTATCAGTCTGTAGTCAATATTAGTGATTAATTATTCTATAATACTTATTAATGTATTAAACAATGTAAAATACTAACTCTACTATTTTATGTTTTCATTTTAGCTCTAATGAAGATTTAAAAATAAATCGAAATTTCGATATCAGTGTACCCGTTTTAAGAGTTTTGTAATACTGAGTACCTTTATCCCCATTAGGAAATATCGCGTATACCTACTTGATGAACAATAAAAAAATACTATAAAAAAACTTTTACTTAATCATTCAAATTATGGTCAAATGTTATGAAATATTTACAATGGTAATAATAATAACGATAAATAAAAAATTATATTATAAATAACATTAATTATGCTTAAATTAGTTAATGAAAAGGATGAAATTTTTTTATGTTGTGACTACAAGACGATGCTTATTAACAGGTTGTAAAGTATAAATCAACACTTGCTCGTCATTCATTCGCAGTATACCCCCTAGCAACTCTTCCCGTACCCTTAGGGGTACGCGTACCACACTTTGGGAAACACTGGCTTAGTTAAATAAACGTTTTATTTTTGATTTGTATGAAACCCATTTATTCATTAATATTATATTATATTTATATAAATTATATTATAAATTAAACAAAAAATTATGATTAATTATAATAATAAACTATTACATTTAAACTTAAAATTAATAAACGAAACTAATTTGATTGAAAAACAATTTATTTTAAACCCATTTCAAATATATTAACACCCTATAACAACAATAAATATTATGTCAAGCCCATTACAATCTTAACATCTCTGCGAATATTTCCATCGGTCCAGATCAATTAATTTAACCCTTTCATGGTTATTTTTTCTAGTGCGATTTTTAATCAGTATGTACTTAAACATATTTTTTATAAATATGTGGATGGTTACCAAAGAACGACAGCAGTCTTATGTGGATGGTTCCCAAGGAACGAGAGCCGTCAATTTATTATGAATAGCAACTGTCAAAGAATATAATTTAATTTTCTTTTTATCAATCAGAATTATAAATTATTTAATTGTAATAATAAATAATATAATTAGCAAAGTAAATTGGTGACCCCGACGTGATCTAAAGCAACTCAATAAATATTTAAATAACATTTACTGATTGGTTGCAGACAATTTTTTGTTCATTATGATTAATCGTGAAACACAGAAATGGCTCGAATCAGTGTTAAATTACCACCATTCTGGAAGTTTGATCCTAATTTATGGTTTTTGCAAGTGGAAGCTCATTTTCACACATCCTATATAACTAATGATGTAACAAAATATTACTATATCGTTGGAGCAATGGATAGCGAAATTCTTCTTCTTCAGGTCCGATATTATTAAAAATCCACCAGAACGTACCAAGTATGAAACAATTAAAAAAAGGTTAGTAGAAGAATTTTCGGAAACTGATAAGAATAGGATTCAAAAATTAATATCAGGAATGGAATTAGGTGATATCAAACCGTCACAATTATTAAAAGAAATGCGCAATTTGGCAAATAACAAAGTAAGTGATGACGTTTACAAATTTTATGCCTCAAATGTTTACCCATTAACGCTCAATCAATTTTATCTGTTAATCAAGCTCGATTAGATGAACTTAAGAAACTGGCAGATAAAATCATAGAAATATATTCACTTCCTAGTGAACGGTTCCAACACATTAATATGGACATAATTGGTCCACTTCCCCTCTCAGCCATCTGAGTTTTGTTTAACCTGCATCGACCGTTTCACACGTTGGCCTGAAGTTTTTCCTATAACCGACATGTCAGCAGAAACTATAGTGAAAACATTTTACTCTAACTGGATATCAAGATTCGGAATTCCAGAGAAAATCACTACGGATCAAGGCCGACAGTTTGAATCAAACCTTCTCAAATGTTTAACAAATTTACTAGGAATTTAAAAATATCACACCACACCGTATCATCCCTCTTCTAATGGAATTATAGAAAGATGGCATCGTACACTAAAAGCAGCACTTATATGTCACTCCAATTATAAATCGACCGATGCATTACCAACTGTTATGTTAGGTTTACGCACAGCATTTAAAGAAGATCTTAAATGTTCCGCTGCAGAACTAATATATGCCACTACACTTCGTGTACCAGGAGATTTTCTACAACCTACAACAAATCCATCAACATTCGTTGAAAAGCTACGACATATTATGCAAAATGTTAAGCCCGTGGATACGTCTCATCATACTTCGAAACAAAAAATCTTTGTTTATCAAGATTTGTTAAACTGCTCACGCGTTTTTGTCCGAAATGATGCAATAAGAAAAACTTTACAAGCTCCCTATGAAGGACCTTTCAAAGCACTTACAAGAGAAGAAAAAGTATACAAGTTATTGGTAAAAGTTAAACGAAAAACAACAAATATTGAAAGGATAAAACCCGCCTTCATCATTACTAATTATAAATATTTTAAAATTTAACTATATGTTATTTTGTATGCGTTTTAATTCTTCAAGATGTTAAACAAAGGAATTTATTGTGATAAAATGCAGTAATGATTAAAAACGAGAATTGACATGAGAAGGCATGAACTCTCCTAACAGTTTGAGAGAGAATAAATTGACGATTAATTGGTAATATTTGAATTTAGAATTAAAATAATACTTGCTGGGATAAATATTCCCCGATAGCCTTGAAATAGATAATACCTTGCATAACATTTTTAAAACTGATTAAAAATTCCGTTTATACTATTTCGGTACACATCAAAGTGCATTATTATGATATTAAGAAGTGTATTTTTATATATACTTATTGTCTGTTTTTTTTAATCAAATTTGTAAATCGACGAATGCCAGTTACGTGAGGAGTTGACTTTTGAAGTGATCTGCACAGTATCGAAAAGTAAGAATTTAATGGAGTCAGAAGAGATTTAATCCGCATCCCTTTGCTCCACGACAACCCTGTTACCACGAAGCTATAAGCAGCTTAAATAAACGAATATTTCTAATAGTTTTGACAGCTAGGATACTCAAACATTAAAGGTCAAAAGGTTATAAATTCGACAGAGCTCATGATTTCAAGTTTAATAATATTTTGTCATAAAAAAAAAAAACGAAAGCGACTTGTTTCAATTCCTGCATTTCAAATGAAATCAAAAAATTTGATAATAACTTTCCATATGCAGTCTATCAATAGTTCCAAATAAAGAATTATGAAGAACATTAATATTAGTAAAAGTTAATTAACTTTCTTTGTTCTGTTCTATTTAAAGGAACCTCTTACCTTTCTCCCATCTGTTTTCAGTCACATTTGTATTTCCACCAAATTCATTTGATTATAATTTATAAGCTTTAACGTTGAATACGTTTCTTTCTATATCTAGCCTTCCCGACACTTCCTAAATGAATTTCCAAAAGAGTAATAAATTAAAGAAACGTCTGCTCCAGTCTGAATTAATCGCTGGAGAAGTGCGTTACGCAGAGCATTTGTCACGTTAGATGTTGTATACCAAATGAAGAATACATCTGTGTCGTACTTTTGAAATTTTAACAAAGGACATAAGACATTCAAGACAGATAACTACTTGAACTCTAAGTTCGGAGAAAACTCATCGATTTTTGTTGTTCGAAATGTGACATTTTCTTGAATAAAAACACAAATTCGAATAAAAGTAGTGCTGTCCTGGTAGATGACGTAAAGTGCTGCTAAATTTAGATGATATAAAGATCGGATATACCAAAGCAAATACCTGAGGCGGTATATAAATTTGACATCGCTCTGCGAAATAGGTCTACAGTGAATACAACCCACCTGATTTTTTTTTAGCTAAGATATCTCAGTCTTCAGCTTCTTCCCGTTCATTAATAAACAAATTACACCGGCATCCGAAACAACTATTTTACTCGAAACTAATAACTGGTATTTATATTGTGGGAGCCCCCAAGGACAATAAATAAAGACATGTTACTACAGACACAAATATCGAGTTAAGGTGCAATAAGTAGGGAGAGCTGGCAAAAAATCGATAGGTATGGAAAATTACACGTGATGATATATATATATATATATATGAGTCATTCTTTTTCATCGAGAGACCCCATGCTGTCCAAAAATATATTAGTCTATGAAAGGTCTAACAGGGCTCATTCGATGCTTATTGTAGTCTAGTTTCGAAATCCGAGTGGCTCTTTTACGGAAACATCGTAACTTATCAAATATGGCCACCAATTCCACGTGACCTCTACCTTTTCTTCGATAAATCGATTATAAAGTCAACACAATCGAGTCAATTTGGGTGTCAAACCCCTGAAAATGTTACCTAAAGGTAGTTGAGGCGGCTGTTAATGAATCCAGGGTCAAATTTAGAAAATTCAATATGGCGGATGCAATATGGCGGCCGAAACCACGTGCCAAGTGAAGATTTTTTAAAAAATGATTTGATTTCAATATAATATAATGCCTGGGGGTTTATGGGGTCACTGATGATGAATTCAGGGTGCAATTCAGAAAATTAAATATGGCGGATCCAATAAAGCGGATTCAATATGGCGGCCAAAACCACTTGATGAAAAGAGATTTTCAAAGAATCACTTGAAAAAAATTGAGCCCTGGTAGACCTTTCATAGACTAATATATTTTTGGACAGCATGGGGTCTCTCGATGAAAAAGAATGACTTATATATATATATATATATATATATATACATATGAAGATCCGACTTCACATGTGGCAGAACCTGTCAAGTACAGGTCGCTTTCATATTTGGGACATATGTCCAATAGCCTTAAAAAGGTACTTAAGTTGAAAAACTTAGTGGTTCCTGATAAACCGTTATTGAAACTTTCCTCTCTTAATTCGTCTTTAAAATTTAAATATAATGTCACCAGCACTAAGAAATGTATTTATAAATTAGAATGCCAATGTAACAGAATATATATTGGAAGCACGGTACAGAAACTTAAAAATCGTATTGTAAAACACCGCTCTGTGTTAACCCCAAGAAATGCACTTTGGGGGCTCATATTAATAGTACCCAACATGTGGTAAATTTCGATAATCCTAAAATTCTGGACCGATTTTCCCATGATTCTAGTAGATTATTTAAAGAAATGTGCTACATTAATTATTATGAGCATACACTAAATTCTAAAACTGACACGGAGAATTTACATTCTATCTATTCTTTTTTGCTTACTTTTAAAAATATAAAAGATTCTCATGTCAATAATGGAATTTAGGGATGGTCGTTGAGATAGTATACATGATTACCAGGTCTTTATTAACCTTTCTTTCTTAATATTCTTAATTATTTGTATTAAGAGTTTCCCGCTCGTTTCTCTTTTCTTTTTCAAAATTTACATTACAACTTTCTGCGCCTGCGCCGTTATTTATTTCCGTAAAATAGTCAAATGCTTATCCTATACGCTTGATTTGACTTCATACTTCCGCCACCTAGTAAACTAACAAAATGGCGTCTGCTAAAATGTGATTTACTTTCATTAAATATCACAAGTTATTAAACATGTTTAATTTCTAAAGTTTTCATCTATGAAGTTTCTTTATTTGCGTTCGGTTCCGTTTTACATAACGTTTAGTTATTCTACATCCATGTGTCTCACTTAACCCATTAGAGCCCCTCGGCAACTAAAGTGGCCAACGTTTTTATTACCTAAAACTCTGATGATTTGAGTCATACAGCAGTGCGCATGTAAGCACTTATTATCTGTACCTTTATTTATGACCCAGAATATAAATAAACAATTTCAAGTGCATACAAAAGAAATAGTCTCAGTTTAAAGAAAGCAGCGTCACGTTCAATATTTACCACCGGTGCATTATGGAAGAATTGTAAGTATAATTTTATTTTATATGCATGAACATATTTTGTTATATGTCAAAATATAAAGAAAAACGTTCATTTAAAATGTTGCTTGGAAAAGTTTTTAAAGATTTTGGTTTTGAAATGTTCAAAATTGGACTTGAAAGTGCATGGCAACTAAAGTTGCAGGCGGGCACTTACATAATTGATTTAATAATTGCTTATGTTATACTGAGAAAATTATGTTATGAACGACTTCTGTTATTTTATATTATTATTTTTTCTTTAAGTTGCCATAGAGGCAAAGACGGGAAAAGACTTTTTCTTCATGAAATTCTGGCAGTTATTGAAGAAGATGACGTAATTCCAGAGTCAATTACAGTATGCCCACCTGAAGAATGTGGCATTGACACGGATCAAGACTCCGATAAATCTGACTTGGACAAGGAGGAGATGTTGATCTAGGATTAGTTGAGCCTATGACCCTTCCTGCTGGGGTAATATTATATTTTGACAATTTGTTTACTTCGATAAATTTACTACAAGAACTAACTTTAAGAGGTTTAGACGGGAATGGAACATTGCGCCAAAATCGCATATCTCCATCAATGAAACTTGAAGATGGAGTAAAAAATCACGTGACGAAATGATGTCCACTGTATGCGCTGATTTACTGGCTGTTCGATGGAAGGATAATAGTGTTATCACTGTTTTGACAAATTGCCATTCTATAAATCCAATGAAAACAGCATCACGATACTCTCGAGCAGAAAAGAATACCATATCTGTGCCAGTTCCAGATCTGATTGCTAAATATAATACTAATATGGGCGGTGTAGACATATCGGATCAATTTGTATCTACTTATGGATGTAGTATAAGAACTAAAAAATGGTGGTGGCCATCCTTTTCTTGGGCAGTTGGCATATCCTGCGTTCAAGGATGGTTATTATATCACCGTTTAGGCAATGAAATACCACTTTTAGAGTTTAGACGGCAATGTGCTGTTTTTATTCTTAAATCTTTTGGTACTCCAAAAGTACAACCTGGAAATAGGCCATCAATGGAGTTTTCTCCTGTGCTAAATGAACTACGAACAGACGGTACTGACCATATTGTTGAACGAGGGGAATCAAAATATCGTCGGTGTCGTGTATGTAATAAAAGAACAATATCTATTTGCCGTAAATCTGATGCACCACTACATCCAGTTGTTTGTTTTAAAACTTTTCATTCTTAAAAAAATAAAATAAATGTAAAAAGCAATGTTAGTTTCATAATAAAATAAAATTTTGTATTTCTTAAAAGCCTGTTTGTTTTTAATTTTTTTACATCTATCTGCCCGTCGGCAACTATAGTTTCCACCTAATATTTCGGAAGGGGTATATTTTTTTAAAATGAAATTGCCTTTACTAGTTGTATACTGATATTTTCGAATGATTTTGATATAAATATCTTGAAAATAACATCCACAGAATTACGGGCACTAATGGGTTAAGTATTTCAGTTAAGTATACATAACTAACTACATTTAATGTTTGTTTGTAGACCTTGAATAAAGTTAGCGAATGGCAAACGAAATATAAGCCTTAATGAAATAATTGTGGTTACTATCGACACAATATCTTCTTTTCCCAACTATCCAAATATATATATTTGGTTGTAAAATTATTGGGAAGAAAACGGTGAGGAAAGTAAAACTCAACTTTTACTGATGCCCAATATTTCGGTCTGATATTCAGACCATCTTCAGGGGCTGGAAATTTTTTAATCTATATATATATCAGTTCTTTTGACTCCTACTATGGTAAAATGTTGCCACCTCGATTACGAACTAGGATCCTAATCTAACTTTAAATTTTCTGGCAATATCCATGTATGAAAATAGCAGATAGCAAGCCCTACGAGAAAAGGCTTTTGCCAGGAAACACAGAATATTTGATAGCAATAGCTCTGCTGCGCTAATATGTCATGTCTATGAAAGACGGCTAGTGACCAATATAGGCTTGTGCAGTCTTGTAGCCCATGAAAAACAACGACACGCCACTTTATAAAATAAATATAATAACTGTCACCTATATAGTCGAAATTGAGTTTTATAATTTTTATTATTAGTTTAGAACATATATTTTTAATCGATGTTCTGGGGCACATTGGTGTGTTGTCACAGTCATTAATGAGTATTTAATTAAATTTCGAAAATGTAGAGTCCGCGTAAGAGTTTATAGTGGCTTGCGGTTGAATTCAAAATTTCAGTAATAAATCTTATTTTCCTTCAAAACTATAAGTATTCAAAGTGTCATCTAAAAGCGGAGGGGAAGCATACACATGTCCATATGCTTGCCTGATTTCTAAAGGTAACGACACGAGAATGAATCTTTTTTTTCAATTGGTTTATTTAGGGGTGCTTAAGATATGGTATATAATGTTAAATTTTGCCGAATAGGTTGATTTTTTTTTAGGAACTTGATAATTTTATTTCGTTGTTGTTTGATAATAATTCATCTGGGTCTGCTGGTAGTTGATTCACACTTCTCTCCAGCGGGGACATTTTGTAATAATATGTCTTATTGTCAGTCTGGTTGCAAGCCTGGCAATTTGATGGTACTTCTCCTTGAAATGGGTGTTTGTGTGTTAATAGAATGTGTCTGATTCTTATTCTGGTGAATACTATCTGTCCTCTTCTAGTTCTTTGAAGGTTTAGGACAATCTACACGACTGCCTAATACAAGGGAATGAAGTTATCATCTTATGGGTTCCATGACACCAAAATATCAGAGGAAATGGTAAAGCAGACATTTCCGCAAAAGAAGCTAGAAATAAAGATATTGACCTCTATCCCCTTCAAACCTACCACACAAAAAGCCACTTCAAAATTAAAAAGAAAAATAAAAAACATCGCATCCACGCATATTAGAAGTAACTCCTGGATGTATCTTTGATTACGATATTTATATTATTAAAGTATTGGCAACATAATTTTGTATTTACAAACATTTTAACCATAATTATTAATTATAAATTCTTACGCAATTACTTTTACACAATCACTTTTAGGGGCCCGGCTCTAAATTCAATGATCAAAAGAGATCAATATGTAATTACAAAACAGAAATACTATGATAGTTATTTATGCAACAAGTGCATAAATAGTGCTTTTCTCATGATAACTTTTATTTTGTAACATTTTTAAAAAATACCAAATTATGAATTTTATTTCATAATAGTAATAAAATTTCTTCTCTAGAAAAAGATTGTGATTTTTTTGTTTTATATCCAACCGATTGTCGTTTAAGATAAGCTATAAGTTTGGAATATTTAGTAATATCTATATTATTAATAATAATTAATGTGGCTTTCGATTTCGAGTACGTGGAGTATAATGTGGATGATTTCATTTTTTTTTTTTTACTTTTCCTCGAAATAAGCTAATATTACTCGTACCATGACGGAATTTATTATTTTTCGATTACGCCATTCCACGAACAAGTTATATTCTTTTAAATAAACATCTTTAGATTTTTGAGGCAACAAGTTTAACTCCACCTCATTTACCATTGTGAGTACATATTTCAATATTTGAATCTTCTTGTAATTCCATATTTATATATTTCACAATATTTAAGATCACAAATTGCAAATTGATTTGAATTGTTTTCAAAGCTCTCTCTATTTCTTCTTAGAACTTCAGAGTGAGAGCATGCGCTTTGTTGTGAAGCTAACAACACATCCAGTGACGAAGTTGACTATTATACACGAATTATATATTATATATAATGTTATATATAACACGAATTATTATAACTTCAATAGTTTGCCGACAAGAATTGCAAGAAATAAATGTAAATTAGTCCTGCTATACTCTCAGTAGCAAATATTCCTTTCGTCTCTACGTGGTTTTGGCTCCAAAACATTGAATTCTAAAGTATAGTGTATAGTATATAAAGTCCATGATGGGCGTGCGCAGTGGAAGTGTTAGATTAAACCCCATTAGTTTGTATTGTTCTTATGACTTAAGTGAAAAAATGACAGTTATGACACTTATTTTTGCGATTTTAAATTTTTTTAACTCTCACCATATACAGGCATTTTATGCACTAAAACAAATAAAATATAGTACAGTATTTTAACGGAAGTAGAAAAATATATTTTCCTTCTTTAAATGAAGGTAAAGAACATGACTGTATTCTGTTGTCAAGATGGAATGGTCATCTTAAGAAGAGTAGCATCCATATGTTCGCAGATAACATTATCATACCTGCTTAATTCACATTCTCAAAGACAGAGAATAGAGACAAAAATCTAATAACTGTTGTTTTAAAATTGTTCGCCTGATTTTTTTTTTGTCATTTTTCAAGCACATTCATCATATTAAATTATAATTTTTAAGGTCCAAATTTTTTATTGCTATGATATACGCCCTAGCAAAGTTTGAAGGGGGATTAGAGTTATTCCAATATTTCCCAGGAGGTCCTTGATTAGTTTGAGAAATTCTGTTCTAGAGTCTAGTTTACAATGCTATAAATATTTAGCAGAAAACAAACATATCGCATAGTATTTTCACAAATGTAATAATGAATTAAATGATATAAACACTGTTTCCATTTTAAATAAGCGAAAAGGAAAACAAATCAAAAGCAGCACTAAACAAAAGAAACAGAATAACGTTGACCTGTTAATAATTAAGAGCAGCGTAAAATAAATTAAACCAAGTTTAAACAACGAATGCAACTCGTGCATATGCAAAGCCGGAAACGTTACCAGTCCTGGATACTCCAGTGACCGGAGTTCGGACTTTTCCGGAAATTACGTCAGTTTAGTTTAACCACACAGGAATGGGTTGTTCAGTGAAACCAACATACCGCGACGTGGCTACAATATGCTTCTGCTATTAAGATTTAAACAGTGTACTGAGAGTCTAGACACAACTAGCTATTACATAATTATTATTCATAAGCCTACAGGTAAGTATGGACTTAAGAGTTACTAATTGGAATTCAAAGTTTCATTGTTAGCAGTATAATAGCAGTTGTTTATTTGCAGATGTTAAGTGTTAATGTTTCTCTATTCAAGACATCAGAACATAACTGACGAGAACAATATTACAATCCCCATGATAATCTTATGTATCATGAATTAGTTGTAGGAAGATTTAATAACTAATATAGGACATTATTAACTCAAATTTTGTCAAGACGTGTTATGTCACAATACATTTTCATGGAAATGAAAAGGAATTTCTTCAAATGCATCATTTTTATTAATCATGTTGAAACACGACCATTACCCGTCACCGGCTCAACGTGACGCGCAAAATTAAAACTCAAATATTTAAATAAGTATCTAAATATACGTTTGAAGACGAAAACGCACAAAGAAACCACACTAATTATTTACTGTCAAAAAACTATATTACATTTCCAATATTATTTACTAACTATTTTGTTATTTGTTGCCAAATCATACGGAAACTGATCAACTACAGTATCATTTTTAGAAATGACGCCGTGTTACTGCGAGCTGCTGTTCCTGAAATATGTGTGCAAATATCGCATGAATTACATATTAGATAATAAAAGGACCTATGTAAATTATTATAAATATTCCATAGACGTTCGTACTGTCAATAACAATCCAAAAATTAATAATGTGTTTGTTATTTTCTTTTCTTTGATCATATTTTTGGATCACATCAGTCCTTTTTAGGAGTATTTTGCCTATTATAATAGTTTATTTGTTTCAATTCTTATTCGTATATTTTCATTTCATTTCGATACAAGTGAGAGCATACGAATATTACATTCGTTAAATGAATGCCATGTAAACGTACCTAATATTGTCACAAAGGTAATCCTAGGTCAGGATTACGACATCTAGACATTGTGAAGCTCAACTGTTTGATTAAAAAACTATATGTCAGCGTCTACCATGTGTTACCTGATTACGAAAATGCATACGCCGCATTTTATTTATTTATTTATTTATTTATTTATTTATTTATTTATTTATTTATTTATTTATTTATTTATTTATTTATTTATTTATTTATTTATTTATTTATTTATTTATTTATTTATTTATTTATTTATTTATTTATTTATATAAGAGACACAGCAGAAGCCGAGGCTTGTAACGCTGTGTATAAATAACAAAATACAATATTAAACATACATAAACTCAGAGTAACAATTATATATAGCGTGAAAAAAAAAAAAAAATAATAATAAATACAAAAAATAAATTTGAGAACAGAGAAGACAATCAGTAAAAATAAAACAAATAATTCAAAAAATAACAAATAACATTTTATCAATTACATAGTAAAAATTGATCTAGTCTATTTTTGAATACATTAATACTAGATGCTGACACAACATCACATGAGAGAGAATTCCACCGATCAAAAATTTTATTAGTGAAGAAGTTCATGTTTCGAAATGAAGGATTTTTTTTTAACTTAAACTGGTGATACCGAAGTCTGGTATCACAGTTAATACTGTAGATGTTGGACAAATCGCACTGAAAAGCACCACTCACAACACGGAACATATTAATTAAATCACCACGTTCACGTCGCGCTTTCAGGGTGGTCAACTTTAACTGTCTCAGACGTTCTTCATATGGTAGAAAACTAAAGCCTAGAGGAAGACGAGTAGCGCGTCTTTGAACAGATTCTAGCAACTGAATGTCGCGCACTAATAACGGAGACCACACTGGTATCGCAAACTCAAGATGAGGCCGAATGTATGTCTTGTATAGGGTAGTTAACATCCTGGGGGTTGGCCGATAGAAAGCTTTCCTTATCAAAAACAACATAGAGTTGGCTTTTCTAACAGATTTGGTAACTTGTTTGGTCCATCCAAGGTCAGAAGTGATAGTAATACCCAAGTCAACGTGTTCATCAACTGATTTAATATATCGGTTATTGATTAGGTATTGTTTACGGGAGTTTTTGGTGCCAATGTGCAGGACAACAGTTTTGTCCTCATTTAAAGGGATTAGCCAGATTTTAGCCCACTCGTTGATATTATCCAAATCAGCTTGAATCAACTGGTAGTTGCAGATCGGGTCATTGTAAAATTTTCCATCATCAGCAAAAAATAGTTTCGGAGAAGATATAGACTGAATAAGGTCAATTGTGAAGACTAAGAAGAGAAGAGGACCGAGCACCGAACCTTGCGGAACACCACTTAACACAGCATATTGTTTCGAAACATGATCGGCAATTTTCACTTGAAAGGTTAAGTCGGTTAAAAATGCTCCGATCCATTTCAGCAGTTTTCCACGAACCCCATAGTGTTCCAGTTTGAGCAGGAGTCTTTTTATAGCTACTTTATCAAATGCCTTACAAAAATCCAGATAAATGACATCAACTGAAACTCCCACATTAATAGATGTTATCCAGTCGTATGTAGCGTTAAGCAAATTAGTGGTCACTGATCGGCCAGGAAGGAACCCATGCTGTTCGTTGGGTATTACACCATTTTCATAAAGAAACTTTTGAAAAGACTTGACAATAATGCGTTCTAATATTTTTCTCACGTTAGAGCTCACGCTGATAGGCCGGTAGTTAGAAGCTAGCAATTTGTCTCCTTTCTTGAAGATTGGTGTGACATAAGCTTGGCGCCACGATGATGGCAAAGTTCCCGTCTCCAAAGAAATTTTACACAAATGGTAAATAGGTTCAGCTAATGCATCTTTACATTTGGTTAGCACAACGGACGGAATCATATCAGGTGTCAAATTTGAAGATGCCCTTAAGGAAGCCAGTTCGCTCAAAATAACATTAGGTGATAACTCAACAGAAGTGATTTCATCGGCAATTCTAGTGGAGGGGTCCAGTGTTGGAAGAGGCGTGTCAGGTTCTTTTGTATATGCTGATAAAAATTGTTTTGCGAATATCTCGGCAACTATACTTGGTTCACTGCATATCGAGTTATTATCATTCTTAAGTATAGGTACTGATACTTTAGATACTAGTTTTTTATTTATGTAACTGTAAAAGGCCTTAGGTCCATTGTTGAGAAGGTTATTTTCATATTCAGTACGAGCGGCTCTAAGTTCGGCAGTTAACTTGTTAGATATTTTACGGTGCGATATGTAATCAACAGTACTTAAAGACTTCTTGTAGCATTTCCATAAAGATTTTTTGCTTTTAAGCAGTGGAAATAATCTACTAGGAAACCAAGGCTGATGAAATGATCTTCTGGTACATGCAGGAGTGTTATGCTTAATTCCATTATTTATTCTGGTAAAGATGTCTTGCCATTGATCTTCAATGCTGTTAAGAAGATTTAAATTAGACCATTCTAGATCGAACAGTTCGTCAGATATGGCATCAAAATTAGCTTTCCATATTTTAGTTCGAGGAATCTTAATGGACCTATTCTTCATCATCTGTAGCGTAGCAGTTAATTGAGCATGGTCGGGACGTCCAACAGGTGATAAATATTTAATGTCTGTAAAAAGATTCTTGTCACTACATAGCAATAAGTCTAAAGTTGATGGTCTTTGATTGACTCTGAATCGTGTAGGTTTATCGATAAGTTGATCTAAATTGGCATCAAGAAAAGTCTGCCTAAATAAATTCGTGGAATTATCGCCACTGAGATTGTCCGATTTAATAAAATCTGGCAAGTTAAAATCACCAATAATAATAATGTTTGGGTATTTATCTGTCATTTGTGATATGGTCTCGCAAATTATTTTGTCTACATTATGAGCAGTTTGAGGTTCTCTATAAATACATGACAGTAAAAATATTTCACCATACAGCGAAATTTTGAGCCAAAGAGATTCAATGTTGGGAATAGAGATGTCTAGCACTTGTATAGTAGAAGTCTGAAAAATAGCTGTAGATAGGTAAATGCAGACACCACCTCCCTTCTTAGTCAATCTGTCGTCACGAAATATTGTGTAGCCCGGTAATGAGACAAGTGAATCTGGAATAGATGGGGACAGCCAAGTCTCAGATACCAATATGCAGCAAGGACGCAATGTGTTGATATATGTAACAAACTCATTAAATTTAGCCATAAGCGAACCCAAATTAGTGTAATAGAATAATAGTCTAGCCAGTTCTAATTTTCTTTTGACACATGTTGAGTAACTATTGAAGGAACTCCTTTAATATATTTAATGGTAAGATTGTTTTCTCCATTAGAAGTTCTGTTTTCCAGTTCCTTTCTTAAGTACTGTAAATACTCACTTTATTTTGGTGTTCGGTCATCATAGATTTTTATTCTATCAAATTTGGTTCCAATAAGTTTTGTCTTATTTTTTAGTACAGTCTTAGCGTTGATTGCATTAGGTAGAACTACTCTCAGTGGCCTCGATTTGTTCGGATCAGAGTTTAAATTCCTTCCCAGGCGCCTGACAGAATTAGCAACAACATTATTATTGTTAGTAGCAGTATTTATTATTGCATTAACTGTAGCCACATCAGATGTATTGTCTGGATTTTCAGGAACACCGTAAATAATTACGTTTTTTTCTCTGTACATACGATCACGAATTTCCGTTAAAATATTTTCATACACAGTGGGATGAACTTCATTAACAGATGAAATTTTTTCTTCAATTTTAGCCATTTTTTTTGTGATAAATTGTTTTAAATCAGCAAACTGAAGACAGCGCTCATTACAAGTATTACAGAGCATTCGTAGGTTTTTAGATGCTTGTCGAGTAATGCGACGGACGTCATTAGCCGTTAAATCAGTACAAGTAACATGATGTACTGCAAATTTGCAAGCATGACACGCTACTGTCGGTTCGTTATCAGTGATAACCTTGGTGCAGTTTGGACAAATCATGTCAGTAGAGTACCTACTCTATTCAAAATCCCAAAAACCAGACCAAATTTAACCAAGTTGACTTTGGGTGAGGTTTGTGTCTTTGCTAATTAATTACAAAAATGACCACTTCGAAGAAAACTAAAACAATTAGGTTATAATATCAAATTTAGAAAGTAGCAAAATTTACACAAATAGTTCACTAAAGCCTGAAGATAATAAACACAACACAAGTCCGTATTTAGCACTACGTGATCATCAACTCAAATGTTCAAAAAATTACTTTATTTTCAAAATAATATGTAAAAAGGTACACCACTAGATACAATGTATGTTTCATAAAATTTGATTCGATATTACACCCGTAATAAGGAAATATTTGTCATGACGAATGAATATTGGAACTAGGTCAACCACTAAATACAAATGCATGGACGTCACACGGTATCCAGGCAAAACCAACTAGCCAACTCCTCTACACGTATCAGTCCACACGGTAACGACCAAGACACCGACGCCAAATACTCGTACCACTGGTGAGCCAAGCCAGCAGTCACCATGTGAGTGGGAGAAGGCTTCTCCAGGCTCCTCAACTCCGTGATGGATATCCCCCGCCTCGGAGATAGGTCCAAGCCGATACTGACCAACACGGGGTGGACCGAAGACTTCCCCAACTCCATGGGGAAATTTAAACCTTATATTGTAAATTGGATATATAATTAATCGGTTAATCGATAAAGTGACGTTTCAAGTGACGCAACTGCACTGACTGGTCGACTATCCTATACCTAGGACGCAAACATGCGATTTCGGGACCGTAGGTTCCACATTCCTGAGTTAGATTAAAATTACAAAACAAATAGTGGATTTGAAAATTATTGTATATGGTAAAATGTATGTAATATAAAAAACGAAATATACAAAAAAAAAAAACTTACATAAAAAACTAATGAAAACACAAGAATTGGTATTGAACCTATTTTGCATGAAATAAAGGTGATAAAAAGACCAAGAAAAATTTTAATAAAATCTTGTGTTGTGTTATACAAGTCTCATACTGCAGAAGACATATCCAATACCTTCCTTCATATATTCAATTATATTTTCATATCAGAATAAAAATGCATATCTCTTCGTCAATAAATCTTATAAAATGGCCATATCTGTTCCATAAAAGATATCTCAACACAATCTGAGTATTCTTATCACAGTTTTTTAGTAATCACACTTTCTTATATTCTCATGTTTATGAATGTTGGCTTTCGGCCAACTCTTCCACATTATATGAATCATATGTGGTAACAACGACATCCTCACAGATAGAGTTTCTGAAATGTCTGAATTTCAAAACACTTGTTTGCATTTGTTTTTGTTTCTACGAGAAATCATCTGTTGAAATATAGTGAATATTTTATGTCGTTAGATATGTTTGTTAGTTTTAACAATATTGTCATTTCGTGTTGAGTAGTATGTGTTCTACGTGGCAAATATAACAGGCACAGGGTTGGGCATAATTTGATTAGGAAATAAAGTATTCAAAGATTTTTTACATAAATTATATTTATTTTAAATGATATATGCGGAGGTATCATTCAAAAATGTATCAGTCTGCTCAGGGCCAGCTTTGATAAACACGGGGCCCTTTTAAAATAAAAATGAGAAGAAAAATAAGTTTTATTCGTACGGTTTTTAAAAAATTGATGTGAAGTGTGAATTTTCACACATTTCAGGATTTTGTATGTATTTAAGAAGAAGTGTAGGAAGCCAACTATATTCTGAATGTCTAGGAATATTTGTACTATAATAACATCTTTATATATAAAAGAGAATATTTGTGGCTATGTCCGGAAATTCTAACCCACTTCCAGATATGCTACCGAATTGAAATTTTGCATAGAGGTAGGAAATGCCTTCATGATAACTAGAAAAATCGAAAATCTCAAAAAAGTCCCATCAGAGACGAGAAATTAATAATTTTGTTTTTAATTATATTGGACCATTGAAACCTTTATGGGACTTTCAGCGAGAAAGCGGGAATTTCTCTTCAATACTTGACTGTATGACTATACTGACTTCGTCGAGCGTTCGGCCAATATCGGAAATGGCGCGACCTAAACATTATTGTCAGTGGATAGATGCTTTGTTAGAACTGATAAGAATTTTCTTTTTTCAATTATTTAACAAAACTTAAGATCATAATTTTTGATTAGTGTATGCAGAGGCAAAACCTGTTTTCAGGTTTTTTATTTTTGCGGATATATATGAATTTTGTTATTTTATTTACCTATTTTTTCGACGAAGGTCCATTAGAGTGCTCTCGATTAGCATTTTTTTTAGTGTGAGGTATTTGCTTATTCTTATATTTTTGTTTAATAAAATCTTCTTTTATACATATAAAAGAGAATATTTATGTGTATGTCCCGAAATTCTAATCCATTTACAGATATGGTACCGAGTAAAAATTTTATATACAGATGGAAATGCCGTTAATATAACAGAAAAAAAAGTCGTTCCAGAAAAAAGAAATCATGAATTTTTGTTTTAGTTATATTGGTACCTCTATATACTTCTGAAAAATACAATTAGAAGACAAGAATTTCCTGTAACTGTTCAAGTCGCCTGAGATTTCATATGCTAACATTGAGTTTTATAATTTTTAATAACTGAAAAATTTCTCAATTCATATTGGCTTACATTATCTATATAAATAAAACTAAAGGCTACATCTGTTCGTTTATTTGTTTAAATATTTATCTTATTGGTTTTTACACGTTTCAGAATATCATACTGACGTAAATATAAGAAGATTTTCGCAATAAAATCAATTTCTCTCTGTCTGTTTGTCCGAGTTTCATGCAAAAACGGCTAAATATATTTTAACGTAATTTGGTGTGATGATAGAGTAAAACCAGAATTAAAATAGGCTATAAGGCATCTCAAAATTTTTATTCTAAGAGAGTGTTTCGAGGTTAAAACTATTTACTAAAAAACTTGACATATCTCTGTTCTTATTGACTTGACAGCAAAAAAATATATAACAAATATTATTAATAATAAGAAAAAAAATCTTTTCTGTTCTATGCATTTTTTCAATTGGTTGAATATTTGGAAAATTAAGAGGGAGACCCAAAAATTAAAAATTTTAAATATCTCCCTTATTATTTACATCAGCAAAAACGTGTATAGCAAATATTTTTTCTGAATGAATTATTTCATTTCAATGAATATTTTGGGAAGTTGTGGGGAGGACACCATAAAAAAACTGTTTAAATATTTCACATATTATTGACTTAACAGCAAAAACGTATAGGGCAAAAATGATTTATAATAAGAAAATAAATTAATTATGTTCTATGTATTTCTTTTTTTTTTCAATTGGATGAATATTTTGGAGAGTTACGGGAGGGCACCTTGAAATAATACTTTTGAAATAACTTATTTATTAATACCAAAACGCATGCGATGAAATTTGTTTACAATAAGAAAATAAATAATTTTTGTTCCACGCATTTTCTTTTGGAACTGGGGGGTGGGGGTGGAGCTAAAGCAAAAATCTTGAAATATCTCACTTTTTATTTATTATACATCAAAAATATACATATATAAGATAATTTTCTTAGAATGAAGAAACGATTATTTTCTGTTTAGTGCTGTTTTTAATGCATATTTGGGGGACTAGAGTAAATATATCACTTATTATTGACTTAACATAAAATATGTTGTTTAACAACAAAAGATGTTTAAAATAAATAAACAAATCTTTTCTATTTAATACATCTATAGTGTTTTGACGTTAATAGCTTTATTATACTTAAACAATTTTAACATTTTTAGAATTATTATCTGTTTGTCTGTCTGTGATTTTTTTTCCAATAAAATCTTAATACCTGCTGGACGGACTTATATGAAATTTTGTATATATGGTTAAAATATTGTCAGTTCCATGATAGGATACTTTTTATCGGCATACCTCGGTTAACGGATTCCCGCTTTAACGAACTTTAAGAACCAATATCCATCCATCTGTATTTCCGTCAGTCTGTTTCTCTCTAATACAAGACCCAATCGAGGTTTATTTTTATGTGATCTCGGTTAACGAATTTCTGTTTTAAAATCTGTTTTATGTTTGTATATTTGCTATAAAAAAAACAGTGTGTTTCTCTCTTCTGATAACATTCTAAAATATCATTCACGTACCATTCTATAAGAAATATTTATTCGGAAATATTAGTCGGAAATATGTTATTAGTACGATAGAATATAATATATTCTGTGGTATTAATAAAGAAGTCCTTACTTAAATCATTGGTGTACAAGCACATATTTATGAAATGGTACGAGTAAAACAAAATAATATATAATTGGACCATAATAAAATGATTCGCACCAAACTAAATTGAACCCACTGCGATATAAACCCGGTCTAAACTGGCTACGGCTGCTTTTTTCCGGTAGCGAAGCATCGGGTACACTGCTAGTCATTTCATAAAATTAAATAATTATTTTTAATAATAATTTTTATTTGTTATTTGAGTAGTTTTAAGAGCTTCCATTTAATTTTTTAAACAACATTTAATTAATTTACCAAAAATCCCAGCGTTTTTTTCTGTATTAACTAGATTAATAAGAAACATATTGATAAACAAATGTATAAATGATGTATAGATGTATACAATTTTCTAACAAAAATCTTTTTTTTTTCCTAAATTATTTTTCGCGAAAATTTTGATCTAGGGAAACTCCGAGTCTAGCCAAAATATAGTTTTAAGCTAACTTCAGGGTGAGGATTATGAAAATAATTCATGCTTTCCTAGTTTTTGAGTCAATAAAAACGGGGACAAACATTTTTTGCTTTAAAATCTCGATTTTTGGCATTTTTCAAAGGTTTTGGATTACTGCCCATACAAACGTTAATAATTGGTTTATTAAAACCCAATTTTTTTTAGCCTAAACATTGTAGGAGAATTTTAAAAATATAAACCTCAGATTTCGATTCCTAACAATTTTTTAGTTAGGATTTATCAAAATTTTCAAAAAAATAAATAAAAAAAACGAAATTCAAAATTTTGTTTTGTTTAATAATATGTTTACATGTCAATTAGAACCTCAATATTTTAAAAATTTCAACCGCAGGTCTTTATCGCATTGGGTTTTTGAGATACGTCCATGCGAAGATGAAAATTTCTGTAAATTACGTTGTATTAAAATTTGTCATAATTTTAAAATACGGAAAACGAACAAAGTTTCACATTTTGTCTAGATTAAATAGTATACGAGGAATCCAAAATATCTCACCTCAAATTTTTTTCTCTAACCGTTTTTGAGTTGTGCTTTTTTTATATTCACATTTTCCACAATTAATGTAAACTATGCCATTAAAAACATTGACATAATGTCAATACGAATTAAACGATTAAAACCTTAAATATTTATTTTACTAAATAAGCAAAAGATAATCCAAAAATATTAACCGCAGGTCGCTATCTCAAACCGTTTTTAAGTTTTTTTTATTTTTTTTTTATTTCATTATTTTCAAAAATAATGAAAATTACGCAATTTAAAACAAAAAAATTAATCTCAAAACGGGTTAAACGGATAAACCCCAATAAATTTTCTAGACTAAACAAACTACGAAAAATTCGTAAATTCTATCTAGCAGTCGTTGTCCCTAACCGTTTTTGGGTTGAGCTTTTTTTAATTCACAATTTTCACAAATAATGTAAATTATGTAATTTAAAAAAAAAAAAAAGTCCTAATCTGAAAACGCTTTAAACGATTAAAGACCTATTTTTTTTTTCTATTATAAATAAACTAAGAAGAATCGAAAAAGTATGTAGAAAAAAAAAAGAAAATATTGTTAACTTATTATAAACAATTTTTGTTATATATATGTTTGCTATTAAGTCAATAACAAGGGAGATATTTCAAAGGTGTAGCTCTAGGGTGATCCTCGTAACTCTCCAAATATTCACCTAAATGAAAAAAAATCACAAAAATAAAAGATTTGTTTCCTTATTATAAACTATCTTCGTCATATATGATTTTGCTGTTGTCCATTATAAGGGAGATATATATGTACATTTTAGTTTTAGGGTGTCCTCTCGTAAATCCCCAAACATTAATCTAAATGAAAAAATTCATAGAGATAAAATATTTACTTTCTTATTATAAACTATTTCGGTCATATATAATTTTGCTGTTAAGTCCATAATAAGGGCGATATATGTAGATTGTAATTTTAGGTTGTCCCTCCGTAACTCCCCAAATTTTAATCTAATTGAAAAAATACATTCAACAAAAAGGGTTTGTTTTCTTATTATAAACAATTTTTTATATAAAATTTCATTTAAATAATTTAAGTCATTAATATGGAGATATTTTAAGTTTTTAAATAAACAGTTTTAACCCCGAAACTCCTCTCTAGAATAAAAATTATGAGATGCCTTATGGCCTTTGTTCTAATCCTGGTTGCACTCTATCATCATACTAAATTACGTGAAAATAGGTCCAGCCGTTTTTGCGTGAACCTCGGACAGACAAATAAACAGACAGACAGACAAAAATAGATTTTTTTTTTTGTGGATATTGTCTTAAACAAGATACGTTTTTTTCCCGTTTTATTTGAAACGTGTAGAAACCAAATATTTGACCGAAACAAAAGAACAGATATACCTTCAATTTTATTAATATAGATTATTTTTTTATGGCCTTTACGACTAAGGCTATTAGCCAGGACAATTCAAATTTTTCGTAATGAAAATTCCATACCTGAACTGTAGCATTGCAGGGCACGTGTGTTACCACTACGCTACGCCGGTCAGCTATTAATATAGATCAGTGATATTCAACTTGTGTATTCAGGGGTTTCTCATCTTTAATTGAATGGTTTTGTTCTGTTTTTTTCAATGACTCTTCTTGGATACAATGATTTTGGTAAATTTTGAAAATTGAATAAATTTAAATCTAAGGGTGCTAGAAAATATTTAATCACCATTTTCGCCATCAGTAGATACATCATATTTCATATTTATTCCAAAACAGATCATTTTACTTATCGAAAAAAAGTTAAAATTTGTTGAGTAGTGATTATTATTTACTTCTTATATCACCTACCATTTAAATATGTACTTTGTACTGTATTATTGGATTTGATGTTTATAAATTATTTTATTACTTTAATTTTATTTTTATAATGATTGCTAATAAATATTTATAATAAATAAATAAGTAAGATTCAAAACAGCATATCGCTAATTAATCGAATAAATTTCTATTTATAATTTGCATTAAAAATTATATTAGGTAGGTATGGGCATTATTTAAAAAGTAAAATAGTACATTATACTTACATTTAAAAAATATAGAGACGAAATTCAATAATAAACATCTAAATTATTATTTTAAAACGTATGACCTTAAAATTAAAAAAATACGGCCTATTCTGACTTTTTGCCTTGGTGTTTCAAAGAAATAGCATTTAAACTGTAGTGTTCTGCAGATGTGAGTAGGTTGAAGATCACTGATATATATGAATTATTGAAAATATTCCAGTGAATTTCATCGCTATTTAATATTTCAGCAGTTATTTACCGGAAAAAGAATTCTGTTTCCTGAATCTTTACATTTTGGGACATAAAGTCACTTGGAAATAAATTAACTTTGAGATTCCTTTGTTAGAATTTAAAATATTCGACACAGCGAAGTGAAAGATTAAAAATAAGAAGAAATGCGTGTCTGAGAACATTTGGGAGAATTATTTAGGTTAAAGAAAAAAGAAGAACGTCAGAAATTGAAGCTATCTACAAGTTGATTTCAGTTTTCTTTAATCCAGTGTAGATACTGCGTTCGACAAAGAAAGAATTCTTTTGCAATCCTTAATTCACTTTGAAATAAATTGGCGTTAATTCTGTCAATGTCCAGTTTAATCTCTTACGAAGTGAACGAATTCAATTGACTTTTATTGTAAGAATGGACGCAATTTAACAATATTGATCACTTTTATTACTTTTAAATTTTATAATAGAGCACATGAAAAACTGTTGACGACGTATAGAAAAAAGGATAGAGAAAAACGTTAGAATTCATGTGTAAAAGGCCAAAAGTTTTTATCTTAGGGTTTATATTTCTTTTATTAAGTAGATTAGTTGCAAGCAGTGGTTCTCAAAAATTGAAAACTTACGAACTGTGTAAAAAATTTAATAGCTATTTGTAACAGTTGTATTAAAAGTCTTTTGATAACAAATATTCAGTGGGATTCTGAAAGCTGGTGTTAAATTGCGTAGACAGTATCTCAGAGTGACCTGTCCACTGTTAACTCACGCCAATATTAATATATTCTGCAGATCTTTGTATTCATGTTTTACATTTAGCGAATCAAATAAGAGTATTTCTTGATAATTGAAATAATACAATCTGTCAATTTATTATTTTATTTACAATTCAGTTATTCCATTCTACATTTATGATTATATAAAATATATAAATAAATTCTAACTATATAATTATATTAATTTATATAATTATTGTCATATATTCATTACTCTATTACAGTGATGTTCAACATAAGCAGTGTTGCCAACCATACGATAATTATCGTACACAGACGATAATTTGACTCTCTGTACGATGTATGATACAGTTTTCATTATCGTACGTAAAATACGATAATTTTGACTACTGTACGATAATTGGTACGATAATATTTTATCTGGAATTAAAGATATTTGAAAATGCTTAACTTGTCCTGTTCTGCGTCTACGGAATGTAGTTCTAAAAAGCAGCGCAACTGATAAGGTTCATAGGAAAAAGTTTGTACCTTATTAAGTAAGGTACGTAGGTTGCATCTTACCACGTACATGTTTTGCATTTCATTTAACGGGGATTCCCAAGTTGAGTGCTTGCGTACCTACTACATTAATGAAGAATGAAGAGCAATGCCTCATTCAAAAATTGACTTAACTGGACAAGAAAGTTCAAATGAGTTTTGGATCAAGTATCTCAACTATTCCAATGAAATTGTCTAGCCTTCAAAACCTTGCATTGTTTGCATTAAATGTCTTATGTCTTCCACATTCAAATGCGCAATGTGAAAAAGTATGTAGCAAAATTATTTTACACAGTTAACGTTGTTTTATCCAGTCAGCATGTGAAGAAACATGGTATTTGTCAAAATTTCAAACCGGGAAAAGATATGTATAAATTTAAAAACGTGATGAAAAATTAAAATGATGATTTTTAATGAAGTATTTAATATAGAGTAAATATATTATATATAAAATCACAACTTTTCATTATTGATGTTACTTATTGAATAATATTGTACCCAGCAAACATTCAACTAACGGCCGAATGCTGGCAAACTGCTTTTATGCTGGTAAATTACTGGCACCAAAAGTAAGTGCAACGCCAGTATTAATAATGTACTTCACATTTGTATTTCGCATTCTGCCTATACGAAGTACTTTACCAGCATTTTATAAGCACTCTTCTTCACTGATATTTTTTACTTAAAACCATCAGAAATAAATCTTGCAACTAATGCGATTATTTTGCACTTTACCGTTGCTGGGCCAGCAACTGATACATCAATGGGCCAGTAACGGCCACGGGGACACCGGGGTACTGGCCCATTACTTTCAATGCCGGGGAGTATGTGCTTTACCAGTACTGGCCCGTATAAAAATGTTTGCTGGGTACCTATCCTCATTTAATTATAATTTTGAAGTATATAGTCCAGGCTATTTCAAACGCGTAGGCGATACTGGGCTTTGAAATCTAGTAATTTTTATCTATTAATTCGGACTTTTGATAATTTTTTAAAGCTTGGTAAATCATATTCAGATCGGAAATTCTAGATTAAATTGATTGTCATTATAAAATGTCATTTTCATTGCATTTTAATTTTTGTCATTCTTAATAAAAATTTCCCATTTTTTATTTATTTTTTTTGTCTTCTAAATATGTAAAAATGTATGCAAATTTTTAATAAATGTCATTCGTTTCCATGGTTTCACTGTTAGACTTTAAAATTTTCACATACCAAACGTGAAACATGAAATATCCAAAGTAAAATCAATTTTCGTGACAACCTAAAAGAACGAAATTCCCATTTAGTTCCTCCTAAACGTTGAGAATCGCCTGTAGATTATTAATGTACGTATTTCCTTTCAATAATAAATTATAATAAAAATTTATTGATAAGTGAATAAAAATGAAATTTTTTAAATTTAATTACTTTACTATCCCGTCTTGCGGGTGTATGATAATTTTTATGAAAATACGATAATTTTCGCTACAGCGTACGATTATTTCATTACACCGAGTTGGCGACACTGAACATAAGACCTACATAACATCAGGCATCAAACTCTAAAATAACTTTTAAACGACACACTTAATTTTTACCTCCCCCGTCCCTAAGTGATATTTTTAATTTATGCCCCTCCCAGTTATTAGAATGTTGTCACCCCGCCTCCCAGATGATTTTTAGAATTTTTACCTGCCAGCCTCAAGTGATATTTTTAAAGTTTGGCCGCTCCCCCGTTTAAGTGATTTTAAAATTTTTTGTTCCCCTGCCCCAGCTTATTTTCTGAATTATTACTTCCCCTGTACTCAAATGACTTTTTTTTGTACTTTTGCCTTTAAATTGATTTTTAGATTTTTTGGCACATCTACGAAACCCCAAAATGTGAAAAAAATTTCAACAAAATTTTTGGCTAAAATGTAGAACTGTCTCCTTATCTGGTGGGGGATATTTGAGAAAGGAGAGGCGTGGCCAACAACGTTACATAAAACCAGTACTTCTCAAAAAAAGACAGATAATATATAAAGATTATAATTAAAAGATAATATAACTAGCTGGAGTACCCGTGCGTTCTGTGCAGGCCCAGGGACAGTGATTCACCTCAAAAGCTTATTATCTTAGGTTATTGTTGATAGCTTTTTATTTTTTTTATAAACCACCTAAAACTAAATTGTATTTTAAAGTGAATTGAAACATGGAAACAGTGCAAACAGAGCAAAAGTGCAAACTCAGGGCGAAGCAAGCTACCCATCTTCTAGTTTAATGACAAAACACTATCTTAGGTTAGGTTATGTTAGTAAGGGTTTGGTTAGAAAAAGCCGAGCGAAGCGAGCTACCCATCTTCTAGTTTAATGACAAAACACTATCTTAGGTTAGGTTATGTTAGTAAGGGTTTGGTTCGAAAAAGCCGAGCGAAGCGAGCTACCCATCTTCTAGTTTAATGACAAAACACTATCTTAGGTTAGGTTATGTTAGTAAGGGTTTGGTTAGAAAAAGCCGAGCGAAGCGAGCTACCCATCTTCTAATTTAATGACAAAACACTATCTTAGGTTAGGTTATGTTAGTAAGGGTTTGGTTAGAAAAAGCCGACCGAAAATTTATTGTTTTATTCTTTATTAGTTGGAGACTTCAGTTCATACTGTTTTTGTAATGTACATTTTGTTGTAACGTAAATGAGAAGTGATTGTTTGAGAAGCACTGGTTTTTAGGTATTTTTCTATGGCCACGCCCATTATTTCTCAAATATCCCCACCACATCGCAGAAGGAGACAGTTCTATGTTTTTCCCCAATTTTTATATACTTTGTACTTTTTTAGAACTTAAAAAAGCTAATGCTCTTCTAATTTATATACGTATTTTTTTCACAATCAACTAAAATAGGTTACTTTTAAAGAAAAATCCAAGTGACGTAATAATAAAAATATGATGTCGTTAGTTGGGTGAGAGGGTAGTAGGAGGTGATAGCTTGAGGGGGGGTAGGGAGAGAGAAAAGAGGAGAAGAGTGAAACAGTAGTTTAGTAAATGTCACGTTCATGTCATTAGCACTTCTATTTCAGTAATGGCTCAAGATGTTCAGAACGCTTTACTTCGAAATGGACGCGAAGCCAATTTTAGATCCTCTTTGTCTGATACCTAATTTTTGCCAATGTCATTTCTGTAGCAGTCAGACTCTTACAAGATGTAATTTACTTGTCAGATCAGTTCCTTGCAGATTTATTTTACTCTAGATATACCAGCACCAGGACACAAGGATTCCTTTTAAACGTGTCACTGAATTTATTTTATCTTAAGTGCTGTGTTGGAATTTATTTACTTATTTTATGGAGCTAAATCTGAGTGACAGTAAACAACACACTTCTTATTTACTCGCTGTTATTTTTGATTTATACTTAAATCAGACAAATTACATTTTTATTAAACTGGCATTTTTCTTTTAAAGAAAATATGAAAAAACTGTGGAATTTAAATAGTCACACATTTCAGGATTTCGTAGGTATTTAGTACGTGAAAGAGGTCAACAGATGTCTGGGTCATTTTTTTTGCTGCAGTTAATCCTTTTATACATTACAGATCGTGGCGATTCCCCGTCTACGGCTGTGTAGTGCGTGTTGCATGTATCAGACACATATATGAGAGTTACCTTTTATGTTTTTCAGTGGCGCAGCCAGGATTTTGTCTTGGGGAGGGCCGAATCAAATTTCGCGGGCACGCGGGCCGCAGACGGCTCTCAACCTAATTTTTGTGGCCCCTGAAGCGATAATCAAAAACACTTGAGCTTATTTAAGAGAAAAATATATTTAAACATGTAAAATATACTCTCTTCTCCTTTTCTGTTTATAAAAAAATGTCAAGAAACCCTTCAGGATATTTAAAGTTCCGTCACTGCTTATCATTTTGTATGTAAAATAGACTGCGACCCAAATTAGTTCGACACCTCTGTTGTTGGATATTGATGTTTATTACAAATAATTATTCCATTATTTGTTGATAAAAAATGTAATTGTTAATCCCTGCATCAAGAACTTGATTTTTTCTTCGATAAATACATATTTATATTTTTCGCGGGATATATTTTTGAAGTCTCAATATTTCTCTTACTTATGTTCAGTTCTCTAAATCAGCCACTTGATTACAATTTGTACCGAACGAACAGACTCATGTGACTTAATAAGGATTTCTTGATTATAACTCCGAAAACCTAAAAATAATATGTAAATGTATTTTCACTTGAACAATAATTATGTCACTATCAAGAATAGGCAATCTTAAAATAATGTTAACTTATACGAAAAAAAATGCCAATATTGTTTACAATGAAGTAATTTAAAAATTAACTACTGTTGTGGTTAACAAATTTTATCTTCAACTTCCCGAGCAGCACCGTGTAATCTGCTGGTCCTGGGTGGGGCCCAGGTCCATCGGCCCCCGCCTTACCTGCGCCACTGGTTGTGGTTAACAAATTTTATCTTCAACTTCCCGAGCAGCACCGTGTAATCTGCTGGTCCTGGGAGCCCCCCCCCCCCTTGGCAAACGACCACTAGATGGCAATATTTAAATGTATCATTACTATATTCGTAAAATTTGACATTTGTTATTATGAAATCAGTGGCAGCTTATAAATTGACCGAGTAGTTTGTTGACAGTGAGCGTTAAAAATATAATTTTGTGAAAAAATTGATACTACTGTTGAAGGTTTTCGTTGGATGATTTTTTACGATTTTAGTAAAGGCCTAATTCAACAACAATGCATAGATTCGCTTCGTTCTACTTTTGGTAATGAAGCACCATCAGACAAGACTTTACAATTGGTTTGCAGAATTTCGTCGTGGTCGTGCGTCCGTCAGTGATGAATCTCGTGAAGGTGAAACCGACCAAAATCCGTTGTCATTCAAAGAAACATCGATGCTGTGCGCAAAATGATTGAAGAAGATTGGCAAGTAACTTACCGTGAGATAGAGGCATCCTTTGGCATATCGCAGACGATTTTGCATGAACATTTAGCTGTGAAAAAGATCTGTTCCCGATGGATTCCGCATAATTTGACCGATGCTCAAAAAAGGCTCAATACATTCGATTTTCCATGAACATTTAGTTGTGAAAAAGATCTGTTCCCGATGGATTCCGCATAAAAAAATTGCTAAAAAAATTCAACCTAGGCACTCCAAAATCCGTATACATCGTTACAGGTGACGAAACTTGGATTTATTCATATGAAATCTACTGTTTGGATCTTCCAAGATGAATTGAAACCCACAAAAGTTCCTCGAGAACGAAGCACTTCCAAGGAAATAATGGCTTGTTTTTTCGGTTTTACGGGACATATGGCAACCATTCCTTTAGAGGATCGGAGAACAATTAATGCTAAATGGTATACAACAATTTGTTGGCCAGAAGTCATTGACAAAATCAGGAAAAACAACCAAAAACGTCGCATTATTCTTCATCATGACAATGCAAGCTCCCACGCAACACGTCAAACAATTGATTATTTGAAGGAGAAAAACATAGAATTAATGTCTCATAGCCCATATTCACCTGATTTATCAAACAAAAAATGCGTGGACAGCGATTTTCATCATCTCAAGAAACTGTTCAAGCTTTCAAGAACCATGTTTTTGAGATACCAACTTCAGAGTGGAAAAAATGTTTCGAGAATTGGTTTGCAAAACGCATGCAAAACTGTATAAATTTTAAAGGCGAATATTTTGAAAAGCAATAAAAAGGTTTGTTAAAAAAAATATTTCTTAATCAGTTTTTGTTAAAATTTAAAAGTTAGCCCTCGTATTACGCTCCATAATTTTGTGCCTTGCTGTGGTCAAACCGTGGCCGAACCCTATTTTGCAGAGAGGCAGGTCTGCAAAATAAGGTTTGGGGCAAAAGTTTTTTGACATATTTTTGGCAAAAACAAAGTTTTTTCGTTAATTTACGCATCAGAAGCTTTTATTTCATGCCACACTCAATATTTTATAAAAATATTATATTTTTTGCGATCTGAAAAGTACTGAGGATTTTACATCTGCATAGAAGAGGTACATCACAGACACTGAAGGTTATTCTAAGGAAGAATAAATCCATAGGAGCCATTAAAATTGCCATAATATTTTAGTGTGATCGTGAAATATCACTTTTAGAAAATATATATGTTTGGAATCCCTTATATAAAATGTAATTTTTTATATCCTCAGTGTGCTACTCCGATGTCTTGTCTGTCAAGGAGACATTTCAAAGCAGATAAACGAAAGCTATGAAATTTTATACGACTTTTTATACAGAAGTAGGTAAGAGGAGTCGAAGAGATTTTTTAAAAGAAAATGTCACGTGGGCAATTTTATGAAAATGTGATATTTATATAAAATAACGACGGCATTTTGGTTACTTTGATAAATTTATAATACGATTTTGACACACACAAACAAGCAAAATACAGTGTCTTATAACGCGACTTTACAATTGAATCAGTGGGTGGAAAAAATATATTAACTCCTTATTGCAATTTTTCACACAAGCTGTCATCGACTGTGCGATTGTAATACCAGACATGTGTGCTGTTATTAATAGACGTTATCTCCTTGGGTTACTATACCTTAGATGGAAATACCGAAGAGGCAAAAATGAATAACAACACTGAGTACATCTCAGTGGCGGATGGTACATAAGAGCTGCGGAGCTGCAGCACTCCCGAAATTAAATGAATTTAAACATTACAGATAAATATGATTTTTTCCTCTCTCTCTCTCTCTCTCTCTCTCTCTCTCTCTCTCTCTCTCTCTCTCTCTCTCTCTCTCTCTCTCTCCATCTACCTCTCTCCCCCTCTCTCCACCCCTCCCCCCTCTCCCCCCTCTTTCCACCCCTCACTCGTTAATATTTTCTTTATTATTTAAAAATCTAGCTATAATAATACTGACTTTTTAAACTAAATTTTCTTCTTTACTATGCCGATTATATAAGCCCGATTTACTATGTTAAAATAATCGGTCTCATAGTCTCAATCTATCATTTAAAGTAACTAGATTTCAAAATATAGTTTTGAAATCCGCACGGAGCTAAAAAACGGTTAATATACAGAGTGATTATTTAATGGCGAGACGACGTCACCGAATTTTACGTGCCTTCTAGCAGAAATACTGGTGAATACTATGACTATAATATCTATGATTATGAAGAAAAAAAGATTATGCGCATGCGCGCATAATCGCCTGCTACGATGTGTATGAAACGGCAAATTATTAAAACTTCCAGTGACGTCGTCTCGCCATTAAATAATCACTCTGAATTTTTTAATAAAAAAGAAAGAAAACATAAACAAATAGGAAAAAAAATGTAAAGTTAATTGAAAGTTTTCAGTTTGAAAAATAAATAAAGAAAAATGAACTACTTGTAGGGTTAAATTTTCGTACTTTTTATAATCAGTTTCTTACCCTCTTAGTTCAACTAAAAGTCTACCTTTGTCAATATTAATTTTTTATTTTTGCAAATTTTAAAGTAGCAAAACGGAGCTTTTGTAAATTTATAATTTTTTAAAAGCTAATAAATATATATGAAAAATATTTTTTATTAGTATTCAGAGATCCAAACAAAAGTAGAAACATATAAACTCAAAAATAAGCTGTACGTGTTTATAAAAACGCTTCTTATGATGTAGACCGTTTCTTTGCATAAAATGCACAGGACTCTGAGATGCAACCGTAACCGCCGCCGGGCTACTAAAATTAAGACAAAATTCAGTTCCAAACTATTATAAAATTGCTGCTCATGCCATAACGCTCCTTCGTTTTCGGTGTAACCCAGTCTAGCGCGGAAACACCCGATACACATCTGAACTCTCCATGTCCTATTGCACATTATTAAGTTGCATCCATCAGTTTTACGTTAGCGTTTATTTAGTAAAAATTGACATATTTTGTACTATTATTTATACCTTCGACTAATTTAACGTAATTATTCTAACCATGTTATACTAAGAGGGTTATTTCATAAATAATGCACAGGTTGGCAAGACTGCTGGTTAAATGACGCAACAACAGTTATAATTAAGTCAATTGTAGTTGAAGGCTTGAGGAAGAAGCGCGTGTTTTGTTTTCATTTATAACTTCTGATTTTAACAAACGTCAGCTAGAAATGGAGCCTGCAGGAGTCTCGGGTATTGTGACTATTGACGATCAGAGGTCGTACATTAAGATCTAAACTTTACGTGGCAAAAATTCGACAGAAATCCATAGAGCTTTAAACTTAAATTGAAATCACATTCCAATTAGTGGAGAAGTCCAGGTTCTCCACGGCCAAAAAAAAAAATTTCAGAGAGCTCAATCAAAGGTTAAACAAATGATGATTTTTGCTTATGATTACCAAGGAAACATCATGGCAAACAGTTCCAAGAGTTCCAAGTGGAACAAGTGTCACAGTGGTATATTATTGTGACTTTATTTAAAAATTGCACAAAACCCCACCTCAGTTGCTCTAGGTTGGACAATTCATTTTCGATAACAAAGCTCGCCTTCCCATCGGGAATGTCGTAACCGAAAAACTGTGAGAATATAGTTGGAAAGTGTTACCTCATGCTCCCTACAGTCCGGGCATGGATCCACCAGACTTCGACTTATTCCCAAAGCTAGAAAAATCTATACGTGGACATCGCTATCAGTCCCTGGAAGAGCTGCCGTTACCCGTGCCATTCGACAGATGAACAGAGATGGTGTCTTGGATCGAATAGTAAAGCTTCCCAAATATTGGGTTTCGGTTATTGAGAAGCAGGGATACTATATTAAAGGATTGTAAAGAAATACTGTAATAAAAAAAATATATGAAAAAAAATCATGTGCATTATTTATGAAATGAACTTCGTATAACTAAAAATACATTCAATAATTATCTTTTAGCAAAAGATTTTCTAGAAAAATAAATTTTAGTCTGATTGAGCAAGGGATACACTGCATCCCTTGTTGTGCAACACGAATCACAGCCTACTCTAATTATAAATTTATTGGATCTGTCGGTACCTTGTTCATAGTTACAATATTTACGGCGTTTGTTGCAATAAACTACACGAGTAAACATGCACATTGAAGAGGGAATAAATAGCCACATAACGAAGATAAAAGAGGGAAAAATAATAAGTGATATTGCGTTATAAATCTGCCATATGTGGCCAGATACGCACTAATGTTGGTAGGGTTGCCTAATGTAACAGTTTGTGTTTATGAAATTGCCAAACATTCTTTATTCTGACCTATTTTTACATTCTATTACCGAGCTCTATTTAAACACAAGAAAATATTAACTATGCTTCCTATGTAACAACGTAAAATAATGCGGACACCATTACATTGGACATTTGCCATTACTGATAGTACTAGGCTAGAATAGTACAATATATATTGAGAATTAGTATTAGAGGTATAATACTTCATAAAATATAAAATTCGGACGTTTCAGAAACTACTCAACAATCTGTTACTTTCTTCAGCGATCACAAGAGTAATAAACGTTATCGTTAGCCTCGTTATTGTCCAAATTTTATATTTTCTGAAGTATTATATCTCTTTGATACTAATATTCATTATATATTGTACTCTTCTAGCCTAGTACTATTAGCAATGGGAAACGTCCAAAATAATCGTGCCCGCAATAATATTAGACTAATGCAAAATAATTTGAAAAATATTACGTGAAATAATATGTATTTTGGACTGTGATATACGGGCTGTAATACAAAATGTGGGCTATAGATCCACACGTCTACCCCTCACCTAAGGCTTGGGTGGTAAATTTCATGGTAAACTGCAAGAACCAGATGGTTATATAGTATGGTGAGAGAAATTGGAGGGCAATGGCTAAGGATTGCTCAGTATAGATAAGTATAGGGGACGTCTGTGTTCAGAAAAGGCCCTTACATACAGGGATAACTGTTTGGGATGTACGTTTTTGTAAAGAAGTATAAATTTCACACAGTATAATTAAATGTGTATGTAAATATTTAAAATTTTAAGTATGTATAGTGTATGTTACTAAAAGACTATCTTAATCTTAATATTGTATCATATATATATATATATATATAAATATATATATATATATGAGTCATTCTTTTTCATCGAGAGACCCCATGCTGTCCAAAAATATATTAGTCTATGAAAGGTCTACCAGGGCTCATTCGATGCTTATTGTAGTCTAGTTTCGAAATCCGAGTGGCTCTTTTACGGAAACATCGTAACTTATCAAATATGGCCACCAATCACGTGACCTCTACCTTTTCTTCGATAAATCGATTATAAAGTCAACACAATCGAGTCAATTTGGGTGTCAAACCCCTGAAAATGTTACCTAAAGGTAGTTGAGGCGGCTGTTAATGAATCCAGGGTCAAATTTAGAAAATTAAATATGGCGGATGCAATATGGCGGCCGAAACCACGTGCCAAGTGAAGATTTTTTAAAAAATGATTTGATTTCAATATAATATAATGCCTGGGGGTTTATGGGGTCACTGATGATGAATTCAGGGTGCAATTCAGAAAATTAAATATGGCGGATCCAATAAAGCGGATTCAATATGGCGGCCAAAACCACTTGATGAAAAGAGATTTTCAAAAAATCACTTGATTTTGTCCTTATAAAAATTAATTTATTAAGGGATAAAGATTTCTGGAAAAAATTTGAGAAATTATAATTTGAATAGTGTAAATATAAGTCAAAATAACTTTTATAGTTCAACAAATAAAAAAAAAATTGAAAAAAAAAAAAAAATAAAAAAAAATAAAAATTATAAAAAAATTTGATGTTAGATTTAGAAACAGTGTTACGGACACAGAAATTCTAGTTGTGTTTAGGTGGATTGTTTAATTTAATTTTTCTGTATCGACTCTATTTAACTTAATAAGGGAAGATTTCTGAAAAAACTTTGAGAAAATACAGGGTTCGATCCTGGACTTATCATGAACGATCTCATAAACCCTTAGGTACCAAATTAGTTTGAAGTCAAGTGATTTTTTAAAAATCTCCGATTGTCAAGTGATTTTGGCCGCCATATTGAATTTTCTCACATGAACCCTGGATTTATCATCAGAAACCCCATAAACCTCCAGGTATTAAATAAGGACAAAATCAAGTGATTCTTTGAAAATATCTTTTCATCAAGTGGTTTTGGCCGCCATATTGAACCCGCTTTATTGGATCCGCCATATTTAATTTTCTGAATTGCACCCTGAATTCATCATCAGTGACCCCATAAACCCCCAGGTATCCTATAATATAATACGCCTGTTTGTATGTTCGTATGTTCGGTATGTTCGACCGGTCGTTTCTTCATTCCCCGATAGAGGCGCGCATATGTTAATTATTTATGTCAAAATTGTTTAAAATATATTGTTGATGCAATAATAGTGAATTTTCTACGAACACTTTTTATAATTATTATAAGATGCAATAATAGTGAATATTCTACGAACACTTTTTATAATAATTGATAGAATTGTAAGAAATTATTGTTTATGTATTGGACAGTAGTGTGCTGTGAATTTTTGTTTTGAGTGTTGACATTAAATTAGTAAAAATGACAGTTGTGTTTTTCATTAAAAAATCACTTCACAATTATTAATTTTGTTGTGAAATACACGGATCGGTTTTTTTACGAAACAAAACACAGAAAAACGTTATCCTTCCGTGATATTCGACATTTTTGATTAAAATTATTATTAGCAGAAAAATAATTATTTTAAAAAATATTTGGTTTTGATGAAAGTAAGAAAAATGTGAATTTTTTTTCTTTATTATTATTTTTTCAATGCTTTATTATTTTTTTATTTCTACGATTTATAGGACAAGATTTACAATATCCCACTGCCAACTCTATACAGATGGCAGCACATAACGACTACACTAAATAATTCAAGAATTATCAGTGGCTCTAAAACAATGGTTTTGTTTATTTATCACATTAAAATATCATTTACCTTTTAGTTTAGGTTAGATTCACCTTAAAATAGGGTGACCAGATTTCAGTGAAGGGAAACCGGGATACAGGAAAAAAAAAAGGTCCTCTCACCTCCACAAATTCAAAGTGAAGAGCAAAAAAAAAAAAAAATCGGGCGTCCCGAGAACAGTTTTCGGGACACCGGGACGGATGGTCACCCTACCTTAAAAGCATTATCTTAGGTTATGGTTGATAACTGTTTTTTTTTTTTTTTTTTTATAAACCACCTAAAAATAAATTGTATTTTAACTGTTCTGTGCAGGGCTAGGGACAGTGATTCACCTTAAAAGCACTATCTTAGGTTATGGTTGATAACTGTTTTTTTTTTTTATAAACCACCTAAGATTAAATTGTATTTTAACTGTTCTGTGCAGGGCTAGGGACAGTGATTCACCTTAAAAGCACTATCTTAGGTTATGGTTGATAACTGTTTATTTTTTATAAACCACCTAAAAATAAATTGTATTTTAACTGTTCTGTGCAGGGCCAGGGACAGTGATTCATCTTAAAAGCACTATCTTAGGTTATGGTTGATAACTGTTTATTTTTTATTTTTTTATAAACCACCTAAAAATAAATTGTGTTTTAAAAGTTCTGCACAGTCCCACCTGTTTAGAATCTCTGTATATTGAACAAATGACGTGTGTGTGACGCATGCGCAGTGTTCAGTGGGATATTGTAAATCTACCCCCTGATTTGAGATATAGTGTAAGTACGCTTTTTTCCGTGTGCCCTTTTTGCCGTGTGTGTATTTTTTCATGTGTGCTTTTTTCCGTGTGCGTATTAATCCGTGTGCGTTTTTTCCGTGTGCGTATTTTTATATTATATAAGAAAATGGAAAATTTATTTTAATAAATATATTTTAAATTTAACGTCTCAAATCATTTTTAGTTTTAACATTATAAATATAATGCACTGAGTGAAAATGAATCGTTTTCCCATCTTAAAAAGTTAATGAATTAATAATGCTCATTATTTGTCCAGTTTTTAATAATGGGCGAAGAGTTGATTCAATTTGAATTGGATGAAGTTAGGCGTATGGCTAGAGAAAAAAGTCTGAGGTGTCGAGCAAGATCCACATTAAGGTAATGATTTGTTTGCCAACACAGTTGGCAACAGGTGCACTAGTTATATTATATTGAAATCAAATCATTTTTTAAAAAATCTTCACTTCGCACGTGGTTTCGGCCGCCATATTGCATCCGCCATATTGAATTTTCTAAATTTGACCCTGGATTCATTAACAGCCGCCTCAACTACCTTTAGGTAACATTTTCAGGGGTTTAAAACCCAAATTGACTCGATTGTGCTGACTTTATAATCGATTTATCGAAGAAAAGGTAGAGGTCACGTGGGATTGGTGGCCATATTTGATAAGTTACGATATTTCCGTAGAAGAGCCACTCGGATTTCGAAACTAGACTACAATAAGCATCGTATGAGCCCTGGTAGACCTTTCATAGACTAATATATTTTGGGACAGCATGGGGTCTCTCGATGAAAAAGAATGACTCATATATATATATATATATATATATATATATATATATATATATATGATATACGCTTTATAGCCTTTGTAATAATATCAATTAAAACACACAAATCCAAACACATATAAGCATTTATTACTACTATTTACAATCTGTCACACATATGTCATTATGTTATGGTTACTAACGTAACATATTACAAAGGACGTCCAAGAGCTAGATCTGATCCTTACATATATATATAAACTAGCAGACATACCCGGCGCTGCTCGGGAGGAAAATAATAATTTATCAAAAATAATTTATTGCTGCACAATCCAAAAATTCACATTAATTCAAAGATAGGTTTAATTTAAGAACGTTTGATTTATCAAAATAGTTTTATGTTTTATTAAAAGCGTTTTAACAATTTAGGATCACTCATCAGTTGGTACGTGTAACGTGTAAACAGCACTTATTCAGCAGTAACAATATTTTTACATTTAACGGATTCATTGTTGCTTAGGCGGAAATTTTAATTACGCATGTCAAAAACAAATATGAGAAATGATAAGCAAAAGATCTAGTGTAATAAAACACAATATTGAAGGAAAGTTTCGATGATAGTATTTAATATAATCAATACAAGAATATAAAAATAACAAATAATCAAAACACAATTTAAAATTTACTTCAGCTAAGCACAATTTAAAGTTTTGAATCAGCAGTATTGTTAACCCACCCTTTCTACCGCCTAACGGTCAGACTGACCAGAATAGCGTCTACCAATACACGCATCATATTAATTTATTTACTATGATGTTCTTTCTGTGAATACTTCTGATTTATAAACGATAGGTACATGGATCAAGGGCTTTTTTTTCGTTAGTAAATACTTTTGCCATTTAAGTTTTTTTTTTTTTTTTTTTTTCGTAAATCTTTAAAGATAACGACGACATTCCACAGCAAACTGAGCGTTATAATTTTGGACGAAAGGAAAAGTAATAAATGATAATTGTGAGTTATCTATTGACCTACGATATATGCTTCCCGGACTTTTTTGTAGTAATATTAAACCTTAAAAGTTTCTTATATATATCTCTTACAGTTTAGCAGTCGTATGTTCCGCACGCAAGATTTTTTCTGACTTATTTTCGTCCGTAGGCCCTAAAACCATGTACATCATTAAAAGGCCGATTTTTTGCACCATTAGTTCCGCAGGGTCCTAAAGAGTAACTGCGCAAAATTTGGTCTAAATCGGTTAAACGGCATAGGAATGTATGCGAACAAACAATTTTTCTCTTTTATATATCAGCACCTTAGAGGTAAACTGTATCAAGTC
Organism: Liopterus haemorrhoidalis; assembly: GCA_963971575.1. Lineage (NCBI taxonomy): Eukaryota > Metazoa > Arthropoda > Insecta > Coleoptera > Dytiscidae > Liopterus > Liopterus haemorrhoidalis. Next base: position 59,547,656 of record OZ020611.1, read on the forward strand.
ACATTTTTATCAAAAATGATATTTTAGTATTGGTACTTATTGAGAAGTATTAAGTCACTTGGGACTAAATACTTTATAGTCCGTCGATTGGAAAATAATTTGGAACTATAGCTCTGGCCAGTTTCAATATATGTTGCTTTAAAACTGTATCAAGTCGATCAACGCCAGGAAGTAAACAATCTTAAATCGTCTTTTCTGAGCTGTATATCATTTGTGACTCAATACAATTTACCTCTGAGGTGCTGATATATAGAGATTAATAATCGGGATATTGGGCGTGCTTTAAAGGGCACGTAAAGCCAGCGGTTACCATAAGAAGAAGTAATTAGATTATGCAGGAGAGCGCAAGTTGCGACCTGTAAATCACAGAAATATCGGCAAAAAAAAAGTGCAAAAAAACGTTCATTATCCACAGATGAATATGCATGCACGTCAAGTTTTGTACTGCGTGCACTATGAACAGTTTTATGTATTTACATTTGGACATAAAATGCATTTATTATTTGATGGTCGTAGATAAAGATATTGTTCGATATTATTGAATCATTATCATCTTATATTCAAGATATATATACGCGCCATCTTTAAGATTTTGTAAGGACTTATTGAAATACACTTGTAGATTTTACCTTGTAGACCTACTGGTGCCGATCTAAGTCTCCCAAAAATAACCCCTCTCCGGGAAATTCGGCCTGAGAGTTCGCAAAAAATGGTCATGCGACAGACGGTGTGAATCTACAGGGAGTAATATAAAAACTGTTTTTAGTGAAACGAATAAAAAAAGTAAGTGTTATTCTAACTTTATTAAAATAAAAAATATTCATAATTAAAACCAACAATTTTCAGTGAAACCAAGAATTATATAACATTCTACATTCTAAAAGTTTATTATAACAAAAAATGATATTAAAACAGAAATTAAAAACTAGTTGATTTAAAAACTCTACATTATAAATGTTCTGTACGATATTTTTTATTCTTTTCACGAGTTAAAACAATATTTTAACAAAAATGAGTTAGGAAATAGCTTAGGGATATAATACGTCTCTATAGTACAGTTTATAAACTTTCATATGAAATGTTAAATTTTTCATAACACTGTACTTACATTCTAATGAAACTTTTCATATTTATTGTTTCACATAACTTACGAAATATAGCAAAAGAGCTCAAATGCTATATTATGATGTGAGCGCTGTACTTTATTACAAGAAAAATGTACAAATAAAAAATTCCAAACACATTCATAAAGGTTTTCAGGTTTTATTTAAATTTTATTCAAAAAATGATCAAATACGGATTTTACTTATTTTCACAGTAAAAAAAATAAGTATACGCTGGAAAATATCAAACATTGCATTAATTAATATGGGTGAATGTTAGAAAATGACATATTATTAGGCGCATGTAAATTCTTTACAATTCATTGGTGCAAAGCTGGTGTAGCTTTATAATACGATTTATCTATAGAATATATATTTTATTAAATTTTATTTAAGGAGAACCAGCAGCATAGAAGCCAGTATAGATTTTCACTGTTAATAGCCAATATACACAAGAACATAAGTAATATATAATTACATAGATTTACATAATATTTGCTTAACAGTATAATTCAACAAGTGTTAATACAATGAGTTTAATAACTTTATTTTTAGTTGCCTCTCATTTATATTAATATCAACATTTGAAAAATATTTGTTGTTTTATAACACACATGAATTTTATTTTACTATAATTACACAGTATTTTATTAAATATAATGCAATATAAGCAGTTCACTTTTGTAAGAACAAACTAAAATATCGATCCATTTGACATATGTCATAATGAAAAATGATATCTTAAATATAATGATCATAACCTTATCAACCTAAAGTCGGTTTTACAGCGTAAGGAATATTTTTAATTGACATTTAAAGTCAGTAACACACCATGAAAGTAATCAAAATAACCAGATCTAGTGTGTTCTTACAAAAGTGAACAGCTTATACTTAGTATAAATTGACATAAAAATTCATGGCTGTCACATATCCCTATTTTTTCCGTTGCTTGGCAATAGTCAGTCAGTGGCGTGCTGTTCCGCCTTCACACTCCCCCTTTTTGCCTTCGAACGGACTCGTGCAGACGGCCAAAACAAAAGGAACGGATGCGGTTTAGAGTTTCTTGGGGAAATAGTCATCTACGTCGGCGGGGTACTACGGCAGTCTTATTTCTATCTTCCTCTCGAAGTGGAACTTGATAATACCCACTTTGTAGGTCCATGGTAGACATATATCGGGTTCTTTTTGCTGAGTGTAATAACTCATCTAATCTGGGCATCGCATATCTATCGGCTACAGTCAAGGTATTTAACCGTCGATAGTCGACGCACACACGGTAATTCCCATCGGGTTTGGGAACCATCACCACTGGTGAGGCCCATGGTAATTAACATTCTTCAATTACGTCTAATTTCTGTAGACGATTAATCTCTTCCTTCAGGACTGTTTTCGTCTTCTCGGGCATATGGTAAGGCGGAGTGAAGATAGGCGGATTTTCACCAGTATTGATGCCATGCTCGGAGAAAGGGGTTGGCTGTCCCCCTTGGTGGAAGATGTCGGAATTCTCTTGTAAGAGGGTATTAATTGTTTCCCTTTCCTCAGACTCTAGGTGAATAGCTTCATCTGGACGTAAATTATTCGGTCGTGGAGTATTCACGGTGTTTATTTCAGGCTCGTATGCAAGGTAAGCATACGGAAATAATTTAGCTGGATCATCATTGAAGTACCATGTTCTCTCAGCTGTATTCAAGACTACTCCCGATTTTTCCAAAAAGTCAATCCCGAGGATTGTACGATTGGTTGTCGTGCGGAAAAGCAATAAATGGCATTTCAAGTTTCCGATTCGCAATTTCCACTGTAGCAATCGTCAGTTGTATATTTTCAATTTTCTTTATTCCGTCCGCACACGATATATGAACAACTCGTTCTCGAACAAGTGTCCATCTTCTTTTAGCAAGTCATACAATATTCTACCTGGTATGCTTCTTTCAGCTCTAGAATCTGCTAATGCGGTACCTGTCCGTTTTCCTACTTTCACGAGAAGTACCGACCGTTGCTGGGAGACTGAACATACTTTATCAACCTCAATGTTTCCCAACTCAATTGCGTTTGCTTTGGCCAACGCCGGATTACATTTTGGACATTTGGATCTGTAAATGCCTGGAGAATTGCACCCAACAGGTTAATGGCTTCTTCGCTCACTCTGCGTCATCAGAAGTATCTTTCTCCTTCTTTGGAGGTCGCTTGGTAAACTCTTCAAGCCAATGACCAACTATTTTACAATAAGGGCAACGCAATTGCGTTGGATAAGGACGAGAAGATTCTTCTTCTTTTAAGATTTCCTTAAAAACCCGAGCCTTCTTAAGAAGATCTTCAAACGTAGATACTTTATCTCTACTTATCTGCTTACGTATCTTCTTATTAAGCAGTCCGTAGACCATGTTTAACTGAGTTTCTTCAGTAGGTGTGTTTTCCGGGAGTATTGCGAGTTTTGCTCTTGCTTCGCAAACGAAAACATCTGTACTAATTTTGTCACCTTGCTCACAGGCAAACAGTTCCCTATAGACTCGGAGGTTTCTTTTGACCGAAGTGGTTTCTCAAGAGCGTAATCGCTTCATCCCACGAAGTGACACTTTTCTTCACTCCCTGCCACCAGACCGCTGCAACGTCTGTAAGGAGCATAGTTAAACCGCGAAGTGCATTCTCATTTGACATTTGAACGCAGTTTTTGTATATTTCAATAGCATCGATGAAGGCTTCAACTTCAGACGCTTTCGGTGTACCATTGTATCGAGTTGTGCATCTCGAAAAGTTGCCTTGTGTAGACTGAGTTATATATGAATGTGAACTTGTTGATTCACTGCGCCTTTCCGCTGCCAACTGTCCACGAACCATATTTTGAACGCCTGCCAGGATGGTTTGCAATTGTGCCTGTGTCATCACAATTTGAGTATCTTGACCATCTGTAGAAGATTCTTCTGAACTGCTCTTTTTTGGAGGCATTTTGTTCCACGCGAAAAATGCAAAATCGTAACTGTGTAGGTACTAACACGCACGCAACGTTCAAAAGTCACTTTGAAATCGTGTACTGGTTACGATAAGTGATACACGCACAGCTAGAGTTCGTTTGCACCCACGGAGAAGGTAAACAAAGAATTCTTTACAAAACCGCACGAAACGAACTAAAAGGCGATAATAAAATCTGCAAGTTTCAGATAGTTAAAATTATTTATTTAAGATGCTGGCAGTCACAGAACCACGAATAACAACTCTTGTTAAAGGTTAAACTGCATTTTACATATAAACAATTTGAAAACTACCAAAATTAGCATTGTTGCACTCTATCTCGGGCCCCACGTTGGGAGCCACTTTATATAACAGACATGAATTTTATTTTACTATAATTACACAGTATTTTATTAAATATAATGCAATACTTAGTATAAATTGACATAAAAATTCATGGCTGTCACATATCCCTATTTTTTCTGTTGTTTGGCAATAGTCAGTCAGTGGCGTGCTGTTCCGCCTTCGTCACAGTATGAGTTTAAAATTCTGTTCAGAGGAGCATTGTAGTAGTAATTCGTTTTACACTTTACAATCAACAAAAAATAATGTTTTAATTCTTAGGTTCTTTGATGGAAATAAAAATTGGATGTACTGGATTATTTCAGTAGAAAAAATCTCGTTATTTAGCTCTTTATATAAATAGAAAGATCTGATCAGTAATTTTCCTTCTCGATTGTAAGGTAATCATATTGAATGCAGTCATTTGAATATGTATCCGTAGGCATATTATAATTTTTTCAAGTGCTAAAATATTTGTCTGATAATTGGGTTTCCAAATTACTGACACATATTCCAAGTGAGGTCTCACTAGAGCATTAAACAAGATTTCGTATGAATTTGGGGTCATAAAATATTTAGAAGTACGTGTTAGTAGGCGAAGGATTTTATAAGATTTTTTCTATCAGGTATTACACCTAGATCACGAACTACTGATTTTCTCTCCAGTGATTCTCCATTAATAGAAAAGTTACAAAAATTTAGATCTTTTTCTAGTAAAACTTATACAGCTACATTTATTAATATTTAAATTTAAATTATTTAATTTACAATAATGAAATTAACTACCAATATCTTCCTGAAGTTTATAACATTCATACGGGGTGACAATAGGTCTTACAATTTTTAACTCATCGGCAAATAAATAAAATGAACTATTTTTGTTATCGGAGCTTCATGAGATTTATATCCTTTTATTGTAATTACTTGCTACCTATTACTAATATATGAAATCCATCTTATCACCTATCCATCTTAGGAAATTGCCATGAAAACCTTTTATGATTCTGAGATCGTTGGCATCTCGGGTATGATAATTATGCACATCTTTATTATAAACAATATTTTTCTAAAAATATTCCGGTAAACGACCAAGTAAAAGTCTATAAATAAAGACCATAGCGCCATACTTTTAACGATTTTCTACAGAAAGCCAGTTAAGTATACGAAGCATATCCTTAATAGGTGTGTACCTAGACATCTTCAAAGTTACCCTCATGCCACGATTTTGTAACTTTTGCAGACGATCAATGGAGTTTTTATTCTACAAATAGAGAACTGTTCCACAAAAATCAAATTGAGGTTGAATTAATGATTTATACAACATAATAAGAGTTGAAATAGACAGTTTTTTTAGATATTCTGCAGAAAAAGTATATTTTTTTAGATATTTTATTTATTATGTAAGACAATTTAAATGACAATCAACAATTAATCCAAGATATTTGTTTCTTTAACAACTTCAATTTTTTCTTTAGCTATTTTGATATTAACTATGTTGATTGATTTTAGAATATTATTATATAAAGGAATTTGCGAATAAAAATTTCCGGAAAGTAAATATACCTGGATAAAAAATCTTATATGTTGAATGAAATTTTTATGTACAAAATATTGTTTTATTTTTATCTTGTTATTCATGTATTTTCATATTTTAAGAATTTTTATTTATAAAAATATTCCAATTGCAAAATTTTTGTGAATGAAAATATAAAATATCTCTATTTTGAAATTTTTGTTTTTCTTTAAAATATTTGTTAATCTTATTTTCGTAGGCCTTAATATTTTCGTAGTTCATAGGCACTGTACCTAAACTGTTTAGTGACCGTCTAATCGTGACCGTTTTGGTCACGATTAACATCCATCTATGGTTTTAATTAACAAGTATTTCTTAAAAATTGTTCCACATACCTATATACTGTAACAAATACAAAGCAGGGTTGCTCTGTTAATCAATTTGGCTGATTACCAATTAATCGGCCTTGCCTTATTGGCCGATACCGATTAATCGACCGCCGGTTGTTTATAATGGCATGCGGCCCCGACGGCGATTTCTGCGGTCCACACATGTTTAAAACTTTCGTGAATTTATGAACAAAAATGATAAACGAAAAATAAAATCCTGGTGTCAATAAATATTTATATGAGATATTAAAAAAATAGTTCAGTAGTGTTTTTAAATTTCAATAAACTAGAACAAAACTAGCAAGTAAATTGAATATTTTTAATTATAGAATAATTTTTTCATAGACACTTGCCTTTTATATGATTAGGTGGAAAAAAAAAATATAGAAACTATTTTGGAGGATTGTGATTCAATTTAAAGGATTTCTTTTATAGGCGGCCAACGATTTTATTTTTGTTTCGTTTATCACGTCTGACATGACCAAGATGTGATAAACGAAAACAAAATTATTTTTGACTTTCTAGTGCATTTTTAAATGAAACTGTGTAAATTGAAAAGCTTTTTTATAGATTTATTACATATTAAATCCAATGTTTTTCAAATTTCTTTGTTACTCAGAGCTATCTTGCTCCAGCATACGTGTTCAACAATAATATTAAAAATTATAATGGCCAATTATCAAAACTAATTAATCAGTAAAAAATCAAAATGGCCGATATGGTTGATTACCGATTATCTGACCTTTAATCGGTGCAACAATTGCTTCCTTTTTTTTTTCAAATACGTTATTTTTAGTTTATTGCCAAGATCAACAAATATAGGCTATTCCAAACATTTAAGTGGAACTAAATTTTCGAATCTAGTAACTTTAATAGATTAAAATCGGACCTTTAGCCATTTTGCTTAAGCTTTCAAATCATACTTACATTAAACATTTTTAGTTTAGACTGAATTGTCATTATAAAATGTCATTTTCATTACATTTTGTTTCTGTCATTCTTAATACAAATATCTCATTTATTAAATGTTTTATGTCTTGCAAAAATTGTAAAATGTATTATATATTTTATTCTTTATAATAAATGTCATTTAATTGTAAATGCCAGCATGAAACATGAAATAACATGGGCAAGCATTGTTTCGTGACAACTTAAAAAAAAACCTATATAAATTTAATGCTTACTTACGAATCTCTGAATAGTTAAGAAATTCTTTGCGACTCACCTGCAACAAAAAAAATTAATTAGGGAACATGATACAGACAATAAAATTCTGTTTTTGAATAATAAAATAGATATTACATCTAAAGCGTTGAAGATTCTTTGCTTATTATCCGTTGATACAATTAGGCCCCCCAATATACTATTTAATATTTCACAGTGCCATATTTTTTCTATTCAGCGTGCATCATTCTTGGATAGTGTTGCCTGGAGTTCCATTCGTATATTTATTCCTTACACCACGTGATTTCACGCGACCCCCCAAAGAGATATTATAATGTTTACTTTTCTTATCAAGCCTAATCAATACTTAACCCCCGCACCACTTTACGCTTCTACGTAGACATACAGACCTTTAAACGTGACGGTCAATCATCAATGGCAGTACGCATGACATCCATTGGAAAATTGGCCACTGCTTTCTTCAACGATTGCTTTAGACTCCCCAAATTTGGATGTCGTCTGCTACAGGACATGTCTCAATCACTGACCACAATATGCAATCCAGCGGATTTAAATCTGGGCTTCCAGAAGGCCAATCTAATGAACTCCGGTGTGTGAGTTTCTAGCAATTGCAGGGTGGATTTTGCCTCATGAGCAGCAGCAGAATCTTGCTGGAAGATCTAATGACTAAAATTATACATGGTCTCATTAAAAGGCTTGATGGCCTTATCCAATATGTCCCACCTAAAATTGCCCTAAAAAGAGCAAGCCTAAAAAGAGCAAGAATTCTTGCTGAAAAGAGCAAGAATCAGTGAAAATTACATACGGAAAATCCATATATGTTTATTGGAATATGTAGAGTAAATATATGATGACAATTTACGTGATTAAATATAAACCTACCCTAATTTGTTGTTACTGACATTTAATCAGCTAAACAAATAACAGTTGCACAATATACGCATCTAAATCTTTAACGTACATAAACATGTAAACAATTCATATATATTTAAAACTCAAATTGAAGTACAATCCTTAATCCAGCATATTCTGTTTTTATTTACTTTCATAACCCTGTCCATATAGAGCAGGCGTGGCTTTTCTGATTAAATGCAATTATACGCAACAACGTTTTTAATTAGCATGGAATGGGTTAGTACGGCAAAGCAAAATTAAGTCACAGACCCGCTGCGCGAGCTTCATATACTGTTGAATATAATATTTATAGAAAATTGAAAAAATCTACTCTGTTGATGATACACACTCTAATTTTATTATTCAGGTTTCACTTACGTCGCTGTGATTAAAATATGTGTACGTTGCATAATACTATTCAAAGTAAATTTGTATGACTCCTGAAATTGCAACTACGAGGACAATTAGAAAAGGTGGCATTCTGGCGTATAGATATTGGAGTTTGTAGCCAAGCGTTCATTGAAGTAACATTGATAGTGATATAATAATGATCTTACAATGATTTAACAAAGAAGTAACGTGATTTCAGCAATCACTGCTATGAAAAATATCAGTAACAATCATGTCCTCCGACGAAGACTTCCGATTTAAAATGTTAGATTTTTAGTAATTAATATTTAATGAAAGTTATTAGTTATTATTAAGAGAAAACTTAAGCGAAAAAAAAAAAAAAATAAATAAAAGTATCATATCGTAACACCAATGTAACCTAACTTATTTTGTAAATATAAGTAGTTGTAATTACGATGGCTTATATATTGTATAAAAGCAATATTTTCAAATCAGCCTGTACTGTTCTATTTACTGATTAAAAAATTTGGATTATTATAAAAAAAAAAATCTGTAAAAATAATTGGAATAATTAAATGACTACAAAAGACTTTCCTTTGTATCTAAAACTTATTTAACAATATATTCTTAAGCTCGATATTGGTTCGTTTTTATTACTGTGTTCTGCGCAAGTATCATCATATAAATACCAATTTTTATCAATTAGGTAAACAAAATTAATATTAAAATCTTGGTGGTCCCTCATAATATTACAAACTAACTTAATCCTCATTTACAATAGATCCATATCACAAGTGCATAGTATAAGCATAAAGATGTATCAATGGAGTATATTGTCTGTTTATTATAAACAGATATTCGAATATTCTGTTGTAAACTAAAGCAACTGACGGATCACAAGCTTAATTTCTCCCTGACATCCTCGAATTGCACATACTGAGTTAAAATATGTAACACAGTCAAATATGTGTTACACCTCTCACAAATAAGAGGCTCCTCAGCTCGAAGTAAGTGTCCATTTGTCTACCAACAGTGGCCTATATAAAGGCGAGTAATAGTGGTTTCCTCCCTGCATTTAACCGGCAGGAAAAACTCCATAGTTTAATATCCCCCTTAACCGGGTCTATTTTGTATCTTAAAAAGTTAAAAATTAACCTCTAGGTCGAAGTTAAAAAAATTAACCACGCTTTACAATATTTTGTTAAGGATTCCACACACCAAAGCGGCCGCGGTGGCGGCCACGGTGACGATAATGCAGCGGCCTAACGCAACCTATACAATACAATGAGACCACGCACATACAAGCGTTCCGCTATCTGAGAACGCCACCGACAGCAGCGTTCATTCTAGCGATCACCAAACACTGGCGGCCAAACTCGACAAGTTGCGTTAGGCCACGCGATATTCATTGTTTATATACCACAGAGTGAATATATTTAAGAAAATAATGTCGAAAATAGATAATTTAACAGAAAAAATCATAGATCAGTAAAGGATCATTTAATTTGTATGACTTAGCACATCCTGATTACAAGAATATTAGGAAAACAAATAAAGTGTGGGACGAAATAGGAAAAGTTTTGGAAATTGATAGTAAAGTCTGTTCCAAACGATTAGGCGGAACTAGATTTTGCAATCTAGTTACTTTCATCGTTTAAATAATGCTTTTCAGCCGTTTTGTTTAAGCTTTGTAAATCATACTTGCAACAAACATTTTTTGGTTAAGGTTAATATCATTTTAAAATATCATTTTCTTTATATTTTGATTTTTTGTGTCATTCTTAATACAAATATCCCATTTATTTATTTTTTGTCATTAAAATATGTAAGAAAATTAATTTAAGTTTGACATATGTCATTCGTTTCCATGGTTTCATTGTTGTAATTTTAAATTTTAACATTCCAAAGGGGAAAAAAGAAATAACCCAAGCAAGGTCCAATATTATCATACAACTATATACCGTGATTCACTAACTGATCGCTACCGCTAACGCCACTCCCACCGCGTTAGTGTGAGGAGACCTGATCGCTACCGTGGCCGCCACCGCGGCCGCTTTGGTGTGTGGAATCCTTTATTCTGTAACACTATGGCTTTAAAATTTTAACCTCAATGTTGTTAATTCAGTAGGTTATATCTGGAATTCAACTCCAGCCAAATACATGGTATTAACATTTTAACCAGCTGTAATTCTATCCTCTAAATGTGAAATAGTCAGAAAAAATCCATTTTTAGAACTAATCATTGCAAGTCTGCATATTTTAAACCGATTATTATTAGAACAATAAAAAGGTTAATAAGAGAAAAATTAATATAGGTTAATAAAAAATGTATACGAATGCTTTTTGGGAGATCAGTTCAAATTAAGCAAAAGCAACTGGATATGAGTGAACCTTTTAATTTACCTGAAAAAACATTTTAAAATACTTTCATTTTTCTACATTTTTGGAATATCTCGTTTCACAAATTATGCCTTTTTTGAAAATCCGAGAAGAACTAAAAGACTTCCTGATATATTCCAAGTAACTATTAAAATTGTGATGCATTTATAAATTTTGATTTCTCTATTTGTTTAAAAATAAAAATAAAAATAAGGTATAGGCTATTCCAAATGTTTAAGCGGAACTCACTGGAATTTTCATTTTTATAAGTTTTCATGAGCTCTCCTTTTATGGTTTGAAGTAGGCTTTTGTTAAACAAAATTATCAAAAGCTTCATTTAATCTGTAAAAGTAACTAAAATTGAAAATCTAGTTCCGCCTAAACCAAAGAAACAGACTTTAAATATAAACCTGAAAATAAAAGTATTAAAACATAAAAGAAATAAATGAAACGAAAGAAAAAATATAGATACATTTGCATGTTATGGTAAAATTATATTATTTGCTTTCTGCAGCCATACTTATTTGTATATAAATATTGTATATTTTCCCATTATAGATTTATTATATTTGAACGTTGTTGATTCACGATTCAACTTTAACACTTGTTTACATTAAAACAACACTTACAACAGCAAAATTCGTTCCCCTGTAGATAATTTCACAACATACTTTTAACCATAAGGTTAAATAGTTAAAATTTAATTCTTGGGTTATAACCTGAGATACAGAATAAGAAACATGGTTAAATTTTAACGCCTGGTTAAAATGTTACTTTTAACCATCATTTTTAACCAAATCTTTTTAACCACAAAAGATACAGAATAGACTCGAATATGTCTTAACTTTGTAACGGTTCGGGGAGGAAGAGGACCCTATCACGTTGTGTTTTAAAGACGGTTCGTTTATTTGGAGCGGGAGGCTATGTCAAATGAAATAAAATGCTGAAAGGTTCATTTAAATCAAACAGTTTATTTAACAGTCTTATGTCTCAGAGAACTTGTACATATTCTATCACTAATTGTATTACGTTTACTCTGGAAGGGAATTCAGATTAGCACATAAAGAATAATTATAACAACTCACGTCTATCATACGCAAAACATGCAATACTGGGTCTATCATGCGACTACTATTCGCTGATTAGTTTTATCTATATTTCCCTTTGTTCATATATTTATTGTATATTTCGCTGTAGTCATATTGGCATTGATGACCGACTATTACGTTACCCCCCCCCCCGGTTGCTAGCCGGGGTGACAGTTTTTACGGATCTGTCAACCATTCTGATATGACGGTACACCACGGTTGTGAGGCGTAGTGACCGGGAAAATGTGCTGGAGAACCTTCACCGTGGCGTGAACTAGGAGCACGGTTAGTCTGTGAGTCCTCTGCCCACGAAGTAGTTACCCAGGGTGCGAACTAGGAGCGCGGTTAGTATTTGAGTCCGTCTAGGTGGATCTGAAGCACCTCCACCGTGGCGTGAACTAGGAGCACGGTTAGTCTCTGAGTCCTATGCCCACGAAGGAAATACCCAGGGTGCGAAATAGGAGCGCGGTTAGTCTCTGAGTCCGGCTTGGTGAACCTGAAGCACCTCCACCGTGGCGTGAACTAGGAGCACGGTTAGTCTCTGATTCCTCTGCCCACGAAGGAAATACCCAGGATGCGAACTAGGAGCGTGGTTAGTCTCTGAGTCCGGCTTAGTGACCGTCACGGGCAGTACTCCTGATCTGGCCGCGAGGGCTGAAAACGTTGGGTTTATATAACGGCAAGCACCTCCCAGTGCTAGAAAGAGAATTAATTTAGACATATTCGATCCTGTTTGTAAAAGAGAGACGTATATAAATTCCAAAAAAGCACCAACCAAAAGTTAATAAGTTCCCACGACACAGACTAGTTAAATGTTGTTTGAGGTACGTTTTTGGTCTGCCACCCTTACAAATGTTAAATTCTTAGAATCTTAATCTAAACATCACATGTGTTTAAAATAAATATACAACTGCCGTAAATCAATCAGTGTGCAAGTTCTAGTGGCCAAATATTATGGTAACTCATAATGTAGTTTTTGTGTATATAGAAGAATACAAATATAAAATTTAAAATTTTTGCTATGTCTGGGTCGTACCATCACAACTTTATGGATACCATTCTATCCATGCTTCCATTTAGCCAGAACCAACTGCTTCAGATGGGTTTTTGCGTTATCGGGAAACACGAAGCTCACATCAATAGAAGGTCTGTAGGAAACGGATTTTGCAGCTGCCTCAGCAGCTTCATTGCTCCCTGGTACCAACATGTCGCGGAATCCAAAACAGTTCTACCCTCACTTTTGAGTATTCAGCTTGTGGAGTAGCAACCGGATCACAAGTACAAGAGGATGCAATTGACCTGAATCTTCAATACTGTTCAAGGCTAACATTGAGTTAAATCTCAGAACATTATGTACGTACGAGTGTGTTAAAATTAAAATTTAAACTAAAGTTTTATTGGCATTAGATTTTAAACTAATACATTGACAAATTCTAAATGTTTTTTTACCGACCGCCAACATATAGAAGGCCGACCGGCGTAGCGCAGTGGTAACACATCTGCTCTGTGTTGCTAAGGTCTCAGGTTCGAATCCCGTTCAGGCATGGAAATTTTCAAAGAATAAAAATTGTCCTGGCTAATTGCCAAAGCAGCAAAGGCCATTAAAATAAAAAAAAAAAAAAAAAAAACATATAGAAGAGAGGTATTATGATTGTGAGGCATACCGATTTTCACATTTCGAGATTTCGATGGATCTCCACGAATTGAGATCCCAACATAACGTTTGACTATTTTTAGCATGCTGTCTGTTGGTGTGTCTATCTGTCTGTCTATCTATCTGTCCGTTTGTATGACTGTCTGTTTGTCTGTCCGCCCGTCTGTCTGTCTGTCTGTGTACACGTGCAGAGCAATTTGGGCTAAAAGGATGTTTATGAAACTTCATATTTAAGCTTTTAACATCAACGGCACGAGTTGATCTACTTTTGTTAAAAATCAGTTGACTAAAAATGGGAGTTTACTCGTGTCGAATTTAAGATTTTTACGAATATTTAGCAACAGAAAAATATTTCGAAAAAATTTATTTAACAAAAGTTGCTATAAAAGCATTAACTAATAACTTTTATTTCAGACATTTTTTGTTAAAATCAAATTTTTTGATACTTGTAAAATCTCTTTTTTCATACTTATATGTAATGTTTTCATGGTCATGATAAATAATATGTCTGTTAGAAAATGTTAGGCCACGTTTTTCTACTCTGCTGCTAGAATGTATTTTATACAAGTACTTTGTGATGGCGGTTGGTCCTGTGGTGGCCACAGCTGATTTTTTTTTAACAAATTCTAATGGCCTGTATACAATTCAATCTACGTTATCATGTGTGGTTTGCCACATACTTAATATCATTGTTCTAATATTGATTTATCAAATGTTGGTGTCCTCAAATAAATTCCTTTAATGAATACCTATAACTAGCTGCCCTATTTATTCCTATTTAATTACCGCAGCAAATGGAAATCCTATCTCTTATGGTTTGGAACAACAAACGGTCATTTTGACTAATGACCTAGTATGGTTAGTTTTGGAACTAGGAAAGCTCCCACGGACTGTGGTAAACCGAATACGTAATAAAGTTAAAGTAGATTATATTGCGTACTACTCGAGATAGAATTTTGGTAGAAATTAATTACATAGGAACTATAGTTATAATATGTATTATATTCATCAGATACTTATCAAGTTATGTAGGACACTAAGTTGTCCACCACAACGCTGTGTCTACACTGGGGAGATTCTCTGAAACTATTGACTAGTACGATATTAGTTTCAATACGATAAGATATAACTTTGTTCGAACACGTGCTTTTCGTTTTCAGTATTTATCGTTATAGACCAAATAGTCCAGGAAATACGTAGTTTTCGAAAGAAAGTTTTGCAGTAGTATTAGAAATTAGTGCGATTAATTAATTAAGGTCTCGAGCTGCTGTTTTCGAGATGACATTTTGCGACTAAATCTTCTTGCTGGATCTTCGAAAAAAACCTCGAGATCTACAAAAAAATGTTTTTGTTTTTGCAAACATCTCCACTCTATTGCAAAATTAAAAATCAGCTGTGGCCACCACAGGACCGACCGCCATCGTAAAGTATTTGTATAAAATACATTCTAGCAGCAGAGTAGAAATAACTTGGCCTAATATTTTCTAACAGAGATATTATTTATCATGACCATGGAAACGTTACATAAAAGTATGAAAAAATTGAAATTTTACATAAATTTGTCGAAATTTTTCGTTTTATCAAAATCCGTCTCAAATAAAAGTTATTAGTTACTGCATTTATAGCAACTTTTGTTCAATAAATTATTTCGAAATATTTTTCTGTTGCTAAATATTCGCAAAAATCTTAAAATCGACACGAGTAAACTCCCATTTCTAGTTAACCGATTTTTACCAAAAGTTGATCAACTCGTGTCATTGATGTCAAAAGCTTAAATATGCAGTTTCATAAAAATCCATTCAGCCTAATTTGCTCTGCACGTGTATACAGACGGACAGACAGACAGACAGACAGACAGATGGACAGACAGACCGACAGACATCATGCTAAAAATAGTCAAAACGTTATGTAGTGACCTCAATTCGTGGAGATCCATCGAAATCTCGAAATGTCAAAATCGGTATGATCACAATACCCCCCTTATATATGTTGACGGTCGGTAAAAAGAATATATAGATCTACACTGAATTGAAGAAGGATAATTTCTCTATAATTTAGCATTCATAAATATTTTTTTGTTGGATGAACGGTTATCCTATTAGAGCGTCGCATTTTTCGAATTCATGAAAAATTTACTTTCCGCCACATTTTTAAAATATTAAAATTAAGTTTATTATTAAAAACTTTACGAAGTTTAGAATATTTTTAATAGACCATATTAGTGTGACGTCACATACATGTGCTGCCATCTGACAGTGGTTTCCTTTGGAAGTTTTTAGCTGATTTCAAATGCACGTGTCATTACTTTTGTTACCTTGATTTTATGAATATATAATTACTTAAATCACTATCAATGTACACGGATTTAAAGTGCTGGGAAAAAAGATTACAAATTTTTTCACCTGTTTTTGCTATGCTATCACCGTATTTCATATTATTAGGTATACAATTTTTTACATAATGGTGTATTGTTTTGCTCCAAATTCCAACCATTACAGCCTCACTCTTAATTGCAAATTTTTTCGTTTTTTGACAGATGGAAATGAAAAATAATAATGGTTAAAATAAGAACAACATATTGTTCCTTCAAACCACTTAGATATAGCACAAGACTTATTGCTATGTTACTTGCCATAATAATGATTATTAGCGTAAATTTTTCAAAATTAACCTGCATAGTAATATTATTTTTCAAAAATAATGACATAATAAATTATAATGTATGAAATAAGAATTTTAATGTATAAATATTGACTTGCAGTTTTGATGTGAAGCATTTTCTTACTTTGAAAACTTAATTTATGTTTCCAAAACACAACTAAAAAAAAAAAAAAACAATATGCTAAATTCAAATAGAAGGACACCATTGCGAGGCGGCAGCACTGAATCGCATTTTGTGACATAGTTACTAAAATGGTCTATTTCGTATTTTACAGAACTTTGTAGTTAATATCAAACAAATTATTATTCCACTAAATCAATTCCAGGCACAGAAGCTAAAATATCAAATAAACCTAATTCTTCAATTATTGTAAAAATGTCCATCTCCCCAATTTCAATATCTGAACATTACATTCTTAAATTTGCTAATATTTTCTATTGACATTGCCGCATATTGATGTCATAGTCGCGATATTTGATTTGACTTTTTGAAGCTCTGGTTTTATTAAAATGCGCAAAATTGAGTAAATACTAATCATGTTTCCCTTTTAGATTTCTTAGAATTGACGAATCCAATATTGGAAATCAGAGAGTTTGTAAAGCATACAAAAGTTTTCAATTCAACAATGTTAGCCTTGTTAGTTTTCGGACATGGTCGTTGTATCTTATCAAGCCGTTGCTTTTTTGCTTTGAAGAATTCGTTTGATGAATGTTCTGAAGAACAGTATATTCAGGTCAATGGTGTTACCCCTGTTTTTCTTTATATCAAGTCGGAGATTAGATTTGTGGAACCTTAATTAGTATTATCTTTGTATTTCATGTACCAGTTTATAGGATAAATGATCAAATTTTAGACGTACTTATGCTTTGAACTTACTTTACACTCTTAAAAATTTAAAATAAACCTGAATGAAAATTAATAATGCCGGTAATGAGTACAAATAACCTGGATGGAAATAATCCATCTCATTAAAATGATATCCTTACAAAGGTACACCCAGTTAGTGAAGCTTTCAACTTTGATGAATTTGTATTTCTTTGGGCGACTGAACATAATAAAATATATTTGCTGATTACTATGAAGGTTCATGCTATATGTAAATCAAACAGATGAATCTCTCTTAAAAGTACTCTCATGAATACGGGAACCCGGGGCATAACGGGCATCTTAAAGATTATCTTCAATAAAATCTTAAGGAATATCGTAAAAAAATTCGAAATACTTTTAATCGTAAGATGATTTATTGTTTAATTATTACAGACAGTAAAAAAAAACTTAGAAAAATACAAAAATAAAAGTTACGACGATATAAAAAAAAGCTTCCTTGTGCTCATTATGCCCCGCAGTCGGGGCAGATAAATTAGGGCACTCAAAGTATAGGAATAGTACACAAATTTAATTATCTTGGTTTTTTATTCAGCAACGATGGCAGTATAACAACAAAAATAAATTCTTGGAAAATCCAGGCTTGCTAGGCATATTATGGATTAGGACCACAGCTTATATCCCATAACATCTCTAGGCAAACCAAATTGTTCTTGTATACAACAATACTAAAATCTGTATTATTGTACGGCTCAGAGACAAGGCAGGTGAAAACATTAGATGAAGTCCACTTGGATTGTTTCGAACGAAAAGCGTTGAGAACCATCTGCGGTGGTGTACAAGAATCGGTTTGCGGTGCAGGCTGTACAACCACGAACTGCGTCAACTGTACGATCAACCAAATGCAACCCCTAAAATAAACAGTTTAAGATGGGTTGGCCACGTTGAGTGGCTTACCGATAACAACTATATAAAGCTGCTTTAACCATAAACACCAATGCGAAAGAGAGATAGAGGAAGACCAAGAAAAATATGTGTGGATGAGGTAGAAAAAGACTGTAGACACCTAGACGTAAGATGTATAGGCGTAAAAAATTGTAAGGTAGTTGCAGGAGATAGAGATAAATGGAAAATATTACTGGAGGCCAGAGCTCTCCCAGGGCTGTAGCGCCACAGAAGAAGAAGAACAGACATAATATACTTTAAAATTAAGATATCAAATGGCTGGTATTTTACAAATTTTTATCTCATTATTTTACAGAATCAGTGAAAAATATAATAGAAATTCGTTGCGTATCAACATTTCTCGAATGATAATACGAGCCCCGTCTCAGTGATGTCGGCCCAACTATTTAAATCATGAAAATTGTGAATTTATGTTATAAAGTAAATATTATTTAAGATAAATGGTTTTTATTCTCTCTGTTCATTTTGTGATAGTATTAACTACATCATTGTGTTTTTCTTTTTTGTTAAGATTTTTTTTTTGTCAAATATTAATAAACAGTTCCCACATCGTTATATAACTGAATTGATGCACATAGATACTCCTTCTAATGTAAATATTATCTTTGAAAACACTATTTTTGATAGTTGGGCCAACTTCACTGAGACAGGGCTCATACGTCCTCACATTCCTTGTGACTTAAATAACTATTAAAGATTAAGTATCACCAAATAGTGGAGATACAAACTTATTTACTTAATCGTTGAGCCCTTTTACCATCTCTGGTGACGGATACAAATACAAACTATTAAAATTTGTCACCAATATTAATTGACTAGGCCGACCACGAAAAGGTCATATCTCCAAGTATCGGTACTGTGGCAGTCAACGTGTTAATTATTTCCATCTTATAACAAGAATTTTCGGTTTAATATAATTAATGAAAAATTCTGTATAATATAAACATTAATCATTAAAACAAACAGTTTTTCTGAAGGTGGTTTTGGTTAAAAGCAATACAATTCTTTATTGTATTTGTTTTGTAAATCGTTGAAAGGATATCACATGCAATAATTTTACACTTGAGAAAGATTAAGTGTGGAAAAAATTTAAAACGCGTTGTTGGTGGTTGAAATTTTAATATAACAATTTTAGAAATTGCTCCGAAAGGAATTGAAATAAAACGAGAATTCAAATACTTTCACACAAGTAGTAACAAAGGTATGAATAGAAATAACACGGTACGCCAACAGATACATAATTAAAGTAAATGGTTAAGAATGAAAGTTTAGTAATTGCTTACGGTTTTAAGAAGTAATTAATGAGATATCTAAATATAGAATACAAGTAAACGAATACGATTGTGTACTAGATAAATATTGTTGAAAAAACAATATTTTTACGTGATATTTTTTCTTGTTTAATGTGTTTTGCTCACCCCTCACCCCAACATTGTCAAACACAACCTCGAAAGTTAAATTTTGAATCTATCAATCCCACCGCTGCTACCAGTTTTAACCGGGGCTTTAATGAAAGTACTTCTTCTTCTTATTTCGCTGATAGTTTATGGTAGTCTAGATCACTTAAATTATTCAGTTTCAATTTAAGTCAGTCTTGCGGTGGAAGCTCAGGTGGTGTGTTTAATGCAAAATACCGTAACAGAAATATTTTGAAAATCGAAATTTTTTGAAAACCTTTTGATAAGTTCTGGCTACTGGGTGCCCTGATGAGAAAACTGTGACGCATTATGCTAAAGTCATACTAGCACCAACCACTGTCAGAACAAGGTGTCTGGGTACAAGCGCGCACTCAGTATTTATTCTTGGGAGGTGAGGTGGTCAGAGTATTTTGAGTACAAACGTCCCTTTGGCTCGATTTCATTTTTGGAAGATGTTCATGTTTAGTGGCGTTAAAATATTCAGTAAGTAATTAATTATTCGTGCCTTTCGGCCTTGAATTATCTACATTGCTTTACATTAATTTAGTGTGATATATATATATTTATACTCTACCTGTCGGTCCCGATCCCCCATTGTACAGTACCTAGACAAAATATTATAACCACTTACAAAAACAACTGTTTATTAAAAATGCCGACATATAATCATATGCTACTTTATTTATTTCTTAAACATATCCTGTATTTATTAAAAGATAAGCTATTTTAAACATCTTCAACTCTGTATTTATATTCTGAGACTGATTTGCAAGAACAAAAAGTATTTTGTCCTGGACAGGTAATTCGCCGGATATCAATCATATCGAAAATGTTTGGAACCTTCTGAAAAGACTTGTTTATGATTTAAATAATACTAATAAACAAGTTTTAATAGATAATATTAAAATGTATAGCATGGCTCTCCAGAAATTGGAAACTGTATTAGGGCATGTATTGAGAGTATGTCTCGAAGAATTGCGGCGGTAATAAAAGCAAAGGGGGCAACACAAAATATTAAAAAACATTTCATAAATGTACTAAAATAATTTGAAATAATAAAATACAAAATAAAAATAAAATTAGTGTATTACTATTTTGTTGATTTTGTGTAAAACAATGATTTTTAAAAAAATCATAAGTGGTTATAATATTTTGTCTAGGTACTGTATATTCAAATTCTTCTTCTTCTTGCCTTCTTCTTACCTTCTGTATGCTATATCCATTTCTTTCAAAATATTTTTTTCTGTCTTCTCCCCAGCTGGTTCTATAGTTTTTTCTTTTTCTTTTCTACATTCTTGTATTAATTCGTTGCTGCTTGTTCTGATCTTTGTTTCAAATGTCGACGTTAAAACTTTCAAATCAAACAAAAACATTTTTTTAGCATTTCTTAGGTGAGGGCGAGGTCAAACCCGTAACCTCCTACCCATGGGTATACGCCTCTCTGGGTATATTAGAGGTGAGGCTATCACTACAATTTATTATAAAAATTTTATTCCCAAATTACTGTTCTACCACACCATGTATTCAAAAATCTGTAAAATCTTAAATCTACTATGACCTCAAGAAATTCAATGTAAGGAGCCTGTACTTTCGCATTCTGCGAATAACTTAAACAAACTACGAAAAAATTTGAAGACACAACATTTAAAGAATCCAAATACAGGATCGTCATGATGACAACGATTAAGGCCCGGTATTTCCACCTTGCAGTTATCTATAAGATTAACTATCAATGGGATAATATCATCCTTTTGAAATTCACTAGGATAAATTGCTTTCTGTATTTCCAACTCTAGTAATCCCGTAGATAGCTATTCTGATTGATAATAATATTTACCGATGTTTTTTTTTATGTTGGTATTAGTAGCATTATGTTAAACAAAGAGAGACATATATGCACGAATAAAAGAGAGATACTGTCAAAATAAATGATTTTGTATAGAAAAATGTGCGATAAACGGTCAAGAAGAGCAAATTTCAATATTTCCGAAACAAGGCAACTTGTAAATCTTGTGGTAAAATGTAAAAATGTTATAGAAAATAAAGCTACTGATGCTGTAAATCTAAAAGATAAACAAGGGGCCTGGAAAAAAATGTATTATGTTCAATGCATCCTGAAAACAGAATAGAAATGCAAAACACTGAAAATGAAATACGACGGTTTATATATATATTTTTTTTAAAAAATTGGTGTAGTATTTGGTTTAAAATTTGGTGCAGCAGGACATTAAATGCATTTTTCGCTAAGCGAAATTAATTAATAAATTCTTTCTTATCTCACTGGACCATATGATTTGGTCTAACGCAAACTATGTATGGACGTTCTAAATACTCCACAATTTCTTCATCGTCTGCTAGCAAATCTTCTAAATCAGAATCCATGATATCCTACTTTAACAAGAAATGTAATAAATGTAAATAATCTAAAAATAATCCGACAATATTTTTTTTTTATTTCAGTATATATTAAAGTAGATTACTGAATTATTTTGTATTTATTTTGATATAGATAATTACATAATAAAATAGCACACATAATGGAAACAGATGTATGTAATATATATATAAAGTGTAGGATTGTCTAATATGTACATATTACCTGTTATATTATATATTTTAAGTATAAATGCTTATATTATACACATATATTTATCAATAAAAATTTTTTTGACACTTATCTGTCAAAATCTGTAATTTTATCCAATGGATAACATTTATCAGTACCTACACAGTAATCTACATAATCAAGTTATTCTATAGATAAATAATTGAAAATGCGAAAAAAATCGTTTATTCACTTGATAACTACTTATTCAATTGATAGTCAGTTTTATCTATGGTTGGAAATATCAGGCCTAAACCAGATTATTCTATGTGTTATTTTAATCAGTTCTAAAAAAGGTTTTTTACATTTCGGTATTTTTAACTAAAAGTTTAAATTGCGTCAGAAATACTAGACAAAGTGGTGTCTGACTCTGAAATGCTAACAACTGAAACTAACTTTTAATTAGTACACTTTTGGCGACATTTGATACTTTTACATGTGCTAGCTTATTAACTGCGGTCACACCCACTGGCAATTTTCAACTACTGTGCATTGACTGTGCTACACTGTGTGTTTTTAGATAAAAGAGATAGAGAGGCATATTATAAAGTCTACAAAATTTAATAACTAAATATATTTTTGTTCTATAGCGGTTTCTTTAGTAACCTATATGACGAGGTACTATTCAAAATGTAACTAGTCACACAACATTCAAAATTGAAATATAGGTATCAGTTATTCCTCTTTGTTAAATGTATAAAATAAAATCATTAAATTAAACAAAAATGTGTTTTGTACTATGTAAAGTACGCAAGTAAGAACAAAATAAAATTAATGTAAAGTATGAATTTTCACACATTTCACGGCTTTTAGGCAGTAATGGCATCCTAAATTTTCAGGAAGCGGTTCTATAAAGTCATGTGATATCTAGGAACCTATTCTGTATTTTTAAGAGTGGAAACAAATCACTTACTTCCATTTATTAAATATAAGGGAAAATATTACGAGCGTATTATAAATAGCTGTGGAGATGGTCGTGTCCGTAATGAATAGAAGTGGAAAGGTTGTACGGGTATCGGACATAAATATAAACAACTATCTACAACTGACCAGTTTCGGAATAGTTTATTCCTTCATCAGAGCTGCTACATAAAGGAAAATCAGAATACAGTATAAGTGTACATCGTATATGAATAAATGAATATAATATAAGTATAAGTATAACATTGTAAGACATACCTGAGATAATAGTATTAAGTGTAATGGTGAGATAGATAAAAACGGGTCATGATATAAAAAACAATGTGTTGAAATATAAATAAATAAATAAATAAATAATGTAAAACGAAGTCAGAGACTAAAATAAATGATACAACAAATTAAAAAAATTTTAAAATTAATAAATAGGTAAAATATATGAGCACAGGTGTGTCGTGATATTATAAGATTGATAATGATGACTAGTTGAAAAAATCACAGATTTGTAAGAATCCTGTAAAATCCTGATATAGGGGTAAGCATGGGGTCGATGACCTGAAACCGCGAATTTTTTAAAGGAATGTGTAAATAGCCTATAAAATAAATATTACATTTGAACACTGTAGGGCACGGCGCACGATTCAAAACTGAAGTCAAGAGTAATTCATTTATTTTTAATAATTTTAAGAAACGGTTCGCGCGGACCGGTTCGATCCGATAGGATGCCATCACTGCTTTTAGGTATATAATAAGTGTAAGAAGCCAACATAATACTGGAGGTCTACGAATATTTGTTCTATTAACAATGTGTTGGTATGGTGCTTAAAACTCGGTCTGCAGCTGTTACAATTTTTTTATTATATTTTTTATTTCATAATAAGACACACACTATCTTAGCCTTAAATACAAAAAATCCATAACATTATTATTCATGAATTAAGAAAATAATTGATTTTATCAAAAAAAAAAAAAAAAAACTGCAATATTTTTCAAAAAAGAAATCGAATCATAAATTCTGGCTGGAGTAAAGAATAGGTGACTACAAAGTTACAAATTTCTTTACAGAGGGCAGCACATAACAACTTCACTAAATAATTCAAGCATTATCAGTGGCTTTATATCAATGGTTTCTGGTCTAGAAACGCATGCACAATGATAAACATTTTTAATTGGGCTAATATGGGGGAAAATAAAGTACTATGCACCTAAAAACTAGGTAATAAGGTTAGGTTTAGTTTGTAAAAGTCTAGAACCGAGAGAAGAGAGTTATTCTATCTTCTAATTAGATAACAATACACTATCTTAGGTTAGGTTGGGTTAGTAAGAATTTGTTAGAAAAAGCCGAGCGAAGCGAGCTACCTATCTTCTAGTTTAATGACAAAACCTAGTTTGATGACACCCTCACTAATAATGCCACCTGTTTAAAATCACTGTACATTGAATAAATCACGTGTGTTTGACGCACGAGCAGTTGTGTAGTCACCTATTCTTTACACCATCGAAAATTCCTCATCGTACGTTTCCGGCTCAGATCAATGTACGTTACCTATAATTTTTTAAGATTTTTACCCCTTTGGATAAAATGGGGTTGAACAAAAACTTTTTTAGCACATTTTTGGCTAAAATCGTGTTTAAAAAAAAGAATTTTAAAAACTGCTTTTCTTTTTAAATATATATTTTTTTCTCAACTACAAAAAATCGAAATTTTTCGAGAAACTAATCTGATCAAAAATTCCTAATGAACTATTCCAGTTCCCATCAATTGTCATTATGAAGATTTTTTCAGATTTTTAGATCAACCCCTCAGGGAGATAGGGTGGGGCACAAAAGTTTTTTGACATATTGCTGACAAAAATCCAATAAAAAAAGAATTTTCAAAAACAAAAATTTGCTTGTTGATCCTCGCATTAAGAAGTTTAATTTGATATGCCACTCAATATTTAAAAAATATATAATTTGTTTTATTAAATACATAATTGTTTATATTTATCTCGGGATGTGTTTTTTTTTTTTTAATTTTCCCTACATGTGGGTCAAAGAGTTGTAAAATCATACCAAATTTCAACCGTTAAGCCGTTTGGCTACAATTTCTACCGTGCAGACAGACAAACAAACACATGAGTGACGTTATAAGGTTTTTGGTGGTCATACCTACAACACCCTAATAAAGGATAAAAATTTGAGAAAGTATGTTTTTATTTTTTAAATTATTTGATGAACTTTTAAAATGGTACAAAGAATTGATCTGCGATCTTTCATCTGTAGAAGATATTTTATGTGATTATTTGGACAGTTAAAATTGTGATTAACATATTTAAATAATGGTATATAAATTATAATATTTAAAAAAAAAGAATAAATAAAATAATATAACCCTAGTTTTGTTAATAAACATTCATTCATATCACACTTTATCCTTATTTCGTCCATTTAAATTATCATTTGTCCACTAAGTTCATGGAAAACGTTATTTGTCCCCGTTTAACATGTTTTCATTCAATGGTTGGATCCTTATAAATAAGTGGGTCGAAAAATTAGATTTCTAACTTATTGCAAACAGGATTATACTGTTTTTTTTTTTTTTTTTTTGGCAACTTACAAGCCAGGGAAATGAGATATCTTCGCAAAATAGTAGGCAAAACGTGGCTAGACAATATAAGAAATAGTGAAATTAGGAAAGAACTGAAAACCAAGCCCCTAACTAAAAACATTTACGAACAACTGAGAAAGTATGGACATGTTCGAAGACAGTCTAAAGAAAAACTTGCAAAGAAATCCTTTGAGGCAAGACTGAGCGGAAAATGAACAAAAAAGACCTAGGAAGACCTAGGGAAACATTGATTGAGAGTATCAAGGAAGCGGCTACATATATAGGAATAGATATGCAAAATATGAAGAAATTAACAAATAATAAAACTTATAATGAATGTTATATAAGACACCGGCCGACCAAAAATTTAGTTTAAGTATATTAAATGTACACTCGACATCTTCCAGTATAAGAGTTTATAGATTATGTATGTATGTATGAAGTATTATATCTCTTTGATATTAATAATCAATATATATTGCATTATTCTAACCTAATACTCTCAGCAATCGCAAAAACGTCCAAAATAATGCTACCTGCTTAACCTAATATATTTTGTAAACATGTATTAAGATCTAAAATAGCATATTAATGATTATTCTGTTCAATATGATTTTAGTGATGCATACGATGACTCATATATTCATATATATACGATAACAAACTGTACGAACATAATTTATTAAACATTTTCCTCCCTAAAAAATAAACTTTTGTTCTTTCCTGCTAAATCTTAGCCTAAAATATTTTTAAAGTGATCTAGAAATCCTTTCGTCGAAAAGTACTTTATAATATGAATCCACACGAGCCCAAAAACCAAATATAGCTAAAGTTTAGAAAGTAAAGTTACCGAGCTGTTGAATTTACATCGGACTATTCGAGTCAGCAGAACTTGGAAAATCCACTTCTCAAACTGTTCGCTAAACTAGAGTGAATTTCATGCAGTGTATTCTGTCTTTTCTCAGAGTATTTCAAAGTTTCCCAATGAAATAAAAGTCGAAACATTATTGTCCCAGAGGTACAAACAATTCACTTGGACCAACGTTCAACCCCTCAATCCGACGGTCGCACCGGCCAACTTGGAACGTTGAATTAAATTGAAGTTTAAGGATTGTCCGAGTTGTTAAAGTTATGGGAAGGTTCCTTGTTCTATATGTCACTGTGTCTGGCACAGTCTACCACTTTATTTTAGTGATGACCAATAGTAGAGTAATGCGTGTTTCGAACATTTATGTAGTTTGTTTAAGTTAAACAAGACACCTGCTAATGTGGGAAAGGTTATTTCTTTTTATGGAGAAAACATCTGAAGACTGTGCTTGCTATAGGCCAGGGTTGCCAAATTTGATTTTTTTACAAACGACCACTAGATGGCAATATTGAAATGTGTAATAATAATAATAATAATAAAAATAATTATAATAATAATAATAATAATAATAATAATAATAATAATAATAATAATAATAATAATAATACTAATTTTGTTTACAGCTAACAGTATCCTCAGAAGTCAGGACCCACTATTAAAGTTCGTTAGTGAGCACGAATTTAGTGGCAAAGGGGCGTTTCTTTACCAGGCAGCGCGAAGAGCAGTAACAAGATTTAACCTGGCAGACTTGAGTCCCGTCAGAGAAAACGCTGGAGTACAACTCTCTCGGGAGGAGTACAACGGAGTTACCAGTTCGGTGAAACGAGGGCAGATAGACATGTTGACAGAAGAACACATGAGTAAAATTATGCACTCTGTGTTCTTCAGACATATTAAAAGTCTAGAGTTGTCCACCGAACTCACGTTCTCGTTTCTTAAGTCTGCGGATTTGAGATCGGAAACAGAAGGTTTTGTGTTTGCGTGTCAGGATGGTGTTATAAATACTTTGGCGTACAGTGCCCGCATATTCCAAATTGCGGAGTCCACACTCTGTAGGTTGTGCCACGACCATCCTGAAACGATTATGCACGTTCTGTCTGCTTGTCCATCTCTTGCAGCGTCGAGCTACGTGTCTCGACATAATGCAGCTCTCCGCGTGCTCTACTATCATCTTAGACATGCCTATGGTATTGACAAAATACCGGTTATACCGTATGTCTGACATAGAATCGGTGGTGAAAATTCCAAGTGCCGAATTTATTGAAATTACTCCTTCCCCACCTCGAGGTTACTGACAGCCACTAAGCCGGACATAACCCTTCTGGATATTGAGACCAAATAGATGTTTGTGATCGAATTCTTAAGTCCAGCTGAGAAGAATATCTCTCAAGGAGGAGAAAGAGGTCCAAGTATATGGACCTCTTGTCCGAGCTTAGAAAGCTGTATCCCGGGTATAAAGTTAAGCTTGTCGTCCTGATAGTTGGTGTTTTGGGTGGTATGAAAGCCTCCTATCGAAGGGAAATCGAGTCCATTCCCGCCTGCAGATCTTCTGCCTCCTCTTTGATCTGAAGGATGCAGAAATCAGTGCTGCTCGGGTCACTCCGCATTGTGCGGGCACTGGTTCTAGCGTAATTTCTGCGGCTGCATATCGCCAGGGTATGGGATGCAGTCGTGTGCATTTAGCTCCACTAGTCTCAGTATGACGCGGCTCAAAAGGTTGCTGAAGTTTGAGATTAGTGGACGCTTGTCAAGACCTGACAAACCCCATAATAATAATACTAATAATAATATTAATAATAATAAAGTAATAATATAAATATTTTATTGTATTAAATGTTGTACAATTTTATAAAAGTTCATAATACATTACACAAATTACAAATTGAATAGTATGCAGTACAGTAATATAAAAATATAATTTTAAGATTTGTAAAAAGGAAAATAAACAAAAAACAATACAAATTGATTGAACAAAATGCGAGGTTTGAACAAAAAGTAGGGCAAGTCTGATCACAGAACCTCCTTCAAGTCACCAAAATCATTTCGTAGGTATTCCTCAGTAGAGTAGAAAGCCTTGGCAATTAGATATTTGATCAGTGGCAGCTTATAAATTGACCGAGTAGTTTGTTGACAGTGAAAAAATGGACATTAATCGTGAACGTTTTCGTTGGATGTTTTTTTACGATTTTTCTAAAGGCCTAACTCAACAACAATGCACAGATTTGCTTCGTTCAACTTTTGGTAATGAAGCAACATCAGAAAAGATTGTTCACAATTGGCTTGCAGAATTTCGTCATGGTCGTGCGTCCGTCAAAGATAAATCTCGTGAAGGTCGACCAAATTCGGTTGTGATTAAAAAAAAACATCGATGCTGTGCGCAAAATATTTGAAGAAGATCGGCATGTTACTTATCGTGAGATAAAGGCATCCTTTGGCATATCGTACAATACATTCGATTTTGCATGAACATTCAGCTATGAAAAAAATCTGTGCCCGATGGATTTTGCATAATTTGATCGATTAAAAGACTCGTGTTGATTGATGTAAGGGAATGTTAAAAAAAACATCGTAGGCACTGCAAAATCCGTATACAACATCGTGACAGGTGACGAAACCTATTTATTCATATGAACCGGAAACTAAGCAACAATCCACTGTTTGAATCTTCCAAAATGAACCGAAACCCACAAAAGTTGTTCGTTCACGAAGTACTTCCTAGAAAATGATCGCTCGTTTCTTCGGTTGTATTGGACATGTCGCAACCATTCCTTTAGAGGATCGGAGAACAGTTAATGCTGAATGGAGTATAACAATTTGTTTGCCAGAAGTCATAGAAAAAATCCGGAAAATCAATAGTCAGGCTGTAACTGTTGCAGTTAGCCAAGGCCGTGCGATATTCGGTAGATTGGTAATTCCCCGTGATTCCAAATAAAATATTAGTAAGCACAGGTTTCAAACAGGCCCGGATTGGCCATCTGGCCCTTCTGGCAAATGCCAGAAGGGCCGGTGCCCGAATGGGCCGATTTGGGCCGGTCTGACCTACGAGCGTATTACGAGTTGCGTTATATCAATAGATGTTTGTATGCTATCTAAAAGTGCGTCATGTCAATAGAATGTGGTCGACGTAAAGTCGTAAACGTAACGCGAAGCCGATGTTAGCTCTTTCGTCCAATTAGAACACAAGTGTCGTGTGCTGTAGATTAATATTTAGACAATATTTACATGGATTTTACAGACAAGTTGGATTAATTAGAATTTATTATAAATTATAGAATTAATCTTAAGCTTATTTTTTAAGATCCAGCAGTCTAAATATCAACAATTTGATGTTTAATAATCAAATGTCTATGCGCCGCAAACAAATAGGACGCAGGCGTCAGGTACTTTAAAGAATGGTTGACATTGTAAAATTAATAAGTAAAAGAGGTCTCAGTTATAGAGGAAATAAATTAGAAGCAGCATACTGCTTGGAGGATATTTCTGTGGATCATGGTAACTTTTTGGAGTTTGTTTTGCTCTCAAGTAAGTATGATGTTTGAATGAAGGAGCATGTAACTGATTGTATTGAAAAAAGCAAGATGTTGAAATCTTCGGGAGGAAAAGGCCGGGGATCACTAGTAACGTTTCTCTCTAAAACAACTGTTAATAAAGTTATAGAAATAATTAGTCGACACATTCGGGAGACAATAGTAAAAGAAATAAAGGCTGCTGGAATGTTTTCAGTTCAGATTGATACAACTCAGGATATTACAACTAAAGATCAATGTTCTGTTATTGTGCGGTATGTAACAGATCGCATTCATGAGAAACTTCTTACATTGGTGAAGTGTGATCTTCTACTGGAGAATACATGTATAAGATACTAACCGACATTTTTAATTCTTACAAAATAGACATAAAAAAATGCGTTGGTAGTTCAACTGACGACGCCGCTAATATGCAAGGCCAATATAAAGGTTTTTCAACTTGGCTGTCAGCAGAAGCTCCAAATCAGGTGCATGTATGGTGTTATGCACATGTCCTTAACTTAGTGTTGTCAGATACGACCAAAGCCGTCATTACAAGTGCGTCGTTATTTAGTTTAATTAACGACATTGCTGTATTTATTAAAGATTCGTACCAACGTATGAATATATGGGAAAATGTTAACCAGGACGTTCACCATCGAAGACTATCTACTATTGAGAAAACACGCTGGTGGTCTAAAGATGCAGCGCTCAGTAAAATTTTTGGATCATTTTCAAATCCGGAATCTGCACTGTATTATTACTGCAAACTTATTATTACATTAACAAAAATTCAAGATAACCCAAAAACCAAACCAGAGGTTCGCGTAAAAGCAAAATCTTATACAGAAGCCTTACTGAAATACGAAACCATACTAACGGCTCTAATATTTTTAAGGATATTTAGTCTCACTTCACCGCTATCAAAATATCTACAAACAATTGGATTGGATATATTAAAAGCATTTAAAATGGTATCTGAAACACAAGGAGTTTTCAAGAAATATGTCAGAGACTTCGATGCAGTCCAGAAAGCTGCAGATAATTTTGTAATTTGGGCAAATAGCAAACTACAGGATAAAGAAGAGTTTGAGATTGAAGTACAGACTTCTCTTCCTGAAAAAAGAATAAGGAAAAAAAAAAAATTATGCCTGGCGAGTTCGCCCAAGATGAAGTGATTTCTGATACTACTACCACCTATAAGATACAGATCCACAACGTAATTCTAGCTACAATTAATGAATGTATTCATTGCCGCTTTCTTGCCGGCAAAACGCTTTATGCTGATTTGGCTTGTCTAGATCCTAGAAACTTCCCAGATATAAGAATCCAAGGACTACCTTCTACGGCATTAGAAGAATTAAGCGTTCGTTTGATAAAATTTGATGAAAGAGCTACACCAGACAACTTACGGTGTGAACTCTCGCGTTACATTGTGAAAAATTGAAAACATCAGCACTTGAGGAATACACAATTGAAATTGAAACTCCAGAATCTGAGCAAGAGGAAAAGAAAGAATTTGAAGA
The DNA here is from genome assembly GCA_963971575.1 of Liopterus haemorrhoidalis. Classification (NCBI taxonomy): domain Eukaryota; kingdom Metazoa; phylum Arthropoda; class Insecta; order Coleoptera; family Dytiscidae; genus Liopterus; species Liopterus haemorrhoidalis. The sequence continues at coordinate 59,579,384 of OZ020611.1, forward strand.
CGTTATAAGTAAGTCATGTGCAGCTTGTAAAAACTGCACAATTTGCTGCTTTCAAATTCTCCGACGGTATAATTTATTAACGATGCATATAATATAATTGGACTTGATTATAAGTTTCTATTGACCCTTTCTTTCACGCAAGTTGCATGTCAACTCTCAAATTGATCAAGAACCGCTTGAGAAGCACTATGTCCCAAGATCACTTGGAATCGTTCATGTTGATGGCAACAGAAAAAGATATTTTGGTGAATCTAGATTTAGATGAAATTATCGACAAAACTGCAGAATCAAGTGAACTTTTACAAAGACTTCTAATTGCTTAAACAAATATAAATATATATAATTTATAATAAATAAATCATTTTTTGATTCAAAATGGGTACAATCTAATGTACATAATAAATTAACATCATGATGCAATAAATCGAATACAAAATAATAATAAAAATAATAAAATCAATTCGATAATAAAAAAGGTTCATTTCGTTAGGAGTGTGATAAATAAATTAACACTTTACTAACAAAAATAAAATAAAGTGAAACAGCAAAATAAATAATTTTAAAATGAAAATTGTGAGAATTATTTATTGTTAGTGGTGCAGTGATGATAAATTGATTTCCTATCCTATCACAGTGCAGAACTGGCGGAATGCGGTAGCAAGGTAAATAATATTTAAAGAGGCTAATCGTAAGAAACAGAAATCATTTCTTTTTGAATACGAATTCTGTTTCTTGATTTTTTTAAATTTAATTATCACCGGAGTCTCATTATATATATATTACTATTGGAATTATTACTGCCAATATATATATATATATATATATATATATAACTGTGGGCCGCTATAATCTAAATGCCAGGGCCGGTTTTTCTTCCCAGTCCGTCACTGGTTTCAAATAGCACTTTTCTATGACACTTTATGTTTCAATTTTGTTATTATTTGTTATTTCTTTCCTTCCTTTAGATAAATATTCAGAAAAATGGTGGAAAATGGAAAACAGAATGAGTAATAACAAATATATATAGTACGGCGCGTGAATTTTATATGTAAAAAAAATGGCCTGGGGCTTAAATTAGTTTGACTCCCCTGCTATAGGCTAATGATATTCCCGTAGCCAGGCGCGTACACAAGCGTGTGGACCACGGGTCTGGACCCCCCCCCCAGGAAGGGCAATTAATATATTTTTTTAATAAAAAATAAGCAATTGAAAATAAAAATCACAACTTTGTAAAAATGAGCCCTTAATGGCAAGCCCGCAATTTCAATGGTAGTATCCTTCGCTGGTACTAGGTATCCAGCATCGGTAAGGGTGGGGTCCAACGTGTGTAACGTTCGCCCCTACTATCCCAACCAGATGTGATGCTACAAGTGCCAGCGTTACGGTTCATACGGGTTCATACGGGTCATACTTCTAGTCGTTGTGGCAAACAATCCGTATGTGCCAACTGCGGACAAGACCAGCATGAAGTTGAGTCCTGCCCAAACGCGGCACACTGTGTGAATTGTAAAGGTGCACATGCATCAACTTCACGCCACTGCCCAACGTACTTAGAAGAAAAAGCTATTCAGGTCGTCAAGACGCAAAACAGGATACCATATTATGACGCCAAGAAGAAATATAAGGAGTCAAGCAACGGAGAGGTATTGAAATCGGTCCCAGAGACCAAAATTCAGACCCCACAATAAAAATTATACACTTTATACTGATTTTCTTAATTCACTGTACTGCTTAATTCATCATGGACAGAAAAAAGAAAATAAGAAAATCGCAAAATAAAAACATTTCTGTAACTCTAAGGGCCGGTTTCAAGAAGCTCAGTAAACTATAAGCTAATGGTCAACTACGGTTGCCTTAGTAAACTGTTGCAGGAACAAAAAACAAACCAAAGTTAACCACAAGTCAACTATGCATAGTTTACTTCGCAATTGACGTGAGTTCAACCAAGGCTTCCTTGGTTAAGTGTTGCACAAACGTTGGTCACGACTTGCACTCGCGTCTGATTGAATTTTTCTGGCTATACCTTGATCACAGTTTAACTACGATTTACGTCAATATTCGGTTTTTTCATAAATTTTATTTTCATAATTTCGGGGCTAAATAAGAGAAAAAAGTTATTTTAATTTAGAAGACTGTAAATTAAATTCTTAATTTGTGTTTTTAAATGAAAATGCACCTAACTATTATTAATGAATGTGACTTTAATATAATATAACCTAGAAAATTTCCTTATAAATTCAAAATCAATTTTAAATTTGATATTTCAATAACGTTATAATATAATTGGAAAAGAAATATTAAATACATGAATAATTTATATATATTTATTTTGTACCACTGTAAATAAATATTAAATACATATATAATCATTATATATTTACATATTTTGATTATTCGTACATAATTCTAGATTTCTATTATTGTTTTTTCCTTATCCTATTTGAGCAATAGAAAAATTTCAACTTCCAGCCTATGTTCTTTGCCCTCAACAGAAGATATGGAATAAGATTCTTCAGACGGCGAAAAAAGGCTTTAGTAAAATACTAATTTTATATCATACAAGTACTCGGAGCAATAGATTATACACCTATTCCAATTCAGTCACCTGGTGCACTTATCAACAATTTTTCCTGATACTACCTTTGAATACACATACAAGAGTAGAGAAAAATTCTAACAGGGCCCATGTTGCAACAGGAATGGCAATTAATATTGACCGTGTCCTAACGACAATTATATCTTGTGCCGTTTTACATAATTTTTGTATACAACAGCATGATACGATAGAAATTCCTGTAGAACTATTGCAGAGCGATGAACCAAATATTTGAGAGGGTAATGATACCAATTTGGCTGTACGTAGTGCATTAATCCAAACAGTTATTGGTGTACCCTAAAAAAATTAATACAATATAATGTAATAATTAAAACAAAACCACTTTATTATTTTTTATAGTTTAATTTTTTTATTAATTCTAATTCAATTTATATTTAAGTCATAATTGTACAGCATTCTTGCTTTATTTTTCTCTATTAGCGCAGCCTGGTATTTACTCTTATAATAAACTTTTATAATGTGTTGTTATTATTATTTTTTTAAATTATGTTTCTTGCTTGTCTTTTTTTTGTTACGATTGGAAGGTTCAGGATTAATTTCTTGTTGCATTTCAGGTTCTGGTTCTGGTTCAACTTGATAAAAAATATGAACTAAAGCCAGTTCTGAATCAGTTAGGTAGGCAGGAGGTGGTTGTAAAATATATAGGCTAAAATACTGTTATCGACATATTCTCAATAATTTGTTGTTTCCATCGGTATCAACACTATATCAGTACTACATCGAAAACTGTATTTTTCAAGAAACTAGCTCCTGAACAGATACTGAAGAGCGTACATTTAATTCACAAATGTTCTTTTTAGTTTGTTTATTATTATTTTTTTTTTTTTAAATTAGAATACAAATATTTAATTTGTTCTGTGTCTATTCACGCAACTTGGGTTAAATTCATCTGTAATCTGGTACCAAATTTTCTTTCTTTTGAATTGTTCAATTATTACATTTTTGTCTTCAGTAATATGGGAATATCTGAAAAATGATAAATACAAATTTCAGGTTATGTTTTAAGAATAGTTTAAAAATATTTAGATTTCAAAAGAAATAAAAATATATGTATACTTACTTACCGACAATATCTAGAAAAATGTTTTTATCGGTGTTGGTAAAGTCTGGTGTTCGTGAATACATTTTTTTAGTTCGTTTTAAAACGTTTTAATTCTTTACAGCTGATTACTGTCACTTGAAGTACAGTTCACATTAGCAAAAAATATCTGTGCATAGTAAACCAATTGTTCCACTGACCAATCTTTAAAAAATGTTGCAACGCAAAATAAAGTTGACCATTAGTCAGACTTGACCATTAGTCAGTTGTTACCATAGTTAACTGACTTTTCAGAAACCGGCCCTAATTTAATTCAAAAATAGTTTTAAAATTCTTTTCGATTAAACTAAAATTGTCAGTCTGGGAAACAGAATATGAAAATATACCAGTATTAAACGTCTGTGTCAGACACATAGCTGTGTGTTATGGGATTAATCAAGAGATCCTAAATCTTAAAGACTACTACCTATATTTTCCGTTCTAGAACAATTTTTAACTACTAATTCCTGAAAATTTTTAATGTTGTAATTTAGAATCAAAGGCGAACTTTTATATCGGAAAGAACCCGTAATGAGAATAAGAGACGAGAAATGGCAAAAAGGATCTGGATAGAAAAACTAAATGTCGCTTGCAACATGGGGAAACGTTTTAAAAGACAATCGATCACCTAATACAAGATCTTGCATTAATATTAAAATATTTGAAAACATCTGAGTACAAGAAAGCAATCAGGAACTTTAATTTGAACAATTTTTAACTACTAATTCCTGAAAATTTTTAATGTTGTAATTTAGAATGAAAGGCGAACTTTTATATCGGAAAGAACCCATAATGAGAATAAGAGACGAGAAATAGCAAAAAGGATCTGGATAGAAAAACTAAATGTCGTTTGCAACATGGGGAAACGTTTTAAAAGACAATCGATCACCTAATACAAGATCTTGCATTAGTATTAAAATATTTGAAAACATCTAAATGTCGTTCATAGTACAAGAAAGCAATCAGGAGCTTTAATTTGAACATATAAAGATTACAACCCTAAAACTTAATCTAAATAAAATGCTTTCGGAGAGTAATATACGAGGGTGAAAAGTTGTGCGAATGAAATTGAAAGATTTTTTAAAATTTAGTTTAGTTTTTATTTCTCTACATAATCACCTCTAAATTTTATATACTCAGTCCAGTCATGCTGGAGCGTTTGTATGCCCTCATTGAAGTGATTTTTTTCGAGGCATTCAAAATAATCATTTATGGATGCCCTGGCGTCTTTATCCGACTGAAATCCCTTTCCAGGTTGATATTTTTTTCAGGGAGAGAAAACTAGAAAGAGACTAAATTCGGAGGGTGCCAGATCTGGCGAAAAAGGTGGATGACCAATTACTTCAAACTTTAATTCTTTCAGTTTTCGAGTTGTAATGCCGCTGGAATGGGCAAGTGAATTGTCATAGTAGTAGAGGTTTATTTTTACCAATCCAGGACATTTTTCACGAATTTAATTCAAAAAATGGTCAAGAAAGTCAGCATGGTTCTAGTCCATTATTTGTTTGACCCTATGGGAAAAAGGCAATGTATAAAATCCTTTTCGCGTCCCAAAACATGGAGCCTTTGGAGTCTGGAAACCGCAATGAGTTCACTATTTGAACCGTTTCTTGGTATTTGGCGTAAAATAATGGACCACCATTTGATCCGAGTTGACATCCAATGATTTTGTTCTCCGTAGAGAGCAAACGCATCTTGCGGATAGCTTTGGCATATCCAATTTCTCGATGAAAATAAAATGTACGCGTTCTTTAGATATGCCAACTATTTCTTCCACTTCTGACAACTTTAGATGTGAGTCATTTAAAATGGTATAGACTATAGACAATTTCTTGTGTTATGGCTATTTTTTTAAATCCGCTCTGACGCTCATTCTTGATACTGATACTTCCTCTCTTGAACTCATCTATCCAGATGCAAACGATATATATTTTTTTAATATATACTTAAGACCGCGCCAAACTAAATGTAAAAACAGAATAAAATATATCTGACAATATACTGACATGTGGCAGAACATAACCTCACATTTTAAATTTTACCAGCGCTATCTCCTTATTTTCAAAGGCATTTTACTGCTTGCCTCACGATATTATAATTAAAAAATTAAAATTTTATAACATAAGTGCGAACAGCTCCAATTTTCTACAATCATATTTAACCAACAAGAAACGGTATATATCAGTTAATGAAGTTACATCTGAGGAACTCACTATCAAATGCGGTGTACCCCAAGGGTCTTTTCTTGGGCCTCTGATATTTTTAATATATATTAATGATCTACCTCTTTTTTTAGATAAATCTTAAACCATTCTTTATGCATATGATACAACTTTGCTAACACAGTCCTTAAAGTTTCATGAACTTACTGATAACATCAATCGGACTATAAAATCTTCAGAAGATTGGTATACAGCCAACGCACTAAGCCTTAATAATTCTAAAACAAAACAGCCTTGTTTTTCAATGAAACTCCCTACATCTAACGACAATGCCGTTGAATTTCTTGGAATAACCATATGTCCAAATTTAAACTGGAAAAAACATGTAGAATAAATTGTTAATAACTTGTGTAAGACCATCTACTGCATAAGAAATTTAAATAATAACGTTACTCGAGATGTTCTAATGACAGCATACTACGCCCTATTTCAGTCAATAATAACATATGCATTACTGGCATGGGGTCATTTTCCATATGCGGCAAGAATATTTAGGCTGCAAAGGCGTATTGTTAGAATTATTGGTGACATAGCATACAGGCAAGATTGTAAAAACATTTTTATAAATTTGAACATAATGACACTACCCTCACTTTATATATTATATTGTTTAACCCATGTTCATTCTAATTAGCTAACTATAAATAGCTAACCAAACACTTCATATGGATGTACACAATTAAAATACAAGGGGTAAAGATTTGATAAGACCTGGATATGTGAGACACGTGTCTTCACGATACTCACTTAATTATTATGCGACACATTTCTACAATGTTCTTTCCTAATCAGTCAAATCTTTGCCCACAAAACAAATTTAATTCTGTAATAAAAAATATAGAAAACACTAAAAGAAAAAGCATTTTACAATTTTGAAGAATATTGGAATTGAGATTTTACATCTATTGGTTATAATAATTAATAAGTTAATATAATGATAAATGTACACTCGTATGATTCCTTCAATGTAATATGTGTTTGTATTTTTGACGTATGTAAGAAATGTATAGATCTTATTAACATTAATAAATCATTATTATTATTATTATTATTATTATTATGTGTAGGTTAAATATAGTGATATCGCATCATTACACATTCCAATTAAAAAAGGCGATAATATACACATCGAAACATTAAGAGCCAGTTTCTGAAAGCTTAGCCGAGTTTAATCTTTTGGTTAAACTCAGATACTGTATAAAAATCCTATAAGTAACCATAGCAACCATTTTCTAACCATTTGGTTATAGTTAACTAGGCTTACAGAAACCGGTCGAGTATATCTTTTTTACTTGTAGGTGAGACCAAAAGATGATACTCCATTACTTGATTATATTCGTACGTACTCAGTGGCCTATTCTGTATATAATCGACAACTTACTGTCCTATTCCAACTCTATTTCATATCGCTACGATCTTTATCTTGAATTTTATTGCTAATTTCTACCATCAGTCAATTTTCATGGCTAAAATTCTACTTTCGTCACTTGGTTTTAAGTTCAATTGTTTTGAATTAATAATGTTAGACCATATATGATTAAAACCATTTGTCATTAATTCTTCCACCAAATCAAATATTAGAAACAAATTATACAGTAGACTTAATTAATTTATCCAAAGTAGAAGTATTCCTTTCAATCCTTAATTAAAAGCAGATTTAATAGAAATTCTTCTAAACTTAATTTTCTTTACAACTTTTGAAGCAAAGACTATACATTTTTTAAATACAGTGTAGAAACGAATGTAATAATGCCAACTTTAAAGTAAAGCGAAGTTCCATGTTTGAAACAGTAAAAAGCCGTAGGATGGATTGTTTACAAAGGCTCTAGAACATAGCTAGCATGCCGCTTTACGTTTTTCTACATTCGAAAACTTTTAACAATTCAATTATCTTTTTGAATATATACAAACAAAAACAACACGAAAGAACAATACTTAATATATGAGAATTTATTTAAGTAGATATAAGTCATCGACTTGATTGACAAGTTTAAATATGCATAACTATAGGAATATTTTGATATCGAAGTCAATATATGATCGCATCGTAAAAAATATGATACGAGAGTTTGAACATGTTGGTTTAACTTCTATCAGTAGTTCATAATTACAAGTATTTCTTACTTAAGGAATTCTGAGCCTTACGTTTTTTTTTTTTTTTTCTATATTATATTCAATGTTTGCACGTCGAACAATGGACTGCAGATAATCCGAGTAAAGCTAGAAACATTTATTTTATTTCAGCTTTACACATAACATTTTTGGATGTGGCGAACTTTACCAGTATGAAACTAGGTTTACCCAATTTTAGTAACAACGCTGCTCCTTAACTTATAGTATAATAAAAATTTGAAATTGTACCGCTGCACTGCATTATGTCAGAAAAAAAGGATATAGCATAATATAGATAACGCAGCCCATCTAAATGACTACAGTACATACTAAAAACAATAAATTAAGCAATAGATAAATAAATAGATAAAATCAATAAAAAACACGCATACTCAATAAAAGAAATCTTGCACGGATAAATACAAATAAATAAAATAAAAATGTGTTAGAAAATTGAACAGACGCGGGGTAGTTTATTGATTAACTGACTCTGTCGTCACCTAAAGCAACTGACAGGTCATAGCACAGACCTAACATTTCCATGACATCCTCGAACTGTACACACTTAGTTCAAAATGTGTAACACAGACAAATCTGTGTCTCACATAGAGGGAAGTTTTCACCTCGAAGAAGGGTCCACCAACAGTGGTCTATACGGAGGCGTGTGATGGCGGTTTCCTCTCTGCGGTTAATCCTGCAGGAAGAACCCCATGATTTAACATCTCCCTTAATTTGTCTCAACTTAACGTTCTGTATACTGCTCCACTCATGCTGCCACCTGGCTAAAACCAGATGTTTCAGATGACTATTTGCGTCATCTGGAAATATGAAAAACATCAATCATAGGTCTGTGGGAGGCGGCTTTTGCAGCTTCAACGGCCGCTTCGTTGCCTTTAATACCAACATGTCCCGGTATCCAAAACAGCTCTACCCTTACATTCTGAGCATTCAGATTGTGGAATAGCAACCAGATCTTTAGTATAACAGGATGCACTGGATCTAGATCTTGGATACTGTTCAGAGCGCTCAGTGAGTCCGTCAAGATAACACTTGACCGACTTTGTTTTGGCGAAACAAAACACAAGCTTTGAAAATAGCGTATAGCTCAGCAGTGTACACACTCGATATAGAGTGCAGACGTTACTGAAACTGTTGACGTGAATTAAAAACAACGAACGCACACCCAACCCTGGTTCCGGATTTAGATACGTCAGTAAAAATTACAGTATCCTCAAACCTAGGGACCAATGTTATTTGTAACTCATGTTGGTATTCGATAGGCAACGTAGTATCTTTATCTAGCCTAGTTAATGTGAGATCCACAAGCGGATGCGGTAGGGTCCATTGTGGAACAGCACATAAAACGAAACTTGTCATTTCGGCCATATTAAAATCAATATTACTGAAAATGTCGAAAGTCCTAAGACCACAAGGCCTATTGGCTCTTGGTTTTCTGTCGTCAGTCTCTGTGTGCCTATTTTGTAGAATGGCGTCATACGCGGGATGATATGGCTTGGCACTGAGTGCAGCCATATATCGCAGAAAAATATATATATATATAAATAGTAAGTGAATATAAAACCGAAAAGTGTTAAAAATTTCATTGTTGGGTACGGTATCTTTATTTTTAGCATTGTTTATAAGGAAATTAAGTTCCCGCTTTACGAATTCTCGCTTTATGGACGAGTTTAAGACCAATTAATTTGATTCCTATCTGTAGTACTATATACAGAGATGACAAACCAACTTATTACATTAAGTAAGCTTGATGAAAAGAAATTTAAAAAGAACGAATGACCATCTAGAAGAAACTACTATTTAATAGTGCAATTTGGGTTTCAGAAAATACTCTCAACAATAGCTCAACTAGCTCGACTTCAAACCCGCAGGGGAGGTAATAGTCGAATAGAAAAGGTTTTTAATACTGTCTGGCATAAAAGGCAAATTTTTAAATTAATACAAATGAAATTCCCGGTGTATTTTATACACCTAATTAGTTCCGCAGGAATCAATTCTACGCTACATTCTGTTTTGTATTTAAGTACATACATGAAATACTAAAACTGAAAAATATAAATAAACGTAGTTGGTTATCGACGAGTGGATATAATGATGGAAAAAGTTAGGAAAAAGTTTTAAAATTAAATAAAACAAAACATGTAAGTACGTTTCGTGTTTAATAAGTCAACACATCCCCAGCCCGTGACTTAGTCGTGCGACTACGTGCGTTTATTTAAAATCTGCGACTTGATACCAGGAGGCTCGGATTTTTGTGCGTACGACGCATTACTTTGTGTAGTTTTTTTTTTTTTTAATTCTTTTGTGCATTGACAGCTGTCACTGTCAAATAGATCGGACATATTTCTGTCGATCTCTCAGTGTTTATAGTCAAATTAGTGGGTTATATAATCCAATATATATTATAATAGTTAATAAGTGAACTTTTCTTTGTTTATTAATCATATTTACTGTAGTGCAAGTATTTTAGTGCAATAATAATTTTTTGTGTAAAACATGGAAGAAAGTAGCGGGGGTGGAGAACCCCCGGACATCTCCCTAAGTCTCTCTGACACAACAAGATCTTTCCTCGAAGCTATGGAGGTGGTTCACCAAAGTTCGTTCTTGTACGAACATAATTCACAAACGGAGCAATGTGGTAATGACAACAATGAAATGAAATCTGGACAGAAACGTAGAAATGTAAATAATGGTAACAATTCTATCGTTCAGACTAAGAAAATAAACATAACAGATTCAGCTACCGTTAATGGGCCTATTAATACCGAAAAACCGATTTCTTCAGCTACAAATACTGTAGACGTCCCTACTACGTTACATATGGAATCATCTCAAAATAGTAATAAAAACGCGTATGAATTTAATAAAAACAACAGGTATGAAAAAGTCGATAAAGGTCCATTCTTTATGTTAATTGAAAGTACTAATACCGATAGTAACATCGGTCTATTGCACCATATGAGCCTTGGTAAATTACTTATTAATACATTTAAGCTGAACAACAAAGACTTAATAAACATTACAAAAATGGGCCGCAACAGAATAAAACTGGAGTTAAGTGATCCAAAATTAATCAACACAATTTTGGATTCACATATTTTACAAAAAAATAACCTAAGAGGATATATTCCTGAAACCATTCTATTCCGAAAAGCGGTTATTAGAAACGTAGACCCTTCTTTAACTACAGAGGAAATATCAGAAGTTATTGAATCTAATATTGTAATCTCTAACATACGACGAATGACAAGGAAACTTGATAGATAATAAATACCGCAACAATTGTACTAACCTTTAAAGGACAAACACTGCCAGATTTTGTTGCTATATATGGTGCAAAATGTAAAGTTTTACCGTATATTTACATTGTTACGCAATGTTCCAATTGCTTACGATTTGGTCATATTAGTCGGCAATGCAAAAGCGGCACTCGCTGCCCAAAATGTGGCGAAAACCACGATCTAAATCAATGTGGAAAAGCTGATTGTGAATTATATTGTATTAATTGCAAAGGTTCCCATGCAGCTACGCACAAAATATGTCCGGTATTCTCTGAACAGAAATTAATTAAAAAATATATGGCATATAATAACGTCGGCTTTAGGGAAGCCAAATCCCAATATAGATCGTTCGCACAAGTGACAGCTAATTCCTCCACCATCAGCTCTAAAGATTTTCCGTCACTGTCTAATAAATATGAAACCCTAGCAACATTAAACGATCAAGATGATCCGGACATTGTTGCCAATCCGGCTTGGTTTTCCAAACCTCGCAGTCCTTTTGCTTCACGTATTTCGTCATCTTTTATGGAAAAACCTAAGACTTCTTATAGGGCTCCTTCTAGTACAGTACCGATCCGTAGGGAAATCCCAAGAAATCCATATCCCCCACAACCTCATTTACTTAATAAAAATACTTCTACAAAAGTCACTTTTGTAGAAAACTCAGACAAAGAGGAAAATATCTCGTTTCCGGACGTTGAAACAGCAATTTTTTCGATTTATTCGTTAATTAAAAATATTATTTATGATAAACAAGGAGCCTCGATTAGCTTTGATCAAATCATGGACTGCTTTCGTTCTTCTCTTCTTAAAAAATAAAAATGGACCATTTTCAAATCATTCAATGGAATGTTCGTTCTATCAAAGCAAACAAAAATTTTTTACAAACCGTTCTATCTTCTCATAAAATTCATTGTGCCTTACTGTCAGAAACTTGGCTAAAACCAACTGAATTTTTTAAAATATCTGGATATAATATTATTCGTTGTGACCGTCCAGATGGATATGGTGGAAGCTGTATACTTATTAAATCAGGTATTCCTTTTCAGTCATTATCATTAAAAAACACTCCTAATTACCTACAAATTTGTGCTGCTAAGTTATTTGTTGATAATAAATGGGTAACAATAGTTTCCTTATATTGTCAACCTAACCACCGTATTTCCAAAGATAAATGGTTTGAAATCTTTTCTAATATACATGGATCTATGATTATCGGAGGAGATTTTAACGCTCATCACTGTACATGGGGTTGTGAGATTGACAATATTGAAGGCAAAGAAATTCTTGAGGCAGTAAATGATCTTTCTTATACGCTATTGAACGATGGGTCCCCCACACTAATGACTAATCCAGGTCAACGCAAATCGGCTATAGATTTAACCTTGTGCACTTCTAACTTAGCAACGGATCTTCTGTGGACCACAATCAAAGACACTATGGGCTCCAATCACTTCCCAATAAAAATTGTGTATAATTGTACAATAAATAACACAATTAAAATTTTCCCCAGTTCTTCTTGGGATATAAAAAACGCTGATTGGTCATTATATTACCTTCAGTCAAAAACTTTGGCCGAAACTATCAACTACGAGCAATTTAATACTCTAGAAGTAGATGAAAAATATAAAATTTTCATGGACCTGGTAAATTGTAGTGCGTCAGAAAGCATTCCCGAAAATTATCCAAAGCAAGTTTACTCTTTTAAATGCCGTCCCTGGTGGGACAATGAATGTAGAATACAATCCATTGCCACAAAAAATGCTTTCCAAAATTTCAAAAACAATTCTAATGTCGAAAACTACATTTTATGTAAAAGAAATATCGCAAAAGCTCGTTTTCTGTACAAACAGAAAAAGAGAAATTGTTGGCAAACATTTTGCACTTCTATAAATCTTAAAACTTCTCTCTCAGATGTATGGAAGAAAATTAAAATTATTAAAAAGGGCCTCTCCGACAAGGTGTCCTTATATCCTTTAAATTCTAACTGGTTATCCGATTTTTTCTTCAATCTGACACCTGCATCTTGTCAAGAAAACATATCCTTTAACAGTAACATCATCGAAAACCCTCACTTGGATTCTCCCTTTTCGCTTACTGAGCTATATCATAGCTTAAAACAAACTAAAAATTCTTCTCCAGGTTTTGATAATGTTCACTATCCAATGTTGCATAATCTCGGTGCCAAGGCAAAAATTCTTCTTCTAAATATTTTCAATGACATTTGGCTCAACAGTAAACAAATTCCAGAATGGTCTATTCAATACATTATTCCAATATTGAAGCCCAACAAAGATCCAAACACTGCTTCTTCATATCGACCTATATCGTTATTCTCCTGCATTACCAAAACTTATGAGAGACTTATAAAAACTCGATTAGAATGGTGGCTGGAACACAATCGATCTCTTCCTCATTATCAATATGGATTTAAACGTGGACGTTCAACAATGGACAATTTATCTACTTTAATTTGTGATATTTATACAAGCAATACCAACAATGCTTATCTAACTGCGTCATTTATGGATATAGTAGGAGCTTTTGACAATGTTTCTGTCAAAATTTTGTATAAAAAAATGACAACCATTGGTATACCCACTTTAATGACAAACTCAATTATCAATCTTATAATGAGTAGAGAAGTCTTCGTAAAATATCAAGGTAACATATTAGGTCCTAGAAAAACTAACATAGGATTACCGCAAGGTTTAGTCCTTTCGCCTATTCTTTTTAACATATACACATACGATTTACAATATATCTTCAGCCCCAATATCAAAATCATACAATTTGCAGACGACATTTGTGTATATGTTACCTGTTTAAGTTATTTGTTATGCATATCAGAATTGAACAACGCAATAAAACAATTCAATAACTGGTGCCTTATGCACGGATTTTCTCTGTCTCCAAATAAGACATGTGTTTCGGTATTCACAAGACACCGATTTCAGATTCCACCTTACGTTATTTTGGATCAACAGCAGTATCATATCCTACCGGTCGTAAAATTCCTAGGTCTAAATATAGACTGCAAATTAACCTGGAGAGCCCATGTTAGGTATATAATTAAAAAATGCGAGTCTAGGTTAAATGTTTTACGAGCTATTACTAATTTCTCATGGGGAGCTGACCCAAAAACAATGCTTATACTATATAATAATCTTATACTATCCATAATTGACTACGGTTCGTTCTTATATGGTGATGCGTCCGTAAATGTCTTAAACCCTTTGAATACAATCCAAAACAAGGCGGCGAGATTTGCATTGGGTGCAATGCGTTCCACGCCAACAAATGCCTTATTAGCCGAGGCCCAATTAATTCCTTTACATCTGAGACGTAAAATTTTGTCGTTCAAATTCCTATTTCCACGCGTCCTTTCAAATTCAATTATACCTGTATCAAAATTAGCTTCCAGTATTCTTACATCTTCTTATTGGAAGAGTAAACCAACTCCAATCTTAATCGAAAGCTTCTTACATATCGTCGATGTGATTTCTCCACAACAGAGGCATCCCATTCTTCCTTGCTTCCAGGCTGATTATTCATATTCGCTTCCTAATAATTATTTCATTCATGATATTATGTTACCTAGCAACAATGAGCTTTTCCTTAAAAAGGTTGAAGAGAAGTGGCCAAATAGTTATCATCTATATACTGACGCTTCTAAAACGGTCAAAGGAACTGGTTGTTCATTTCTGGATCCTATGAAAAAACATTTTCAAAAAATTAAACTTCCTGACTACTACTCTATTTATTTTGCTGAAATGATTGCAATAAAATTATGCCTAGAATATATACAAAATAATTTGAGAAATCATAATAGATATATAATCTTTACAGACAGCAAAAGTACAGTACAAAAATTAAAATATCCCAAGATCTTGCATAAAAATTCTATCTTAATCTACGATATCATTCAAATTATTCATCTTCTCAAGGATCTAAATGTTACAATCAAGATAATTTGGATCAAAGGACACTCCAACATCATCTTCAACGAAGAGGTAGACATTTTGGCAAAAGAAGCCATAATTACAGGAATGCCTTTGGACATTCCTATTGAAATAACTGACGCCTATAGTTTATACACTAAATTCATCAGAAACTCATGGAATGAAGAATACCGAACCAGCTTGACATCAAAGGGTTCCTTTTATGGTTCCCTTCAACCAAATATTCCTTCTTCCAGATGGTTTACTTCGGACATGAACAGAAAGTTTATCACTACGATATGCAGAATGCGCTTTAATCACACAAAAGTCAAACAACATCTTCACAGACTAAATTTGATCCGAACAGCGGCTTGCACCTGCGATCCAAATATTATACAAGATGTGAACCATTTAATATTTGCGTGTCCGAAGTATAATAGAAATTCTATGTTTAGTCAACTAAGTCAACAAAATCTTATTTTCCCTACCTCTATAAAGTGTATTCTTTTTACTAATAACATCAATCTTTTCAAAATTATTTATGAATTTATAAATTTTAACAATATACAAATATAGTTAGTAAATAAGATAGATATTGTGTATTAATAGGATACTTGTATTATTTTATATTTTTATAACATTATTTACTTATATATTATACCTTTTATAATTGTATACTTATCTGGTTAATAATCAATGTAATTAAGACCAATAAATTCTAATTTAATTAATTAATAATTCTTTTGTGAGTAACCATGGACACGGAAAAATTTATTCTTTTAATGTAAGAAAGATAGTGTTTGTGGAGCCAGAAGACCTTGCTTCAAATTAAATGGTGAAACTCGCCATGCTATTCTCGCTTCAAGAATATCTGGTTTACCCGTTCCGTTCTTCTTGAACGTTTTCTTCTTCGCCTTATCAACAAACTACTACTTTCAACTAGGTAAAACAACCCATTCATCTTTTCAAAATATTCGAACACAAAAAAAAGGTACAAATACGAAAAAATTTAATCAAAATTCATGGCAACCACAACACAACAACCACCTGTGAAGGACAAACGACTCCGACAAGTGTGCTCCAATGTGAGAGCTAAGTCGTACGATTAAGTAGACGATAGTCGTCCATAGTCAGACAACCGGCGCAGCGTAGTGGTAACACACGTGCCCTCCTAAGATCTCGGGTTCAAATACCATTGTCCTAAAAAACGTTAAAAAAATACATTCAACTGGGCATTAGAGCTGTATTCTGAATAATATTCAGTTTTTTGAGAATATGAGGTTTGGCTGTTCCATAAATTGCGCTATTAGTCAATTTTATTTTAACATATAAATTTTGTTAAGAAACTACAAAAGGCACAATGTAACTACCATATTTAAGAAATAAACACACTGAAAGTTAAATCTATACTTTTCCCAGTATCAGTATCATTTGAATAAGTCATTTCATTTAGTTTTGATCGAACTATACCTCTGATAACAATGCCCGACTCTCCTACTACTTTTTCCTACTTCCTACTACTTAAGTTATATTGATAAAATTTATTGATTAAAGTTGCTTATTTTTCCACCTATTTCTCCAAAACTATGCGTAGTTCTTAAAAATATCATAAAATAATGAAGAAAGTATAAAAAACACAGTTTGTAAGAAACTATTGAAAATGGCATCATAGCCGAAATACGTATCGAGTATTAAAGAATTTGTGAAACTTAACCTAGTGTTTTTATTTTTATATTTCTATAAAAAACACAGTTTATGCAAACAATATAAAAATAAATAAAGAAAAAATGTAGAAACGAGAAAGAAGCATTTTTTAAATATTTTTTTATGTTCATTCATTTGTTATTTGTGTGTTATTAAAAATATTTTTCCGTAATGAAGTGTGAATTCACCCCACATACAAAACATATTTACATAAAACATAATTAAGCGCATGTAATACACAGTGCATGTAAGCCTTGTCATATTTGAATACGCTTCATAAATTACCTATATTCTCTTTCTCCCATATCTCAATTTCAACAGCAGAAACAAGGTTTTAATATTACTGATTTATACATTTATACCGGAAATGTGAAAAAAAATATATTTTTAATTATTCAAAGAATTATAATTTCAATTTTTTTTATAGCAATCTAGATAGAATGAAATTTACTGAAAGAGAGTAAGATTCAGAACAGTGTTATTGTATTTAATATAATCATATGGTGATGAAGATGTTTTGATTTCCCTCATGGGACACCCATGGTGGCATTTCGTGGAATAATCAGGAAACTTGTAGTAAGTTATATCCATGGAAATCATAGAACAATTGGAAAGTCTCTAGAAAAACATGAAATATTGTAATAATAGAACTGAGTTTACTGAATAGGCGAGTATACAGACAGGCTGTGCTACCGGGCGAATAGTGTTGTTACAGTCTGTTCCAAACGGTTAAGCGGAACTAGATTTTGCAATCTAGTTACTTTCATCGTTTAAATCGTGCATTGCGGCCGTTTTGTTTAAGCTTTGTAAATCATACTTACAATAAACATTTTTTGGTTAAGGTTAATATCATTTTAAAATGTCATTTTCTTTATATTTTGATTTTTTGTGTCATTCTTAATACAAATTTCCCATTTATTTATTTTTTTGTCATTAAAATATAAAAAAAAAATTTAATTTTGACATTTGTCATTCGTTTCCATGGTTTCATTGTTGGAATTTTAAATTTTGACATCCCAACGTGAAAAATGACATAACCCAAGCAAGGTCCCTTCTCGTGACAACCTAAAAGAACTAAATTCCCATTTAGTTCCGCTTAACCGTTTGGAACAGACTGTAGTATTCCGTATTCTGCAAAAATATAAGTGTAATTTTTAAGTGTAAATAAATTTTACCTACTGAGAAATTCTGCGTTTTAATAATAATATATATATACAGCTTACAGCCATTGGGTTTGTTTAAGATATTTTGTTCGAATTTTATAGCAGTTTTTGTAAAACAATCTTCTTAACCCCAGCCATTTTTAAGATGGGCTTTATTAAAGAGCAGCGTATTGGTGTGAAATTTTGTTTCAAATTTTGAAAGACGACGACAAAACTACTTAAGTTTTTGAAAACAACTTCAACCCGTCAAGCTAAGAATTTCACGTTCTCGTTCCACACCACTGGTCTACGAAGGCAAGTGAGTATGTATATGATATTAATATTGACTAGTTGTGATCGATTGATTGTTCCTCAGGTTGACAGGTTCAATTCCCAGTCAAGCAATATTTTGATATTTACTTTCTACGTAATAAATTATTAAAATATCCTTAAATATCAACTCCTCAGACACCTCGATACCTTCGGTTAAAAGAGGTTCTTGATGATGTATGTATGTAATATATACATAATCAACCCTTGATATTGTTTAGAGGTTTATTGCCCCTAAGAGGATCCTACATTGAATACGCAAAGAAATCACTGTAGGTATTTGTAAATAATTCGTAAATTCGTTGCGAGTCTAGACAAAATAATGCAACAGAATCAAGAAATAATATTTAATCTTTACATAAATTTTAGATTGATTTTAAGCAATTGCATGGTATGGCCAAAAACTGCAAAAGCGAGATTTTTACATATTTAATAATTAGACAGATTTTACTCAGTATATTCAATCGATCAAAATCTATTAAAAATGTATGTGTAGATCATACATTATTTGTTGATTTTGTTCTATTATTTTTTATAAATACACAACCCTTAAATTATTTACAAGTATAGTGATTTCCTTGCATGTACAATATAGGAGCATCTGAAGAGAAATATGACTATTTATTCTTATTTGAATATAATTCTTATAAGATGAATAACATTGAAAGGAAATACATTTATGAAATTGGTATATCAAATCGATATCATCTGTCAGAGGACAATTCAATTATGTTAAACGCAGAACCAAATTTCTCTAACCACCATCCCTATCGTTATGATCCAATTTTTTTCGTAAGTATTCTACTGGGTGATGCCGTACCGCATACAAAATTGCTCACATATTGGCTAGGATTTTCCGGCGGCAAACGAATCGATAAGACCATCTCCTGAGTTCTATTGAGTTTAAAGATCGGGGTAGGCTTTATATGCTTGTCAACTAAATGGTCCTTCAGGGTGAAGAAAAATGCATCAATATCGGAGATATTATTCAAATATTGTAATTGGTATATGAATATGACAGTATTGTATTTCGTAACTTTTGAGAAAAAGACTACAACCATTGTTAATCTGTTATATTATCGATACTAGTATTTTAAAGCTCGAAACTTTTTGTTTTGGGGTCACCTCATACAAATTGTAGTAACATAATTCTAGAATTCGAATTTGGTAATAAAAACCAATATATTTAATTGACAAGTTCTAGTATAAGTCACAGTTGTCATGAAAAACACTCAGAAAGAATTATTTGTTCTTTCTTAAATTTTGTTTCTAAGCTTAAGCCTGCCTTGTTAATAACATTATTTTATTCATCAATCATATAATGGAAGCTATATTGCACGATGACCCATAGGCGAGGGTTGTAATCATCCGAGTGTAATAAAGCCATTATAAGCCAGTCAAATACAACATTTTATCAACAACTATATAGTTATATCATTTAAAAAAAAATCAGCTGTGGCCACCACAGGACCGACCGCCATCACAAAGTAAATGTATAAAATACATTTTAGTAGCAGAGTAAAAATAACTTGGCCTAATATTTTCTAACAAAGATATTATTTATCTAGACCATGGAAACGTTACATATAAGTATGAAAAAATTGGTTTATAAAAAATTTCGAAAAATTTTTCAAAATTTTTTCGTTTCATCAAAAAATTTTGTTAGTTATTGTTTTTATATTTTACAACTTTTGTAAAATAATTTTTTTTGAAATTATTTTCTGTTAAATATTCGCAATAAACTTAAAATCGACACGATTAAACTCCCATTTTTAGTCGACCGATTTTTACCAAAAGTTAATCAACTCGTGCCATTGATGTCAAATTCTTAAATATGGAGTTTCATAAAAATCTTTTTAGCCGAACTTGCTCTGCACTTGTACACAGACAGACAGACGGACGGACAGACGGACGGACGGACGGACGGACGGACGGACCGACGTACAGACGGACGGACGGACAGACGGACAGATGGACGGACGGACAGACGGACGGACGGACGGACGGACCGACGGACAGACAGACAGACGGACAGACGGACAGACGGACTGACGGACAGATGGACAGACGGACTGACAAACAGACAGCCTAAAAATAGTCAAAACGTTCGGGATGATCACAATACCTCCCTTATATATATGTTGGTTATCGGTAATTAGTATATTTAATTTAAAAACACCGAAATTTTGATCGTCAATTGTTTCAACTTACTAAACAGAACCTACATCATCAATATGGCTACCGAACCATCAGCTGATTGTAACGTACAATAATATATTTTAAATAACAATTATAAATAATATTCTAGTTATAAATATGGACGGTGTGAGGCGCAAATAGTTACCATTGCTAAGCTCCAAACATTTTAACGAACTAACTTAATAAATAAAAACTTACAATGTGAAAAAACGTTCATTATCAACGGATGAGCACGCATGCGTGTCATATTTTACACTGCGTGCATCATGAGCAGCTGTATGCATTTACAGTTGGACACAAAATGCCTTTATTATTTGATGGTCGTAGATAGAATAGAATTTGATTTAACAAGCATATAATGTGGGTTATATTTCATGAGGATGAAGATTACCAACCAAGCCGTAGGCGAGGGTCGTATTCATCCGAGTGAAATATAGCCATTATATGCCAGTCAAATACAATATTTTATCAACAACCAAATAGTTTTATCACCAAAAAATTAGTTACTTTAATTTAAAAGCACAGAAATTCTGAGCGTCAACTGTTTAATTTTAGAATCTACGTCACAAGATTGTTAAACGATTGTTAACCGTTTTTTTAACAATGTTACAATAGTTATTGTTTAATAGTATATTATTATATGAGCGATTATGACAGCCATTAATAATGGCCATAATCGCGAATGTAATACTATACTTTTTCCACACCTATTAACACCTTGACTGCCAAGGTAAGATTCAGGATTCTTGTCTCAGAAGTCAATTTGATATAGCCATATTATTTTATTAAGTCAATGTACTACAAGTAATCTCGTATTCGAAGTCCTGGGCAAGAACACTAACTACGATAAAACTAGTAATTGGTAGTCAACGTGTTAAACAAATAAATTAGACTCTAAATTGATAATTTTAATGGAAGTGATAGCGTCATTCATGTTACCTGTTACCACGGCAGTTTTGGCCCCTCCCAATGCCATTGTCAAATATGATTGGATCAGCGAGAGTGAATTATGGAAATGTAGGTTGGTGATTGGTCGTCAACAGTGAATTATGAAACCATAATTCACTGTAGTTATTTATGGGTACTATTTTTCACGAAAAAAAGTGCTAATAATTGTAATATAATTAAATAGGTGCGGAAAAAAATATTTTGACTGTTTTATTTATTAACATAGAAATATAATTCTAGTTATAAAGATAGGCTGTGTGAGGTGTAAATAGTCATCACTGTCAGCAGTCCGCAGTTCCAAGCTCAGGCTCCAAACATTTTAACTAACTCACTTACTAAAAACTTACAGTGTAAAAAAACGTTAATTTTTCCAGGTGGCAACGCAAGCGCATCACTATCTTACACTTGTTGCACTATGAATAGCATTATGTATTTACAGCTGAACACAATGCATTTATTATTTGATGGTCGTAGATAAATAATTTTATCTTGCATAATAGTTTTGTTTGCCATTAAAAATATTCTATTTGATGAAAAGAAATAGAATATACTTATTTAATGAAAACTAAGCATAAGAAATTAAAACTACCTGTTTCCTTAATAAAAATTATCTTATAAAAAAAATTAAATTAATATATACCCACTCCTCTCCGTAAACGAAATATTTTTTCGAAATGGATCCCCCGGACCAAATTTATATGTGCACGCCAGTTTTGTATCAGAATTATATCTAGAATTATACGGTTGAGCCCCCCTCTTAAAAGTTCAATATGTGTGTTGCGTTTTCTCGTTATCAACTTCTTTTAAAACTGCGTTTGTTGTAAAAAGTAAATGGTTATAATTTATGTCTGTTCTTCGTGACTTCTTACATTTAATGTAAAAATTTAACAAGAATACATTTACACGAATACTTTTCTAACTTGTTCTTCCATGTGAAGCTTACGTCTCTACTTATAAAAGTTAAGTTGTGACATTTTTATTTACATAATCAATATTTATATTTCAATAAACTCCGGAACAACATCTGTCGACAGTAATCTCGAAACAGGAAACAAGATGAATCAAATATAAACGTTTCATTGTTTTCAGAAGAGAGAAGTTTTATAAATAAATAATTTGAAATATGGTAATCTCTATTATATATACTTCCGTTCATGGACGATCAGACGCAATGTAAAATAAAAGAAAACTCTAAACTATATTTAAAATAACTTATAATTACAATTCATCTGGTTCATTGTATGTAGTATGTCCATAGAAGTCTTTTTAAGGACTGGTATTACTCTTTTTCATGAAAGAGACAACAAACGAAAATTTGTGAAATAATTGGGTGGATTACACATCCGAATTACGTCAAGGGAATGAATTATGACGATTGTGTAATACTCCACGATAAAAACAAGATATGACACAACTATGATAAAAAACTAAGAGACTCTTAAAAACAACGAAAATGTCTACTTTATGGAAGATCCATGGAAAAATATTACTAGATTGAGAAAGAAGCGAAAATATTATAAAAAAAATGTTGAAAATATTAATGAAAATAATGAAATAAACATTCAAATATATATTTTTTATTTTCCCTAGACCTTGTGGTGTTTCGGGTATTCATTTCTTTGTTCTTCTATCAGTGTCCCTTTCTTTCTTCCTATTCTCCTTCCGGTTTCCTTCTTCAATATCTTTCCTTTTTACCTGCAGTTCTCTGGCCCATCTTTCTCACTTGCCTTCCTCATTCAGCAGTTCCTTTAATTCTTTCTCCCAGACTGCAATTTCTCTGCATCTCTTCGCTAAATGCTCCAAGGTTTCCTCTTCTTCCTTCCATTCTACAGAGCCTGCCCTCTGGCTTTGACCAGTACCTGTTGTATCTCTCTTTGTTGCCGCATCTTAATCTCGCTATTCACCTGACTCCGACCCCCAATCTTCCTTTTTTCCCCTTCAAGTATCTCGGTATTCCGATCACTCTTTACACACTCAGCAATTTGTCTTTTCTGTCTGTTCTTTCCTGTTCCTGTACCTCCACCTCCTTATCCCTCGTTCTTAATTCTTCTACTATATCTGTTCCTCCGTTTCTCTTTCTCTCTGCTTCTTTTTTGTCCATTCCACACCTCCATAAGTACTCTTTTCTTATCTCTCGCCATGCCGACAATTTGCCTTCCTTGATTCTTTCTTCCCATCATTCCCTTATTATTTTTCTATTCTCTTCCCTTCTGACTTTCTTCTCTTATTTCATGCCCTCGCTCCGGCACCCACTCTTAGCTTTTTCTCTTAATTTCCTCTCTCACAATATAACCTGGTGTCGTTCTGTCTACCCCAATATCCATCTCATGTAACCCTCTTGTACCTTTCCATTATCTCCCATTCCTTCCATTCCAAAATCTCCACTCCGTATATTCGAATATAATGAATGACTGATGAACAGTAAAGATTGCAAGAATTTAGACACGGAAGAAACGAAGTAAAAGCTGAAGGAAATAGGCTTATGGCTAAGATGAACGAAAAAGACACGTCTGCAGTGACCACATTATAAGAGGTATTGATGTTGGATGAACCAGGAAAGTACTATAATGACGACCTAGAAACATTACTGGAAATCAAAGCAGTTACAGAAAGAGTTAGTACTTACTGAAGCAAGTCGTATATTGCTATTTCTGTTCCCTAACATCAATTTACTTTACTGTAATTTACCTTTGCAAATATACAGACTGAAAAATATTGCAGCCATAACAAGAGTTCAAAGATCAGTATTAAGATTGATTTTCAATAATGTTTCTTCAGTAGCAACTCATGATTAATTTATAAGGTATTCAGATCTTCAATAAAAATATACTAAGTCACCAGTAAAGTTCTGCTAACGGAAATATATGGCAAAGTTGTAAAATATTTTCCATAAAAATAACATTAGCTCCGCTAACTGAACTTTTATTGATCCCGTATTGAAGGTAGCGATAGTCATTAGCTAATATTGTTTTCGGTTCGTATTTTGTATAGCTTTATGTATCATTGTGAAATTATTGTATATTCAAATAGGATAAATTGAATCCATTGGATTTGTTTTGATCAGTTCATTTTAATTTGGTTAGTACTAAAAAAAGTTTATTGAATTTTATGATTTCTTTTGTCATTGAAAATTGTTTATTCACAAACAAAATAGTTTGCAATCACGGAATTGTTATCCAACCCGATGCTCGACCACCTCTCTCGAGACTCTTAACACTCGGAAATTGAATATGTTTTTACCTATTTTATATACCAAGAAGTTGGCACTTTTTTCTTAATAAATCTAAGTTTACACTTAGAAGTGCAATCTGTTGGTGTACCTGTCTGAGTATGTAGGTTCCTTTATCTCTCAGTCTGACCGTCCGAGCTGGTCCGTTTCTATAATGGTCTCCACTGACTTTGTATCTATCCATTTATCGACCTATTGGTTTTCCGATTTGTCGATCTGTTCGTAATCTATTTGTCGTTCTGTTGGCAAATCTGTCTGTCTATTGACCAAGTATCTGGTGACCTATTAGTCTGTAAACCTGTCGGTTGGACGAAGTATCGATTTGTCGACAGTTAAACTGTCGGATTGACTCGGATTGAGATAATTTTAGTATTCTTATTTCTTTAATTAAATTTTTAATAACTAATATAAAATTAAATTATACGAGGTGTGTTTGATAAGTCAATGACTTCGAAATTTGTAGTTTACAAAAATGAAACTCATTTTTCAACATAATCATCTTTTAGCTCAGTAAATTTTGCCAAACAATATTTCAACTTATTTAAGCCTTCCATCGCGCTGAGACACATTTAACGCGTTAGTTGATATGATATTTTAATCAAGAACAAGCTCAGGTGCTAAACAAACCAGACAGAGAAGAAATCTGAAATACATAAACGGAAATGGCACTAACTGGGTTATGCTCAAAGAAGAGGGCGATGTCCTAGGATTGCACTAAAATTGAACCCAACAGGCCCATCGGCAGACCATTCATTAACAGGAGACGTACGGGTACCAAGGAAGCCCAATATGCCGGAAAACTTGAAAAGAGCTTAAGATTCTGGCTTGTAATTGAGATGCCTAAAAATTAATGAGGCCGTATGTTCCGTCTAGGAGTTAGAGGAACCAATATATGACATATTTAATGCTGCTTGCATAAATATCACAAATATATAAAACAAAAGTTTTAGAACAAGCAATATAAAAAAATAGAATAAGTACGCAACTGTCTCATTAATACTAATCACAATAATTCCATTTTTTTAATCTGGAGTTAAGTTTGCTTCTATATTAACGACTACCTTAAGAAATACTTAATTTCGCGATTTATGCCCACTACTAATCTACTTTTCACATACTGTTTTCATACCACCATCAAAATTTTATTGCTGGTACCCATGTTCTGGTACCCATGTTCTGGTACCCATGTTCTGGTACCCGTTGGACAGATCGAGGTTTAAACATTTTAGGAAATCGTCTAAACCATTTAAGTTTCGCCGACGATATTCTTTTAATTACTGACAACTTAGGAGGATATAGGACTCCAAATCAATATAAAAAAGACCAGAGTAATGACAAGTTTAATGCTGAGTGGTAATTTGTCAATCGCGGGTAGACCCATTGATAAAGTTTCTCACTACAAATACCTGAGACACGAAATCACTATCTGTCGGGATAACCAAACTATAGAGATAAACAGAAGAATTGGTTTGGGATGGGCAGTCTTTGGAAATCTGAGGTACATTTTAAAAGGTGATCTGCCTCAAGAGAAAGGTATTTGATCAATGTGTCTTACCAGTCTTCACCTATGGTGCTGAGACTCTCACGCTCACACGAAAATCTGCAGAAAAATTACGAGTTACTCAAAGATCGATGGAGAGAGCGATAATTGGCGTCACACTTTTAGATCGAAAAACAAATTTGTGGATCAGACAGCAAACAAACGTTTGTGATATAATTGGAAGAATTTCACGTCTGAAGTGACAGTGGGCAGGCCATGTTGCTAGAGTAAATGATGATAGATGGATCAGGAGAATACTGGAATGGCTGCCTAGAGAAAATATTATAAACCGAGGCCGGCCTCCTACCCGTTGGACGGATGACATTAAGAGACTGGTCGGTAATTGGCTGTAGGTGGCACAGAACAGAGAGGAGTGGAGATGTAAAGGGGAGGCCTGTGTTCAGCAGTGGACGTCAATGGGTGATATATGATGATGATGATGATGATGACCCATGTTCCCCTCCATCCCCTACATGCGGTTGCAGTAGCACAGTGTACGGCAGCAGTACCGACAAAAGATTTTTCAAAAAAAAAATCTTGCTCGTTGCAACCGTAGACCCATTTAGTCCTTCCTTAAATGACTACCTATATCTCTGAATTAATATTCGGGTATATGGAACTTGCTTCAGAGGACACGTTAAGTCGGCGTTCTCGGCTATCGTAAAAAATAGTCGTTAGGTTATGCCAGAGAGCACTAGTTGCGACCTAAACATTTCTGACACCTGGGCATTATGACCTAAGAAATAATAATAAATAGTGTTTCACAACATTTTTAACGTAGCGGAACTCTTATATAAGTACGAAAAATTCAAGGATCTCTACTTTAATTTCAAGTTCGTGGCACCCAAGTTTGTGGTGGAGAACAAGGGCTCTAAATTGTTCATTAATGTCTCTAAACATTTCAGATTGTTTGCATAGACAACAGTTTTGCCAGCATACGCAATTCTTCTACTATTGTCAATAACTGTCAACGATTTATCTAGCAAAAAATATATGCGAGGTGAAAACAAAAAAGTGTAATTTCACAAAACTAACATTTACAAAAGTTCAAAGAGATTTTGGTGTAAATAAAAGAGTTATAATCAACAATTAAAATCATTTTGAAAATAATCTAAAATGGAATGTAATTAACGGCAATAAAACATAAACATTTAGTACAGGTCATAATTTAGTTAATTGGAAAGTGACGAGCTGGCAACGTTTTTTTTACAATAGATTACAATCTAAAAAAATATAAAGAACTTTTCATCATTTTAAAATATATCTGTCAAAAGCAGAAACGTCGTGTTGATGAAGTGGTGCTAAAGTTGCTAATATTTAACCGGACATCAAAGAGAACCAATTATTATGCATTCAACTGGTTCGAGGCTGTTTAAAAGCACAAATTGAATACAAACATGACTAAAAATGTTTCTCAAATTTATAATTGACATGATAATTTTGCCTTTGTATTGTTAAATCGACATGCATTGACATAATTTCTGTAACACATTGTTAACATTTTAATTGTTAATTTTAATTTTGACGAATGTCAACAGACAGTTTTATGATTATTTTTGTCATTTTTATTTAATAAAGTGATGGTTCTTTAAAGAACAAATATAACTTTGTGATACAAAACATGTCCAACACCGTCAAAATATTTATTTGATTATATTTGATTTGATTATAATAAAAAAAATAGCTGTTGAAGAGTTTTGTGTTGAAGTATTTATCAGCATTTGTCATCGGTTTATGAAAAAAATCTATATAAATAAAACTGGCGGCAATGTCGGATTAAAGTTTTTATTGGCCCTAGACCACTGGTTCCCAGCCAATTTTAATCCCAACCCTTTTTAGAATTTTTAAAAATGTTCGCGTCCCCCCATTCTTGTCCGCCATATCTGATCAATAAAATAGAAAATAAAGGGTTTGACAAAATATATTTTAGGACTTATCAAAAGAGATGATATTTTTATTAAGTATTATTTTTTATTTATTTATTTATTTATTTTACATCGGCCTATTTCTGCAACGAGGCTAATCGCCGATGCTAGGGGGCGAGCTCCTACACCTGGATGACGGGTGAATGATTGTGAAAATGGGAGTAATGTAAACATATTATTCTCGCCCGAATAATATCACCAACGAAGGAGGCTCGAACCACCGACCGCCCAGAACAGACTGTTTCTACCAGTCTAAAACCGAACGACTTAATGCGCTCGGCCACTCCGTTGGCTTATTAAGTATTAATTATTCAAAATAAATGTGATGATTGATCTTGCATCTGATTAACAAGTGTTATAATTCTTGGTTGCGTTTTTGTCAAGGCTAATCTCATGTTATCTTGAACATCCAGTTTATTCCTGGCTTTTGTCTTAATTTGCAGAAGAGTTGAAAATCCACTTTCGCAGAGGTAAGTAGAAGCAAATGGAACTAATATTCGAAAAGAAAGAATGGAAACTTAAGGATACTAATGACGCATAGCACACCAAAATTGAGATTATGATTTTCTTGTACCTTTCCTGCTCCTTTCGCAGCTCCAAATATTCATTCAGAACTCCGGGAAATAACGTTGAATTTCAGATTCAAGGGTTTTAAGGTGGTTATTGGTTTCCTCTCTTAGATTATCTACAATTCCCGTCTCCGATTCTTCAATCTTGGTGCAAAGGTATTCAAACATGGCAAAGTTTCCAAGATTTACTTTACGGCGCCAATTTTGCAGCTTTAATACGAACGCCTGGATATTATCTGAAGTGAATAATGTGCGTTTCTTTACCCAGCAGTTTCAAATTTAAATTGTTTAGCTGGTCTAAGATATTAGATAAATAAGCTACACTTTGGATCCAGGTCTCATCATTAAAGTATGACATAAACTCATGTTTTTCTTTTATTTTTAAGATCTGTTTTATTTCGTTTTCAAATCAAAAACTCGGCCAACAACATTTCCTTTTGATAACCAACGAACAGCAGTGTAGAAAAATTTTGTATAGTTCTTTGAACAGACGAGTATTGAGAGCACCAAAGAGTCGAGCACTTATTGCAAAGGCTTTGGAAGAGTCTTGGTAGCAAGGGCAATTTGGTGAATCATGCAGTGTAATCCCTTTGCTTGGGGTGCAAGGTCTTTAACTTTTGACTAAAAGTCCGACCTTGTTCCAAGCAAAGCCCCATCAATAGGTACATGATCCACACAATTTTTTCTATTTTAATTCATTACTCTCAAAGAATGAATTTGACCATGACGTCTTCACTTTTCGTAGTAGTTTTTAGTGCTCTACAAAACAGAAACTCTTGTTTGATGTCCTCCAAGTGAATATATCTCACTAAAACGGACGACCCCCGTGTGAGTCGTGACCTACTGGTTGGGAACCGCTGCCCTAGACTGAATGGATAAAATTGGCTCCTATAGTCAAATGGAAGTGATGAGCAATAAAAACTAAGTGGAATCGAAATGATAAGCAAAAAAAGGATGTCGAATCGGTGATGGGTAAAAAAAGTATAAGAAGTGTGAATTTTCACTCATTTCAGGGTTTTATAGGTATTTAATGAGTGTAAGAAGCCAACATAAAGCTAGATGTCTAAGAATATTTGGTTAAATGGCATAATTTTTTCATTTTCAGTATCGTATTATTCACTATTAACAGTGTTACAGTGTGTACATTATTTGATTTATTAAGTATTTCATTACTATATATGATTTATTCCTTTTTGATGCCTTAAAAACAAAAAACGGAAATAATTCAAACAATATATTGAATCACAACGTATAATAGTAGTCGGAACTTATTAAACACTACACACTATATAAATGAAATCGGTTCTCGGCTGTTAAACATTTTTTTAAAATATTTTTAATATCAAAAAGACATACGCTACCTTAATAAAAAAGCCATAAATAAAAATAATTCATAAAACTGTAATATTTTCCGAAATCGAAATCTGATCATAGATTCCTATCGAACGTTTCCGGTTTAGATCAATGTACATTACTTAGAATTTATTCAGATTTATAGTTCAACCCCGCAAAGGGGTTAAACTAAAATTTAAACTTTTTTTTTAATTTTATTTTTTTTATTTTTAACTAAATTTAAATTGGTAAATTTTAAAAAATTCTTAAAAAATACTTTAGATTAAAAAAGAACTGTTACGTAATTGTAAATATACAAACAGACATACATTTACATACGATGCGGCAAATTGTAGTTATAGCTTGATTCTACAAATACGTTTGTAGCTATTTCGTTCTGTTATGAAAACTACTTATTATTGTACTTAATAGTCTATTTTTGCAGGCATCTTTAATCTGTCGTAGTTTTAAATATAGGTGCTGGGGGTAAAATTGATTAAATTTTCATAAGGAACACGTGTACCGAGTGTCATTCCATTATCATCAAGTATAATATTTTTCAACGTAGATTCTAAACTATAAGCAAGCATGTTGAAAAAGCCTATTCTTGAAACATTTCTACACAAAACTATATAAATATAAAAGTTATTTGAAACCCACAAATATATTTACAAATATCAGAACTTTGTTGACTGATATCTATTATTAAGATTTTGCGCGATAATATTTTTACAACAATTTTTTCTATAATTAAAAATATTCTATTAGATAGATAAAAATTCAGTGCAAAATTTGATGTATAAATTGTTACTAATTTTATTGCAGATGGTTAAGTTGTATAAGAAATTTATAATCTCTTGAGGCCGGTTTCTGAAAGCTTAGTTAACTATAACCAAATAGTTAGAATACGGTTGCTATGGTTCCTTATGGAATAGTTATATTGTAAGCGTAGTTGACCTTAGCTTTACTATGCTTTCAGTAACCGGCCCTTGATGTTATTCGTTCCGTTAAATCACTATTCGTTCTCGACACTTACTAGATATTACCAAAGATTATTTTTTTAATATTTGCTACTACTCGACGCATGAGTTGGCCAAACCTCATAAACAGAGCGCCTTTCGAAATATGCATGCAAACATTTTATGATCTCTAAGATAGCGGCTGGTATACCACAAGATTCCATTATCGGACCTACTCTATTTTCGATCTATATAATCGACTTTCCTCGTGTAAAAAATGTCAATTACTTTTTGTATGCCGATGATACTGCTAACTTTGCACAATCATGGAGAATAGACACGATCATAAATAGACTGCAGTAAGCTACAAAAAAGATGATCAACTACATGAAACGTTGGAAAATAAAAATAAATGAATCTAAAACAGAAACAATTTTTTTCACCAAAAAACGACCGCAAATATCACAGAATATTAAAATACAAGGAGTGGAAATAGAGTGGTCGCCCGTGTTGATTATGTTAAAAATTAAATAAGGTGGCTTAGTAATAATAGAAGAGACATTATTTTGAATATGGCAGATTACTGATATAGATTTTTTATGTTGTAATATGAATTAAAATAAACATTGTATTTTGACTAATAATATTTATTTTACTTCTGTATATCCAATATATTGTTATGGGCCCAGGAGTCCAAAATATTTTGTTCTAAAATCTTCTAGTTTTACAATTAAGCTAAAGATGATTGAAGCAAATGGAACACAAATAATAGAAAAATTGGATAGAAGTAATTTCTGGATATGGAGATACAAAGTAAGATTGTATTTAGAAGCAAAAGATTTGTGGAATGTAATTGTAGAGAATCCACCAGAAAACGAATCCACCAGAGAATGAAATAGATTGGATGAAAAAAGACAAAAGGGCAAGGTGAACTTCATAGTAAAGTATTTGAGCACAAACCAGACTTATTATGTATTGAACCAGAAAACTGCGAAAGGTATATGGAAAAAGCTGGAAGAAATGCACAAAGGAAAAGCAGTAGAAGAAAAATTAAACATTAAAAGGATAATAAACAACATAAAATGGGCCGACGGAGATAATGCTGAATCCTATATAGAAAAAATTCAAAGTTTAATAGAAAGATTGCGTGCATTGGAAGGTGATTGATGATATAGAAGCTGCGTCAATTGCAATTCAAGGCTTGCCTAAACAATATTCGAGAATTGCTACTAGTTTCAATATGAGCGACATTTCTAAAATGTCACTATCGAAAGTCAAGTATGCATTATTGAAAGACGAAGAAATGATGAAAGAGGAATACAAAATAGATGAAACTGCTCACAGAACAAGAATACATGCCAATAAAGACAGCTATCAGAAAACAAATTTTAACAGAAATTGCAATAATAAATGTTTCCGATGTAATGTTTATGGTCACATAGCAAGAAATTGTAAGACATATATTCAAAGTCATCAAAACAATACGTATAAGACCAATAAAAATTTCAATAAGGGAAAGGCAAACGTAAGTTCCGAGTATTGTAAGACGGTATACGCATCAAGAAAAAATAAGAGCTCAGAGAAGATTTCAGAAAATAGTAACTAGATAATAAATTCTGCAGCTATTAGCCATATGACAGGGAAGAAAGAAATATTACAAAACTATAGAACAGAAACAGAAAGAAGCATAGAACTAGCAGATGGAAGCATAAAATGTTCAAACAGTGTTGGTAAAATAAAATTTAAGGTAGGAGGCAAAACAGATGTAAATACTTTTGTAGCAACAGAAGTTTTATTAGTTCCTGGTTAATTTACTGTCAGTAAGAAAATTGAAAAATAATGGTATGTGAATCATGTTCTACAAAGATTTGTGCGAAGGGTATAATGATAGAAATGGTGAATTGATATTAAATGCTGAAAATCGAAATGGGTTATATATATTAAATACAAAAATAATTCGTAATTATGAGAATGTAAGTAGAATTATGGATGAAAATACAATGCTCTGGCATAGAAGATTAGCTCACGCAAATTTAAATTTAATGAAAAAAATTAAAGAACATATGTCAGTTCGAAATGTTGACAGATAATGATATATGTGA
The DNA here is from genome assembly GCA_963971575.1 of Liopterus haemorrhoidalis. Classification (NCBI taxonomy): domain Eukaryota; kingdom Metazoa; phylum Arthropoda; class Insecta; order Coleoptera; family Dytiscidae; genus Liopterus; species Liopterus haemorrhoidalis. The sequence goes on from OZ020611.1 coordinate 59,612,632, forward strand.
AGAATGCATAAAAGGAAAGCATTCAATAAGATTATTTAAATCGATAAATAAGAAACAAAGTTCAGGAATATTAGACCTTATACATGTTAATTTATGTAGGCCAATTCATGTAAAATCCCTCGGAGGAAGCAGATATATGTTGACAATTGTAGACGATTTTAGTAGAATTTTTTTTTGGATTCTTCATGACTAATAAATACGAAACAGCAAATTACTTAATTAAATTTATAACTGAAAGCGAGAGAGAAACTGGAAGAAAACTTAAAAGAGTTAGATCAGACAATGGAGGTGAGTTTATTAATCATAAGTTTTATAATTATGTTCAACGCATCCTGCAGACAGAATAGAAATGCAAAAACACTGAAAATTAAATACGAAGGTTTGTTTATATATTTATTTTTTTTAATTTGGTGTATTATTTCTTTCCCATCCCACTGGTCTTTATGATTTGGTCTAATACGAACTATGTATGGATGTTCTAAATAATCTACAATTTCTTCATCATCGTCTGCTAGCAAATCTTCAAAATCAGAATCCATGATTTCTTTCTTTAAAAATAAATGTAAATTATCTAAAAATATTCAACAATATTTTTTTTTTATTTCAGTGTAAATTAAAGTAGATTACTAAATTATTTTGAATTTATTTTGATATAAGTAATTACACAGTACAATAGTACACATAATGGAAACAGGTGTATGTAATATGTATATAAAATGTAGGTATGTCTAATATGTACATAATACCTGTTATATTATATATTTTACGTAAATATGCTTATATAATGTACATATATTTATCAATAAAATGTTTTTGACACCTATCTTTCATTTCAAAATCTGCCATTTTTATCCAATGGATAACATTTATCAGTACCTACACGGTTCGAATTATTTATCCTATAGATAACTTAGTTACTCTATAGATAAATAATTGGAAATACTCAAAAAAACGCTTATTCCCTTGATAGCAAATTATCCCATAGATAGTCAATTTTATCTATGGTTCGCAATACCGGGCCTTAGTAAAATATAAGAGACTAGGGGCCTCAGCCCGGCTATGCCGGGCTTGTCCCCCTACGTTGACAAAACTCGTCGTTTCGCGACTCGTTTTAATATGATAAGGCATTTTGCTGCACTTGTCGATTATGAATATTTTGGCTGTCACGTGGTTATCGAAGTGACGCATCTCGGGCGCCCCCGCAGAACGTCCACGAAACGTCTGCAAAAATTATTATTATTATTATCATTAGCCTATAACAAACAGGAAGTTCTGAGCAATTTAACGTTGAAATACTTTTCAAATTGGTGACACCCCGGTGAGAGTGTCGTGGCACCCCGGGTGAGAAACACTCATATAGCCAATAACACTCGGGAAGTTCTAATCTATACATACAATGTTCAAAGGATTATCCAAATCGGTTAATTAATTTCCGTTTGTACCATTTAAACGTAACAATAATATTTTATTTCACTATAAAGAATACATGGATTCTGAATAAAATAGAAAATAATTAATAAAATTGTTAAATATTATTGCATAGGATTCACTATTAATTATGTCACTTGGAAATTTAGAAAAACTTTTGAGTAACACTTATAAATGTGAAATTTGCAGATTTTCGTTGTAATAATATATTCGTTGTAGTAATATGTTACGTTATTAAATTTAGTATTTTGTTTAACTATATAAAAAGGTATTTATAATTTTAAATTTTTTTGTAAATATATTATAGTCGATTTTAATTTATATAATCACTAAAATTTCACCTATACTTGTTATAATTCAGTAATATGAAGGAATTGCCCCCTAAATTTGAACTGCGGTAGTTGTTTCGTTGTTCGAAAGAGGCGCTGATGAATATTTTCATTATAATTTTTAAGTTTGTTTGAAATACGTCTTAAAATTAGCATTTTTAATGCAAAAAAAACAGCGGAAGACCTTCATGATGATAAAAAAACACTTTCATCCTATAGTAATCACTTATATAAAGAAATAATATATTAAAATGACATCTGGGTATTTAATACTTCAAGATTTAATACAATTAAAATTACGTGATTACTAAATATCGAATATTATTCTGTCTTATCTATCCTCCTAATACATTGTACTTTATACTTTCGTTAATATAGTTAGTAAAATAGTTAATAACGTACAGTTTCCAGAATTAAAGTAACAAAACTGCTTAACAGATATATCCTCACCCTGAACACTTATTTGAACGTATTCTACAGATAGGTTTAACATTTAAAAACTTCGAACGACCCTTAAAATATATTTTGATAACTCAAAACTGATTCTTACTTTCTTAATTCTTACTTTCTTTTCCGTTTAAAAGATATTATTTTGAATATGACAGATTACTGTTATAGATTTTTTATGTTGTAATATGAACTAAAATAAAGATTGTATTTTGACTAATAATATTTATTTTACTTCGGTACATCCAATAGCTCGTAGTGAAGTACCTAGGTGTGCACCTAGACCAGAGGTTGAACTTCACAGTACATTGCAAGAAGATAAACTGGGAATCCTTTATACTCTATTAAATAAAAAATCGAAGTTAAGTCAGAAAAACAAGATCCTCCTATATAAAGTTGTAGTAAGACCAACATGCATGTACGCCTATCCAGCTTGGAGCAACACTTCGAAACTCAACATCGAAAAATTACAAGTCATTCAAAATAAGTACCTTTGATTAGCCGGAGACTTCTCTAAATATAAACGGATCAGCAAAATGCACGAAGAACTGAAAATAGAATTAATAAAAGACTCTATGTTAAAAACAACGGAAAATTTCTTTGCAAAATGCCCATTCAGTGATTCTTCAATAATACGTGAGATCGAAAACTTAAAAATCGATACCTTACTCTTTAAAAAATATAAACATAAAGTAACGAAACAAATTCTGTTTAATTCGTAAGTTAAGTGAAGTGATACCAACTGATTATCCCAAATGCCTAGTAGGTTTTTAACATTTTTTCCCTACAAATTATATTCCAGCGAACTATATATTTATTAATGCAATAATGTTTAAATTGAATTAGTTTAAGTTGTAAAAATAATTTTGTTTTGTTTTCGATCATTAATTATATATGATATCTAGTTGTAAGCAAATTAAAGCAATAAAAGTATTATTATTATTATTATGGGGTTTGTCAGGTCTTGACAAGCGTCCACTAATCTCAAACCTCAGCAACCTTTTCAGCCGCGTCATACTAGAGACTAGTGGAGCTAAATACACACGACTGCATCCCAAACCCTGGCGATATGCAGCCGCGGAAATTACGCCAGATCCAGTGCCCGCACAATGCGGAGCGACCCGAGCAGCACTGCTTTCTGCATCCTGCAGATCAAAGAGTTGGCAGAAGATCTGCAGACGGGAATGGACTCGATTTCCCTTCGATAGGAGGCTTTCATGCCACCCAAAACACCAACTATCAGGACTACAAGCTTAACTTTATACCTGGGATACAGCTTTCTAAGCTCGGACAAGAGGTCCATATATTTGGACCTCTTTTTCCTCCTCCTTGAGAGAGATATTCTTCTCAGCTGGACTTGAGAATTCGATCACAAACATCTGTTTGGCCTCGATATCCAGGAGGGTTATGTCCAGCCGGACAGTAGTGGCTGTCAGTAACCTCGAGATGGGGAAGGAGTAATTCCAAAAAACTCGGCACTTGGAATTTTCCACCACCGATTCTATGTCAGAAGGGACGTACGGTATAACCGGTATTTGGTCAATACTATAGGCATGTCTAAGATGATAGTAGAGCACGCGGAGAGCAGCATTATGTCGAGACACGTAGCTCGACGCTGCAAGAGATGGACAAGCAGACAGAATGTGCATAATTGTTTCAGGATGGTGGTGGCACAACCTACAGAGTGTGGACTCCGCTATTTGGAATATGCGGGCCCTGTACGCCAAAGTATTTATAACACCATCCTGACACGCTAACACAAAACCTTCTGTTTCCGATCTCAAACTCGCAGACTTAAGAAACGAGAACGTGAGTTCGGTGGACAACTCTAGACTTTTAATATGTTTGAAGAACACAGAGTGCATACTTTTACTCATGTGTTCTTTTGTCAACATGTCTGTCTCGCCTCGTTTCACCGAACCAGTAACTCTGTTGTACTCCTCCCGAGAGAGTTGTACTGCAGCGTTTTCCCTGGCGGGACTCAAGTCTGTCAGGTTAAATCGCGTTGCTGCTCTTCGCGCTGCCTGGTAAAGAAACGCCCCTTTGCCACTAAATTCGTGCTCACTAACGAATTGTAATAGTGGGTCCTGACTTCTGAGGATACTGTTAACTATAACCAGGACGAGTCGATCGTGCAAACACTCCAGATTAAGTAATCCCCGACCCCCATTTTGACGAGGGAGGTAAATGCGCTGCACAGAAGATTTCGGGTGAAGACTTCGGTTGATGTTCATGATCTTTCTGGTTCTTCTGTCGAGATCCTTAAGATCATCAACATTCCATTTCATTACACCAAAAGTGTATGAAATTAATGGGACAGCAAGCATGTTTGTCGCAGCGATCTTGTTTTTGCCAGACAGACATGATCTCCATATCTGCCTAAGACGTGCCATGTACTTGCTGCGAAGGGCCTGCTTAATAAGAGTCCTGGACACCCCTCTCACTGATGCCTTGAAATGTGTAAGACCCTTCGGCATTAAGATGTTTTATAATGCTCCCATCAACCAATTGAACATCTTCACCATTTTCCAAACCTTTTCCTCTGTGTATATGAAAAACAGCGCATTTTTCCAACCCGAATTGCATACCTATCGCGGCAGTGTACTTATTATTATTATTATTATTATTGTTTTTAAAGTTTAATGGCACTTCAGTACAAGACTATTAGTGCCCAAGTCCTATAGTATTACATAATGTGCATAATGGTACATTTATAATTAGTTGTATAAATTGGTGGTTTTTACATAATTCAAAACATTTTTTATTGTGTCATAAGAGTTTTCTAGAGCTTTCTGTAGATGGTCCGGATACTACTTAAATTTTCTGGATACTGCTTAAAGAATATGTACAGATGACATATTGCCTTGATTGGTCTTGTTCAATGTGTTCAAGCGAAAGTAGAATGCCGTAGAGCTCAGCCGTGAAGTTAGTTATTAGGTCTGGAAGGCGATATTTAGTGGTCGAATCTTCTATGAACACTGCTGCTACAGTTTTCTCTTCTGTTCTTGATCCAACCGTATATAAGAATTTATGGTTTTTGTATTTAGTACACATTTATAAAGTATTCTTAATAATGATCTGTTTATTCATATATAACCAAGCATCATTAAAAAAATTATTACGGCTCTAAATTCATTTTGCATAAAATAATTTATTGGGGCATAAATAACTATTGTGGCAAACCTAAACTGGAATGTCAGTTTTTTATGCTAATACATAAACCAAGTTAGATTATTAAAAATTAATAAACGTCATTATAATGTTATTAAACTGCCACAGTTTCGCCAAATTGTGCAATTTAAAATAGAACTTGAAAATTATTCCAATCTGTGAGAGCGTACGTAAACCACATTGGTTTGCCTCATTTCGATTAAAATCATAACATATACGAATATTCCTTCTAGTTTCCAATTACACTCTCTACAATAGAAACCTATAGGAATTTCCACATTTCATGTCAACAATTGTTTACTTAACTATACAAATACGTTTCAACAAATTTGTACGTGAGTACTTGTTAGTTTCCCTGACATAACATGCAAACTACAGTACGTGTTTTCAAACAAAATTCTTATTTTAACAAAAGAAATTATGCATAAATAAAATAAGATTTCTTTGTAGGAATGCTAATAATAAAACCTTTTTGAAATTGTGCTTAATTGCTGTGTTATTTCAGAGTAATGCTTCGTCTAATGAATATTATCTTCTTATTGTGTCAATTAAGAAAATTTCTCTCCAAGAAAGATGATTGAAAGCAAACAGAAAGATTAAAATAAAACATTAAAGTAAATAAAGATTCTTACACCAGTGGCGGCTGGTACGTAAGAGCTGCAGCACCCCAAAATTAAATTAATATAAACACTACAGATCACAGAACACTTCATTCTCGCTTTCTCTCTCTCTCTCTTTCTCTGTCTCTCTCTCTCTCTCTTTCTCTCTCTCTTTCTCTATCTCTTTAATTTCACTAAAATCACTACTGTTGTGCGTCGTACGGAAAACAAATAGTTCGTCCACAAGTTATGATATACAGTGAATCGTACTGCTGCATTTATTTGCAGAATCAACTGATTATTATTGACTCGAGGCGATTGGTATTGAGTGAAGGTGTCGGCGGAATACAAGAAGTCCGAGGGTTACCGTTTAAGTTTTTACAAACGACCACTAGATGGCAATATTGAAACGTGTCATTGCAATATTCGTAAAATTTGACATTTATTATCGTGAATTCAGTGGCAGCTTATAAATTGACCGAGTAGTTTATCAACAGTGAGTGTTAAAAAAAACAAGTTTGTGAAAAAATGGATATTACTGCTGAAGGTTTTCGTTTAAGGTTGAAGGTTTTCGCGAGAAACAATGCAGAAAATGTTGCTCAACATTATGTGTGTGTCAAAGAAATAATGTACATTACCACAAAAATATAATATTATAAAACACTGACAATTATAGCAAAATTATTAATATTAAATACAAAAAAATACAGATATTAAATTTAAATTTAAATAAAACACGTGATCAATAGACCAGCGTGTGTGAACGAAAATGTACAAATTACAGCGCTGATGCGACAACTTACAAAATAGAATTATATGTTACAAAAATAGAAAATAAACAATGAAATTTAGTTAATTTAAAATTGGTATGGACTTACAGAGTGATGGTTTCAGTCATAAATATGTAGAATATTATCTCAACTACATTACGTGGTACTGATATCCCAAAAAACACGTTCCTGGGTCCTCGGATGGTTTCTTGGCAGGTGTTGATGCACAAAAAATTAAATGGTAACAACAAGAGGGTGATATATCACTAAATCGCGATAGATACGCGTGAATTTATAAGAAACTGTTAAATAATTGTTCGACAGACGAAGTACTCTCTGATCAGGCCAGCAGGTGAGTGAATTAGGTGAAAATTAATGTTAAAACCCGCAAGTAGCGGCTCTCAACATTTTATAAAAACACAAAAAGTTTTGTGTTTTAAATTTAATTTAGTAATAAGGGCTTACAGGCGCAACAATAGGAAAGAATCCAGTAAAAGGACACCGGCACAGATATTTTAGTAGTACTCGCTCAGTTACCTTTACTCAAACGTTCCAAATCAACCATGGTATAGGCTATTTCACGATAAGTTGCAGTGACTATCTACTTATGGTCCTAAACATAGTGGGTGGTAATTACAAATAACACTAATCCCTTGTTTGCACCCATTAACTAGTCAGTGATGTATCAGGTATAAATTGCAGATGTTTTAAATTTCTTTTTACTTCGCTTTGAATTTTCTATCAGATAACTTGTGATTTGTGTTAAATAGTTCAGTACGTGTTAGAAAAATGTGGCGTCCTTGGAACGAACAAGTAACTTCTGTGCAAGCAAATGAAGCAGATGACTATGTGACCATGATAGAAGATGATGATATAGTGCAAGATACAATAAAAAAATATCGGGAAAAAACTTGTATATATTTACCTGTAGAAGCTAAAGAAATTGTGGTTAATGTGTATTTATATTTAAGGAACCGCAAAAACAAACAAGCGGCATTAGAAGAGACAAGCAAGGCAACGAAAGTAGCGATGACAACAGTATGGAATATTGTAAATAAATCCATTGATAGGAGAAGAAAACGAAAGGATTCAGGCATATCAAAATGTTTGGATGGTTTCCAGAAAGATGTAATACGGCAAAAAATTTACCAAATGTACACCGAACTAAATGTGCCAACATTGGACATATTGCTCAAAAGATTAATCCAAGATCAGTGTGAAATTAATTGTTCAAAGGTGACCTTATGGCGTGCCCTTAAAAGTATAGGGTTTCAATTTAAAACTTTAAATAAAAAGCAGTTCCTTATGAAGTCAGAGCGATTAAAACTTTTGAGACAAAATTATTTAAAAAACATTAAAAAGTACAGAGAAGATAAAAGGTCAATAATTTATTTAGATGAAACTTGGTACAACACAAATGAAACAAACTCAAAAGGTTGGGTGGATACGTCAAATAAATGTCAAACAAGAGCACCGTCTAATAAAGGTAAACGTATTACGATACTTCATGCAGGTTCTGAAACTGGATGGATACCGAATGCACTATTGCTTTCTGCGAAAAATATCAAAGATTCTAGACTCGACTACCATGACGATATACCACGGCGGAAATGTTCGAAAACTGGTTCGAAAATAAATTACTCCCGAATATACCGGCTAACAGTGTTATTGTTATGGACAATGCAAGTTACCATAGTCGGCAACTAAATAAAGTACCGAATAGTGCAAACAGTAAGAAGGAAATCCAAGACTTTTTATATAAAAATGATATTTACTTTGAAGAAAGTTATAAAAAAAAATTGTTTAATTAAATTATTAAAAACTTATAGTTTTTCTAAAGAATATGTTTGCGATAATATTGCTCAATGCAAAGGACACACAGTCGAATACCTCCATATTATTGTATAATCAATCCTATTGAACAAATGTGGAGTCAGTTAAAGGCGAGAATAAAACGGAATAATGTTTCTCCCACTTTAAACGGCACTGTGATAGAACTTATAAAAAAAGAAGTGGAAAATATCCCTGTAGATGGTTGGAAAAATTGTATAAATCATGTTATTAAAACTTAGGACAGTTATATCCAAATAGAACGTACTAATCATTAATTTAGAGACTGATTCAGAGAATGATTTGGACTTGTAAGATTTTGTTTTTTATCTTAAACATTATTTAATTTAAAATTTATTTTATTGTAATGTTTTAAATACTAATTGTAATGTTTTAAATTTAATTATAAGTTCTATAAATTAATTGTAGTTATAATAAAAATAAAGTTTATTTTGATAATATCTTATGTTTATTTCTTGTTACAATTGTGTCATTACATGGTGTAATGTAATTTATACCTGATACATCTCTGGCTAGTTTATGGGTACAAACAAGGGATTAGAGTTATTTGTAATTACCACCCACTGTGTTTAGGACCATAAGTAGATAGTCACTTCAGCTTATCCTGAAATAGACTATAACTAGTACACGAATCCGACATCCGCGTACTTCTGGGTAGATCGAGCAGTACCCGATATGTGAGTGGAAGAAGACTTCATCAGGCTTGTCGACTAGAGAGTCGAGGATGAGCAGTCCTTGCCCTGGACGAAGGTGCAGCAAAAACTGAGAGTTATATGATTGCAGTGGATAGGACCCATGATGAGAATGAAAGAAGACAGCATGGGAAAAGCTTCTGGGAAGGAAAATTAAACGCACGGTAGGAAGAAGTCCCAAAGAATAAAAGGATCATCTAACCAAAGATAAGTATTGTTATAGAAGATATTGGACCTGACTGGACAGTTAACAGATCAAGATGGAGAACTTATGTGAGCGAGTTCAAAATTCAACCCAAGTGGTCTAGAAGTATAGTAACATAATGGCAGTTTTTTTAATTTTGGACTAAAAATTAATCTGAAAATAGGAGTGGGCCAAAATATTTCATTTATAGAAGATAGCTACAGTTTTAAAGTTTTTGTATCACTATGTATGTATGATTGTTACTTGTCACTAATGATCGTATCAAATATCGTTTACCATGATACAATTTTGAAATTACAAATAACAGTTAAATTTTTAAGTCACATCTAAAGTCGATTTTAAATCGCTTTCAATTTCAAGCCATAAAAGATAATGACCTAACAAAATGCAATTTCCGTAAAACAGTTAATTTTTTTTGTAATGCAGGAAACGGTATCCCGAAAACGTGGTATAAGTTGTCAGATGTAAAGGATTAGTATCCTGGGCCAATATTCCTGTTGTGAATCTGTAATGGGAAACTACAATTGGAATAGCACATGACCAGACTATACGATAATGCAATCTCTTATTATTTTATCCTCGTTGCTGTTTCCTTTCGCTGGTTAAATAAGAATTCTCCTTTCAAATCACGTTTTATAGTATGCATGTTTTGTTGCTGTAGATTAATGCATTGTATTTTCAAACTGTTACAATGTGTTGTAATATTTGAAATAATAGAAGAGAAGTAATAAGACAACTTGCAAAGCATGTACAAGATGGCGAAAGGTAGATAAACCAGTGGCGGATTTTGTTTTGGTTGCAGGTTTGCGCAACTTTTAAAAAGACAATGATAAAAATATTTAATTTTTAATATAATCGTTATAATTTATAATTTACAAACAACACCCAGGGTGTTCCTACCGTAATTCCTACCGTAATATACGCTAGCATGATGGCTTGCATTCAGAATGCAACACAGCACCAACTAAACTGCTTACATTGAAGGCTTGCGCATTAGCGAGACCCTAAAGCAATTTAAGTTTATTTCTATAAAAGATAGCAGGTTGCAGGCCAACTGCAATTTAGTACGTCACAACCGTGTTAAGGCTGCGTATAACCCCAGAGGTTACTAGTTTCTTATACAAAACTAACAATCTGAAATAAAATTAGTATCAATCTATACATCAAATTTTGCACCAAATTTTTATCTATCTAATAGGATATTTTAATTGTAAAAACATTTAATGTAAAAATATTATCGCTCAATAACTTAAAAATAGACATCAGCGATATTGTTCTGTAATTTTTTAAATCAATTTGTGGGCATCGAATAACACTTATATTTATATAGTTTCAAGGTTATTTAGAAATGTTCAAATAATACGTCTTGACATTTTTTTCGACTTTATTACTTATAGTTTAGAGCCTTCGTCGAAAAATATTATACTTGATGATAACGGAATGCCACTTGGTACGCGCATTCTTCACAAAAATTAAAGCATTTTTACCTGTAACACCTATTTTGAAAACCGCGGCAGATTCAAGATGGCGGGAAAAATAGACTACTAAGTAGTTTTCATAATAGAGCAAAATAGCTCGAAACATATTTGTAGAATGAAGCTTTATATACAATTTGCCTCATCGTACGCAAATATGCGTCGATTGGTTTACAAGATGGCGTTTATAATGTAATTTGCTTATTTACAATTACATAACAGTTTTTTCTAGAATTAAAAGTATCCTATTAGATAGATAAAAATTCGCTGCAAATTTAGGTATATAGATTTTTATTAATTTTATTTCCGATTATTAGTTTATTATAAGAAACTATTGAGAACTATAGGGTTGTGCGCCGCCTTAACGTATGAATAGCGTTTTTATTTTCGTAAAAATTAATTCTGTGCAAATTTTAATAACGGAGCCATTTTTTAGTCGATCTCCCACCGATAAAACTGTAATAAAACCATTTGGAAAACCTACTCGAAATTTAAACATGAAGCAATTCTTGAATCCTACCATTTATAATAAACGTACGTAAATTTGTGGTTGTGATATAAAAAAATATTTTTTTTTGTTTCCCTTGTTTGTTATTTGTAGGGGAAGAATAAGACATAATGTTGATGAGTTTGAAAGTTAGTTCATTTTAATTTCAGGTACTTTTGTACAAATAGAATGTTCATCTATAAAACATGACTAGTTAGTAACTTTTAACGTGTGTGGAGTAGTCGTGTCCGTAGATACTAATGGAAGAGGAGGTTGTACGGGTTGCGGACAGCAATGAAAACTAATCAAATCAGCTGACAAGTTTCGAATAAGTTTTATTCTTCATCGGAGCTACAATAGGATAGTTAATATAAGTGTATAACAATAGAATGTAGTGTAAATATAATAAATATATAATATATAACAGCATAATACATTATACATTATACTCTCATTTATGCTGTAATATATTATATATTTATTATAGTTATACTACTTTCTATTGTTATACACTTATATTAATTATCCTATTGTAGCTCCGATGAAGAATAAAACTTATTCGAAACTTGTCAGATGATTTGATTAGTTTTCATTGCTGTCCGCAACCTGTACAACCTCCTCTTCCAACCGTAAATTTTAACGTATAGAACTGAAAATAACTTGTACCTATAAAAGTTGCAGCTTCCATAATTATACTGCACAAGCCACCACTGAGCTTAACGATGTATTTTACATCCATTTACGTTAGTTTATTTTTTAGTCGCCAACTGAAGTGGTCTAAGTATTGTAATGCTATATCAGCACCTGATGAACCTAAATATTATTTAGCGAACGTTGTGTTCCTATATTAAATACATTGTCAGTCGTACGAGTTTTATTTCCTCATTATATATTCGTTGGACATTACATACTTTACATATAATTGTCACTCCGTGAACTTGACCTGAACGACAAGAGACAAAATTTTCTGTTTCACGCCGATCTCGAATTTCCGTGAAAACGACAAATCGATTGTCCCGCCTATAAAATGGGAAATAATACTGTTGACGAGGGTGATCTTTACATTTTTATTGATATTACGACCTACCGAGATCTTACTCAACTCAGACATATTTACTCTCTCCAATTGAATCCAGCAATTTCCGTCGTATATCCTGCCCGTGGTCACCGACATTGTTAATAAACGCACCAAAGTATGCAAACTTAAAGATACACGACGTAGATTGCAGAATTAATTTTCTCAAAATTTCTTTTAGCCAGTCAAGATCCTCTCTGTTCTCATTTTTTTAACCACAGAACTGGACTAAATATCCCAATTACACTCTCACAAACATCCATGCCCTGACCAGGATTCGAAACTGAGACCTTTCTGTTTTGAAATCAGAGCAATTCATCAGCCAGTGATCCAGTCAATCCTCTTCTTTTTTGCAGAATCGCTATATTCCAATTTCCAGCCCTTTCCAGATTCTTCTTCATTTCCTACTCTGAATCTGGTCATGCCTACTTCTCATCATTTTCAAATAAATAAACGCTCTGAGACTGCGTATTGCTTTTTTACCTTATACTTTATCACCAAATGACGGAGACCATGTTTGGCAAAAACAAAATATTCATTATTATTATTTTTTAAATACCAAATATAATTATTTGTCTCTGTTCTGTTACAGGTCCAGTTTATAATATCCAAAAACAGATCTTTGAAATATGATTTAAGCGGTTTGTAACTTGATTATACGGTTCTTGATGGTTTCCAATTTACCCTTCCATACATTTAATTTTAAAATGAATTTATACTCAAATTCATAAGCAACAAAAAAAGTAAAATAAAAAAATGTGTTCTATCTACTAAAAAGGTCATACATTTTATGAATATTTCGACACATTTTTATTTCCCAATAACAAGACGTATTCGTATACCTTGTCTTATTGGCCTCTATATTTTTTTATTTCACTTCTTATATATGTCAGTAAGTTTTATGTATTTTCAACAATCGCAACGTAATATCATAAACACTACCTTACGAACGCCATAACTTATAATATACATATAAAAATTTCATTTCTTTATATTTTGCAGCCATCCATAAATGAGCATTTTCAAGAAACTTGGTGGTTATCTGCACATGGTGTTAATAAAGAACAAAAGAAATAAAACTTCTGGTTTAGGGTTTAAAGTAGGTATATAAACGTTTAAATTGCATTACTTATCTTATAATTCGGTTATAAAATATATTTTTAAATAAAAATTTTATATATTTATTTTCAGAATAAAATAATATTGAATTATAAAATTTATTACGTACTTGGTTAATTACTGTTTTAGTAGTGGTTTTATTGAATTTAAGAAAACCATTATGTTCAGTTAATCTTACTCTTAATAGCGTAAGCGAGCAATGAAAATAGTGGTTCAGTTTTCCGAGTATTTGGCGTTAGGTTTTTGCGGTGTACCATGGACAGTTAGTTAGTTCAACTTTTTGGCGCACAGAAAACAATAATTAATAATCAAAATATCATTGTTCTGCTCACAAAAGCAAAGTTTGGAAGAAACAACAACCATTTAATATGCATTTGAAGCGTAACGAAATAAGAAATTACACTTACTACCCAGGAACAAAATCTATATGTTACGTGGCATAAGTAGGATTGCCAAAACTGTCATTTTCTACTGAAGAATTCGGGTTTGGCTACCATTTTTTGGGTTTTCAATAAATTTCTTCGGGTCAAATTTGATTTGATTGTTTACAAATTCAAATAATAAAAAGATCTTGGTCAAAATTGTAGAACAGCCAACGTTGTTTGAGAATTAAGAAAAAATAGTGTCTAAAGCGATGGCTATTCCAGTAAAGCTTGTGTAAAACAATTTTTTTCTAATTTGGATTTTTTTTTTTTTGAGTGTTGATAGATTAGGAATAAACAATCCCGTAATTCGGGATTGGCGAAGGCAGCGTCAAAAAATATAAGTCGTGTCAAGTAATAGGGTAATTTTGGGTGAAATGGCCAATCATATATGCAAACTGCTATATGCATCCAGTGTGTAAATGTTGCTGCCAGATAGTTAACCGGAATGGAGTTACTTACACAATAATAACTAAAAAAGTGAGTATAGGATTGTCTTAAAGTTACAGATATCTTATATTTTCTTCATACTAGTCAAATACTTTGTTGTGATAGTATTTTTATAACTTTTCGCGCTTTCTTTTTGCTTTTTTTCATAAAGCTTAATAATTGTATGATATTTTAATCTCAACATATTTACCACGACTTCATCTTTCTGCACCATCATCATCTTCACCATCTTTACTGCCTTCACCATGACTTTGTTTTTATTTATATGGCATGCTTATTATGAGAATCGGGTTATTATTGCAATTTTTATTTGGGGTGATATGACCATAGTGTGTTTATGATTTAATTAACGAATTAACTTGATTTTTATTTAAAGATACCATGTACGTGCAAATAGCAAAGTCTAAACGCGGTAATTGGACACAGGAATAATTAACCAAAGCTTTAGGTACAATAAAATATAAAAATATGTCGGTTTATCGTGCTGCATCATAAAGTTGGAGAGCGAAAATTACGGGAACAAATGGCAGCAAGATTGTGCGGGTGTGTCGTAAACTATCACGAAAAATGATTATTACGTGAAACAATCTTGCCCGATCTCTCCCCTGTGTCTCTCGATTGCGTAAAGGAAGAAATCAATGTAGAACCCATGGAATCACATGGGCCTTCACAAGACGTCTCAAAGACATAGATTACTCAGACGATACCTGTTTACTTACACATTACTTACCAAGACATAAGAATTAAATGAAACAAACTGGTCTCACATGCTTTCTTAGTAGATTTGAAGCTTAAAATAAACAAAACTAAATAGATCCGCATTGGCTCAAGGAACCAAAACAAATTGACTGTAGGAAATCAGAAAATAAAGAAAGTAAACAAAATTTGCTACTTGGGTGACATTATAAACAACGGTGGTGGGAACACTAATCAACATTCTCCAGAAAATCTGCAAAGCCTGGCATGAATTCTACCAGCTTATTAACTTATGAAACAACAACCAGTTATCCATCAAATCGAAATTAAGAATTTTCAAGACCAATGTGAAGTCGGTACTTCTGTATGGCTGCGAAAATAAAGAATTATTAACCAAATCTCTTCTAAAATTTAAGTTTTCATCAATCGATGTTTTAGGCGCATTTTATGCGTCAAAGGTAGGAAATTTTAACCAATAGCTAGCTATGGCGCAAAACAAACCAGACAAAGATGAAACTTGAAATACAGAAACGCAAATGGCGCTGTTCGGGCTTCGCCTGCGTAAAAAAGAGAATATTTCCAGGATCCGCTAGAATGGAACCCACAAGATAGTAGAAGCGTCGGAAACATCCATGACCTGGAGACGTACTGTTATCAAGGCAGATCAAGATGCTGGAAAAACTTGGAGTGAGCTTAATATCTTGGCTTGGAATCGAGTCCTATGCTCCACGTAGAAGTTAGAGGAACTAATAAATATATAATTACTATTTAAATGCTTTCTTTTACGTTTCATAATTATATTTTTATTAGCTAGAAAAGACTGAAAAACGTTAATGGAGAACTTTTTAATGACCAGCTTGTAAAAATGATGTCTAATGGTTTTCGGTTAAAGGTGTACAAGGAAGTAAAAGCCTGTAAATGTACTCGCAAGAGTAATAAAATGAAAATACGAAACGAGCTTAAAAACATAAATTACACACACATTAAATTTTTTAAATTAAAGAAATTTAAGGCTGTTAATACATTTTACTGATAAAGAAAATAGTCTTGTAAATGGTAAATAACTTTCTTTAAGGTTTTATAAATTAGCAGTCGTAACTTAAATAAAGATACGACTTGCAATAGTAAGAAAGGTAACCACAAAACTGGTAAATGTTTGGAGAATCAGGGTAATTACGAAAAACATCAAATGTTCAAGTGAACATTTGTGAACATTTGAGTGGACAAGTGTCCACTCCTTTATATTCCCAATAACTACATATACAGCAGACACTAGAGCGATAAAAGAATAGGATAAAAAAGACTAGATCTGATTGAAACGTCTATCGTTGCAATGATATACTGCGAATATCCTGAATTATTCGTCGAAAAAATGTCACCATTTGGAAGATCTAAACATCATAAATCGACTGACCAGGATTTACAAACTTCCTTCGAAACTCGTTAGTCTAAAAGTAGCTGTAGCTTGGTGGTAAAACGGATGACTATGAAGCAAATGGACATGGGTTCAAATCTCGCATTTAATGCTTAAAACGAGTACCGGTTTATACAAGGATAATAGGACTGGTAAAAAGTTGAACACGCTGACTACGTGGCTTTCAGATCTATGGCCAGTGGTCTAGAAATGAAGAACTTTCTTTCTCTTCCTCTTATAAACCTATCTAGGTGTTGGGAACCTATTATTATTAATCATCATAAATCCACTTAGAAGGCTTAAACAACTTCCTTCGACACTTGTTAGCTGATAGTGCTTCCACATCTCCATTACGAAAACATTTGGCTTTTAAGACTCCACATGTGAAACGGATGATATTCCTTATCCGTTAGGAAACTTACAGAATTATATTTCCCGTAATTATTTTTCTGTATTTTTAAACCTAATGGATGTGATATTAAGTTAAAACCATACCAACTATCAACTAGGGCAGCGTCTCTCAAACTGTGCGCCGTAGCGAGGCTACACGGGCGCCGCGAAGACCCAGGACCTTTTTTTGTGTGACCACTTTGTAGTTTAGAAGTGAGAACTTTTTTTTTTTTGGTCATTGCTTTGCAGATTAGAAGTGAGGACTTTTTTTATGTATTGACTTGGGGCCTCGCGAGAAAATTTTATTACATTAAAGGCGCCCGTAACCGAAAAAGTTTGGGAACCATTGAACTAGGGTTTGTTGGGTTAATTGTTTAAGTTTTTAAATTAAGTTATATTTGAAGAAATACAACTAAAATAATTATTTATAAAATTTAACTACTTACGCAATTACATCAAATAATACACTTTTCGTTAGTTATTAATAAGATATTTGAAGAATACCTTTAATGGTATTGAAATAAATATGGAAAAGTTAATTTTATATCAATAATTTACTAAGCTTCTAGTTTATCAATTAGAATTACCTCCCAAGTTCCGGACATAATCATAATAAATGGATGAATCATTATAAATTCAATATATTGCGTCAGTAATATTGAAAGACAGCGATATATTGGTAACTAGAAATTAATAACACAAATAATCAAAGGCTATAGCATATGGTATTGCATATTAATTGCAAACTGACACATGTTTACCACAATGATTAAGTTAAAAGCGTCGCCTACCTCCACCGTTGGTAACCAATCAACAAAAGATGACGTAATTTTGGGCTAAACGAAGGCGTACTGCTCGTTGATATGGGAGCTTTTGGATCGCAGTTTGACCTCTATTATCGTCCGGGATACTGTTTTTTCCTAAATTGTTACTCCTCAAACTGGAGCTAATTGATAATAATAATAATAATAATAATTGTTTATTGATGTTCAGACATTACAGGAATGTTTACATAGGTCATAGTTTACATACATAATCTACAATTTATTGAAATTAAAGAAATGTTCTAATAATTTAATTAAATACAAATATAATAGACATCAGCTGACATAGTGTGTTAATACATATTATAGAACATCAATCTTAGGTTTAGCTACAAATTAATTTTTATTTCCAAAAATTTATCTCACTCAGAAAGACTTAATATTCAAATATTCACAAATACTATAAAAATTATGTATTTTTAATAAAATTTTTAATTCATATTTAAATTTAATGCAAGATAATTTTTTGAAACTAGCAGGTAACTTATTATATAAAACAACACCCATGTAATTAGGATTAGATTTTTCTTTTTCCAGTCTAATTCTATTAACTAGTAACAGATCATTATGCCTGGTATTGTATTCATGAACATCTTTCATCTTATTGAATTTATTTATATTTTCTCTCACGTACAGAAGACAATAATAAATGTACAGGCATGGCAAGGTAAGTAGACCTAGTTTAATAAAAAGTGGTCAACAATGCGTTCTACTTTTGACATTACACATTATTCCCAAGTTGTAATATGTGTGAATCGAAATTTAGATTATGGTCTAAATTTAGTCCTAAAAATTTTATTGATATCAAACCAAAATCTACGTTGTTTTGCCTTAAAGAAAAAATTAGTTTAAGTGACGCAATTTGCTGTTTCACACCGATCTCGGAGTACCTTGGATATAATAATAAGGTCATTCCTCTCGGTAGTTACTAGATTACGGCACGTTCTTCCTCTTCTTATAAAGTTACCCGTTCTCCTGTGTTATGAGCCAGTTTTAAGGTAGTGAAAGTAGAAAGGAGCTCCGGCCATGACTTCAAGTCTCATTTTCATTTTTATATTTGTGTATTTGATGAAGCACAAGAGCATTTATACTGGCAAAAAAATAGTTTTAAGCTCATCATAACAAAGTCTTTTTAAAAAAATAAGCAAGAATAAGCAAAATACAGGAAAACTAAATTTGAGACACTAGAGGTTATTTTTCCAATAAACAATTCACAATAACAAAATAATAGGAATTTTTGCTATAATATATAATATAGGTACAGTCGGAGAATAAATTAAATATAAACTATCTACCTTTTCAAATAAATAGCCATATCTCCTAAAGTTGCTTCAATTTTTAATTTAGATTTTGTACACATACAGAGTGTACCAAATATCTTGTTAAACATGGGGATCTCGAGAACGGTAAGAGATACGAGGTCATTTAAATTAGACTAAAGTCGTCGCATTAAGTGACTATTTTAATGATGACTTTGTTCTCCTTAAAAAATACATAGGTTACTAGATATGAGCGAAAATGTAAGTTTTCCGGTTTTTAATTTTTGCTCATAAGTTCAAAAATTTAAATATTAAGTGATTTTGATGTGCAATTTCTTCAGGGGCTTTTTCATGGTGAATTTATAGAGGTTCTCTTTTTTTTTTTATCGCGTGCCAATTTCAATTTCCGGGGTCAATTTTAATTTTTCATATGGTGCTTTTAACAGATTACGAACGATTATTTTGATAGACAAAATACATTTTTCTTAATTTTTCAAATTATTTACGAAAATAAAATAGGACTTTTTTATAAGGTTGAATAGCAGAAAAAGCTCTATTCAAAATTGTAATAACTTACTATAAGCTCTATATGAAAAATTAAAATTGATCCCTACAATTGAAAACAGTACGCGATAAAAAAAAAAAAAATGAGAACCTCTGTAAATTCACCATGAAAAAGAGCCTCAAGAAAGTTCTTTTTCTTCCTTCTTCCTCAGTCTGTATTCATCCTGTATTCAGTGAATTTACAGAGGTTCTCATTTTTTTTAGCGCGTACTGTTTTCAATTGTAGGGGTCAATTTTAATTTTTCATATGGAGCTTATAGTAAGTTATTACAATTTTGAATAGAGCTTTTTCTGCTATTCAACCATATAAAAAAGTCCTATTTTATTTTCGTAAATAATTTGAAAAATTAAGAAATATGTATTTTGTCTATCAAAATAATCGATCGTAATCTGTTAAAAGCACCATATAAAAAATTAAAATTGACCCCGCAACTTGAAATTGGTACGCGATAAAAAAAAATGACAACCTCTGTAAATTCACCATGAAAAAGCCCCTGAAGAAAGTGCACACCATAATCACTTAATATTTTAATTTTGGAAGTCATGCGCAAAAATTAAAAACTGGAAAATTTACATTTTCACTCATATCAGTAACCTGATTCTAGGACACTAACCCCCGGGACACTAACCCCCGGGACATTAACCCCCCGTCAATAACCCACGGGACATTAACCCCCATGTCAATACCCCCCGTGCCATTAACCCCCTGGACAATAACCCCCGGGACATTAACCCCCCGTCAATAACCCCCAGGACATTAACCCCCCGTACCAATAACCCCCCGACCATTTACCCCCTGGCAATTGATTAATATTTTAAATGTTTATTTTTATTTAAAATTTGAAAATTTGAGATAGGTAGCTCGCTTCGCTCGGCTTCTTCTAACCAAACCCTTACTAACCTAACCTAAGATAGTGTTTTGTCATTAAACTAGAAGATGAGTAGCTCGCTTCGCTCGGCTTCTTCTAACCAAACTCTTACTAACCTAACCTAACCTAAGATAGTATTTTGACATTAAACTAGAAGATGGGTAGCTCTCTTCGCTCGGCTTCTTCTAACCAAACCCTTACTAACCTAACCTAACCTAAGATAGTGTTTTGTCATTAAACTAGAAGATGAGTAGCTCGCTTCGCTCGGCTTCTTCTAACCAAACTCTTACTAACCTAACCTAACCAGAGATAGTGTTTTGACATTAAACTAAAAGATAGGTAGCTCTCTTCGCTCCGCTTCTTCTAACCAAACCTTTACTAACCTAAGGTATTCCTACGAAACCCTAGACATTTCTGTATGTAATTATATTGGTAGATTGTTAGAAATTAAAACTGCAAAATATTGTTCATATCAGTCAAAGGATATATAAGTATCTAGAGTTTCTTGTTTATGCCTACGAAATCCTACACATTTCTATAGTTAGCCAATCACGAGAACCTTAGGAAAATTGACGTCACAGTGTTACCCAGATCACTAACACACGTTAGCTAATTATATTTGTACGACTACATTTGTTCAATTTTGTTCTAATTTCAAATGTTCAAATTTTAAATAATAATAAATATTTTAAATATTAATCAATTGTCAGGGGGTTAATGGTCGGGGGGTTATTGGTACGGGGCGTTAATGTCCCGGCGTTATTGACGGGGGGTTTATGTCCCGGGGGTTAGTGTCCCGGGGGTAAGTGTCCTGATACCCAGTAACCTATATATTTTTTAGGAGAATAAAGACATCATTAAAATGGTCTATTAGTTCGGCAATTTCGGCGACCTCGTATCTCTTACTATTCTAGAGAACCCCATGCTTAACAAGTAAATTGAGATAACTTGTACGTACCTATCTAAAAATTAATGAATAAGACATATTTTTCGATTTAAATCCAGTTGAAAATTGATGGTCAATATTAAACAATAAATTACCTACCGAACAGTAAAAAAAAATTTTATTTTCAAGTGTTTAAAATAAGAATGGAATACTGTTGCATCAAAATATTACGAAAAACTAGTGGAAAGTATACCTCGGCGCTTACAGGCCGTTATGAGCGCTAAAGGTAGCCACACTAAATATTAATTACTGCGTTAGGCGCAAATAGCCTTTGTTGCTGTGCGCCAAAAATTTTAACTAACTAACTACTAAATATTAATTAATTCTTGACATTATTTTTATGACAGCATCCACTTAATTTTGTCCACTCTTAAAAGATATGTACTTGTTTATTATTTTAATAATTATTGCTAAGGTTTTCCAAAAAAATATATTTCTTTAATTTTTCGATACATGTAGAAAATCTAAATTAAAAAATAGAGAAGTTTTCAAAGGAAACTATAGGATATATGGCTATTTGTTTGAAAATGAAGCTATTGTCCACTTAATTTAGTTCTCGACTGTGTATTTGTTAAATAATATATAGATATATTTGGCCTTTTATTAAAACATCCTTACGTATTTCTTCGCCGTACCGCTAAATATACAACTACACAAGTTTTAATTTTATCTCATTTTAAACGAAACATTCTAAATAAAATGTTCAATTATTGACGTGTAAAGATGCGTGAAATATGACACGATTCGAAAAATAATAGCTAGTTTGAACACGAAGCAAAATAATTAAAAACTAACTTCAGAGAACGGCTTGATGCCAGAAACATCTGCTGTGAAAACAAGCTGCTGCAGATAGAGATGCTTTTTTTTACAGAGAACCAGAGAGAGTGAGAGAGTGAGATGACAATATGTAGGGTCTGAGAGTGAAAGAGAAACTAAAAAGTATATATACAACACTAGATCGTAAACCACGTAGATAAGCCCTATTGTCTCTCTGGACCAAAATGTTCAGAGCATGTGGGAGTTAACAAACGTTTTTATAAGTATGTCTCTGCAGTGTCCTATATCAATTTTTATAAACATAGATTAGTTTTTGGTGCACGTTTTAGGTACAAAATTACCGTTTAACATTTCCGTTTATTAATTAAATATTGTTTATTTGATACGGTAACTAATATGTACTTTTGGGAACCTTTTATAAAATCTGTTGTCATTTTCAAATATAACAAATACTATTTTACAAAGAAAATGTCTAATAATTTAATTAATTATAACCAGATTTTGTTTTATTAAGTTTTCTGTTATTGCTGCAAACTAGTGCACTTACAAGGTACGTATACGAAAGAATGCTGATTTTATAATTTTTAAACCTGCTTTTTATCGGAAAGAAATTTTTTGATATAATACAGAATATTTCTATTTAGACCACACAGTTTTAACAATTTTAAGATATGGTACTTCCAGGTCGTATCATATGCTTTTTTATGTCGAAGAAGATCGCTAACATCTGCTGTTTATTTTCCTGGGCATTTCTAATTTCGTTGGTTAAATTTGTAATGTGATCCATAGTAGATAGCCCTTCTCTGAAGCCGCTTTGTATTCTGTTTAATTTGTTGTTTTTCTCAAGAAACCACATCAGTCTTTTATTTATAATTTTTTGCACTAATTTACTTCGACATGGAAATCGGACGATAATTGTTAGGGTCTGTGTTTGAGCTATTTGGCTTATGTATTGGCACTGTCTTCACTATCTTCCAATCGTCCGGGTAGACATGGTTTCCTCATATTTAGTTAAATATGGTCAGTATGTGACCATACTGTCTCCATTAAGTCTGCTGATAAATGCTGGAGCATTTCATTCGGTATATCGTCCAATCCAGGGCTTTTGTTTTGTTTTAGATATTTTATAGCCCAGTGTAGTTCCTCTTTTATAAATCGAGTATTTACAATGTGATCACTGTTTTGTATAATGATTTCATCTTGCTCACGAATAATTTTATGTTGTAAAAACACTGATTGGTAAGAATTATTACTTGAACTTTTTTCAAAATTATCAGCTAGGGCATTTACGACTGATTTTGTGTCTGTTACTATTGAGTTATTTATAATAATGGCTGGTTTTGTTCTTGCTTGTTTTGTACCTTTAATTTTCCTTATTTTTTCCCATACCTCAGAAGTGATCGTCCTACTTTTTATACTTCCAGGATAATTTTTTACTTTCTGTGAGAGTATCAAATGTATATACAATGTATTATTATGTGATTGTAATTTGTAAAAACAAGTTATAAGTATATCTATAGAATGGAGTGCTAATAATCTTAGCTAGTGAAGCACCCATAAATAAATGAATAATAAAAAAAACTGCTTTTTCCATTGGTACTGAAACTAATCGAATTCCTGATGATTTTCTAATACTTGCGGCTGAAACTAGGTCAATTTTGATGATTTTTTGTTCAGGCTAATAATTGAGCAATTCTCTGACAAACCTATACATCTTAAGTACTCTAAACAGAAGGCTAACCTAATTGATCGTTCTGAAAATAATGGACTCCAAATTTGAGCTTAAATTTGCAAATTATAATTTTTTTTAATCCATTTTCATCCCTTATCCTGCAAAGGGAAATATATTTTGGAAGTTTATCATGCTTTTTCGATTCTAACAAAATCATAAACTCGTATACACATTGCAGATCAACAGCAGCTTTGGTTGTCGAGTTACAGACAATCAAACTTTGAATATTCTGTGGCCATTCAATTGCGTTGCGAGACAGACATTCAAACAGAAGGACATATCTCTTTGAATATTTATTATATCATCCTTCATTTGCACAAGTTCAGTTCTAACATTGATCTACAACCAGCTAAAATTTCAGCCAAATCAAATACGGTCAAGCGTTGACAATTTTTAGAAGTAAAATACTTGACATGGAATGACCTTAGAGCAAGTAGAAAATGCTTGTCACAATATTCGACTAAAACTTGGAATTCTTGGTACACCATTAATTTATAAAAGGATGCGAGATGTAATGGAGACATGTGGAACACCTGTTGTAAAAATTTTATATAATTGCATTAATTTGACATCATACACTGTTTTGTTTCACAGATAGTGCAGTGCTGAAAGTAGGTCATACGTCTGACACGGTTGGTTGGCAGACCCGTGTTGATGAAGCTCTTTTGACTCATTTTGGTTAGTAGCTAATAAAATTCAAGACAACAACCACTACTGGATTGACTAGGAAAAGAAAATCACAGTAGTATGGGTTCCATCACACCGCAACATCCCAGATAATGAAAGACCTGATGCAGCTGCCAAAGAGGTCATACACCAATACTACTCACCTTCAACTCAACTCAAATGCTCACCCCAACATATGACGCGAAGAGTATTTTGAAAAGGAAACTACAAGAAGAATAGAATAACATCCGCCACAAAATTCAAAGTCCGCGAAAGTATACAACAAGACATGAACAAATAACTCTTACACGAATCAAAATTTGACACACACGACTCACACACACACACACACACACACATCAATACATATTCGAGAAAAAGACACCACCTATATGCCCCACCTGCAACACACAACATACGATGGAACACGTAATTCTAGAATGTCCACAATACACAACACAAGGAATCAAACACAAAATTCCTACGGAGGCACTGCAAATTACAATCAATAGGATGAAAAAAACATTTTAATTTTTTTGGAAGATATAAATCTACTCGATAACTAACACTCACACACACATATCAATACATATTCGAGAAAAAGACACCACCCATATGCCCCACCTGCAACACACAACTTACGGTGGAACACGTAATTCTAGAATGTCCACAATATACAACATAAGTAATCAAACGTAAAATTCTAACAGACGCACTGCAAATTACAACCAATAGGATGACATTCCACACAGTTTCTAATAATCTTAATTTATTATATTAATTATTTATATATTATATTGATTATGTAATTACATTAAATTTATAAAACAGATATTCCGGGGTGCTAATAACCAAGCAATTCATGCATCATTAATAAATATCTTAAAAAAACAAAAACAAGAAATATAAGAAAACTGATTAATGTAGGTAAGACAGAAGCACAGTAAAATAAGTTAATCCTATTAATGAACAGTTGTGTAGGTCGATGATTTCATTAAGATTATTGGCATGGATGTCCGCGAAGGTGACAAATTGTGCACGTGCTATCCCCTTAGACTCAAGATAAAAATAAGTATTTCTACATTATATTTAAAATTCTAATTACAAAAAACAAATTTTGAATATTCCCCTCCCCTCCCTGGTACTATTCTTAAATATTGTTGTCGGTCTTATGTTTGTTGAATTTGTGGGCTTTTCTGCCGAAATGGCGGATTTTCGGAAGAAAAACAAAAAAAGAAATTTGAGGATTATATCACGATAAATTTTATAGTTTTAAATAATTATGATAACCTAATATACTATAAGTTTAATTGAATCAAATGGTATTTTATATTTATTAAAACAACAAAGAACTAATGTATAACTGAAATAATAAAAAATAAAAATCTTTGCTGACTTGGAGTACATATTAAAAGTGATAGTCTTTGTTAAAATTTGTTAGGTCCTGCAATATATTGCCGAACTTCTTTTAGCAGTTTTCGATTATACTCTACTTTTATATTTATTATTTTTTTCGAGCATTCTCTACCTCTTCGTAAAATACTTAGCTGATACTAAGTGATTAAAAAGAACGAAAGTTTAACATTAAAAGAAATAAATCTTTTCCAAAAAGTTTCAGCAATAAAACAGTTGCAGAAAAAGGATAATATACTGGCTGTAGTTGGTAAGTAATTGTCACAATTTATTTAGTTTTTAAAACAAGTAGTTTATCTTGGTGTGTTTATGTCTACTCAAATTGACCTACGTATAAATAATAGATTAGCAAGGTGGAGCATTTGTAAATATTTACACAAACGATAAGAAACAAGTTTATATCTAGTTATGTTTCAGACACTTACAAGAGCCTTTTTAAAAAGACAAAATTTTATTAAGATACAAATATGTGTACTTAGTACAATGATACAAGTAAGATTAAAAGATTTTACAAAAAACCAAGTATATATAATATTTCTAAGACATGCTGATGCAGCTTGTTGTCCGGGTATCCTATTCCGTGTACATAGTCGTGTTTTATGGAATATAACTTCTTGGGCCTTACTGGAGAACTATGGGGTTACCACAGAGTTCGATCAATTTCTTGAGCTGATGGATCGGCTGATGTTCCTTCATTGGAGTCGGTGCAGGTGGATGCCTTCTTCTTTATTAAGTGATATCGGTATGCACCGATGATGATGGAGATCCCAATTAAAATGTAGATTACTATCGTATATATATCGATTCTGTCGTAATAGATAGGGACATTATTAATTTCTTTTAATTTTAGATTTTGATCAGTAAGATGGTTATGTATTAGTGTTAGTCCGTCCATTTTAATTGATTTTAATTTAAGTGTCCCAGATTTTATAGGAGTTTGATTTAATATTTCACTTTTAACTTTTATTTGCGGTAATTTAATTTCTTTAAATTTGTGTCCAGAGTCTTTAACGGTTTTTAATAAAAAGTCTCCAACATGCACTTCACAATTATTATTATAAAGTTCTATTAAGTAACTTCCATTTAAGGGAACATTTTCTTCATTTTCCTCGCACTTTTGCGTGGCTACTACGCTGTTAGGGGTAGTGATGATCCATTTATTCCTGTCGATTTTACTAATTTCTATTTCTTCTACGGTAACTGGTAGTTGTAAGCAGGCGTTTGTGTCGTTCAAATATCTTAATAGTTGAAGTTCACAGGGCATTTTATGAACTCTAGTTTTCGTCAGATGTACTTCATTACAAAGGAAATTTCTTGGCTGGATTTCTTGGCAGTTATCTTCTAAGTATGCGTAATGCTGCTCATTGGAAATTATGAATTTGGAATTGGGTATAATGACCTTGAATGAATGTGGTATATCGGTTGGTGTAGGTAATGGATATAATCGGTAATAGTCAAAATTTCTCAACTCTACGATAGGGATTTCCATGATAAAAATTATTTCGTTTCCTTTGCTGTAACTTTTAACTTCAGTAATTTTTTCCAATAATTTTATATTATTCAAATTTGGTTCGAAAGGAAATTTACATTTCGTCAAGTCTTTTGTCGTTTTGTTAATTTCTGTCAGCAATAATTTCAGGTCTATGATAGAGTCATGTAGTACGTTTAATTTTGCAAATGTGACTGCCACTTCTATTTTTTCGAGATTATCGTATATTATTTGTAAAGAGCTAGCAATTTGGGAAATTACCATTTCTAACAAGAAGTATAGAGAATTATCGACTTTTGTTACGTGCGTAATCTGAATAACCTTTTCTAATTGCAGAATTCTAGAAGTTAGAATTTCTTGATTATGACTTAAAATTTTTGAGTTTTCTTGGAAATTTTTTATAGTAGTTTGTAGTAGCGTGATTTGATCTTCAATAGTGGTTTTAATTGTTTCTTGATTTTTCTTTAGAACATCGATGGCTTTATCGTACCTTTCCGCATCTTTATGGTCGAGATTTCCAGTAATGGATTTAATAATTGATCCGAGACCATCTATGAGTGCTCTTTTGGGTCTAATTTCGTGAAATGGATTTAAATTCGTCAATTGGTTCTCAATTTTATTCTGGAGTATTTCAATGATTCTATAGGAATTTTGAAATTCTTTTTCATAGTCATTGTGCTTTGCATTTTGAATAGAAGTCTTAATTTTTTCAAAAGAATTTTGTAATGTTGAAAATTCGGATATTAATTTAGAAATGTCATATACTTGTACATAGCTCCAAAAATTAATTTTGTTATATGCTTTTCCGAGTTTTATTGGAAGTAATCCGGGGTTGCTATTTAGTTCGTGGAATCTTGGTTCAGCTGCGACGGTGCAGATGAGGTATCTGTGAAAACGGGGGGTTTTCTTAATTCTTTTATATTTATTATTTCGGATTTATCATTTTTTGATTTTTCGCTATAAATTTCGACACGGTTTCTTTCTAAGATTTTTGTAATTTTATATGGACCTAAAAATTTTCTATATTTTTTATTTCTACCTTGAGGGTTCTTTTTATAAACGATTTGACCTAATTTAAACTCTTTATTAGTTTCACCTTGTGTATTTAATTTTTCTACTACTTTTTCTTTTCCGGTTCTTAATTTGTTGTTAACATTGCGATAGACATGTTTTAGTTTGTCTTTATGGTTTTGAGCATATTCGGCAAAGAAGGAGTCAGGTGTGAAAATTTCGATAGGGTTGCGAGAGTCAGTGTGTCCAAAAGTTAGTTCTAAAGGTGTAAAGTTCGTGGAACTATGTATAGAATTATTATAAGCGATAATTGCATAGTCCATCAGGTTTTCGTCAGTTTGGGGATAAATTTCTTTCAATATTCTTAAGTGTTCGATTATGGTAGAATGAAATCTCTCTACTACCGAGTTCGATTCATGGTGTCCGCTAGTAGTGAAATGGGTATTAATATTGTGGGTCTTTAACAATTCTTTGACTGTTACATTGTCAAATTCCTTGCCTTTATCTACTATAAAATTTTGGGGTATGCCAAATGAGGTCAAGTATTTTATTAATGCGTTCGAGATATGTATGGCGGTTTTTCCAGAAATTTGATAAGCTTGTGCAAATTTGCTGAAAGCGTCTACAACTGTTAAATAATTTTTTGCGTCAAACGTAAAAACGTCTATGTGAACTACTTGAAAAGGTTTGCTTGGCGTTTCCGTGACCATTAATGGTACATATGGCTTTTTCCTAGCATATTTAGATCTTTGGCATATTTCACAGGAATTTATAAAATTTGAAATTGAATTTTTCATATTTTTCCAGTAATAGTTTTTTCTCAAATGTTCAAGGGTTTCAATGATTCCTCTGTGATTCGTTTTTCCTTCGTGATGATGTTTCATAAGAAGAATTTGTTCTTCAGGGTCTGACACGGTATTAACTTGCTTTAAACAGCGAATTAATTTAGTTCCTTTTTCCGAAAAGTTTTGCAAATAGACTCTACAAAAATTTTGATATAACTTGTCCTTTTGAAAGTAAATGTAATACGTATTTTTGGGATCTGTATAATTCTTTATGAATTCTACGATTAATTTATCGTTGTTAGTTTCGGGAATTTTTACAGAAATAATTTTACAATTTTCGTACTTATCATTTGTAACTTGTAATTTAGGGTATGGACTCGTAAAGACTAGAATTTGGTGGATTTTATTATTAATAATTTCGTCTAAAATCGGGATACCGTCATTCGTTGTTTCATTGTAAGTCGAATGTTGGGTAGATGCGGTTAATGTCTGTTCTTGTTCAGACGCGGTGTCAGTTTCACTTGTCTCAGTAATGTCTATGAACTCATCAGCTGTGTCCGTCTCTTCGTTGTTCGCAATGTCACGATTCGCGATAAGTTTATGCGTGGGTGGATCAGCTGGACGTATTAATCTATTTTCTAATATTTTAAATTTAGGATTCTTTTTTCCAGTAGAAGTGGAAGGTTCTGGATTTTCACAGATTGAGGGTGGTGGAATATTTTCCGCTAGATTTCTGAGGAAGTCTAAAACGTTTTGATCTACATCTCCGGGGTTATTAATAACCGATTCATTTTCAAGAGCATTAATTTGAATACGTGAAAGAGAATCTGCTACTAAATTATGCTTTCCCTTTTTGTATAGGATAGTATAGTCAAATTCTTCTAAACGAAGTCTCCAACGTACTAGTTTAGAATTTGGTTCTTTGAGACTAAATAACCATGTGAGGGGTCGGTGGTCTGTATATATCGTAAATTTGCGTCCATAGAGATATGGGCGGAAGTGTTTGCAGGCCCAAACAAACATTTCGTCATTGGTCTGGTAATTTTTGCAAAATCGGGGATGAAACGTCGGTAATAACCTAACAATCCTAAAAATGATTTAATTTCTTTTTGTGTCGTTGGTATGGGAAAGTTTTTTATAGAATTAATTTTGTCGGGGTTTGGTTTAATTCCGTCTGGTGTAATTATGTGTCCTAAGTACTGTACTGTCTTTTGCAAAAATTCAGTCTTATCTAATTGTACTTTAAAATTTCCAGATTTTAATCTTTCAAAAATTGATCTCATGGTTGCAAGATGTTCCTGTAGGGAGGTACTAAAAATTATTACATCGTCTAAATATACGAGGCACGAATTTACTCCTCTCAGAACATTGTTCATTACGCGCTGGAAGGTGGAAGGGGCGTTTTTTAATCCGAAGGGCATCCGGGTGAACTCGTAATGACCTTCATTAGTGGAAAATGCTGTTTTTTGTATGTCATTGGGATCGACTTCGATCTGATGAAATCCGCTCGCTAAATCGATAGTTGTGAAGTAATTAGCTTTTCCTAGTTTGTCTAAAATATCCGTTATATTAGGTAATGGATACTTGTCGTCGATCGTTTTCTCATTCAACTTGCGATAATCGATCACAAGTCGCCATTTTCGCTTACCGGAAGCATCGAATTTCTTCGGTACTATCCAGATCGGGCTAGACCAGGGGGATACACTTTCTTGAATGATACCTTGCTCTAATAATTTTGACATTTGAGATTTTACTTCTTGCTTATGGACTTCGGGAAACCGATACGATTTTGTGAAAATCGGGGTATCGTCCTTTAATTTAATTTGATGTCTAATTTGGTTTGAGAAAGTCAGAGGAATTCCTTCGCAATAAAAGATGTCCCTGTACTCGAAACAGAGTTTCCTGATCGCTTCTTTCTCTTCGCGATTACAATGGTCCAATCTTAAATTTTTTAAATTTTGTTTTAATTTATCGTCATGTTCTTTGCTTAGTATATCTTCTGTCTCCATTTTTTCTACAAAGTTAACGTTAATTAAAGGTTCAATTTTGAATGGTTCAGAAAAGTCTAAATTTACAGGTTGATCATTAACATTAGTAATTGTTGTAATTGCAAAATTGTTGATAACATTTACAACTGCTTTCGGGGTATCTACTCCGTCTCCTAGATTTTTGTAATCTAATCTTCCTGTTCCGTTATCTAAGTTCACAGGTAATCTGACTACTTGCTGAGTACGTGGGAGTACAGTGATGGAATAAATTTTTGAATTACTTTTTTCAGCGTTATTACTATCGTCCGAATTAAATGTAATTGGAATTTTTGAATAAGGGGTTTCTAATAATTTGGAACTAATATTCACGGTAGCGTTTAATCGTTTGAGCAGGTCTATGCCAATTAATCCGTCAAATTTTGGGCTAAATTCAAAAAGATAAAATTTGTGGGTTTGATCTACATTAAAAATGTTAAAAATTGGAATTTCGACTACTTCATCGTGGTATGATATATTATGTGCAGATTGTATGTTAAAGTCTTCTTTAAAAATGAAATTTGCATAAAATTTGTAGGCTAATTCGGAATTCATTAGACATTTAGTACTGCCGGTGTCTATAAGAAATCTGGCATTAATTTCAGGAATATGTATGAATGGTAGGCTGTGGGTTAAAGCGTGTAACTGGATTACGTTGGGTTGGTTTTGGGTTGAACCATGTGAAAATTTACGTCATTACCGTCATGATTATTAGAAGAGTTTGGCTGATCAAATATTTCATTGGAATTATCAGTGTTCTCGTTATAATAGATATCATTTGGATCGTAGCAATAATCATTAAAATCTTGATCATAGCAGATATCATTACTTTGGTTATCAAAATTTTGTTCAGGGTTGTATTCAAAATTTTGTTCATCACAAGTGTTTTCAAAGGACTGATAAGAATAATCACTTGGACGTACACTATGGGTGAAAAGTTCTTCAGAAATGAAGTTGGGTTTTTGCTTTATGTGAGACCTTGCTGATGTTGTATCCATTGGTTCAGGTTTAAATTGCTTGGCTTGATTTTGATTGGTTTGACTAAATCTTTGAAATGAATTTTGATTATTCATTGGATTACTTGTATTAGGGCGTGGTTGAAATTGAGAGTTCTGATACGTTTGAAATTGAGGGTTTGGACGTGCTGGATATTGCGGTCTAAAGGTAAATGAACTTTATATTAGGGCGTATATTTGGTCTTTCATTGGGGTTGAAAAATGGGTTTGATTGTCTTGAACCATATGAATTAGAATTGGTGTTTGGTTGTGGAAAATTGAATCTCGGTTGAAAATTTTGAAATGTAGGCCTTGTACTTGCATTACCATAGGGCGTATTGTAAAAAGGTCTTTGCTGTACATTGGGTCTTACGTGCTGTACTGGAGTCATACGTGTCGCGGGTTTGTAAGAAGTGTGCGTATTTAAATTATTAATTTTTTGGCTGGAGTATAAGAAATTTTCTTCTTCGATAACGATACTCATTGCGTTTTCTAATTTTTGGGGATTTCTTAAACGTACGCTTAGTTGTAGCTGGGGTGGTAAGGCACGAATAAAGGTTTTTAAAGCCAAATCGTCATAACTACTGAGAAAAACAGCTTTTTGTTCTTCCGTAAGTTCAGTCATAGTATTTAATTTAGCGGTTATTAAACTTCTACTGTCCTGACATCGCATTCCAAAATTGTACGGTGATTCGTTCTTAAATGGTCTTAAATTTAAAAGATCTTGTATCAGACAATCTACGTTTCTTTGGTCTCCGAAGCAGAGTAAGAGTGCTTCTTTTACTTTGGACCAAGTTCTCAATTCTAATCTAGAGCCGATTAATGATAGCGCTCTACCAGATAATCTACCAATTATAGCTCTTATAAGAAAATTATTTAAGTTAATATTGGTTGGGCTAGCAAAAGTTCTTATTAAATTGTCACAGTCATCGACAAAAACCGATAATGTGTGAGGGTTGCCGTCAAAGTGAGGGATACAGTCAATGTGTAATTTGAGTAATTGATAATTAGTTCTGTCATCGTGTGCCATTGTGTCAGTATTAAGTTGTATTTCGTTAATTCTGTCACTTAAATTATTTAATTCGTTTTCTATGTCAATCATTAATTAATAAATTTCCTTGCTATCGTATAGTTTTTTGTGTTAATGATTAATTAAGGATGAGCAACTTACATTAATATCTAATTTTTCATTTTTCTTATCTACTGCCTATAGAGTGGTTCCGATTTTTGGATGTTCCCCAGGACTTCCTAGTTCTAAGGTTTGCTTATAGGTTCCCTCGATGTTAGAGTTGTTCCCAGGACTTGCGATCTTCTTGCACTGTTTTATTCTGTCTTTTCACGGCACTTCGCGGAACTGCGACGCGAACCAGGAGCGATTTTTGTCTCCCTTAATTTCGATTTTTGAAATTGTCCGTGTCACTTTCTGTCCGTGTCACTTAACTTATTTCTTTGTTCTTTAGATACTCGTTAATCGTTAACGAACAATTAATTCAGCGATTGAACTAATTTCGAGTATCCTACCGACTGCGCCAGTTATGTTTCAGACACTTACAAGAGCCTTTTTAAAAAGACAAAATTTTATTAAGATACAAATATGTGTACTTAGTACAATGATACAAGTAAGATTAAAAGATTTTACAAAAAACCAAGTATATATAATATTTCTAAGACATGCTGATGCAGCTTGTTGTCCGGGTATCCTATTCCGTGTACATAGTCGTGTTTTATGGAATATAACTATCTATTACTTTGTACTTATACAAATATAAACAGAAATATTACTCACAAACTATTTTCCCAGTAATAAGTCCACTTTGTTCCAGTCACAATTGAACAAAATAACATAACCAAGCATAACATCGTTTGCAATAATACCAGTGCACTAGATTATAATCTAGTGCACATGTGCAATATATGTTAATTTTTTTTTCGGCGTTTTTACTACACGTTTCAGATGATTTTAAGACAATATCCGCAATAGAAACAATTCTGTCCGCCTGTCTTTCTAGCTGTCTAGCTGCCCGAAATTCACGAAAAACGTCTGGACATATTTTCACATTATTTGGTACGCTGATAGAGTAAAACCAGAATTCGAACGCAAGTTATATGATATCTCAAAATTTGCATTCTAAGGGGCTTCGGAGTAAAACTGTAACAAAAAAACTGTACTAAAAAACTTAAAACATCTCCCTTATTATTAACTTAACAGAAAGTTATACATAACGAAGATTGTTTATGATAAGAAAACAAATATTTTTTGTTTAATGCATTTTTACTTGCCCGACCTTAATATATAAGAGGCAAGTATTGTAATCGCGAAAATTTTCGATGTCGAGATTTTGACTGATGACCACGTTTCATGGTCCAGGGAATCCAAAAAACCTATTTTCGAAGTGCCGTCCGTATGTGTGTGTGTATCTGTGTGTCTGTGTGTATACACGATAACTCAAAAACGGTTTAACTTAAAAGAGTTCGTTCTGGTACTAGAAAATTCTCCTAATAATTGGGAAGAACCCTATTGTTCTTTATTAAAATCCGAAACCGGAAACGGAAGTTATTAAACTTTAAAATTTAAAAAAATTCGTAACTAGTAAACCAAACCTTGGACAAAAATTTGTATAGGACATAATTTGATGTATTTTTGAAGATTTACCTAAATCTTCTTTTAAATTTAAAAAAAAAAATTTTTTGTTATTTTTTTTTATTATTTTTTTTATGGGAGGGCAAGTGGAGGTGTCCCTTCGCCACTGGTTTTTTAATTTGATGAATATTTGGAGAGTTACTGGAGGACACCCTTAAACTAAACTTGAAAACAAATGCCTTTTTTATCTAACTAGTTTTTTTTAAATTACTTTTAATAGCTGGAAAGGCCCTAAAACCGTTTGCATCTCGGGTCTCTCTGTAAGTAAATATGGCCCTGACTATATTATTAGTATACTGTTATACGGATCCGCAACAGGGATAATAAGTGCTGGTG
Organism: Liopterus haemorrhoidalis; assembly: GCA_963971575.1. Taxonomy (NCBI): domain Eukaryota; kingdom Metazoa; phylum Arthropoda; class Insecta; order Coleoptera; family Dytiscidae; genus Liopterus; species Liopterus haemorrhoidalis. Next base: position 59,647,983 of record OZ020611.1, read on the forward strand.
GAAATTGTTCTTGCGTCCTCTTATATATGTTGGCACAAAATTACAAAATTCTGATAAGTAAACAGGAAACATTTTTTACCAGCTTTTTTTTGATATTTTGTTGATTTTTAGAGTTTTCTAGGTATGACCATAAAACCCTTATACCCTCATGTGTCTGCCTTTTTTTTTAAATCAGTCTGTTTACTTAATTAAACACCTCGTATTTCAAAATCTAATGAAAAAAAGGAATCCTAATGAATGTTGTGCCCCACATACAGTTGCGCTCGTGGCGAGCGCCGCCATCACCACATCCTAGTCACGAGCTATTACTTATTTTTATTTATTAGAAAGAAATGAAAAATGCAATAAACAGTTATTATATGGTTAGAATCATGCACTGAAATGTTGTAAAACATAATTAAAAATTTTCTTTCCCCCATTTTATATAAATTTTTAATTAATTTAAATTTGTTTTCATTAGACTTTTTATCACTTTACTTCAGTGATGTCTTAATCTAGTTTTTAATGTTAGTAATTTCCTCTTTTAATATTCTTCATAAAAACTTACATTTTAATTTTCTTAAGATTTTTTATGCGTTTTTATGAGCAGTTAAACAGTTTCCTATAATAAATGGTAAAACTATAATCGTACAGAGTAAACTTAGAGCAGCCTTTCTCAACCTATTTACAACCCAACTACCGTGGCGGAAACAGAAAATACTTTGAATATTTCGAGGAAGGTTTAAGCTATGTTCACAATTCGAAAATTAATAGATTATACACTATAAGTTGTTCACTGTTGATTGTCACTACAAGTTTGTTATATTGTAACGCAAGCGACCATTCACAACACTAAATTTAATAGAATATGGGTTGTAGGCTGACGACTGTTTACCAGACTTATAGTTAGTGCGCTGTTTTATTGACGCAGTCATGTAAACACACATTAGCTATCTCACTTTACATAACTTAAAACATACTGTCACACAAATTTCGGAAATCGTGAAATGAAAAAGGATTGCTGTAGTTGCGGTTAAAATTTAGTAAGAAATTACGTAAATACAGATGGCAGGTTCGTAAAAAATCACAATATTCGTTACACATTAATTTAATTACCTGTGAACGCTGTCATTAAACATTAAAACTGTCTATTAAATTTATCCGCAACGCACAGTGGATAGTCAACTAATTTTAGAGCTGTGAACGTAGCTTTTGAATTTATTAGCAATCTTCAATACTATATTTACTAAAAATCTGTATATATAAAATCGCTGAGGTGTCTGTCAGATATCCTTCCAAGGGTTTTTCGTATTTCCCAGTGACCTAGAAAGTTGAAATTTGGCATGCGAGTTAGATGGGAAATATCCTAAACCTAGAAAATTCAAAAAGGGGGCGAGCCTTCGACCCAGATTACCAGATTTATTATCTATATATATAAAATCCCTGACGTGTCTGTCAGATGTCCTTTCAGAGGTTTTTTGCGTACTTCCCAGTGACCTAGAAAGTTGAAATTTGGCATGCGGTTTCCGGGGAACATTCTTAAGAGGACAAAAATCCTAAACCTAGAAAATTCAAAAAGGGGACGAGTCTTGGACCCAAAAAATTGCCATGTTATTTTAATGGGACAAAAAATGAAGTTTGCTCGATTGCGTTGTAATTCAATATCTGGGGGTGTTAGAGACTCCTAAACAAGGCTCTTTTATTAGTTTTCCGAAATTTTAAATAATTTATTTTATTATATGTTTCAAAACCGTTTTTGCCGTCTGCCAACATATATAAAGCAGGTATTGTGATCATACCGATTTTGACATTTCGAGATTTCGATGGATCTCCACAAATTGAGGTCCCTATATAACGTTTTGTCTATTTTTAGCATGATGTCTGTCGATCTGTCTGTCCGTCCGTCCGTCCATCCGTCCGTCCGTCTGTCCAGCGGCGGCGCTAGACCAATCGTGGACGTCGGTGAAATTAGCTTTGCGAGGCCCCTCATTTCTCAGAAAAAAAAAAAAAAAACGATAATAAAAACAAACCTTGATTTGGCCTAGTCTCTTGGCTTGACTTTTTAGCCACTAAACACTATATTTTATATAAAGTTATAAACACAACTCACAACTGTTATTATTAATTTTAAACACATATTTTTATACACTTAACTTTAATATAAGTATTTATACTTATTTGTTCTTAACACTTAAATATTAAATTTGATGTTTATCAAATTAAATTAATGATTTTAAAGTTTTAGGTCAAATGAACGTTAAATTAAATAAGCTGAATTATACTTAAATTTATGAGTGCCATATGAGTTTTATTGTTAATTATGAATTAATAACAAAAATTACCCGAACAAACACAAATTAAAAAGGCGAAATTTTCTGCTTATATATAATCTGCCTCTATGACATAGGTATTATGATTATTTATTTTCGTGGTTATTTTTTTCTTATATTTTTATTTTCTTTTAAATTATCTTTCACCTACTAAGCCATTTTTAATAGAAATTATATCGAATGGGAAATATTATTTTTCAATATATGCGGACCCGATTTTCATTTTTAAACAGTGAATTTTGAATTTATAAGTTTTTATGCACAATATATATAATAAGATTAATACTTAGAAGAAGTTATATATTTTCTATATACTAAGTCGAAGTAATAGAATCCATTGATAAAACCGACAAATTATACAAATAAACATATTTTTATCCAGCAAAGCCAAATGAGAAATGTAAAAATATCATAAGTCATAATTAATATATAATATTTAAACTTTCAATAACTTGTAAAATTTTTGCGAGGCCCCCTCAAGCGCGAGGCCGTTGGCAGTCGCCGACGTCGCCGACGCCTAACGACGCCTCTGCGTCTGTCCGTCTGTCTGTCAGTCTGTGTACACGTGCAGAGCAAATGCGGCTAAAAGGATTGTTATGAAACTGTATATTTAAGCTTTCGACATCAATGGCACAAATTGATCAACTTTTGGTAAAATTCGGTTGACTAGAAATGGGAGTTTACTCGTATCGATTTTAACATTTTTGCGAATATTTAGCAACAGAAAAATATTTAGAAAAAAATTATTTAACAAAAGTTGCTACAAATGCAATAACTAATAACTTTTATTTGAGACATTTTTTGATAAAAAGAAAATTTTGAATTTTTTTTCGAAATTTTCTGTTTTTTTCATGTGTATCGTTTATTTCTTATATGTAATGTTTCCATGGTCATGATAAATAATATCTCTGAAAATATTAGACCAAGTTATTTCTACTCTACTTGTAGAATGTATTTTATACAAGTACTTTGTGATGGCGGTCGGTCCTGTGGTGGCCACAGCTGATTGGCATGTTGCTGTTTGGCATAAGCAGTAGCTCCATATCAATTTATGTTTCTGCAACCTGCGACGAAAATGGCTTAAATATTCGCTATCCTTTATAATTGTTTCACAGATGTTTATAGTTTCTTTTTTTAATAAGTTTATTTTCTTTTCCTAACAGGGCAGTTACTTGACAATTTATTATATTTAGAAAGAAAGCTAGGTATATGACGTACAACTTATCAATAAACGCCACCACTGTTCTAATATTGTACCGAGAGTTTCTTTCTAATTTGGTGATTACCTTTACCCCATCGGATGGTGAGCTTTTCTCCTAGTCTTGAGATAAATATAATCGCAAGTTTTTTTTTTTACCTACAGTCCCGGAAATTTCTGGGTTTGCAGTTGTAGAATAGTACCTTAAATTGTACTATGACAGTAGATTGATAATTATTATAATATTATTGTATTACTGCATACATTTATGAAATTAAATTCCTCGTGATCCCTTCACGGACTCCGCCTGACAAACTTTGCCTAAGAGCATTAATATTATATGAGTGCAACATTGCACATTAACATAAGTTTTCTCTTCGAATCCTTTGAGTATTTAGCTAATTGCTAGAAATTTAAATTCAAGTTCTTGCTTTTAAAATTTTTATGTTTAAATATAAATGGAAGTTTGATATCTCTACGGATATTAAAACTAAGGAAATTAATGTTTGTTTATCTTTTTATGTTTTAAGATAACTAATTTTAGTCAGTGTTTGTAGGGAACGTAGGTTTATGAGCAAATTACAAAAGTAAGCATACAACTGTAATACGACTCACAAAATTAGTTTCTAAATCTCTTTGATCATTTTGAAACATAGTAGGTAATTTTCAAACATTGCAGTCGTAGTTGTTACAGTAACAGAAATAATTTTAATAAGATATCTGTTGGATTGCAGTTTTTATTTAATGCTTTAAGTAGTTTCACAATAAAAAATATTTGAGGCGAAGAACAATACAATGTTAGAAAAATGGAAAATAACAGTTATATAATAATAATAAAACCATGGAGAGAAGAAAAAAGTAAAAATAAGCCTACTAATTACTAGCAAGCGAGTTTTCCATCTTAAGAAATAGGATCCGAAGACCCCTTCTTAGAAACTATTAGTCTCATAAACGAACATTTATAACTTCAAGTTCAAGAAAAAAATACAGATCAGTCAGTAGCGTGTTGTCCATATGTACAGATGTGCACAGCATACCCTAATTATTTTTCTGAATTGTGCTCTAAAATATTTTGTGATGTACTTATTTTAATATAAAATAGTAAAAAATAGATAATAGGATCCCAACACCTTGATAGGCGTATAAGGCATAGAGAAGGTAAGTAGAGCCCTGCGCAGATAAGCATTTCTGTATCCGCATCCGATCCGCATCCGCAGCTATTGTAAATAATAAATCCGCATCCGAAAAAATATTCGCACGATCCGTACAACAGGTTTTGCTGTCAGTTTGGAAAGAACTAACATATTTCGCCTTATTTGGTAATCGCCTACTAAAAAAACTAAAACTAACCTAAAGGATGACAAAAGTTTTGGGGCATAGATGCGCTAATAATTTTGAAACCTACAGAGAGACAAAAATTTTGCGTTACTACCCAATTGGTAACAATTGGGTAGTAACATTTTCGAGAAAAATGTATATATGTAAATTTTCGTATTTAAATAAAACTTACTAATTAGTTTTATGTAAAAAAAGGTTTTTTTAGATTTAAAAGCCAGAATTAAGGCAGAGGTAGGAAGAATTACATCGAAAGTGTACATTTGTCCAAAATATTATTTTCTATATACAATAATAAAAAAAAGTTATGTTGATTGTCTGATCACAATCTCGATCATGGACAATTGTCTTAATAACAATAACATAGAGTGAGATAGAATGCTACAAAATATCACATGTGTATACAGACAACCGAAGGTGAAGAGGACAGCGTAGTCAGAACACAACCACGTTGTTCTCCGAAAGTAACCGAAGATTTAATGTTTACTCGGATATTGCGTATAAGCGGATATCACATTTTATCCGCATCCGCACGGTTTAAAAGATAATTTATCCGCATCCGCAGAAAAGTTGCGGGTATTCGCGAATATCCGAGGACCTACGGATTTGCAGGGCTCTTAAGGTAAGTTCACCGTTTCTAGACCGCCGATGAAACCACGTGGTCAGTGCGACGTTTTGATCGGTCTTACCCTCTTTATATAAACAGGTTCTCACTTTAAGTATAAAATAATTTATTTAAGCATGTAGTAGTTTAATATTTAAGGCGTATTTTATTTAAATGCGGCAATTTTCTATGTAAGAATTCAGTCAACTAGCGAATAATTTAATATTTGCGCTTTGTTTTGCATAAAGTCACATAGAACAGAACAAGACAGTAATACAAAAAATATCCGTGGCCTGTATAAGACGGCTAGGCGCAGGAATATTAGCTGCACATTCGGCCTACAAATTAACCCGAATGTAGGCAGATTGACTAAACCTGTGTACGCTATAAACACAGCCATTGTCACGTTATCGCAGTTTATGATATAACTTAAAACTAGTAGGTAATATTGGCATTTTTGTGCAACCATCAGACTGTTTAATTAACGTTGAAAAAAGCCAATTTTTTACTGTTAAATATTTGAAGCAGTTTGAACTGAATTATCTAAAATTCACTCTTCAATATTCAGTTGTTTAAAAGTCAGTATTTTTACGTGGGGCGTATTTGAATGGCTTTCAACATCCAACTTTTATGATAACGTCATAGAAAATTGTATTGAAAACAATGAGAGGCAATTGGAAATAAAATTAAAATAATTGTTTTGGATATTTGTTTATATCAAATTTGCTTCTTAATGTATAATATTCCTGTTGTTGACATAGATGCCACTTTTTTACACATGTATAGTTGTATAGTAAATATTATTTATCACTTGCGGGCGGTGAGTCTAGTATTAACTAGACCCACTGCCCGCAACTGAGATCAGTTAAATAAGAAGGTTCACCTCAATGACAATTTTTCGTGAGAAATTTTTGAGACGACCAACTTTTCTTTTTCTAAACAAACACCTTCACAGGTTGAAAATAGTGGTTTCCCTATTTTGCCAGTGCAATAATAGTTCAATTTGTAATTTAAATCACATATTCTTAGAATGCCCTAATTACGAAATCCAAGGCTTAATACTCTATGAGAATTTTAAAAATACATTCCTTAATCCATTTCTAGTTAATCAAGAATACTTACTTTTCTTATCATCTACAAAAATAGAAATAATATCATTTTTAGAACAATTTATTACTGATAACAAAATAGATCTATAGTCATGCGCCAGAGGGTAGGCAGGCACATTATTATCTACCAACTTTATTGTTTTGTACCATTATCTATTTCCAAATGTGACTGACTCCTGCTGTGACAGCCATCTCTAGCAATACCCTTATACGTGTTGCTATCTTGTAAGTTTGACTGCATTAAGGGACTCTAGAATCTGGCGTATGACGTAGAACATAGAAAAAGGGCGAAGAAAAAAAAAAAAAAAAACCAAACACTGCACACCGGTTTCTCATGTTCAAAACTTCTGCAATATACTTTTGTATACAATTTTGAATTAAATCGTTCGCAATGCCAAATGTCAACAATAAAAAGATTTTGTGGCGACGTTGAACCAAAATATTATCCAAATATGAGGAGTACTACGCAGAACTGTTTGAAGATCGGAACATTTTGAAAGGTATGAAAACACAAAGACTCATTTGGGCTGATCATGTTTGAAGTGTTCCAGATGATCGCTTCAACAAGTTCGTCTGAGAAGAAGCGCCAGAAGGAAAGCGTTCCCTAAGCTCTCCACGTCTTAGTGGGCAGACAATATTAACGTAGATCTAGGAACTATCAATGTCGAAAATAGTCTCATGAAGATGGACAACTGGCCGAGTAGAAGGGGATAATGAAGACACCTAGGATCCACCCAGGACTGTAACGCAAAGGAAAATCAGAATAAAATTACCTTATTGTAACATCAACTGGAAATTAAAATTTAAAACGGTATTCTTAAAATTACTTAGTTAAATCACATATATTTCATAATAAACGTACGTGACATATACGCGAATATAAAATTTGTGATTTGAAATGTTATAAATTTTATTTATGCGACTATTTGACAAATAATAAAATAAAAAGTGAATATATATATATATATCCATAGTTCTGCACTCCTACTATAATATCCACTATAAATTGTATCTTACACTTTTAGTAAAATATGTAAGCATGTGAAATATAACATTACAACAGCAGAATCACTCTGAACATGCATTTCAATAATTTAATCAGACAGGTATGCGTAAATTACTATTAAAATTATAGTGCATATAATATAGTGTCAATTACTAACAGCAAGTAGGAATAGGACCACCGAGACACAGGAAATATTCCTTTCGAACTGGGTCGATCAGAATTCAGTCTAAATAAATCCTATTTGTGTATTTTTGTAGGTATGAACACCAAACTACCCTTATAACGTAACTCATTTGTCTATCTGTGCGATAGAAATTGTAGCCAAACAGCTGAAAATAGATAGTTGAAATTTAGCATTCTTGTACAATTTTAACCAACATACAGAAAAATATAGAGCATTAAAAAAAATACACATCGCGAGATAATTATATGAAAACAAAAATTATTTCTAAATTTTGAGTGGGTTATCAAATGAAACTGCAGTGGAATCCAGGAAGAACAAGAAGGCGAGGAAGACCGAGATTAACGTGGCTGAAAGAAGTAGTAGAAGACATAAAAAGGGTCTGAATAAAAGAATGGAAAGCAAGAGATAGAAACCGTTGGAGAAAGTTGGCAAAGAAAATAGTAACTACTTAAGAAGATAAAAAGAGAACTAATCCTCCCCAAGAAATATATATATATATATATATATATATATATATATATATATATATATATATATATATATATATATATATATCAAATGAAACTTCTGAATGCATTGATAATCTAGCACATATTTATTTTTCCAAAATCGGTTTTCGCTAATAGTACTTCAAAAAATTTATTATGATTTTTTTAATTTCAATTTTATTTTGACGAAATTTACGCAAATTACTTAAATTTTGCTTCAAAAAATAAATGAGAGGTCTTTGTACTCAATAACGAATTTAAATAATTATCAAAAAACTAATATTGAAATACTATCTTAGACGTCTAGCAGTCTGTTGACTTATACTAACCCTAGCTAACAAACAAAAGTCATTGGCGTAGATTGGATTCAATCGATCTAGTACACAATACATTTTTGTTTCGTTTATTATTTAGATAGGTGTATAAGGCTGTATTTTTGAAACAGACTATTTTTAATTGTTTGTATGTTACTAAATGAGATAAATAATAACTAGGCCCTGATCTGATAAAATGATATTTGGGCAAATATGGTTGTTTGTTACATCCATTCACGGCCAGGAAAGAAAAAAGGAATTCCTGATGCATGAATTACCTATAGCATTTTTTAGTATCCAAGACTCACTACCATGTATTGTGTTTTCAAAGACATAAGAAATAACTTTTGACTGTTTAACGAGCGACCCGCTTAGAAAGTAATATCCACAATATCGACTGTTTTTATAAGGATTATTTGCAGGTCCGTACTACGTTATTTTACTAGCGATATTTTTTTATTTGTTTTACATAATTGTATCGCAACTTGACTATTCTACTTGACACCATAATCACTTGATTTTTGTCGATTTTTTTAAAACGAAGACCAATTTGTTATAAAAAACGCCACAAAGTTGTTAGAGACTAATTGATGCCTGTATTAACTGCAATCAATTCATTGCCCATGTTTCTACAGTAGGCACTATATTTTTTAAATACATTTTCTACACTTTCTTACGTATTGTATCTATTTGCCATTCTTCACCTTTTTATTTTATTTTTCCAGCACCTTACCTAATACTTTTATCTCAAATTTCACAATTTCCATACAGTTTCATATGGAGCTTGAGTCAAAAATGATTTTCTTCATAGGTTCAGTTTTGCTAGCTTCACTTAATTTTGCATCGCTAAAATCATTCAAATAATTTGTTATGCTTTAGGCCGTAAATACAAGCGTGATCGAATATCATTTGCCGTATCAGCAATTTCTAGATTTTCTAGTTCACAGGATAAGTTTTCAACATCACAATTCATGACATTATTGTCACTTTTATCATTCCACGGTCTCCACATTTTGCAATTTAATTTATTTAAACAACTCACCGACCAAGTTAAAAGATAACACAGAATTAACCATTTGACATTTTTACAGATATTATATAAGCAAAATGTATTTAAACTGGACTAATTCTGTGTAACTGTGACCTGTTATTTAGTGCAGGGACCCGTAGAGATAATACGGATTAAATCTTTAAAGGTAGATAAGTAATTTCTTAAAGCGCGTACTGACTAGAGCATTTGTGCGCACACGAACGCTGTGCGCGTAATTTCTAAGGTGAGTACTGTACCATTTGTGTACGCGTACACTTTTACGGGCACGACTGCTATCCTTGTCGATCCAACCGATAAGATCAAAGAACTTGCGCGCTCAGTGTGTACGGGTTTATACAGTGTATATAGATGTGTGCGTAAATTTAAGTAAACACCAGTAAACATTCAACATGTAATGGAGTGATTCGGCCCTACAATTCATTGATGAGTATGAAAAATATTCTGTATTATGGGATCCTTAACTTGAACCACTATATATTTCCCTTTTTTTATAGAGTTATGTCATCCCCCAACGTTTATTTTATTTTTCTTTCTTTTTACTAAGTACTATGTGCATTGCTATGTACACTGCGCTTGTTAAGGCAACAACATTACTGTTCGCCATTGTTGACACTACTTAATAATTACTAATACATATGTGCGTGCAGAGCCGCAGTAAGGAAAACTTGCGTGTTTTGGCGCCCTTGGTAAATAAAAACAAGGTTCTTACCTTTCAAAATTTAATTGATGAGCAAAAAAAAGGTCCTAACCTCCCAAAATTCAAGTGATGAGCAAAAAAAAGATCCTCACCTCCCAAAATTCAAGTGATGAGCAAAAAAAAAGGTCATCATCTTCACAATGGCGCCCCTTAGCAAGCCCGTCAGCGCCCTTTTCCTTAGTGCGCTAGGGGTCGTTGCCCCCTCCGCCCCCCTTACTGCGGCTCTGTGTGCGTGCATGTAACTGAAATACGAGGAGCGAGATTTTACGCGCACAAACAAGAAAGCTGTGTGTGCAATTTTTTTTTTTTTCATCCGCACGAAAATTCTTTGCGCACATAATTCGTGTGCGCACATAATTCGTGTGTGCACATAATACGTGTGCGCACAAATGCTCAAGTCAGTACGTACCTTTATATCTTGAAAAAATCTATAAGAAGACATAACTATAAAATTAAATATATAGCAATTTTATTTATAGCTGTAGAATTGTAATATGCGCTTTGATTCAACTGTTTTCCTTATTGTAAGTCTGTCGGGCAACAATGTAGAATAATTCGAGTGAAATAACAATTTGAGTGAATCTATGCCCCCACTAACAGCGAATTAATTCTAGTTTGCTCATTATGTGGTTAGATGGGGGTCATGATTAGCTGCGGAGATATTCTCAGGAGTGCACGCTGTAACTGTTGAGGGATTCCAACTACGAGACTTGCCTACCAACTTAACAAAACTTATGTATTCACTGCAGGACTGGGAACTATAAATAGGACCAAAAATTAAATGTTACGTATTTCATACTCAGTAATTTGGGACGGTGTAAAATAGTGGGCACAAGTCAGTTAATAACTATAAGATTCATATTAAATAAATTATTAATGGCCAATTATGAGTTGGTCAGAATATTTTATAGCTGAAAATATTTCTAGATGAAGAATTTGAGATGTTGTTTCGTTTAAATCAAATAAATGTATTGAACAAATTAATATCAATTTTGGATGGACTTATGAATGAGGTAGGCGCCAAAACTTTCGGCTCTAGATATGTTTCAGGGATAATGGGAATATAACGATGGTAGTGTCGGGTAGCGCCATCTATGAATGAAGAATTATTATTTTTTTTCCCGTCAATTTACGTAGTCGCTTGGAGACACTCATTGCACGATTTTTGTCAGCAATTCAAAAGCAATAACGCGTGACTAGTGTGAGACGTTTTTTGGACCTTTACATTGCCAACCATAAATAAGTACTAGATCCATAGACACACGGAATGAAACCTGTGTTTATTCTATGCTATGATTCTTTAACAAAATAAGAATACATGGACTGGCGTCGGCATTCATTTTCTTAGATACACAGAGAGCTCATAGCCACACGAAACTGAGCAATAACTGATCTGTGATGTCTTTGGATATTTTTGGTTGCGTCTTTACTGGTCGAGTGGTCCGGGTAACTCGCTGAACCTCCTTCGTATTAGGGTTTGTGACTTGCAGTTGTTCTCCTTGAACGATGATTTCTCAGTAAGCGCGAATCATAAGTTCGCGTTGGTTACGTCCTTGCCCTTTCATATACACTATCCGTCGCTTTTACCGATAAATTATTTAGTAAGGTCTTTGGACTGTTGCGCGTTTTCGACCTCGCCGATGTCGCTGGGAAGATACCCAAACTTGTTCATTTGGAGGAAGTAAACGTGATACGGCCAAGAGAGGTAAAAGGTGTCCCAGGAGACCAAGAAGATCATGACGACTTTTTTTTTGTATTTGAAAGGAATTTTAATGCTCTACTTCAAAGAACGAAATGCGACATAGAAAGTGGAGTACTACACTGATCTACTGCGGGGCAAATTGAATGTGGGGTTTACCTCCTACAGGGTAACACGTCAGTGCTGTGAAGGAGTGATGATCTAAGGAACTGGACCACTCAATCAACAGCCCAGACTTATCCCTTACTCAAAAATAAACCTTCAAGGTAGAAAATTTAACAGCGATGAAGATATGCAGGAAACAGTTTACGCGCATTTTGCAAACAAAACTGCGGACTATTTTTCTAAAGGTATTAAAATGTTTAATTCAGAGATGTAAGAAGTGTGTTGACGCACAAGAAGACAATAGCGAAAAATGGCACTACTGTTTTATTTCTATCGCTCCTGGGACATAGTTAGGGCACAAATTTTTGGTGCATACATCGTATGTAATTGCATATCATTATTTATTTAATACAGTCAGGCTACAGGACACCCCAAAAGGTAGTTGAGAACTTTGTGTGAACAATTTAAAATAATAGAAGAGGGGAAGAAGAAAGTTTTCAAATTACGTGATGAAATTACTAAAAGCTTTAGCTTGGTCACCAACACGCTGAACCTAATATTCGCAAAAATTTCTTCGCAAAGTATCGGAACAGATTGAGAAATGTGAAAATCATAGTAAAAAGAGGAAAAGCAGGAATACGTAAGTTGAAATATATGCCATTTTAAATTCCACTTCGCTGTCAAATGATTCAGTTGACGACAATAATGCTTGGCAGTAAAAATTTCACTAGGCTGAAGAGTTCGTTAAACGAAATACCGTTCTTATCCCACCAGATATACAGAAGAACCTTCTTTTCTTCTTGATGTGGGTGACTTTTGCATTTGATATTGATAGTTGGGCTAAAGTTGACGTGCATTAAGGATTGGCGCACATAGTCCATTTTTGTCGATAACAATATCTTTAAAAAATCCTTGTTAAAGTTGTTTACTTGTCTGGTCATTGTCTCGTAAGGAATGAAATTCATTCGAGCTGGAAATACAGATATAGATACCGATCCTGGTGTATTCACAGAGACCTTGGAGTTTCCTCTTTTCGAGATTCTGAATTTTTATCATCTTAAGCAATCGTCTATAAATTGTTTATTTTCCATCTACGACGGAGTTTCATTTAATAATGCTGTCACATCATCGACATTTAATCTTCTTGGTATTCCACAGTGGCATTCTAAGGTGCAATATCTTCCTCAAGAACTGAACAAATTAATTCGTTTTAGCATATATGGAACATATATAACTTTCCGTTACACATCGTGCTGAATTCTGTTCTGGGAGGATTAGCATCCAAATATTATGGCCTTTCACAAATTTGAATGCCAACCCAGAAAAAACAGTTTATTATTTGATTATTTTATCAGAGAGCTAAATAAAAACTGAACTATATGCTTGTTATTGGAATCCTGACAGGGCTAATAAGTTAGGCGGTTAACATGATTTTTTCATTTTGTTTGTTTCTTGCAACTGATTTATTGAAAACTAATTCAAAGAATAAGTTGAATGCAAATATAAAATTATGTACAGAAAATTAACTTTAACTAGCACTGTTTAACATATTATTTTCTCAGCTTTTATTTGTCGGCATTTTGAAGTTGTTTCTAAAAATATCCCACAAAATAAAAGAAAGCTTGTTTTATGTTATCAGATTACGCATTGAAGTTATACGACTCCAAATTATAATTTAATTGGATAAACCTTGGCTTTCAAACTTTCAGGGATATTTATAGATATAAAAACTTCAAATACTTCAGAATTTTAATAACAAAAATGCACACGATAACAATACAAAGTTTTATTGAGAGTTGTGCTAAACATTGCGGATATCATATTTCAGAGAAAGTCATATTGAAAGGAAAGTCATGTCTGTTAAATAGCGTAAGAAAAAAGACAGAACGTACAGTACTAAATGTTATATACATGCATTGTTAAAATGAATTTGCAATAAACTTAAGCATAAATTACACATTATATTAAATAATTCAGACTTACAAAATATCAGGCAGGGCCACCTCAGCATATATGTATGTATATATGAAAATCCAAGTAAACTCACCTGAAACAATAAATAAATAAATTGTTAGAACTAGGTAAAATAACAACAACAGTTGTTTAAGTTAAAACTCCGTTTCGCTTATAAGATAATTTATTATTCGTATGCACTTGTGCAATTAACGACAACTGGTTATCTTATCAAATCAAGAATATTCTGTCAATTGACATTAATGAGTAATAAGTGGAGTTGCTGACCATTATCAACACTCTTACATTAATACCACAACTAAACATTAAGAAAGCCATAATAATAACAGACTCCCTTAGTGCACTCCAGTTAATCAAACGTACTGGTATATATAATGAAAATAAATTCATGCCGAATATAAAAGCATACATCTAGTCCCTAAAAAGAAGTGGTTTTGACATTCAGTTAGCTGGGATACCAGGACAAAGTTGAATAAGAGGAATTGAAACTGCAGACCTACTGGCAAAAAATGGCGCATTGCTTTCCGGTCAGCCTCATATTAAGACGGTCCCACACAAAGATCTTTTACCTCTAATACACCAGTCAATCCTTGCTAGATAGCAGCAAGAACACCACGGCTCAAGATAAAAACTCTTTTTTTCTCACCATCATACCTTTCATCGCAACTCATTTATGGTTCCACAACCTTCATTTAACTAAAAAAAACAATCTCCACAGTCTGTCGCATAAGATTCAGTCACTGTCACTCATATCAACACCTCAACCGAATCAAGGTATTAGAAACAAACCTATGCAGTTGTGGAGAACCTGGAACTACGGAACACATACTTTTTAACTGTCCAAATCACACCGCAACATCTACAGTTTTTTTATTTAGATCTCGTGAAATTCCGAACTGCTACACTTAACTTAAAAACAATTCTTTCTAATCCCATTCCAGCTGTTTGTGACAAAATTCTTGGGTTTTTAACGGAAATCAAGAGAGATATGTAGAATAGGTTCTCCTCCATTAGCTATGCGCTGGCGGAATGGTGTTAAACCGAAGCCAACAAAATAAGAAGAAGAAGAGTAATAAGTGTGAAGTCAGCTAATGTATTCTTACTTATACTATAAATGATGGTGAGGTAACATGAGGTTCATGCTAACATATACATATATACAGATGTATACAATATTATTCAAAATAAATTAATAGGTGTGTTGGTTTCGCTACTTTACATCTAGGGTTGTAGGCGTAACGGCTGCGTCAAAAATTCCTGTTCGTTTCAATGGTCAGTTTACTGAAAAGTGAATAGATGTTGTTCGTTTCGTTAAAATCACTTTTGGTAGAAAGATGCCGCGCTAAGAAATCTTACATCAACTTCTGAGCCAGGTGAATGGAAACAAATTGGCAATAAATTGAAAATGATTGAAAGTGTACTGTACTTATGATGGAGACTGTGAATATGAATGACTATGGCAAAACATTGTGTATCCAGATTTTGTTCTTCATCTTTATCTGTATTAAATCTTACAGCAACTTCTGAGCCAGATGAATGGAAACAAAGCAGCAATAAATTGAAAATAATTGAAAGTGTGTACTGTACTTATGATGGAGACTGTGCATATGAATGACTATGGTAAAACAATGTTTACCCAAATTTTATTTTTCATCTTCATCTGTTACCTTCATTTGATGTATCATTTCAATAATCAGATTCTGACATTAATAACAGATATTTCTTGGAGCCCTCCTGGCTTAGAAAATGTGCAAAATGTGTTCTTAAAAAATTGTATTTTTAATGTTGAAGGGGTGGGGGCTAAAGTCCGTGAGTCCCCCTGGGCGAGCCTCTTATTAATAAATTAGAAATGCCAATTTTTTAGGTTAACTATAGTCGAATAGCGCCTTCAAGAAACAATTGTTTACGTCATGTGAATACATGACTGTAACTAAACCGAACAGAATCAATGAACAAGACTAAGTGTAAAAAAGATATTAGCATATATTTGCAAAAATTGATGGCATGTTGAGAGAAGTACAACTGCTCAAGCGAGGGACACAAATAAGTTCGAGGATACCGTTCATTTTGGTAAGCATAATTAGAATCATTTTGTCCTCTAATTTGTTGCACGTAATTAATGAAGTTCCTTTGACTGTAATATAAACTATTCGGGTATTTTTATCCTTTCCAATTATTTTTATTAAAATGTTACATATTGTATTTTGAAGCTTACATAAAAAATACCGTCTATAAAAAGAAATGCGGAAAACATTTTTACTTTATGAACCTGAATAAGGAACAAGGCCATAAACAAACAAAATATTACTATATTTCGGCAGGAGAATGTACGTTCGCTCTATATTTTTTACCCCTATTGAAAAGGAACCCTTGTTTATACATGGCCTGAAAAAAGTATCGATGCTTCTTAAAAGTCATGTTGACAAAATGAAGACAAGATGAGATGTTCTTCGCGATTGAAGTGGTGCTTAGTGTTATCTGAATAACGGGGAAGCAATGTAAATATTATTATGTATATGACATTGATGTATATCAAAACTGAACATAGTTTACATTCTTGTCAAGTACGTCATTATAAAAATATATGGGATGATGAGGGCGATATCTTTAAAACCGTGTTTTAAAATAAGAGAATTTTATGTCTAGGTGGGTTACTTTTGCATGGTGTTCAATTATTTAGTACATCTACTGCTACAAATACAGTTTCAACCTAGCATGGTTTAGAAAATTCATAGTACATTATAATTTTGAAATTTGGTAGTGGTATAACTTCATATTATGGGCCCATCCGCAGAATTTTATTTGACCCACCTAACTTTTCAAGTTTATCTAGGGGAAAAAAAGCGAAAATAAGTCATTTAGAGGTTCGATGGGCCCTTAATAGTTGTATCCCCGCGATTGTGTGCGACTCTGTAATACAGGGAGTCGGACGGGCGTACCTAATGTTAGACGTTCCCAGATTGTTCCAGAAGTAATTTAGTAGCATACAAGTAATATATCTATATCTAATTACATTATTCAGTCAAATACGAAAAGGTGTTTGTCAGGATTGTGTACTATCACCCCTGTTGTACAATATTTATAGCGAACATCTTATGAGATCTGTATTGGATGAATGGAATAGTGGCATCTCTGTAGGAGGACAAAAAATATCGAACCTTCGTTTCGCCGATGACACCGATCTTATTGCCGGAAGTGAGGAAGAACTTATAAATCTCTCGGACAAACTGAGGGCTACTAGTGCAGATTACGGGTTGAAAATAAACTATAACAAAACTAAAATTATGATCGTTGATCGGGCAAACGAGTCTATGTGAAAACCCCATAGAATTGCCGATTAGTAAGTTGTTGACACTATGACAGATTTAGGCTCACTTATCCCATAGTTCAGCTACATGTGAATATGAAATACGCCGCCTTAACCCTCTAACACGCATACAGGGGAAACCAGATGGAAAACGCTGCCGCGGTATATTACCTACTCGATGGACGATGATATTTATTTACGAGGGGATGAACTCGTGGTTCATGGCATGATACCTGGGATCTTAGATTGTGATTCCCCTTGGAGGTGACGTCTAGGTAGGGCACCTAGGTAGGGCACCTAGGTAGGGTGTCTAGATGGACTGTCCAGGTAGGACGTCTAG
This sequence comes from Liopterus haemorrhoidalis, assembly GCA_963971575.1. Classification (NCBI taxonomy): domain Eukaryota; kingdom Metazoa; phylum Arthropoda; class Insecta; order Coleoptera; family Dytiscidae; genus Liopterus; species Liopterus haemorrhoidalis. The sequence continues at coordinate 59,665,703 of OZ020611.1, forward strand.
GTGGGGTGTCTGGGTAGGACGTCTAGATAGGGCGTCTAGATAGGGCGTCTAGGTAGGGCGTCTAGGCCGTTGTTCTCAGCGGTGATAGTTGAGATGGCATCCATAGTGAACTAGAGGCAGGCAGTAAATGCCGAGGTACTGGTTTGACTATTGACCCCTTGACGTCGATAACGGCGACTAGTTGATGGCGATGTTGGCTAGGAAACGCGATGTGGTGATGTACGGTCATGTAGCAATGTTTACTCACAGCTTGAACTGCATATGACATTCGCCCCAGACCGGCACCAAGTCCGAAACTGGGTATCAGATCTCTCTCTTATACTTAAGAGAACAAACGAAGGAAGATGGATAAAAAGAGTGACATAGTGCCCATAGGACGAAGAAAGAGAGATAAATCAAGAAGATAGTGGCGGGATGAAGTAGATGAGGCCATGGAGAAGAAATGCCTGAAAGATAGAGAATGGTAAGATAAAAATAACTCGAGAATCTGGCCGAGAGAGGTAAAACGGTATCAGCCTGTAGAAAATCCTTATATATAGAACATTAAAATAGGAAGTAAACTGTCGACACTGAAATATTTTAATGTAAAAAAGAAAATTGTAGATTAAATGATTGGATTAAAAATTTCTACACAAAATCTATAAAGTGCTACGATATTTCAAATATAAAATACTGGTTTAAATACTGAATATTAATTATTAATCGTGGTTTGAAGTACCGAACCGTACTAATTAATTGATAAAATCCTATTAGAGCAGGAGTTTGGCTTGTGGAATTGAAATCATTGGCCCACCTTATTCGGGAAAACTATGTTAGTGAATGAGACAGCGAATATTTGTTAAGTTGACATATCTGGGACTCAAATAGTTAAATATACTGAAAGTACATTTCCTATATGTGGAAAAAAAAAACACATCGCGAGATTAATATAATATATATATATATTATTTTCAGTAGGTTATCTAAGAAACCTCTTAATATATGGATAAACAAGAAAAATTTTAAAACGGAGTGGCCGAGCGCATTAAGTCGTGCGGTTTTAGACTGTTAGAAACATGCGTGACTGGGCGGCCGGTGGTTCGAGCCTGCTTCGTTGATGATATTATTCGGGCGAGAATAATATGTTTACATTACTCTCATTTTCACAATCATTCACCCCTCATCCAGGTGTAGGAGCTCGCCCCCTGGCATCGGCGATTAGCCTCGTTGCAGAAATAAAGACTGATGTAAAATAAATAATATAATAATAATAATAAAAGAAAAATTTTATTTTTGAAAAAACATTTTTTTATGTATTCTTCAACAAAAGTATATCAAAAAAACATTTGTCCCTCACCCTATCTCCCAGGGGGGTTGATCAAAAATTCTGAAAAATCCTTTATCATATACATTTATGGAAACCGGAATATTTCAAGAGGAATTTTGGATCAGATTAGCTTTTCGAAAAATATCGATTATATTTGTATTTAAGAAAAAATAATATTTTTTGAAATATTCATTATGTAGTATCAAATAAAAGCTCTTAAAACGTATTAGTATGATTAAGGAACGAAAAGTAGTTTTTATTATTATTATTATTTTTTTTTTTTTTTTTTATTTTAATACAATTTTCTTCAGAAATGTACTTAAAAAAATTATTCCCGCGCCCTTTTATCCAAAGGGGTTAAACTAAACATCTAAGTAATGTATGATCTCAAATAATACGTACGAGAGGAATTTTTGATCAGATTTCATTTTTGTAAAATATTGCAGTTTTTGTGTTTTAGACAAAATTAACAAAACAAATTTTGGGCCTAAGGTATTCAAAGAGTACTTCAAAAAACTTTATTCTAAATTTTTTAATTTAAATTTTATTGTGACGAAATTGAAGCAAATTATTTAAATTTTGTTTAAAAATATTAAATATTAATTATTCTCAAAAAACTATTGATTTTAGTGATTATAGAACAAATAAATATTCTTAGACATCCAGCGTGTTGGCTTCTTACACTTATCAAATACCTTCAAAACCCTGAAATGTGTAAACATTCACACTTCACGAAAATTTTTAATGTTTAGTAGAGTACTCATTTAAGTGATTTCTTCTTTATTAATTGCTTCTCTTACTGCCTGCTCTGCAGCTTCATTGCCTTCTACATTTATATCTATTTTATAGCATTAAATTTTTATAGTTTACGTTTCTTGTAAATAGTTTTAATAAATAAATATATTTCAAATTAATGACGCAATAAAGAACAGTCAATAAAGCAACAAGATAATAAAGTTAAGGTCAAGCGTATATAATTCAACCATGTAGCATCTTGTCTTCATCCTTCCCGTTCGATACGATTCTTATTTATATTAAATTACATTTCTTAAAGATCCCTGCTGAAAATACATCGTGTTACAGCGCTCAATTTCGTAGTTATATTATCCTACATATCAAGTACATTGTTTGCATGTTTTCTTTTTATTCTAGTCCAAATATCTAGCTTTCTTAGAAAATGGTGCCATAAAAAAAAACACCGTTCTAAAGTTCAAGGTTAAGTTCACAAGTATATTATACGCTTTTTCTATAAGCATGAAGTTTGCGCTTTTTTGTGCAATTGTTAATCTTTTTATGCTGTTCATGAATAGGTTTGTTTAACATGCTAGAATTCTATGTTATCGAAATTTTTGCCCTACTTTTCTTATTATGTGGACAGAAAAATTGTAACATCTGTACTACTATAGAGAACAGAAAACGTTATCAATGTACAGGGTGGTTTTGAAAGATTGACATTATGTATTATATGTAGTTTTAATTATTTTATTTATTGCCTTTTAACCAAGTTATTTTTTGTTTCATACTTCTTGCTCCTTTCATCCATTATATGTCCAGATTATTGGCGTCCAGATTATTGGCAATATTATTTATTTATTTATTTATTTATTTTTATTTTAACACATTGTTTTTTATATCATGACCCGTTTTTATCTATCTCACCATAACACTTAATACTACTATCTCAGGTATGTCTTACAATATTATACTTATACTTATACTTATATTTATTTATTCATATACGATATACACTTATACTGTATTCTGATTTTCCTTTATGTAGCAGCTCTGATGAAGGAATAAACCATTCCGAAACTGGTCAGCTGTAGATAGTTGTTTTTATTTATGTCCGATACCCGTACAACCTTTCCACTTCTATTATTAGCGTCAAGCATATGGATGGTTAATGATACTTCCCACGGGAGTGCATAAGGATTACGATCGAACAAAGACTAATTTGGCACCAGATAGCTTCAATTACATGGCGCATTAACATATTTGTTACACAAGTGCCGGAAGTTTAAAAGTGTTAATACCAATCTAATGTACCTACTTAGTAATCCTGAACACCTTGTGAAGTAATAAAAGGGTTACAGGGTATGAGAAAAAACTTTTTTAGTAAAATTTTTGCATTTTTTTTTTTTTTAATATGGGACATTAAAAAAATTACAGTTTGTTTCTTATTCTACGTCTTATGAGCTTTCTTTTTATACCTCACAATAATTTTAAAATTAATAATTAATTTTTTTACATACAATATTTTTCGAAAAATTAGTCTGATAAAAATTCTTGTTGAATTTGTACCTTATTGAGACTTTTAGACGAACCTCTTTGGAAAATAGGGTGGGACAAAAGTTTTGACACATTTTTAGTGAAAACGCCGCAATATTATCGAAGTTTCAAAAATAACATTTTATTAGTATATCAACTTATTAAGAGATTTCATTTGATATTCCAGGGAAAAAAAGAGTAGCAAGACTGAGGTTCGTCTTGCTACTCTGACGGAAAATCGCTAAGACGTTAAAACATTAATTTAATTATTGCAAAAATTGTTATTGTTTAAAATTGTACTTACATTATTTTGGTTGTTATTAGAATGACAGTGTGCATGTGTAATCTTAATTAATTGTTTGTTTAACTCAATAAATTTGTTATTAACATGTACCAACATCAGTAGTGAATTAAACCCTTTACCCCTACCCCCCTAATATACATAAAATTATTATATAAATAACTTCATTGTTGATCGTCAAATTTTAAAAAGTATATTTATTTTCAGTCAACAAAAGACAGATGTGATCATCATCAATTTCGGAAGTGTGTGGAAGGTATACACGGTTCTGGAACGGAATTCCGTTTCTAATTTGTTATTCCGTTATCCGTCATTTGCTTATCGGTGAAACCCTAATCAAAAGTAAACACGACTGACCTTACATAAAGAAGAAGAATAAATAAAAAAAAAATATATAAACATAAGATAGCAAAGCAAATGATTATTACAAAATTTTATATAAAATTTCCAAGGCCAACATTAAAAAATGAAATATGGCATGCTTAGCAACTCTTTGACAAATAGAAAAACTATCGAGAGCCTTTATTATCAAAAAAATACATCGCGTGAAAAATTTGAACAAATATGTCTATATCATCATCATTGGCGTGATAGCTCGAGTTGAGCCTAGGCCTCCTGTTTCCAGGTTTCATGACCATGTTTTCAATATATATACATTCAGGAGTAATATGGTCAGTATTACGTCCATTTTTTAGCGTATACAGAAAGGCACCTACAGTTTATAGCCGGTTGTGAACGGCTACGCAGAACCTGTAATTTCTATAAATATTTTTACACAAATTATTTGACATAAGCAGGAGTTGAATTTACGTCCGTGCCTTTGCTTAGAGGCCAAACAGCGGATATAACCGGTTTAACGCTTGCAGCTACATGCTTGGTAAAAATATGAAAACAACGAAAGATTTTTAAAAAAATTTTGATGAACAAGTGAAGAAAAAAAAAAAAAAAAATGAAAAATCATTTTTTATGAGGTTCTCGCCAAATGTGTCAAAGAACTTTTGTCGTCCCCCCTCTATTTCCCAGAGAGGTTAACCTAACAATCTAAAAAAAAAAAATCTTAATAATATAATTTGATGGGAACCGGAATAGTTAAAGAGGAATTTTTCATCAGCAAATGACTGAATTTTGATGTCGTTGAAAAAAAAATTATTCTGTTTAAATTTATTATGTGTATCAAAAGAAATCTCATAAAACATAAACTAAGGAACTAAAAAGACACGCTCTAGAACCCATGGGAGTTAAACTAAAAATCTGAAAAAAACTGATTACTGCACATTAATGTGTACCGGAATAGCAAAACAGGAATTTTTGATCTGGTAATTATTTCGAGAGTTATAGAATATGTTGCAACACCGTGCTTACAATATTTATCTGACTGACTGGAGACTGGATCTGTGTTCAGATAGAAGACGTGGATTATTCTTCCAAAAGTTACAATTTCTTATCACTTACTAAATACCTACAAAATCCTAAAATGTGTAAAAATTCACAATTCACATCCATTTTTGTGTAATAATAAAAGAAAAAATAGATTTAATGGAATGCTAATACTACAAAAAATAAATTATAAAAAAAATCTGACAGCTGACAATATTATTAAAAACAATCCCTTCAGGGAATGTTTTAATTGTGTTCTCAGAATAAATATTTAATTATCAACAAAACATTAATAATGATTAACAACTCCAACCAAACATTGACATTATCAACCCTAATTGGTCAGAGGAGAATAAAGCCCTATTTCATTTGTTAATAATTTTGAAATTGTGAAACAGCTAATTGAGTTAGTTCGAAAAATATGAACACGAAAAATTTATGTAATATTTCTCTTCTTCCGTAGGGTTATTATTACGTAATTAAAAAACACTGTACAAATAACATGTCATTTAAACTTCATTTATCTATTGAAACGATTGGACGAATTTCAAATTATTGGTATGGTACTGTGAGATATCATTGGGATCGATGGACAATAACATGCAATCAGATGAATGCCAGAAACTGGAACAGTGGCGTAGTAAAACAGTCTTCAGTGTCGTAGTGTGACTTTCTGATCAAGGCATGTAGTGAAAACAAGGCATGTAGGCAAAAATATTCTCGCGAATGTCAAGGGTCGACTGTACTCCAGTTTTTTTATGAAAGTTTCTAAGGCTTTTTACCAGGGGTATGAAACTAATATACTCGGCATTGAAACGGTTTTAAGATATATTCCAACCACCGACAACGCCAACATCGTTTTTTTTTTATCAAAATTTTGAGTACACTTCCTTATCGACCATTATGGATTTTGACATATTAAAGACAAGTGCTATTCTCTTGTGATTTTTAAAAATAATAATAATTCTATTAGTTATAATTTTTTTATATTTCGCTTATTTCAATAATGCAGTATGATCGTTATTAAATGCTGCGTATTAGATTATACTTTCCAAGGTAAGTGAAAATAATTATATTTCTAAGTAAAACTAGTGTTTTCGGGTATTCGTATCTTTTTACACTTTGTGTCCTTTCGTCGCTCGGGTATACAAACATAGTTCGGGTATCAAGTGGTAACTCCACAAAAAAAGTACACTTCCTTATCAGCCATTATGGATTTTGACATATGTATTAAAGAGAGGTGCCATTATCTTGTGATTTTTAAAAATAATAATAATTCTATTCGTTATAATTTTTTGTTATATTTTGCTATTTCAATAATGCAATATGATCGTCATTAAATGCTGCGTATTAGATTATACATTCCAAGGTAAGTGAAAATAATTATATTTCTAAGTTAAATTAGTGATTTCGGTTATTCGTAACTTTTTACACTTTGTGATCTTTCGTCGTTCGGGTATACAAACATAGTTCGGGTATCAAGGTGTAACTCCAAATAGCGTTCAGCTTGACGGTGCGTGGAGCTTTTTGTGCGAATAGTGTTAACACAATAAGCCCCACGTCGGCAAAGTATGGAATAGAGAGCTGGCATGCTCAGATTACACCAAGGTGTAAAATTGCCCCGAAATAGTTTTAATTTACATATTTTTTATATTTTGTGAGTTCTCTGTTAACTTCTTTTTTACTCCACATCTACACTACACGTACTATGCACTTACTCTGCACCTATGCTGCACCAATACTGTACCGAATTCTGAACCAATAGCTGTGCTTACTAAATGTATTTTTATTCAGTACTGAAACACTTTAAATTGGTTTATAACTTGCATAAATTGCTTAATTACATTCTTTTCATAAATATTATTTATATTAAGTTACGTGTTTTAATAGGAAACCGGAGACATCATTTTCCGAATCCAAAACAAGATCTGGAAAGGTTTAATAAATAGACCAACATTATATTTGGAAATGAAAGTTAAAATATGGAAGCTATTAGTATTATATGTTTTATTGTTAAATAGTAGACTGTAAAAAATAATATTGTAAATGGAGAAATAAATATAAAAATAAAAAATAATATTTTATTACTTCTTTTTATCTTTCAGGAAAATTGTAAATAAATTAATCATAATTTTCGTTTCGACGCGATCTAAAATTTTCTACTAAAATTACATTTTATTTTTCAATCGGGTAGAAAATTAATGATCAAGCGATTCATAGTAATTTAAAATATAAAAATATATTGGTGTGTACTGCAGGTTGCATATTACCTAATCCTAATTCTTATTTCAACCACGAATGTCGCAACTATCGCTGTCCAAAGCCGTAACGTGGGAGATCGCTATCGTCTTTGTTTTTTTAGAGTAGAAAAAAAAGTAAAATTACAATATATTGAATAGAATATAAATTTTACTTGGTGAAACTCTCATGTAGGTAAAAGTCATGATTAATAAATCATTGTGTGAAACTTGAAGTTTTAAGATTTTCATTTACGCACATTACTATTGGATTATCATACTTTACGATAGGTTGAATCTAGTTACAGGCATTATTTTTCAAAATATTTATCATGGTTAAACAAAAACCGCAGGGGTGCCGATAACATAAATTCTGCTAAAAAAACGATATGGTATTTTTGCTATTTTGAGTGTTTAAACAAATTTTATGGTGTAGCTCACGTGATAACGCTCGTTGGCTCTGTTCTCTTTTGAATTTACATAACTTGGTTTCTGGCCTACGATGTGGTATTATAAGCAGTGAAGGATTGGGAGGTAGACGGAGGATGCGGCCAGTCGGGGCCCCGTGTGTGAGAGGGGCTCCGTTAGAGTTCTCAAAAATAACAAGTAAACTTAAATATAAAATACAGCAAGATATTTTTGGCGAGTTTTTATAATAAAGTAAATGAATTATGAAAAGAACAGAATACAGTAATACTTCAGCGAACAAATGACCCTAATAACAAGTAATTAGGCTAACGAATATTTTTTCGTAAGATTTTAAACGCGGCCTACGAATTGGGATTTGGCAAACTAATCGCACAGAGACTCGCTGCCGTTTGCATGCTAAAATTGATAATGCAAAGTATATAAGTAATTAAAATGATATCGTAATCCCAGTCTTACTGCTTTACTTAGTCTGTACTGCCTTACTTTCTACAATGCCACAAGATACCACGCTGAACTGAATAAAGTATAAATAGTAAGTCTTGAATTTTTCAGGCCTTCTGGGAACGTTGTGAAATGGATTAATAGGTTTTTGCAATGAAATTTATTCAAAATCGTGATTCGGCCACGGAATATTTCGTATTATGAATCATCTCATGGAATGAATTAAATTCATGAGCAATAGTATATCTGTAACTCTTGCGATATATCGTTTTGGCCAAAACACATGCACATATTTATAACCGTAGAAAAAAAAAGTTTTAAGTTCTAATATATTATGTAAACGGTTTTATTTTAACTCAATTTAATTTTTTCTGAGGCAATTTCAAGAATGCGTCAATAGATGGGAGAGGGGCAGGAAGAGGAAGGAGAGGAAATGGCGTAAAATGTGCCTGCGTGGAAGTGTTAATATAATTTCACCGTCCAAAGTCCCATATGTTTTTAATCCGTCACTGATTATAAGACATAATTTACTTAGTTTCTGGACTGGTGTTTTGTTATCTTCTGGCACACATTCAACATTTGCTTCCGAATAGGCGTCCCTCACTTACCAGATACCTGCAAATCCTGATAAATGAAAATTCATTTTTGTTTTGTAATGGTAAACGTTTTAGAAAACTATGAAAAGCCGTGTTTTTCTATTGTTCTTTATCATTAAATCTGCTTATTCATTATGTCAACTGTATTATTGTTTGTATCGATGTTCTTTGGTTCGTTGCGAATGTATGTAAATCGTTAAACAGGAACTACTTGTATTAGAAAAGTTAGATGACATGAAAGGCATATAAACTTACACTAGATTGAATCTAAACAATTCAATCAATTCAGTCAATAGGCTAGTCAATGGAACAGTACACTTCAAATTCATAATCCTGAATTATTACAGATATATATCTGTATTATAATGGTAATCCAATAGATATGATCCAATCTTACGGAAGTTTGCTTACGTCTCTGGTTTCTCAATTGGCACCAATATATCCGAGTATAGTAAATTCTCAATATCACATCGATTACCGTTATGCATAAACTATATATTAACTGATCACAGTATTTAGTTCAAGGTAGATGAGTCCTCTTTGTCTCCTGGCTAAAGGATGGACGTAATCAACAGATTGTATAATATTAGTTCCGTACAATAGTTCATATTTGCATTGTTTCATGTTAGTTAATTTACTATAAATCTACTGCATTATGACAGTGTTTTGTTACTATGTTATATATTGTTTATTGTTACATGGTTAATAGGTTGCCAGTTTACGTCTATCGTCATACCACATAATATTATCATAAATATCTGATTTATTATTTACAACAATGGCCATTCAGTAATGAACACTATTGGCAATAAACTATTCGCGGTTATTCTATGTTGTTTTACAATGTACTAGCAGTTAACAAAAAAACAAAACAGTCATAACGGTCTTAAACTGGCCCAAATCGGAAAGGGTTCAAGTCTAACTTGTTATCAATCGTTTTAGGAAAACTCTGGTGGATGATCCTCCTTTGCTGAGCTCGTTTCGTGTTTTCATTCTCTTTTCTCTGTTATTAAATGTTCCCATTGATGAAATTCTTTTATGCATTTTGAAGGGCATAGAATAAAGTAAAAAAGAAAAATTACATATCTAAGTATAATTACACCCATGTCTAATCAGAAGAAGTGTTCTCTCCATGATTATTTTTGATCTATACCACGTAAATTTATAAGTGAAATAGTGTTTTTGTTTCACTAGTAATTGTTGTTGCCATCGAAGCAGCTTTTCTTCGTACATTAAAGGTAACGACGATGTTCAATAACAAACTGAATGTTATAATTTTAGTCGAAAATGAAAACATATAAATACCTATTGTGAATTATCTATTTATGGTATGTGTACCCTTTCGGACTTTAAGCAATATTAAACCCTAAAAGTCTGTCATATATAATGTCACGTGGGTGGTTTGATTGAAAGACAACTCCTGGTTTTAACAATACAAATTTATTAATTATACATCCTAATTACAATATAAGGTTTGAATTTGCCCATGGAGTTGGGGAAGTCTTCGGTCCACCCAGTGTTGGCCAGGATCAGCTTGGACCTATCTCCGAGGCGGGGGCTACTCATCAGGGAGTCGAGGAGCCTGGAAAAGCCTTCTTCCACTCACATGGTGACTGCTTGCTTGGCTCACCAGCGGTACGAGTATCTGGCGTCGATGTCTTGGTCGTCACCGTGTGGACTGGTACGTGTAGAGGAGTTGGCTAGGTTCCTCTGCCTCGATACTGTGCGACGTCCAAGGATTTGTACTGATGGTTGACCCAGTTCCAATATTCATTTGTCATGACAAATATTTCCTCATTACGAAAATGCGGCGTATGCATTTCGTAATTACACAATACACGTCAGATGCTGACAAATAGTTTTTTAATCAAACAGCTGAGCGTCGCAATGTCTAGATGTCTCAATCCTGACCTAGGATTACCTTTGTGACAATATTTCTGATATACAAGAATCATTCAAATATAAACAAAACTTTTCCAAGAAGAATATTATCTCATGTACCTACAAGTTATTTTGCTATATAGTTTTCCTGAATATCTAAGCATTTGCACCACGAGATTAGCAGTTTTTTCTTGCCCGTGTTATAAAAAAAATGGGGCATGGTGAAACTACTTGCACGAGCTTTCACTTGTACGTTGATTTCGAATATGTATCTTCCCAACGTCTCCTTGAATGGTCCGAATAACTGGTAAACATACAGTGATGAGGCTGAAAAGGATATATTTTGCGGTAGGTTACGACGGCAGTGTGAGGTCTCACTTTGCCGTGGATATACAACTTGCTGCGGATTGGGATGTCACGGCTTTTGGGAGTGATATGCTGCTTTGACATTTTCCAAAAGTTCGCAGAAGTACTGTATTGGTAGTATTCTTTCCTTCGATTATGGAGATCAAGTCGATGTACATATTTCCTCTATGATCACAAGAAACTGTGACGAGAACCTTGCCTGCAGACCAGCAGCGGTGAAAAGCAGCCCTAGGGCGCCAAAACAGGCGTTTAAATATACATATTCTACCTTGACTCACAAATTTAATTTCTTCCCGACCGCGGTTCGTATCTTAAAAAGTATGTATCTAGAAACCCAATTTTCAATTATATCTTATGGGAAATCAATTAATTCGTTCCCTGATTAAAAAATCATAAAGAAAATCATAAAAATAAACTATTCTCAACTAAATATATATATAAAATATTTTATTGCCAGGCAATTAAAGTACAAATTTAAAAAAATAAAATTACATAGTGGTTATACATATGCCTAATTGTATTTCTATGTATTCAAGTATAAATATTTTATTATTTTTTAACAATAGTGTTTAATACTATGTTGCCATACACAATTAGTTATGCCGGGAAAAAGGGCAAAACCCAGCACTTTGTTACATATATTTAATGTTACAACAAAATATGCTTAACACGTTTGTGTTTGTACTTTTTATACTTCAGGCTACTTTTTGTGTAATTCCCTAATTCAGATATTAAACTATTTTCATGTATTGTACAATTATCAAAAAAATTTTTAGTCGCTTTCTGAATATATTCACTAATGGAGGCAATATTCAGTTCTTCGTGCATTGTCTTTAAAGGTGTCCATCTAGGGTATCTACCTATGATTCTTAGGCATTTATTTTGGATAATCTGAAGTGACTGAATATTGGCTTTACTAGTGTTGCTCCATACTGGCATGGCATATGTAAGAATTGGTCTTATACATACTTTATAGATGAGCAGTTTATTTTTTAAGCTTAGTTTAGAGTGTTTATTAAACATTGGGAACAGCTGACACATTGCTTGGAGTGCTTTGTTGCATGTTTCCTTTATATGTACGCTGTAATTTAATTTTTTGTCAAGGTTAATACCCAGGTATTTGACATTTTCGACCCATTCAATTTCTTCGTTTTTGATTTTTATTTTTGGAACGTTGTGCGGTCTACGTTTTGTTATCAATATTACTTTAGTTTTAATGGTATTTAGTTTAGTTTTCCACTTGTTAAAATGTTTTTCTATGTCGTGTGCGGCTTTTGTTAACCTGTTTGCTATTGTATCGAGTCTCCATGAACTAGTGTATACGGAAGAGTCGTCTGCAAAAAGAGCAATATCTGTGTTTTTACATTTAGGAATATCATTAATAAATAAGCTGTAAAGAATTGGGCCCAATATGGAGCCTTGCGGTACTCCGGCGTTGATTATTTTTAGATCTGATTGTGACTCTCGGATATGTACCGTGAATACGCGCTGATATAAATATGAATGAATTAGTTTAGTTACATACACTGGGAATTTATATTTTATTAATTTAAATATCAGACCGTTTTGCCACATCGTGTCAAAAGCTTTTTCGATGTCGAAAAGAGCAACACCTGTATATTTATTACGGTTGAAAGCGTCTGTCGCAGCATCACATAACCGAACTAGCTGCGCAGTGGTTGAATGCTTGTGTCTAAATCCGAATTGTTCCGCTATTATTATATTATTTTCCATTATAAATTGGTTGATTCTACATTTCACTATTTTTTCTACTATTTTACTAAGGCCGGTTAGTAGACTGATGGGTCTATAATTTGCTGGTATATCTGATGGTTTTCCTGGTTTAGGGATTGGAACTAGGGTTTAGGGATTGGAACTAGTTTCGCGTGTTTAAATGTTTTTGGGAAATAGCATAATTCAAGGATTTTGTTAATAATGTGATTAAAAAGTTCTAGTGCCTTAAGTGGCATTTGTTTAATTGCGATATTAGGAATTCCATCTAGTCCGGGTGCTTTTCTGTTTTTGAGGGATTTAATATGAGTTTGTATTTCATTAACTGTGCACGGATCGATTAATTCTTTGTCAACATTTGTTAAGTTCATAAAGTTTTTAACTGTTTTATTTACTAAAATTCTGTGGATTTTATTTCCCAAATTTGAAGATTTATTATGTACTGACTCGAAGTAAGTAGCTAGCAGTTCGGCTTTATCTTCATCTGTATATACTACATTATTATTGTTTTTTAAGGGGGGCACGTTTTGCGAAGATTTAGTAAAACATTTTTTAATTCTCCATAAATTTCCTTTTTGAGGGCTCAATTTACTAAGGGTTTTGTTCCAGTTTTCATTTCGCCAATCTTGCAATTTTTTATTTACTAGATATTGCAGTGTTTGATATTTTCTCAGGTTAATTTGAGTACGATTTTTTTGAAAATTTCTTCGGAATTTATTTTTAATTTTAATTAGGTTAATAATGTTCTGTGGAGGGGTATTTTGGAGGATTTTTATAGGAATAATTGGTACAGATTTTTTTATTGCTCTTTTTATTATTCTGATGAGGTTAATCGTTTCCTGTTCCAATTCTCTTTCGTTGGAAATTTGAGGGTTCGTTGTTTGAATATCATCCGTGATGTATTGTTTAAACAACTTCCATTTTACGTCCCGGAAGTTGAATATCGTCCTTGGTTAGCTAGCGTTTAAATTAATAATAAAATCAAAAACTACTGGGTTGTGATTGGAGCTAAGTTGAGAGAGTGCCTGTGGCTTAGTAATATTAATGTTTTTTAATAAAATTATATCTATAGTGCTGGGACGTTGTAGAGGGTTGGAGGGGTAGTGGGTTGGCTCATATGATGCCTCAATAGTTATATGGTTTCTATGCGAGTACTCTAGTAAAATTTTCACATTTTTATTATTGGTCGGGCAATTCCAAGCAATGTGTTTAGCATTGAAGTCCCCAAGAATAATAACTTTGTTGTCTAAATTAAATAGTGTTCTAATTTCATTTATTTTAATATTATGTTTTGGGGGATTGTACACCGCAACAACAGTTATTGTGCCACTATTTGTGTATAATTTTATCGCGAGGCTTTCGGCAGGAAATAGTATGTCGTTAACTATTTTACTGTGATTTATACTGTTTTTGACTAGTATGGCGACTCCACCTCCTTGTGAGTCTCTGTCGTGGCGGTGTACAACATACCCGTTAAATTTTATTTTGTATTGAGGACTTAACCTAGTTTCATTTAGGCAACAAATATCTATATTAAATTCATTTATAAATTGATCTAATTCTATTACACTATTTTTAATAGTGGTACAGTTCCAAGTGCACATCCTTAGTTTATTAATTACAGCCATGTTACCCAAAAAGTTCGATGGCAGCTTCTAACATAATGCCTAATTCAAATGTTATCATTAGCATTTAGTATTTTTGTTAAAGTGCTTCTAATAACCTGTATAAAATTACTTACATTTAAATTTTGTAATAATGATTTTATCAAGACAAACATTTCCGCTACGCCACTGTCAGTCGTTGTTTGATTTGGAGACGTTGTGTTTGTTGGCCATATTATGGGTTGATTCCTGTCGGTAATTGTTGATGACGCTGTTTGGTGTCTTGACTTGAATTTTGGGAATTCCTCGTCACGTAATAAGAACTCACTGGGTTTCTTCGTATGTTTAGATGTTGCTGTAATAGATGGCGCAATATGAGATTTTTGTTGTTTGTTATTAAAAATTTTAATATAGGCTGGACATTCTTTGTTATTTGCCAAATGTTTGTTGTCACAATTCGAACATTTTATGTCTTCCTCTCCTTTCTTATTGCATTCTGCTTTTGAATGTGGTCCAGCACAAACTAGACATTTCGGTTTTTTGAAGCAGTTTTTAGCGATGTGGCCAAACGCTTGGCATTTATAACATTGGGTAATGCCATGCTTGCTTCGGTATTTTTCCCATGATACTATACAGTAGCAAACTTTTTTGATACTATAAATATCTCTTAATTTTGTCTTGTTTTCAATGGTAATTGTGTACAATGGAAGTCGCCTTGTTTTGTTGTCGCTTGTTTTTTTTGTGATTTGTGTTACATTTTTTACCTTTATATTTTGCTCAAGTAAGTTTGTTTTTATTTCATCTGTACTAATAGTTGGGGGCAAGTTTTTTAATACGAATTTATGGTCCTGTTCTTCTTTTGGCGTATATGTATGGAAGTCTAGTTTGGCTTCCAGGGTTATGGTCTTCAGCTTGTTGTAATCTTCAATATTCATTGTCTCCATAATAATCCGGTTTCCTTTGTACTTGATAGATAATTCGCCTGTGAGTTGGCTCTTGATGTTGTTGAGGCTCTTCATGTGGTTCTCGAGGTAGCTGTACACTACTATTGGCGGTGGTGAGTGTACCTTCCGCTTTACTTCATGTAACTCTCTTACTATTTCATCCGCCGAATCAGTATCACTATCACTCAGCACTTCAAAGTTGTTCGACACTTTAATATTGTACATTATGTCGTTTTCTTGTTTTTTGAACCTTTTTCGTTTTTTCAACTCACTTTCACTAACGTCATCTTTCGATGTTGATGGTCCGGCAGGTGATGTAAATGACGCTGTGTCAATGCCTACGAGAGCCATACTTTTTGAGAAAGAGGTCTCACCTCCGAGGAGGCGAGACAATTTAATGTAGTTTTATCACTATGTGATTTCGATGTTTTTATTTAAAGTAAATAGAAATTTTGAGAATTTTATTTCTCGACACAATTTTACTGTTATTTCTTTAAGAAAACTTCGTACAATCCGGTGTTCACAGGTCAAAGTTACATAAAGAACTGATTCTCAACTAAATGAAGAAAATGCAAAGAAGTGGAGAATGAGTGAGAACATGTTTTCACTATAAATATGCATTTTGTATACCATTACATTAATTATTAATTTTTATTCATAAAACTCTTATGATTAGTATGAAAATCATCTCTCATTATATTGTTAAAAAAAGGACAATATTCTTGTGCCTGGTTTTGTGGCTCAGGAGTTTTCGATTTTTTTCCTGTAGTAGTAGCCTGTAAGTAACCTGTTTCTAGTGCTAGGGAAAATAGTATAATGTGAACAGGCTTTAATTCATTTGAAAATAAAAATACCACGGTTCGTATATAGAGGTCAAAATGGGATATGAAAATTGTTTGTACCTCGAAATGTTCATATATCGAGATATTTATAAGTCGAGGTACCACTGTATTAGCCAATATACTAAGCCATAACTAGTATTCGGTTAAAATGTTAAAATATTTAAATTGCAACCATCTAAATCAAAAGAATATTGTTTGGAATACGATTGCGAGCGCCTAAATATTTATATATTTATCATTTATAAAAAATGGCGCAGTTTGGCGGGTTTGCTCCGGGCACCAGAATCGCTAGCGCCGGCTCTGCTGCAGACAACCGCGTTTTCGCCCACACTGGATTTGCATTATATTTCCGTCACCATTGCATACTGATCCACTTCGTTTCGGGGGTGTAGTGATGCAGCCACGACTTGTTACAGGTCAAAATGCAGCCGAAAATTAAGTGTTACTTCGTATCTATACAAAATTATTGTGTATGCAAGTTGCTTCGGACACAACCTTCTTTATATAGCACGGGAATGAAAAAGCTATCAATTCGGTTGCGCAAGTGCTTAGATATTTGACTGCTCCTCGTATCTTTAACGGTTACACCGCCGTAACAATTTTCCCGAATTATTTAAAATTATTTCTTAATTGCTCAGAATCCTGGTGATATTTCGTATTAATTATAGCTTAAAATATTTTCAGACCAATATTTAATACCTTCGCGAAAACTGCCTCAAAATCAGTTCAGCCTTTCTTGAGGTTTAAGAAAGAAAATAAATAATTTAGAGAAAGTAGATAATTTGAACGTTTCTATATTATTGAAAAGTATCTATAAGTGTCCACGGACTTTATTCTCCTCCGCAATATACACCTACTACGTTAAAGATTCGTGAAAAGACATAATGTCTGTGATAAAAGGCAAAGGTAACTAATTTGCAGAGAGTAAAATATTCCTTTCTCTAATGCAAAAATCTATTTGAACCTCCAAGTTTAACACCCACTGTAAAGAGCGGAAGGTAAAAGTAAACAAAGAATGCAAATTTAATTAAATTAAAAAATTTCACGACTATTTTCTTCGATTAAAATCCACCTTTTGCACAGACAAGAAAAAAAGAACAAGTTAAATATAGTGCAATTTGCAAAAGTTCTTTCTCAAATGAATATTTAATGAGAAGATCACAGAATGTATTTTGTCTTTTATTTCCGACAAATTTTACTTCAAAACTTACATTTCTGAATTAGAATTAAGTTCAGTTTAGAGATTTCTGTCGTATGGATTTGATTTTTCAACCGATAAAAAGTTCCTCAAGCAGCGTTTTATGAATCTCTGAAATCATATCAACGAACGAACTTGTGTAGAGTATCTCATAGAAAATTTATAGAATTTCAACCCGCGATGGTTCCATGAAACGGAATTTAATTTTCGATGTATTATAACTAGAATTATTGGAAAAATGTTTATTAAATTTTCTTCAGTGCTGTCTTTCAGATGTTTTTTTATTTTTATTATTTCTTTTTAAGATATATGATCAATGTGGTGAATTTAATCATTCAGTAATCTAATGTTTTGCTGTAATATTTACAAATAAGTCTCTAAGAAAGATAAATGGATATTTATAAAAATCGATATAGAAATATTGTTTGTAAAGTCATATATGAAATACCGTATCTTTCGGACCATAAGACGCACCAGACGATAAGACGCACCCCAAATTTATGAGACAATTTTTATAAAAAATATTTATTGTTACGATAACTTGTACCAGCAACATTCTCTTCATCTTCACTTTCTGTACACTCATCTCACTCTCTGTACAATCGTCTCGTTGGTGTCATTATTCGTATTGTTTTCGTCTGAACTATTGTTGTCAATCTTTTTAAAAACCAAGTCATCTTCTATATCTACATCTATTTACTTCTATCTTTTTACCTAATAGTTTTGTAATTTAAATGAAAACAAATATTTATGTTCCTATATTTATTAATACTTTTTTTTTTGGCCTATATTATTATTTTATTTTTTTCTCAAGGTTTCACAAGGAGCAACAAGATCTGTCTTAGCTTTTTGTGATTCCTCGCGACTGTTTGTTTTGTATTATTATTGTATTTTTTTTAAATTAATTTTTTAATGTGCATATCCTGGCATTATATATTTATGTCACTGTATGTATATGTAATATTATTAGGTGAATAAACATAAACATAAACATATTATCCAATGCGTTGCTTTACCGCATTTCTTAAAAGACTTTATAATCGCCTTTTCTTTTACAGCTTCCAATGAATTTTTTCCCTGGTACTTCTGAAATTGTCGTCCATTTAATACATCCTGTTTGGCTTTATCATTCGTTTGTTCCACTATTCTCGTATAAAATTATTAATTGGTTTATTAATCGACACATCCAAGAGTTATCGTGGACCTGTAAGGCCTCCAGAAATGACAGCTATTTCTGTATTCATTTCTATTATATATTCTTGGTTGATTTTGTCTTATGCGCTCTAATTTATTGCACATTAACATCGTACACTTTTTAAACAACGCACCTATACATTCGGACCATAAGGCGCACAATTTTGAGTCGATTTTTCTGCGTAGAAACGTCTTATGGTCCGAAAAGTTTTTGTGTAACAATATATTATTATTAGAGCAATTTTTTTCTTTTGCATTCAATTGGAAAGTTCAATCAATTAACATCATTGGTGAAAGTTGGTCTTAACTACGATTCTCTGTTGATGTCGTTCTAATTTTCGACAATATTGAATTTTTTTGTCATCACCAGATGAAGAAACTTTTAATAAGTTTAAGTGATCTTACCAAAGCTACCAAAGTGGTCTTGAAAAAGAAATAGTTAGAGTTGGCTTATAAGAATATCTCTTAAAATAAAATCATGGCCAATCCCAATATAACATCTGTTTAGCGAAATAGTGCCAAAAAAGTAGTAGATGAAAATGTCCATTTGGCGAACTAAAATCAATATCATCAAGCATGGTTCAAATTAAAGGTCTTGCCCTTCTCGAGTAATTTCTTTTCAATTTTATATGGATTTTGAACTTTTTTTTTACTTATTGTGGGTCATTGTCTCCCCTTGTTGGCTCATCCTGAAGCATTATCTTACATGGTCTATCCTAAAAATGATTCAAGAGTCACTTTCAGTTCTTACCATCACTTCTATGTTTCGTATCACACGATCTATGCTAGCGTCGTTTCGCTGGTAACGTCAAGAGAAATGGCTTATCACGTGGCCTGTAATGCTGGTCCGCGATAACTTGGCTAAAATAAGAGTAAGTAAGAATAGAAATGGCAAAAAACGGGACAAACTCAGACAATCACAGCATAAAACTCCCGTTCCCGTTATAAACAAATTAATAATAAATGGTTGATAATTTAACTGTTTGCAAATAGCACATGAACCGACAATGTTCCTGTGCCTTGCGAAGATAGCATCAGGGAAAGTATAACTGCAGTGGTCAAGCAATAACAAATGACAAATAACGACTGTATGGGCAAAACTTAAAGATCAAAACAACCAGCCAGTGCACGTTATCTACCGTAGCAAAATTTAAACTAAACCCCACAATTACAAACTGAGTGGAGTGAACACTGATTAAAGTTTAGTTTTTAAAAGAAATCTATCCAATAACAAATGAATAAATCGACTTATTTATATATGTCATGTGTCCTGTCCACTATTATAGCCGTAGTTGAACTTAAACCTTACAAAATAATAGACCAACGTAATTTTTAATGTGTAAAGTTGTAGACGCTTACTTCTAATAAGATTTTTTTTAAAATTGTTAAGTTAGTTAGTTAAAATTTTTGGCGCACAGCAACAAAGGCTATTTGCGCTATAATTGTTGATTCACAAACTGGCACCAGTATTTATTTATTTATTTATTTATTTGTTTGTTTGTTTGTTTGTTTGTTTGTTTGTTTGTTTGTTTGTTTGTTTGTTTGTTTGTTTGTTTGTTTGTTTGTTTGTTTGTTTGTTTGTTTGTTTGTTTGTTTGTTTGTTTGTTTGTTTGTTTGTTTGTTTGTTTGTTTGTTTGTTTGTTTGTTTGTTTGTTTGTTTGTTTGTTTGTTTGTTTGTTTGTTTGTTTGTTTGTTTGTTTGTTTGTTTGTTTGTTTGTTTGTTTGTTTGTTTGTTTGTTTGTTTGTTTGTTTGTTTGTTTGTTTGTTTGTTTGTTTGTTTGTTTGTTTGTTTGTTTGTTTGTTTGTTTGTTTGTTTGTTTGTTTGTTTGTTTGTTTGTTTGTTTGTTTGTTTGTTTATTTATTTATTTATTTATTTATTTATTTATTTATTTATATAATTTGGCCACACAACAGGCACAAGCCCAATAAAAGTGTGACACTAAAGTAATTTACATACAAAGTTATTAACACAGTATTAAAAGAAAGTATGCTAATGTTCTCCGATCGGGAATGTTTTATCAGGATTTTTAACCCTGTTTTTCAAGTATTAGCAGGAAAGACTCAAAAAAGAATAAAACTGATTCAAATAGTTTAAAATCTGCATTTTTCATTAGTATTAAAAAAACTCGAATCTAATATTATCATTTCCTGATATTTACGGCTAAACCTAGGTAAATTTTTATGATTTTGTGTCTTACAGCATTTTTGCTGTGAAATATCTTATCTAATTCTAATTCCAATTCTAATCATATCTAATTGAGTAATCAGGATGACAACTTACCAATACACTAACACAGAGTTTCCCAAAGGCTGTACCGCGGCACATTAGTATGTCGCAAAATTTTTCAAGTGTGCCGCGAAATCTTAAAGGAAAAAAAAATCAGCTGTGGCCAGCACAGGACCGACCGCCATCACAAAATACTTGTTTAATTTATGCTGCTTTATCAAAAAATTTCTCAAATAAAAGTTATTAGTTAGTGTTAACTTTTGTTAAAGATTTTTTTTTCGAGTCTTATAACCGACACGAATAAACTCCAATTTCAAGTTAACCGATTTTTACCAAAAGTTAATCAACTCATGCCATTGATGTCAAAAGCTTTCATAAAAATCTTTTTGGCCGAATTTGCTCTGCACGTGTACACGGACCGACAGACACACAGACAGGAAACATATGTGACTAAGTGAGATTATCTTAGTTTATAGTGTTAGATCCGCGAAAAGGCAACTAATCCCTGAAAGATTAAAGTTTTGCTACTGTAGAGCTGCATGCTCGCTGTAGTTTATAGCTAATTAAGTCTTTTGTTGTAACGCTGTGACTGGGTATAGTGATTTGTGTACGTTCGCGTGATTGACACGCATGTAAACCACAACATTCAATGCTATTGTTATCGATTTGAAACGACTGACGGAGTATATGATCATAACAATAACCGACACGAGTAAACTCCAATTTCTAGTTAACCGATTTTTACCAAAAGTTAATCAACTCATGCCATTGATGTCAAAAGCTTTCATAAAAATCTTTTTGGCCGAATTTGCTCTGCACGTGTACACGGACCGACAGACACACAGACAGACAGACAGACAGACAGACAGACAGACAGACAGACAGACAGACAGACAGACAGACAGACAGACAGACAGACAGACAGACAGACAGACAGACAGACAGACAGACAGACAGACAGACTAAAATATTCGCAAAAATTTTAAAATCGACACGAGTAAACCCCCATTTCTAGTTAACCGATTTTTACCAAAAGTTGATCAACTCGTGCCATTGATGTCAAAAGTTTAAATATGAAGTTTCATAAAAATCCTTATAGTCGAATTTGTTCTGCATGTGTACACAGACTGACAGACAGACAGACAGACAATCAGATAGACCGACAGACATCATGGTAAAAATAGTCAACACGTTATGCAGGGACCTCAATTCGTGAAGATCCATCGAAATCTCGAAATGTCAAAATCGGTATGATCACAATATCTCCCTTATATATATTGGCGGTCGGTAAAAAACTAGCGATATATATTTTTTCTTCTATGACTACATAGGTGTGCCCCGAAATTTTTCTTCTTTGGAAAATGTGCCAGGAGAGTAAAAAGATTGGGAAACACTGCACTAACATATATATCTTTAATAAGTACACCAAAGGACAAGCTTTTCTGCTTGTTCGTTCTGAGTATAATATAGCTCAAAGTTCATTACAGTCATTCCATATACTGTAAAGGGCAATTTTTGTTAATGTCCAACATAAATTTTTCTGAATTATAGAGGAAAATAAAAACCTGAATATCAATTTTCAGAAAAATTGCTGTTTTGGTTGCCGAGCTACAGGTTGAAACTTAAAAGGGTAGTTTCTGAGAGCTTAACCGAGTTTAGCTATTTGGTTAAACTTGCTTATAATATAAAAATCTAATAAGTAACGATAGCAACTTTTTTCTGACCATCAGATTATAGGTAACTAAGCTTTAATAAGAAACCATCCCTTAATATTTTGCTACCATTCAAACTTGTTTCCAGACAGATCATCAACAAAAAGCCAGAACTCGCCAAAAATATCATTACTAACATTGATCTACAACTAGTTAAAATTTCAGCTATATCGGAGATGACCGAGGGTGGACCTTCAGCCCACATGATATGGAATGACCTAGTTCATACACCCTTTAACTCCACGTTACGCCAGTCGGTAAATTGAATATTAAACTTATGAAATTTATAACAAAATCCACATTATCAAATCTGTGGTCAAACTTAGACAACTATTGCATAAATAATAACAAAGTTAAACCCTAACGATATCATACAGGAAACATATGTGACTAAGTGAGATTATCTTAGTTTATAGTGTTAGATCCGCGAAAAGGCAACTAATCCCTGAAAGATTAAAGTTTTGCTACTGTAAAGCTGCATGCTCGCTGTAGTTTACAGCTAATTAAGTCTTTTGTTGTAACACTGTGACTGGGTATAGAGATTTGTGTACGTGCGCGTGATTGACACGCAGGTAAACCACAACATTCAATGCTATTGTTATAGATTTGAAACGACTGACGGAGTATATGATCATAACAATTCGCTTGTGTGAATAGTAATGGTATTGGCTGTGACAAATATGTTGACATATTGTTACACTTTTGGTTATATTAACGATATTACTATAGATCAAGCCATTTTTATATGACCGGACATAATCCCCTTACTTTTATAAGAAAGCAAACTGTATTGCGCTAACCGTTACTTTTCATAGATACATGGCTGAAGAATGTTTGGTTACCAGTACTTGAAAATTTTATTTGATTCGGTGAGGACACTTCGTCCCTCTAGAATTGGTTTGCTCTATAGACTTGCATTTTGCTGTACAACAAGTTTAAAGTTTACTAGCAAAATTAATTATTTACATTATATTCAGTTGTTTTAAATAGTAAATTATAATTTAGAATAAAAAATTACATTAATTTTCATGTATATTTAACTGTAATTAATAAGATTTCAGCATATGTAATTCCGACGTTGAACAAAACACCACAGAGTGCACAATATTCGATAACTTTGTAGGATATTGAACAAATAATTAACAAATCAAAACTAAGTTATAATCCGTTTCTTTGGTAAAGCGAAAGTAGATTTTCATATCTAATGATTTTAACGATTAAAGGAAGCTTTTGATCATTTTGTTCAGCCAAAGTCCACTTCAATTGTCATAAAGTGAGCTAATAACAACTTTAAAAAAATTCAAATTCGATTTAGTTTCTCTAAAACGTTTGGAATATCCTATACCAATATTACATTTTATGATGAAAAATTATAAATAAGAATTAAAAATTATAATTTTTTGACAACAGATATAACAATGACTCATAACACTGACTTCTTCACTGATCTTTTGATTGGATCAACTTGATATTGAACACTTTAGAACTAAGGAAATTTTGGATGTTGAACAAAATGTAAGGCAAATCCAAAATTTACGAATTGATTTATTCAGTATCCCGATATTGAAAAAATGTTTATAAATTATCGCAAACTTTTTTGGATATTAAACAAAAAATAATTGTAATAATGGAGAAACAATGCATATTGTACAGGGCGCGGCAGTATAATTTGCTTATTTGGATTAGGCGCCAGGAAGCGAGGTTTCGCCGCTAGAGGGTGCAGATGGTTTCATTCGAATGGGTGGGTCGGAAAGTTTTTCTCCCTTGCACTTTAGTACTGAGAATGTGTTGGACAAAGGAATAGCACGCGTTTGCCGTAGAGGCTTACTTTTCTAACGGTCGCCAAGCAGCGAGAATTTCGCGCGTACTTCAATATTGCCGCCCGAGCTCGTGTTCATGGCTGGAAAACGATTGTTACGTGGGTAAACACATTCAAGGAAAATGGAAGTGTGGAAAAGAGAAGATCAGGAGTAGAACGGCCCACGAGATCAGCCCAAAACATGGATGCAGTCTATTTTGCGATCTCATCGGCGCTCGGCACGCAACCATGCATCTGCCCTTGGAATTTTTGATTGTTCTGTGAAGTGAATTCCTCAGGATGTTCTGCACTTTCATCCTTACAATGGGGGTTTTGCGAAAACACTTCCTCGGGCACCTGATCTTTTTGAGGGTCGACATTCAGTGGTCGCGCCGCTCACTCGGTTTAGCCCCTTGTAATTATGTCAAATCAAAGATCTACAGTGAGCTTCCAGGTTTTCAATTTAAAGCCTGAATTTAAAGACTGCAGTTCTGGACAAATCTGTAAGCTACAGACGATCGTATCCAAGTAATTGGTTTTATGTGTTGTTATGGACCGTTTCTTACAGATTCTGTCTATAAGCTTTCAAGTTTGCGAATAAATGTTCCATATGCAGGATTTGGAAAATTTTGGAGGTCCTGCGAAAGAAAGCATCTTGATGATATGATTCACAAGTAACTTTCCCGTCTTTGTATGTTATTATGAATAATATTTCAAATCATTAACAAGTATGTTTTGTTCTTTAAGCATGTAACGTACAGATAAAACAAGTTATTCAGCAAAAAA
This sequence comes from Liopterus haemorrhoidalis, assembly GCA_963971575.1. Lineage (NCBI taxonomy): Eukaryota > Metazoa > Arthropoda > Insecta > Coleoptera > Dytiscidae > Liopterus > Liopterus haemorrhoidalis. The sequence goes on from OZ020611.1 coordinate 59,690,941, forward strand.
TACTACAAACATTAGCAAAATATTTTTTTTTTTTTAATTAATTTGTTCGGACCGTTTTTGTTAACGATTGGTCTGGAGCTATTTAATACTTAATAAATATTAATTGGGATGCGAAGAAAGGATTAAAATGGTACAAGGTGATTACTAGTGAGGACCGTTACAGCAGGACATAGGTTACGGAGGAGGGCCATGGGAAGGTTTACAATAGAGAATAGAGCAAATTAGTAATGAGATCAAAAAAATAAAAGAAAACAATAATAACGATAAGTAAATAAATTATATAGCTCTTTTGGTATCATTTAAATATTCTGCTAAGGCTATAATTATTTCTATATTGTCATGTCGGAGAATAAGATGGGTATTTGTAGGCAATTCTATGTTGTTTTTTATTAAAATTTTATAAATTATTTATAATTATTATATTATACTTTGAAAATTGTCGTAATTCTGACAAGATAATATTAAATGATTTAAGGCGACAATTGTTATCTTCGTTGCCGACCTAAATTATATAAATTTTACAAATCTTAATAAAAAAAAAAAAACTACAAACTATAGCAAGTTAAAGTTGAAAGTAAAGAGGAACCCCATTGTGGTTATAATGTAATCTGCGAGTATTTTTAGATGAGTATAAGTATCTTCTATTACATCTTTTTCTATTATATCGGCTATGTTGTTATGGTGTACACCGAACAAAAACTTTTATGTCACAATAATTCATTAAATTGGAACTTAAAATTCAATCTGTAACCCAATCACGTCTTTTTAAAGAAGGCAATAAAAATTTTATTCGTGCATTAGAACCATAAAATAAATGTTAAAACACGTTAAATTGCTCCTAAAATTCGTTTTAAATCTGGAATAAGACTGTGAGTACTTATCAAAATCTAATTTATTTAAAACAGTTTGTTTATAACTATGAGATTGAAAGTAATCCGTAAAGTGTGTCCTTTACAATCCTTCATTCATTTTTTATTTACCAGTACCGTTTCGTCTGGAAGCCTTACAACGTTTTATAACCATCCTTCTCTGCTTTATCCGAGAAATCGGCAATTTTTAAACTTGTAAGTAATCCCTTACATCATTGATACCCGCCACCCTCTTCATCCCTTACCATCAACCTTCAGCCACCGTGGCATTCATACATTTTTTATTGACTGTGTTCCTTTCATTGAAATCCTAACGGATATTTATTTACTACCCTTACCCGGAATTCTAAATTTATAAGTATGTTTTTGCTTTAAATTTCAGTATAATATCTTGATAATATTTTAAGCAACAGGAAAGTTTATTTATAATATCTAAATGACGTTATCCTTAATTTAAACAGGATTACTTTTATCACTTTGTTAAAGTTATGTACCACTGATACTCATACCACCAGTGGCGTACACAGGATTCACGGTTAGGGCACTTACGATGCGTATCAACAAGATCCAGAGGGGGTTGTGGCTCACGGCTACGGCCCCCAACACAAATTTTTATGACCCATTAAGTGTCATAAAAAGAGTTTTGGTTTTTAAAACAAATATTTTAAAAAATGAACTTGTTTAGGATAAAAATATATTTATAAGTAAAATATACTCTCCTCACCTTTTTCTGTGCATCAAAAATTTTCAGTGAGCCCTTCGGGGTATTTGTGGTTCCGTCGCTGTTTATTATTCTTTTGCAAAAAAAAATAGCCCGCGATCCAAATGAATTTGACAGCTTTGCTGTAGGATATAAAAATGTAAATATAAAATATAATGATAGTTTCATCCTTTATTGATAAAATAAATGTTATTTTTAATTCACGTATCAGCGCTTTCATTTGATAACCCTTAAAATTTTATTGATAAATACATATTTATAAATTGATAAATACAGACGATTCCGCTTAACTGGGCTACCGCTTAATTGGGGCAGCCGCTTATTTGGGCCAAATCTCAAAGAACAGAAACCAAACCAAGGAACCAACAGTAAATTTACATGTTTAATTGGGACAACATTCCGCTTAATTGGGACAGTAAATTTAAGATCACAGTACATATTATGTTACACATATTCTCAAGAAAAAAATGTACACAGAATTTAATATTACAGCGTTATTTTATGCAGGAAGGAAATGAAGGGAGCCCTACATCCGCACTGAATACCTGTGCTGATTTTGTAGAAGTGAAATGTTACAAAAACAAAAGACAGACAACACTTGACGCATTTTTGCATTGAATTAAATTGTATGTACCTATTTATTATTTTATTTTGGAATTTATTATTATTTTTTCTTAAAAGTTTATATTTTTTGGTTATATGTAATTTATAGTTTTGTCCAAGAGTTTATAAAATAAAATTATTGAAAGAAAAATATGCATTGTTTAATTTTATGTGAAATTCGCTTAATTGGGGCAGCCGCTTAATTGGGCCAAAATGTCTAAGTCCCGATGTGTCCCAATTAAGCGGAATCGACTGTACATATTTGCTTATATTTTTTGCGAAATATGATATTTGGCAGCTCAATATTTTTCGTGCATGTAGGGCAAAACGTTATACGCAAGTCAAATTTCAATTCTCTAGATTCAGCCATTTAGCTCCGAATTCTACAGAGCACACAGACTCTAGTGACAGTATAAAGATTTCTTAATCATACATATGAAAACAAAAAATCGCAGACAACGTAGAAATATCCATTTTACTTTCATTTCAATACTGACCATAATAAAACATAAACTATATGTCGTACAATGCATCAGTGATTTAGCGGTATGATTAATTTAAATTTATTAAATTTTCGTTACACTAGACTTTAAGCTGAGATGGGCACGTGCCACAGTGCTCCCCCAAAATACATCAGTGCAAACCATTGCATTATCTTTTGCTTTATTGTAGTTTTAATGTCGTCTACTGGAGTATTTAGTTCATGAATGTTACTTTGGTTGCTTTATCGGCAATAAAATCTACATACGAGGTGTGTAAATTAAGTAACCGGACTGGGAACATAGCGTTTGATCAGGCAACATTTGGGATGTGGGACTTGGAGGGGCGGCAGGTGAACGGGTGATACGCCTTCAGCACGAGTTTGAACTCGCTAGAGTAATTTTGTTGCCCGTAGCAATTTTTTTCGTGAAACAGTTTTTCTAGTGCGTTCTAAAGATGAGTAACATTCATTTCGAGCAACGGTGTGCTATCAAGTTTTGCTTCAGAATTGGGCACAGAGCAACAGAAACCTTTGCAAAACTCCAGCAGGCCTACGGAGACATTGTCTTATCAAGGACCCCGGTTTTTTTGTGGTTTAAAGCATTTTCAGAAGGAATAGAGTTTATTGAAGACGAACCACGTAGCAGAAGGCCTTCATCTTCAAGAACCGATGAAAATGTTGACAGAATCCGGGATCTTGTGCGTTCAGATCGTCGGTTGATAGTCAGAATGATCGGGGAAGAGTTGAAATTGGCTCACACTACCGTTCATCAGATTTTAACCAATTAATTGGGGATGAGAAAAATCTGCGCAAAAATGGTTCCAAAAATCCTTTCACAGAACGAGTTTTTGGCCAGTAATAACAATCCTCTGGCTCCTCAGCCTCCTTATTCGCCTGAAATGGGTCCTTGTGACTTTTCTTCTTCCCAAGATTGAAAAATCACCTTAAGGGACGTCATTTCAGGACACTCGAAAACATTCAAACGTCCGTAACCGACCAGCTGAAAGCCATTCCAGTATCCGAGTTCCAGCATTGCTATGAGAATTGGAAGAACCATCTCCAGCGCTGTGTGGCTTCCCAAGGAAATTATTTTGAGGGAGACAATGTTGAATTGTAATTCTATTCGAATAAAAAATGTTTTAAAAATCAGTGCGGTTACTTAATTTACACACCTCGTATAATATTTTGTATACTCAACTGGGTGAAAAATACTGTTGTGAAAGTGTAGTTTGGAACCTCCAACATTACTTAGCTGCCGCAAATCACGCCGATGACATCGATATTTTGTTACACACTGATATCGCCTATAGAATCTTCTAGACCGCCTTGTTAAAGAAGCTCATATGATAGGACTGAACACAAATAATTCTAGTCATCGCCAAATAAAAGAGGAAACACTAGAAAATTTTATTAACTAGGTTCTATTGTTATTACTCAAGGAGGCTACGAAGAAGTGAATAATTATGATCGAAAATGTCCTTATAAAATTCTTTGTTCTATGTTATTTATTTCATTTATTTATTTTTTATTCGGTACGAATTATTTGTGTACCAAGCCTTGAGTTTCATAAAAAGATTATTAAAAATTATGATGTTAGAAAAGTAAATTATTGGAACGTCATTTGTAGTATTATTATTATATATCCAACTGTAAATATATAAAGTTGCTCATATTGCAAGCCGTGTATAATGTAACGCGCATATGTGTTCATCCGTGAATAATTAACGTTTTATACACTGATTTTTTTTTTTTTTTTTTAGTAAATAAGTTAAAATGTTTAGTCCTCAGCAACGATGATTATTTGCGTCTCACATAGACATCTTTGTAATATTGAATATTATCTATAAGTTAGAATAAATAAAACAATAAATAATAGTATTTTAAACATTGTTGTATATTACAATCAGCTGATGGTAAGTCATTTTAATGACGTCAGTTCTGAAGTTTTACAAATGACGCTCAGAATCCTAGTTTTTAAATTAAATTTATTATTTTTCTAATGATAAAACTGCATTTGTATATAGTTGTAGATATTATGATGATACGAGAATGATCACAAAACCTCGCGTACGGTTCGGGTAGTAAACTTCATCCACGTGAAATATGGCCTCCATTATATACTTGATAAATAAAATACTATATTTCTTCGTTAAATGCAAATTTGTTTGTACGAGGGTTGCCTGTTATATTTCGGGATTACGCTAAACTAGTGCTGCCATCTGGCAACTGACGCTTCTATCATAAAGTTTGAAATTTTTGGCGGTGTATCTACTCAGAACGTTTTGACGTACGAGCGCTATTTGTGTTGAAGAAACTTGAAAAAATTCACCTCGGCTAAAAATGGAATTAAATCGAAATTTCGACGTGGATTAACCCAACAAATGTGCATCGATGAACTTAATTCGACTTTTGGTGATGAAGCACCATCAAGAATTACTGTTTACCGATGGTTTGGCGACTTCAATCGTGGCCATAGTTCGCTTAACGACAAAAGTCTTGAAGGTCGTCCAAAATCAGTTGTTGTTCCGGAAAACATTGATGCTGTGCGTGAAATGATACTGCAAAATCGTCATGTGACTAATCGTGAGATTGTGGTATCCTTGAGCATTAGTAGGATCAGCATACATTCACTATTGCATGAACATTTGGTCATCAAGAAGATTTGTTCGTGTTGGATCCCACATAATTTGACAATCGCAGTGGAAAAAGCCACAATCGGAGTGGAAAAAATGCTTCGAAAATCGTTCAAACGCATGCAAAAGTGTATTGATCTTCATGGAGAATATTTTGAAAAAGAATAAATCCACTTTTGTTAATAAATAATTGTTTTTGATTTCCATATAACCACAATATCTACCATATAGACAGACAAACAGACATAAACGGTGCTATAAGTGTCGTATGTTCAGACCTAAAAAAATCTAAAAATGTGTAAATGTGACGAAAATTGTAATTTAAAAATAAAACACAATCGAGTTAATATTAAAAAATATATTTTTAATATGAATTTATTAAAAAAAGAACTTCCACCCTCCGGTATTTTTTAATATAGATTCTTTCTGATTCCGAACAATCAATTCTTTCAAATATCAGTCCCTTTCCATTAGGAATTTATAAATTTTTCTAATATTTCAAACAATATATATATGTATATTTCTCGACGACACGTTCCGTCAATTCTATGTTTACCCTTTTTATGTGAAGTAATGATTTTTTCGGTGTTTAGGACAAGGCGTGATTTGAATACAAAACCGATAAAAATGAGCAAACAACGGAATACTTTCAAAAGGAAAATGCGTAGGAAGAGCTTTGGTTTTTAAAATCTTTGGTATAATGCGATCTCGGCTCTAGTTTTATGATCTACTTGAGTAATGCCCGCTCAGACGTGCACTGAAGAATAAGGGAAAATGATGAATATCCAGGTATTTTATTTCAGATATTTGCATTCCATTTTTAAAACGGAATATAAAATGTTGGTTAAGTCAATAAAAAATATCAATGATGATCATAAAAAATTGCTTTATAATGAAATGGATGTCACCAACGAATAAAATTACAATGTTAGAAGGGCTGCCTTTTATATTTCTGGATTTGAAATCAAAAACAATTATTTATCAACAAAAGTGGCTTTATTGTTTTTCAAAATATTCTCCATGAAGATTAATACACTTTTCCATGCGTTTGAACCAATTTTCGAAGCACTCTTTCCACTCCGATTGAGAATTTTCCACTGCGATTGTCAAATTAGGTGGTATCCAACGCGAACAAATCTTTTTAACGGCCAATTGTTCATGCAATAGTGAATGCATTTCCACCAAAAGTACCAATAAAATCTAGCAGTATTCTATCAAAGACGCACCAAAGTGCTGACAAATAAAGAGGAACACGTATCGAAGTGATGACAAAAGAAAAAGTGTGAATTTTGACACATTTCAGGATTTTGTAGGTATTTAATAAGTGTAAGAAGCCAACATAATACTGAATGTCTAAGAATATTTATTCTATAATCACATCAAAATCAAAAGTTTTTTGATAATCACTTTTATTCGTTCTTTGAGGACTAAAAGGTTCCATTTAAATTTTTTAAACAAAATGTAAATAATTTGCAAAAATGCCAGTGTTTTTTTTTTTCTGCATTGGCTTCGTATTCAAGGCTTCGTTAGATTAATAAGAAATATGTTGATAAATGGCTTAATTTTTTTCCAGTTTCAGAAACGTATATCTCACTATTAACAATAATAAGGTTTATAAGTATTTCATTACTATAAACTCCTCTTCGATAACTTAAAAGCAAAAATCTAAATTAATTAAAAAAATAGGTTGAATCACAGCATATATTAGTATAATTAATTTAACTTGTATCCCTTATAATAAATATGAATCGTAAAACAAAACCTTTGAAAATGCCCAAAAATTGATAAAATCGTAAGAGGCAGAGCTTCGAACCGTCATTTTTTTCGTTTCAGTTTTCGTTCCGGTTCAATTAAAAAAAATATATCAGTTCGGTTCCGGTTTTCGTTCCGGCAAAAATAAAATAGAACTATATACCGATTTTTAGACCGCGACTGTCTCCAAAATAATTATGTCGCTTTATCAAGAGTAGGCAATCTTAAAAAAATGTTTATTTATACGAGAAAAAAAAATGCCAATATCGTTTACAATGAAGCAATTTAAAAACAAAATCTTTCTTCAACTCCCCGAGCAGCTCCGTGTAATCTGCTAGTGTTGTATAACACTTGATAAAAATTGTGCCAATTCTGCTAGCCATGCGGGGGAGCAAGGCCCGTAAAAAGAATGCTAAAAAGAACGCTAAAAAGAACGTTAGAAAAAACGCTAAAAAAACGTTAAAAAGAACGCTTTAGAGAACGTTAAAAAGAACGCTTTAGAGAACGTTAAAAAGAACGCCAAAAGAACGTTAAAAAGAACGTTAAAAAGAACGTTAAAAAGAACGTTAAAAAGAACGTTAAAAAGAATGTTAAAAAGAACGTTAAAAAGAACTTTAAAAAGAACGTTCAAAAGAACGCTAAAAAGAACGCTAAAAAGAACGTTAAAAAGAATGCTAAAAAGAACGTTAAAAAGAACGTTAAAAAGAACGCTAAAAAGAACGTTAAAAAGAACGCAAAAAAGAACGTTAAAAAAATGATAAAAAGAACGTTAAAAGGAACGTTAAAAAGAACGTTAAAAAGAACGTTAAAAAGAACGTTAAAAAGAACGCTAAAAAGAACGCTAAAAAGAACGAAAAAAAGAACGTTAAAAAAACGATAAACATAACGTAAAAGGAATGCTAAAAAGAACGTTAAAAAGAACGTTAAAAAGAACGTTAAAAAGAACGCTAAAAAAACGTTAAAAAGAACGCTTTAGAGAACGTTAAAAAGAACGCTAAAAAGAACGTTAAAAATAACGCTAAAAAGATTGTCAAATAAACGCTAAAAAGAATGTTAAAAAGAACGCTAAAAAGAACGCTAAAAAGAACCTTAAAAAGAACGCTAAAAAGAACATTAAAAAGAACGCTAAAAATAACGTTAAAACGAACGCTTAAAAGCCCTTAAAAAGAACGTTAAAAAGAACGCTTAAAAGACCTTAAAAAGAACGTTAAAAAGAACGTTAAAAAGAACGTTAAAGAGAACGTTAAAAAGAACGTTAAAAAGAACATTAAAAGAACGCTAAAAAGAACGCTAAAAAGAACGTTAAAAAGAACGCTAAAAAGAACGATAAAAAGAACGTTAAAAAGAACGTAGAAAAGAACGTTAAAAAAACGATTAACAGAACGTAAAAAGAATGCTAAAAAGAACGCTAAAAAGAACGTAAAAAAGAAAGTTAAAAAGAACGCTAAAAAGAACGCTAAAAAGAACGCTAAAAAGAAAGCTAAAAAGAACATTAAAAAGAACGCTGAAAAGAACGATAATATAAACGCTCAAAAAAACGTTAAAAAGAATGCAAAAAAGAACGTTAGAAAGAACGTTAAAAAGAACGTTAAAATGAACTTTAAAAACGCAGCTAAAAAGAACGTTTAAAAGAACGCTTAAAAGAACCTTGAAAAGAACGTTAAAAAGAACGCTAAAAAGAATGTTAAAAAGAACGTTAAAAAGAACGTTAAAAAGAATGCTAAAAAGAACGTTAAAAAGAACCTTAAAAAGAACGTTAAAAATAACGCTAAAAAGAACGTTTAAAAGAACGCTAAAAAGAACGCTAACAAGAACGTTAAAAAGAACGTTAAAAAGAACGTTAAAAAAACGATAAAAAGAACGCTAAAAAACGTTAAAAAGAACGCTTTAGAGAAAGTTAAAAAGAACGGTAAAAAGAAAGTTAAAAATAACGCTAAAAAGAATGTTAAAAGAACGCTAAAAAGAACGTTAAAAAGAACGTTAAAAAGAACGCTAAAAAGAACGCTAAAAAGAACATTAAAAAGAAAATTAAAAAGGACGCTAAAAAAACGATAATATAAACGCTCAAAAGAACGTTAAAAAGAACGCTTTAGAGAACGTTAAAAAGAACGCTAAAAAGAACGTTAAAAAGAACGTTAAAAAGAACGTTAAAAAGAACGTTAAAAAGAATGCTAAAAAGAAAGTTAAAAAGAACGTTAAAAAGAACGCTTAAAAGAACGTTAAAAAGAACGTTAAAAAGAACGTAAAAAAGAACGTTAAAAAAACGATAAAAAGAACGTAAAAAGAATGCTAAAAAGAATGCTGAAAAGAACGTTAAAAATATCGCTAAAAAACGTTAAAAAGAACGCTTTAGAGAACGTTAAAAAGAACGCTAAAAAGAACGTTAAAAAGAATGTTAAAAAGAACGTTAGAAAGGACGTTAAAAAGAACGCTAAAAATAACGTTAAAAAAAAACGTTAAAAAGAACGATTAAAAGAACGTTAAAAAGAACGCTAAAAAGAACGTTAAAATGAACGCTAAAAAGATCGTTAAAAAGAACGCTTAAAAGAACGTTAAAAAGAATGCTAAAAAGAACGTTAAAAAGAACGTTAAAAAGAACGCTTTAGAGAACGTTAAAAAGAACGCTAAAAAGAACGTTAAAATGAACGCTTAAAAGAATGTTAAAAAGAACGTTAAAAATTACGTTAAAAAGGACGCTAAAAAGAACGTTAAAAAGAACGTTAAAAAGAACGTTAAAAAGAACGTTAGAAAGAACGCTAAAAAGAACGCTTAAAAGAACGCTAGAAAGAACGCTAAAAAGAACACTAAAAAGAACGTGAAAAAGAACGGTAATGTCCGGTTGCATAAAACTTTTAAAAAGTAATAAGCTTAAACTGTATATAACACACTAATAGTAAGGCAGCGCTTTTTAACGTATTTTTATATGTTGTACCTAGTTCTAGCTTATAACTAGATTTAAGTCTCTTATGCAACCGGGCATTAGTGACACACAGGGTGAAAAATTAAAATACGTTAATTGTATAACAAAGATGAAATGAAAACAAATCACTTCCAAAAATTATTTGTGGCGTTTTGGGGACTTTCCTCTGCGTTGTGAAAACTTAAAATCTGTCTAACTTGGTACCGCGTCAAAATTGATCTCAAACAAAAGCTAATATCGAGATATGTCGATTTAAAACATTAGAAATTGAAATCTAATACAGTATTGATTGTAAAACTTTGGATCACATTGAAAAATGAAAAAAATATAAAAATGTTGGCATATACTCGTCGAAACTTCAAGCAGAGATCGATTCAATGATCAAAATTGATTAGATCAGATCTTGAAGAATTCAAAAATTGACACACACCAATGCAGAAAGGTGCAGGGACAGAAAACGCATGAGAGCTGAGCCCGCAAAACCGAAAATGGAGCTCAGTACAGTACAGCAGGAAAATCACGTCGACGTATTCACGTAAATACAAGCGGTGGTGTCTTCCCTTTTTTGTAGAATTTTAGTATGTAAAAATTGTTAATTGCAAATGTTGGCTCCCCTTATCAGTGTGACGAATCATTTAGTCCATCCGGATAACGTCCCTACAACTTTTAAAACCACTCGTCGTGTCAAGAATTTCAATGAGAGAAACTGCTAGCATTTTTTAGAATTTTAGTGAATTTTAATGGGTTGTGACAGAACCGCCACCCGCCATCTGTCAGCTACGCCACTGGAAGGCGCCATCTCTGACATATGTTAGTTTCAAGTGGGACATCTGAAAAAAACAACTAAACAACATTCCAGACGCCAAGTGCTAATGACCTGTGAGCTAGCTAACTTCCGTGCACCCCGCAGCCATCAGCTGTTTAATATAAAAGAAATGGAATTAAGGGCCACGAGATCAGCCGTAAACGAGCCTTTGAACGAGTAACTGCAGAGAAATTCCAAAGTAAGCTCTGACCCCGACCGAGTGGGCCGGCAGAGCAGTGCAACAGCGGTTACAGCGGGCCGGTGCCGTCCAGCAGCCAACCTAGCAGACTACAACGAGAGGCCAGTCGTAAAGGCTATATTCCACTGAACCACGGAAGAAGAGGACGCCGCTTAGAAGGTAAGGTATACGCTAACCCGGTGATGGAGACACTTCTCGATACACGTACTCTCTGGAGTCCGTGTATCTTGGGTGCTTTGACGTAGTCCGCGTCGGCGGCGAGAGTCGTTTTGGGCGGACGGTCACACTCTTGGGTCGCTCGATCTTAGTCCCGGCCAGGAAGCGATAATCTAGTGCCATCACGAGGTGAATCGTATGCTCTGCGTTTCTAGGGCTCAGATGTCGTAAGGTACCTTCGTCCGGTGACATAGACACTTCTCTGAATACGCGCTCCTCGGAGTCCGTATTCCTTGATTGTTTTGACATGGTCAGCGTCGGCGGCGTTTTGGGCAGACAGTCACGCTCTTGGGCCGCTCGATCTTAGTCTCGACTAGGAAGCGGTTATCTAGTGCAGACACGAGATAGGGTAGCTTACGACAGATGGGGGTCGGCTAAATCAGGTATGTAGTTTCCGGTGGCGGAGGTGTTCTGGGGCATGCGCTCTTCAGAGCTCGTGTTGCCAGGGTATTTTGACGTAGTCCGCGTCGGCGGCGAGAGTCGTTTTGGGCGGACGGTCACACCCTTGGGTCGCTTAATCTTGGTTTCGACTAGGAAGTGATTATCTGGTGCCGTTACGAGATTTTATATATGGGGGTTTCACTCACAACGTAAGCCCACGTCAGTGTGACGGGCGAGAGCCGTGAGCACCAGTCGTTGATTGTTGCCACCAACGTGAGGTTGAATAACGGTGATACTCGGAGTACAATTGAAAGCACATGTCTTAAGGACAATAAATCTATATTAACCGGTTACAGTACTGACATTCGGACTGGGCCGGCTTCATTTACAACGAAATCTCCGTGTACTCGCCGTGATCTTGCCTCACACTACGATTTCAATGTACGCGAACGAGCAGGTCAGTCCATCCCCCGTCCGTCCAGGATGACACCACTGCCGAATCCAGCCCGACTACAAGCGACATGTATTTGCACTGCCTGTCGGTTCCACTACGGGAATTTATAGGAGGATTCCTTCAGACAGCGATAATAAGAGCAAGTATAAGCCACGAACCTTCAGTTCAATTTCCCGTACTAGAGTTTAAATAAATACTAGAATTTTGCCGCCCCTTTTTACAATGAAATAACTAAGGATTGACGTGTACATCTTATGATGTAATAACAACCATTAATGTAAATATTTTTCTCTTGTGTACAGCTACCCACGTGAATCTTCCTAGCGAGACAAGAGGTCCCGTTTTGTCTCAGGGTTCATTGTTCAAAATGACATTTATTCAAAGTTATTGCCTAATAACTTTGACAATTGCTGGAACGATTTCGCACCCTTATTTCTAGAAATGCTATCAGAACCCTTATATATACACCGGTCTATCTGAAGACGAGGTAAGAAAAAGTATTCAGTCCGGTTAAAGAAAACATCTAGAACTTTGAATTCTTAGAGGCACTGTGTCGGCATTCTGGTGGTCTTCCCGATTCTGTTTGGTTTAATTTTGTCATTGTTTTAATACATATATTTTAACTTTCAAACTTACTCTTGTAAATAGCATATTATAATAAATCAAATTCATTAATTTTAAACCGTCTTACTTAATGTGTGGAAACCTTCACCTCTAAGAACTTAAGTGAACAGCTAAGATCCAGATTAACTGCGAGATGCCTAATCAGCCGTTTGATAACTATGAATATCATTTAATTCACATATCATAATGATGAATGCTGGGTAAAACTCACGCCTAATACTCGAACTCCTTTAGTCAGGAATCTCACTTCAGTTTGATATCAGACTTTATATTATATCGCAGGCTCGCTACCTACTTGATAATAAATTGTACGATTTAAAGTAACGTATCAACGCTCGCTACATGATATTAAAGCATGTGTCCCAAATTTCATTCAACACTGTGTACGTAGTCATGAAATGATTCCCTTTTTACCAACAAATTGGACTTTTTCATATATGTGTCACTCCGACATTTAGTATTTTACCTTTTTATGTTTCCTTAGCGTTTAACTAAATTTATAAATAATTCTGCATAAATTAACTCTTATATCAATTAAAAATAACAAAAAAGTGATTGGTTTTTAATACTGCAGTTTTTTCTGTCAGTTAACGTAACTAATGGGAAATAAATGTAGCTATATATTGTTGGAATTCCACCCTTTATCTCCATCGATATTCAAAGTGAACACGAAGGGCAAAACCAAAATAAAATATGACTGTACGTTGCTATAAAATGACACTCATTTAATTTTTTATGTGGAATAATGTCCGCAATAAAACCACGAGTAGAGTATTTATACCAGTAGGGTTACGGTATATTTATTTTTTAATTTTGAATTGTTGTGTCCGACAACGACTATGTTCTCGGAATGAATAGTGTGAGTACACATAGACTCGTCAAAGGACGGACCCGCAGCGAGATATGCATTAGCTGGCGGGCAGTGTGGTTGAGTGACCGTGTGGCGAATAATGCAGATAGGTAATTCAGTGTGATTTTTAGGTTACATGTTTGTTTACTTCGGAGACCTATAAGTACACAAAGTTCTATATTTTTTTAACTATATTTATGTGTTTCAAATAACTATTAGAGTTTTGTGTAGAAATGCTCAAATAATACATATATATATATATATATATATATTTTTTTTTCAATATGATTGTATATAGTTTAGTATCTTCATCATAAAACAAGTGACAGTATAGAGGTCTAGATCTGCGGGGCATGTGCCGCATATCCACTCAGTATCGCACTATATTTACTACAGTTAGAAAACTATTTGTAAAATGTGTAAACACAATGCGTTGCTAGGCAATTTTATGTTTTACATCGAGTTTTAACTTGCATCTAGTTTTAAGACTTATGCAACTGAGCATCAGTGTCTTACTGTTCCCTACTTCGTTTTGAGTAGTGTGTTATGAAGAATATGGTTATTTTGGCAACTTTTAGCTATCGAAGTATCGCACTATAAGTTAACTCACGAGTGGAAATCCAATTATGATTTCCATTAAATTATTCATTCTGTTCTAAGTGCAGTGGGAATTGATGCAAAGAATAGAATGATACCGTATGCAAGACAGATTCTAATCTTGTTAAATATACTTTTATGTTCCACATTTATTTAGCATATGCTGTATGACCTTGCGCAAATAAAAATGTAAATCAACTGGAATATGTCTAAGAGTTTATTAGGTTAGTAAGAGAATAAAAGACTAAATGACACAAATGCACCAAGATGCATGTTTGCGCTAGAATAACTTACATTTCCATTTCCTTATGGACTGTAATAAAATTTTCTCCCGAGTATCTGAACAAAGGACTCGCTTAAAGAGCATATGTATGGTAAATATCTTCATGTATAATTGATACTGAAATAGAGAAATTGGGGTATACATTAAACCAACAAACTTTGGGTTATATTTCTTCATTTTCTTTGGGCACTGTTAGTTTCACCAGTTTTGAAATCATTCACATAAATCCTCCATACTGATCTGTTAATTGTCATCTCTTGCCATATATGATATACCAATACTTGTTAGATCTTCGGTTCGCTGATCTCGCCATCTCTTACGAGATCTATCCCACTGATAAAGGGATGATTATCATTCTACTTTCCTTCATCCTCATCACGTGACTTAACCACTGTAATGATCTACTTGTTCTTGTGTGATATTCGATCTTGAAAACAATTCTTGAATGTCTTTGTTTCTGCGGATTCTCCATTTATCAATTATTTGAATGGATCAAAATTTCGGTATATATTATTTTCTAAAACTTTTAGTGGCATCAGAATGTTAATATGCGCAGGTTTGCAGACGTAGAAAATACCATCATGTCTCGAAATTATGGAAAAAATTATCAAAATCAAAATATTTCCCCATTTTGATAACATATTCGTAATTAACGTCCTCCAATTGCTGGACCCATGGAAAACGACCCATTTTATACGAAACTCATGAGTCGTTTCGGAATTCACCTTTTTGGGACTCAACATGAATTACGAACGATATCTTGTAAACTCAGTGACGGATATTGACGTCCAATGCGGAAAATTATTCCTAAGATTCCATTTTACAAATATGCATTTATCTATTTTGTTCTATCGTAAAAATGTACTTACCAATATCGTACTTTGTGGTCTATTTTTGCTGTCTTTGTGAATTTGCCGCTATTTTGGTACAGAACACGTATGCCAAGCAGGTACGTCGAGAAACGGAGGAAGCCGATACAAATTACAAAAGCCCCCGAAAACTTCAGGAACTGTTTTTTTTTTTTAACAATTACTATCCAATTTTATTATTTGTGATTTTCTGCATTATTTCTTTGTAATTATAATAATAGCGTCCGAGCTCTAGAACTGATTTGATTGCACATTTTGTTAAATCTATAATTTCCACGTGAACAATGAGCCCTATGCCAGGGGCGGCTCAAAACGATATGCAGGCGGTGCACCGCATCGGGGCCCCACGACCAAGGGGCGCCTAGTCGAAGGGAAAATTTATAGCCTATTACAATATCAAAATAGCTTTAATTAAAGTAATATTCATTTTTGGATTATGACTTTTTATTAAATCTAGCAAACACTATTTTTATTTACTGGACGGCACTTCAGGCTTCTAGTAAAAGAGGGCACCATGCAAGGATATTTAGAAAAAACTACCTTTTTTTACTGGGCAGGACTTCAGGCTTCTAGTAGAAGAGGGGCGCGGGGCTCCATGAAAGAAGATTTAGAAAAAACTACTTTGTTTACTGGGCGGCACTTCAGGCTTATAGTAAAAGGGGGAGGGGCGCACCAAAAAGGAAATTTAGAAAATAATATTTTTTGTTTACTGGGTGGCACTTCAGGCTTCTAGTAAAGGAGGGGGGTACAAAAAGGAAATTTAGAAAAAAGTTATTTTTTTTACTGTGCGGCACTTCAGGCTTCTAGTAAAAGGCCAAAAAGGAAATTTTTAAAAATAAAATCCTTTTTTTATTGGGCGGCACTTCAGGTTTCTAGTAAAAGGGGGTGCAAAAAAGGAAATTTGGAAAAAACTTCTTTTTTTACTGGGCAAGGAAATTTAGCGAAAAAATAAAAATCTAAAATGTTCTAAAATGAGATATTTGAGTATATTTTGATCTAATCCTGGGTTTCGATATGTTATTTTTTATAACAATGTTTTTTGTTACTATACCAAAGACGTAAATTCTGTTTTTTACAAGACTTAGTATTACAATATTTAGTATTATATTAAAAATGGTAATTAAATCATCAAAAGTAATCAAAAAAAAAAAAAAATATTTAAAAAGCGATATGTGAGAGGGGGGGGCGCCTAACCTAATTTTGCATCGGGGCGTCAGTTACCCTTGAGCCGGCCCTGCCCTTCACAAATCTTATATGTAATATTAAAAAAAAGAACACATTCTATTCACTCACAATTTTTTTATCTTTCATCGGGCTCGTAATTATCTTTTTCAGAGGAGTGGGGCGAAATTATTGTTTTCCCGGCGCCCAGGACCGAATTTATTGTTTTCGGGGCCCGGGTCAACCATCGACTCCCTGGTGCCAAGTGGCATTCGATAATCATCATGTGCAGTATCAACGTAAAAGTTGGTTCGCATGCTCTAGATTATTTCAAGCGCAGCGGCGATAGGGTCAGGGAGGGGGGCAAATTGCCAGGGTGCTGGTATTCAGGGGGCGCCGAAATTAAGAACGGTAACATTTGGAATTTAGAAATGAAGACTTTTTTTCCGTCTTCACTTAAAATTTAGAAGGAAGGACCCTTTTTTAGGTCTTCACTTGATATTTAGAAGAGAAGACCTTTTTTTTAGGTCTTCACTTACCCTCTCAGGGGGCGCTTCATTAAATCTTGCAGTGAGTCAGACAATCCTGGAAATAACATCTTACATATGATGAAAAGGATATACTGGACAAAAAGAGTTTCCCAAACTTTTTGCGCCGCGGAGCACTTTTCATGAGAAGAATTCATCGCGGAGCACTATCATTGCTATATATATAGCAACACTAGTAGATCGCGGAGCACTAAAAGACGCTCGCGGAGCACCAAGTGCTCCATGGAGCGCAGTTTGGGAAACTCTGGTGTATATATGGGCAACTCATAAAAAATTAACTAACAATTGATATCGTTATCTTGTCACTGTAGACCTAACAAAAATGACAATTTTTTATTGATTTTTAGTACATATAGCAGGCGCGTACCCAGATTTTTTCTTAGGGTTACTCAAAGGCCAATTTTTTTTTCTTAAGGGGCTCTGAAGCTAATTTAATTTCTGAGTGCGGTCTCACTTTCATTTATAGGAGAAAAGAGTTGCTTAAAAACGCGGTTTTTGTGTGCTTGAGGGGGGGTCAAGTTCGTGAACCTCCCTGGGTGCGCGCATGATACAAATAATATTAGTATGTTGTATGGGCAAATAATGGAAGATAATTACTAAACGTTATCCTAATATTGTTACTGTAAACATAATTTTTACTCGTCAGTATAACGTCCATTGTCAAGTACACACAACCATATGCATTATCACGTAACAGGAAGTTTAACTATCTCTAAAACTAGCAGTAAAATTTCTACTCGTATGCGTGGCTCCCTTGACATGACAGATAATCAGTGCGGTGATATGCGGTTTCATATATCATGCTGCGTGTCCGCACCGTCGGCCACATATACTACAGGCCGTGTTCCGTAATGATCTCCCGTTGGCTGTTCTCCCGGTAGCGGTGAACGGTGGCGCTGTGCGATTCCCTGTATCGTACGCAACACGTTATATACGAGGATATGTCAACGGAAATAAGCAAACACACTTTAATGAAAATTTTAGTTAAATGTGTGGAAATGAATTAACATTACAATCCACTGTCCATCAAGAGGATGATATCGGCTTAAAGCTACAGGGAGATTGTAAAGCAATCCCTAAAGATTTTGATGAAAGGGTTATAATATTAGTTAGTTAAAATTTTGCAGCACAGCAACAAATGCTATAACCGCCTAACGCTCTATTTATTCAACTAGATTACAATATTTTATTAAAAACCTATGCTGCATATTGGTGGTTTCCATAAGCTCAAGTCACAAAAGAACAGGCTAAAAAAGAGCAAGTACATGATCTTTTAGAGCAACACTTATACTTTTGTGTCGTATCTAATAGTTTCAGAGTATGTTCGAAGTCCGAAAATATTCCTAAATCACACCCTATAATCACTTAACGAACGAAAATGTCAGTTAACAGCTGTACCATTAAAAATTGTTTTGTAACAAAGATAATATTACGAATACGATCTTGAAAGGTCGCAGCTAAACCTTTGGATAGCGGCAAGGACCGTGGAATCTTCTACAGATGAGATAGACAACTTTTTTTTAAATAATCACAGGTGTGGCGAATGAGATGTAACTTTCAGCAAGCCATGTAAAAATAGATAAATCACTGTTGCTATAGTGAAAAATTAACAATTTTGGACACATTTTACACTTTTGTTTTTTTTTAATTTTTTGGTCTTAGCTACGATGGCCATTAACCAGGATATCTTTATTTTTATTATGGATACATTTGAAATTTTATAACAAATATAAACATCCATGCCATCACCGGGATTCGAACCTGAGCCCCCATGGTTAGCAGTCAAATGAGCTGACCACTACGCCATAGCGACCGGCCATTTTACACTTAAAAATTAACCCTTTACCGCATAGTGTGCCATATAAGGCACATTCCGATTTTTATTCTTTATTTTACTTTTAAAACTGAATCAGAATGTTACTTCATGAATGTTCATATATGGCATATACACAGCAATGGATCCTGCAGTATCTCAAGTAATGGACTGCAATAGTTTTGAGGATATGAAGCGGAATTTGCACTTCAACGATAACTCTGAATTTATTGAGAAAGGACAACTAGAAGATACGACCTTTTCTTTAAAAAAATCGAGGACGACTGCTTTTAATTCCTAATGGAGAACACTTAGCAATTGACGAGCAAATAATACGGAATCATTTTCTTTTGTAACATAATGTAGAATCATAATGTTCCATGTACGGCACAAACCCTAAATTATTATTTTTTCATAAAAATAATAATTAATATTTTAAATAAATTTTTTTAATTAATTTTTCTATCATTAAGAACCAATTCCTAATGCTCACCAATTATTTCAGCCAACACTACTGATTTCAACAAATTTAAAATCTGTCAACTTGTTCACATCACCTAAATAAATGTTACGAGATATTCTCTGGTGTATTTCGATGTTGCTCACCAAGCTTGTATACTTATATTGTATTATGAAATAGGTAGATATAATTTTATACATGTTATATAAACGTATGCTATTGCCCATGAAGAAGCTAGAGAATCTTTAGCGTATCATTGTGTTTCTAAAATAAATACTTTGTCCAGAACTCATATGAATTTTATATTATCATAGGAGTATTCAAATAAATGATGTGAGTTTAAATCACCTGACTTTCGCAGATGATATTGTTTTCGATTCAGACTGCATTCAGGATACATTTCAAATGCTGCAGGTACTAAATGAAGCAAAATGTAGGACTCAGGATCAATAAACAAAAAACCAAATTCAATCAAACCTTGTATGCAAGGCCAGGGATGGATTAAGGCTAGTTGGGGCCCCGGGCGCACGAGACAATATTGGTCCCCTTAAAAAAGAGAGAGACAGGGAAAATACATGTTAACCATATTTTTATATAAATAAATAAGGGAACATAAACATACTATCAGGTTTTACCGCCGATTGTAAACTTGTAAGTAATTAAAATTATGCATATGAAACAAAACTTGGTGTCATTAGTGGAAAGTTGGGGTTTTGCGGGGTCCTTCAGAAGTCGGAGCCCAGAGCGCGTGCCCGGTGCGCCCGCCGTTAAATCCGCCTCTGAGCAAGGCGTTGAAAATCTACGATGCCAATTTTGTTGCCAACAAGTTGATGCTTACGGGGTGGAAACCCTAATACTCACTAAAGTTTCTGCCATAACGCTTTAATTAACCCAAAGGCCATGGAACGAGCTATGCTCGATATAATGCTGAAGGATAAAATACCAAATGCTGAAATCTTTCAACAGACGACACTAACCGACATCTTTGAAAAGTATCTACCATGAACTGGATATGGACAGGCCATCTAACTAGAACAATATACAATAGATGGACCAAATGGAGTCTCGAGTGGGGATCATGGGCAGATAAACAGCCGAGGAAGACTGCCCATTCGCTGAATTAATAACCTAAAGCATATATTTATGAACTGGCTACAAGAAGCTCAAAACAACGAAAATTGGACATTTTTAAGGGAGTTTTCCACCCGTAAAATGCGAGAAAGCCAGTGGGGGTTTCAAGAGTTGTCCCTGACATCCTTGAACTGGACGCATTGGATTTAATGTCCATAGACATCTGTGGTGTGATTATCTCTTATGTAACAAGAAGAAGCCCAGGGTTTGTGTCTTCTTTTACTCACCGCAGCTTTTGCCATGACATGTTTAACAGGAAGAATCAGGTTTGCGTGTAGCAGGTTGCGAACCGCTGTTTTAGATAGAACTAGCTGTATTATTTACGGAAAAGCTTCAATCTCGGGTTATTTGTTGTTTGCAGGTAAGCAGAATTACGTAGCCAGAATTATTTCTAGCTCTGTTTATAAAGAGAATTGGTTTTTCAAAAATCGCTGCCAAAAAGTCGAATAAAAACAAAATGCAAGTACTTCACATAAAACTTCTATATTAACGAAATTTATAACAATTTTTCTTGGAAAGTTTGCAGTTTAGAAGCTTAATAAGAAAGCGAAATATGTTTAGAATATGATCCAAAACTGCACTTCGTAAAGAAATATTTTTATATCTGTAGTTTTACAACATATACTAAAATTTTTATCCTTTGTACTGCTTGATATGTGCCTGTAAAATATTAGTTCTTGTCGTAAACTTAAGGTAAACTATCTTAAAAATTAAATGGCACAAATATATGTTACGAATTTAATAAAAGTTTTATACACTCAGCCCAATAGACACTCAGCCCATTTATCTTCTGTATGAAAAATCATAGATAATTTTATTTAGCCAACTGCGTTTATGTGCCTGTAAAATATTAGTTCTTGTCGTAAACTTAAGGTAAACTATCTTAAAAATTAAATGACACAAATATATGTTACGAATTTAATAAAAGTTTTATACACTCAGCCCAATAGACACATTTATCTTCTGTATGAAAAATCATAGATAGTTTTATTTAGCCAACTGTGTTTTGCAAATATTTTATAAAATCATGGCAAGCTGCAGGAAATCATGAAAAAAAATCTTGCTTTACCTAAAAAAATGATGCTCTAAAACAGTGTTTCACAACCAGTGGTCCGCGGACCACTGGTGGTCTTTAGTAAAATTTTAGTGGTCCGCGAAAGGCTTATAAATTATTATTTTTTATATTTTTTTAAAATTTTTTTATGATCTTTTGTTCATTTTCTGTGTATTTTGTTCATTTTTCAGTGATTTTTTATTACTAAGATATATGTAGAGTCTACATATACAATTTTTTTAGTAGTATATTTATTTTTAGGGGTCCGTGGTAGAAATTTAAATATTTGACTGGTCCGCGAAAGAAAATTAGATATTTGACTGGTCCGCGGTACGATTTCAGTTGCGAAACACTGCTCTAAAACATAGTTTCCCAAATTTTTTGCCCCGTAGATCGCTGATTTTTTTTTTCTCTGGACCCCCTACCTTGCTTAATATTGAATTTTCTTAAACTTATTAACTTCAAATGTATTTTTGACAGCTGACACAGTGCTGCTCACTTTGAAAGGTTTTTATTACTCGTATAGAGAAAAACATGTACATTTTTTATTCATAATTTTATTGAAAAGACACAAAATGCAAGTAAATATTTTGATTTGGAACGAAACAAATCACAACTTAGTCAAATTTTTACATAAAATGAATACACAAATAATGCTGTTAATGAAAGGGATGGACCCGATGCTCTGATAGCAATTGTTCAATATATGACTTCAAATTAGTGAAGTACCGTCTTAAATCTCCACGTCCAGTGATTTGCAATCGATTTAATTTTTTTTTCGTATTAAGATTAGCAACTGCGCTAAAACCCCTTTCACGATATTTTTTCTGAACTGCACCTTAAGTGGTGTTTCTGATTTCTCGACATTTTTCATTTCTCGAGAAATGTAAAATAAGACTTATTTTCTCAAGAATTCTCGACGATTCTCGAGAAATCTAGAGAAAAATAATTATTAGAATATCTTTTTTAATATTGAAAATATTGTAGAGGATAAAAACATGTTAAAACTATAGTCAACTTTAAAGTACTAAAGTATTCATTTAAATAATATTAGAAAAAATGGATAACGGGGATTTAAAAATGATTATGAAAACGGAACGTAATTGCATATTAATTAAAAACACATATGTATAGAGAAATTTTCAAAAAATTAAGAAATTAATAATAATAGTAATATTTGTGTATTGATATTTGGTTATTGTAATAAATTTCGTACGCACTAAACCTAATATAATTTTATTAGACCTGTTCATTCGACAGTTACAATACAAGTGTCCATCTCAATTCCTGTTTAAACACACTGCACACGGGTACAGAGTGTTAGCGCGAAGCGCCATACATTTAAATAAATAATAATGAAATATAACAGTAATAATTATTTTATTAAACTTGTAGGTAATCTTTTACATAACAGTTTTAAACTGAACAAAAAATGAAATGTAATTCTTTATAATAAATAAAACACTGAATTAAAATAAAATATTGCAACAATAAATGCTAATTAGCTAAATATTATAAATTGCTTCTTATCTGTTGCCACAGTTGCGTTGCGGGAGACAAATTTTATCAAAATTAAATTATAATCAGTGACTCACTAAACATTATATTTTTTTAAACATTATAGTTTTTTATAAGCACAATTCGTTTAACGTGGCGTCGAAAAAAATTTACATTTCTCGAGAAAAAATTTTACATTTCTCGAAAAGAAACACTAACCATAAGTTCTTCGTTAGTGCTTATTCCAATCTTGTAATACTTCTTGTAATATGACAACCGATTTTTCAGTGTCACCATATGGATTGATAATCCACTGAGGTATTTCTGTAGTCAAAATATCCTCAAACCTACGAAACGCCTAATTAATGTTGATGATGACCAGCCTAAATGGAGTCCACTCACGTGGACCATCATTTTCATCCCGTGCACCCCTAGTTTTTTTCTCGCTAACATGGATCCCTTGCAAGTCGAAATCGACCCTTGGTGGTCCATATAGACCACTTTGGGAATAATGGCTCTAAAATCACTGACTAGGTCTGGTTCAAGATTTATCACACAAACTTGGGTCCACAATGAGTGCGTTCGGTCTCTATTCGTTCAAAGTTATTTTTCAAGCAGTTTATTTTAAATAAAAGTATGATGTAACTAGGCTACTAATTACTTTATTAATCCAAACAGTACAAATGTTCTTAGCAAAAGAAGAATTAATTTTATAATAAACTCCATAATATACATCACATAAACTGTTCTCTTGTTTAATGCACAGCTTTATAACAATGCCTATGGCGTTATCAAATAATACGTAGTGCTACAATAGGTTATTGCCAAAATTACATAGTTAAATTTTTCAGATCAGCAAATCAAATCATAATTCCAGACATCTCCTACAATTTTTAAAAATATAGCCCGCTTCCCGCCATTTTTCATGTGTTCGACATCAAAGCCTCAGGCACATAGAGCGCGCTATAAATACACACTCGACTGTAAAACGAATGCAGTCGAGTGTACTGTGAGCAATCAAACGCATCCATGGTCAGTAGTACGAACAACTTCATAAAATTCGCGAAGAATATCTCTGCTATAAATGAATACGGCGTATAATTTGCACATCATTTTTGAACAGTTTACAAAGTGACCAATTGTAGAATTATTTCGGAAGACGACAAATGAATTATGCATCCAAATTTTTAATTCGTCAAAAAAATTACTATCTGCTAAGAAGACACCAGCAGATGGGCACACAGAACCGGGGCTTGAGCCCTCCAAGCACTCGAAAAATATGCTATTAAGGGTTACGTTTTGCTTCTATTTGACGTGAGCCCGCCCCAGGAAAAAAATGTTTTCCTCTGTGCTCCCCATTTTTTTTTTTTGTGTTCTGTGCCCCCCCCCCCATATTTAAAATAATTGGTGCGTGTCTGGACACCAGTACCAACCTAAACGGAGCTTGGCTTTGAGAAAAGTCCAATTATATATCGAAACGAAATTAAGCGAATCTATTACAAATTAAATTTATAGTTAAAAATTAAATTGTTTAAATTCAGAATTACAAAAAGACGACCAACTTTAGTTAACCAAAAACTTATGATTCTGTTACCTTGGTTATTTATTTCTGTTAGACCCAGGTTACTGGAAAAAATAAAGGTATTAAATCCTTTTTGTAGAATGATTAATTACGTGCATTTGTTTTGAAATTTAAGAACTTTCAGTCCTATCAGGGCTTGTGAAAGGCAAAACTCATGAATGAGGTGCATAAATGCATGCAAAAGCTTATACGAGTTTCGTAAAACTGTAAAAAAGAACGAAAAGTTCACTAGCAAAAAGTTTCACAAGGAACGCGCAAGTAGGCAATACAGAATAAATAAACGCTGCAAAATTCATCTGCATTTAATACCTTTTGAATTTAACTACTTTCTAATTGCAAAGTTTAGTATATAAGATTTTAAATCGATTCTTTAACAGTACGAGATTGCCACAGTTCTTCTAATTGTAATATTGAATACAGAAACTTAAGATGAATAGACATTCTATACTAAATTATGAAACGTGAATGCGCAAAAGCTGCATTGGGGGCGATAATTTCCCAAACGTAGTTTGTGGTTTGCGCAGTAGATGTACTAACAAACAGTTTAGCTGAAATATAATTTAAAATGTTAGGTCGTCAAGGATGAAATCTGTAGTTAATAATATTGCCAACTTTAACAGCTTATTATTTGACATTGGCTTAATATTTTACCGTTTTGTTTTTTTTTTTTTTGTTGGAAAGTTACCCATCTCGTCTGTTAAAAGAAATCATTGTATGCTCTAAAAAATATCAAAAACTTAAAAAAAATTATTTTGTTGAAAATGGGACGGTCGGAAATTCGCACTATTATGAAGTATGAGTTCTGACGTGGAACTACGGCATCGCAGACCGCGCGGAACGTTAATAGTGTATTTGGCTCTAGTGTTACTACGCAGCAGACAATATCAAATTGGTTCGCCAAATTTCGTACAGGTAACTTAAAAACCAAACAAAAAAACAAAAACACAAACCTGGCTTATCGATCACAGCAGAAATATACTGCAACTAACTGGACGAAATGATGATGCAAGAACTTTAAGAAAAACAGTCTAGATTGGTCAACAGATAGACGCCTATCTTATTGCATGATAACGATAGAACACACACTGCACAAATGACTGTGGCAAAACTACAGGAATTGGAGTTGGAACTTCTTCATCACCTCCATACTCACAAGACCTAGCTGTAGCTGTAACTGACTACCATTTCTTCCGCAATTTGGACAACTTTTAAACAGAAAACAATTCCGACATTGCTGTAAAACTGGCCTTCCAGGAATTCATTGACTCCCGTCCGCCAGGGTTTTATACCACCGGCCTGAACAACCTGCCGCTTAAATGGCAAAATGTATAGTCAATATGAGTGCATACTTTGATGAATAAAATAATTCCTTATATTTGTACGTTATCAACCAACTTTGCCTTTTTTTCTACAAATTTCATCCTTGACAACCTAATATATTATTATACTTAAGAATAACTTAGAGTAAATGGCTTAACGTGATGTATTGGAACTCCGCAGTTTTTTTTTTTTTTTTGTCTCCTTGTCAATTTTATCTGAGAGATCAAGCGAAAAAAAAAAACATTTAGGAATGTGACAGGCTCCTGAATGGCGTCACCCTCGGTTGCGGGCATGGGGGTTGCCTGGTTACGCCACTGGCTAGAAGAAATTTATCTAAAATTTTAGTTTTTTTTAATTGCTTTTATAATCATTAAATACTTGTATTTAATATAATCATGATAAAGACAGTGATTTGTTGCTTATAAAGAATTGTATGATTGTGATAGAATTATGGAAAAATACTTTAACATTCTTAAGTATTAACTGTACATAAAATATTATTTGCATGGGGCATTAACTTCAAGCTCGAGATAAGTACCAATTTTATTTATTGATTATTTTTTTAAAGAGATTTTGCCAAAAAATGAATTTAAAAACTTTTGTTTCTCATCGTATTTCTCAGAACTGGTTTAAAAAATTGAAAAAAAAATCAGATTAATGAACAACTGGAAAAAAGCAACAGGAATTTTTGACCAGTTTATTTTGTTGAAATCTATTACCTACCTTCATACTGACTTGATGAGTCAGGATAATAAAGGATTTCCTTCTTAAACAATACACAAATAACCCGACACCAGAGAAGGTAAAAGGGCTCAACGATTAAGTAAGTAAGTAAACAATAAAAAATAAGTTGAATTAACTAATGGAACGTTTCGCATTTTATTGAAGATTTCATTATCATAAGCGATGGCTGATGTTATGGACAGCATGTTAATCGTCATTTGCATAAAAGGATAATTAAAAATAAATATTTTGTGTTAAATTTATAATAAAAAAAAAACAGTTGATCAAAATGTTTATTTTTATACAACGGACTCGGAAACAAGATACTTTACGTTTTTTTTATAAATTTAACACATTTATTTATTAATTATATTTTATGCAAAAACCGATCACCGTACTTGTAAACGGGATTAACACTACAACTACAGTTGCGTTATATATTACCACTGCAGTTGAAGCTAAAATAAAGTTCAACAGTGCAGATCGTTAGTGTTAGAGGTCTAACGTTTATGAGGTATAGTTGCTCATAAAAAACTGACGTTTCAGACTTAAAATTGATACATTAAAGGATTTATTTCTGTGCCTAAATTATTGAAGCAGGTAACCATACGGTTAATTGGTGAATTACTGGTAGGGTTACTTCTGCATAGATGCTGATGTAGCATATTTTTATTGCATAAAGAACATGGTGGCACGTTGAAACTAATAAGAGCCAGCAATTCTGTATTATTATCAGCAATATCTAATAAAATTTTTACGAGCAGACTTATGTCCGTGATCATCCTTCTATCATAAACACTTAAAATATTAAAATAAAAACATTTATAAAAATAGCTGGTATGGGATATAGGTGACTTTTTAGATAACTGATAGACAAATTTCTTTTGTATAAATTTCAGTCTGTCATCTGTCATATTGACCTACCTCATTTACTTGATACCTATGAAACCCTAAAAAGTGTGAAAAATCCGAACACATAAATATTCATATTTTTTCTTGTGACATAACTTTTTTTTTACCAAACTGCATTTAGTACGTTGGTCTATAACTAAAAGTGACAATTTTTGTAGTGACGAGCGTTTTCCAAATGGGGTTATTTAATTTATGTTGTAATATATTGAATAAAACACATTTATTTACTCTCTTTGCAACTGTCAAAGTAAGTATTCTTTAAACGAAAAAATGTCACAGTTTTATCTAACCAATTTCTTACGTGAGAAATAGACATCTTGTAAAAATGTCAATACGAAATTGAATTTTTGAGTTGCTCCTTCAAATTTATTTCTAGTGCTATTGATGTGAAATTATTATTATTTTTTTTTATATTACAAAATGTTCTAGGGTTTGGAATCTTGAAGGGCATTACGTAAGGAAAATAAAATATTGTACTGAAAGCGACCGTTTTTTCACATTATTTTGTGAAACGATATCTACTTGTCCAAGTTATCTTTACTTGGTTTCAGTTAGCAACGACAACGTGGAAGAATTTTGTGGGATCGATCGTTTAATCAGAGTAAAATATCTGGCACGCTGTATTGCTGTATGCTGTGCAGAATTTTTATAAACATTTTAAGCAGGTTATTGAATTTTTCTAAATATTCATAAAATAAATAAATAGTCGATTATACATATAAAAGCCTATAGTCATACTTTATGCAACATTCAAGGTACGGAGCGGGGGTGAAGTCGTGTCAGCGGTCAAATATCTGATTAAGAGGGGAAGGACACGTTCGTTCGCCGACAACAGGCAAGTTAGAACTGAGGTGTCTTTGATTATTTGGTAATGTAATTATTTTGATAAAAAAATCCAAGTGTATATATTACTTACTTTAACAACTAGTATGCGCGTAACGGCTGAATATAACCAAGATAATAATAATAATAATAATAATAATAAATAATAATAACATTGAAGCAGCTTGCCAATGTTATATCCATATAATTTAGATATAGGTAATAATGACCGGGCGAAATTTTTGGATTCTTCCATTTGAGTCTTCTTCAGAAAATGATCATTACGCTCTTTATGTTGTGATATGTTTATAATCATGAAACGGCGTGCCTCAGGGCAGAGTAATGGGCCAAATCTTTTATTTATTATTCGTCTAACTTGGTAGCCTGCTGATATCGAAGAACAAGATGTTCGCCGACGATAAAAAGCTTTTTAATGAGTCTAGAAATGTTAGTTTTATTTTCATCATCTACAAATTTCAATAATATTAGGACGTGTAAAGTGTCAATAATCAAAAATCGTGTTTTTTTGGAAAATTTGAATTATGTCACGGCGCTCCTTTGAGACCACTGCGGCTTAACAGGGCGCCGCGACGCACACATTGGAAACCAGTGCCCGAACCTATTATACATTCGATTTTTAGAATATCGTCCTTCCTTATTTTTTCGCTAACTAGTTAGGCGTCATAAATTTGATTTGCATAAGTCTAGCCGTTAAATTACAATTTCAATCGTACACACAGAAA
Organism: Liopterus haemorrhoidalis; assembly: GCA_963971575.1. Taxonomy (NCBI): domain Eukaryota; kingdom Metazoa; phylum Arthropoda; class Insecta; order Coleoptera; family Dytiscidae; genus Liopterus; species Liopterus haemorrhoidalis. The sequence continues at coordinate 59,719,964 of OZ020611.1, forward strand.
TACATACAAATGAGTGACGTATATATATATATTTTTTTTTTGTTGTACCTATGAAATCCTAAAAACTGTACTTTCTATGTATAATCATAGTGGTAGTTGCTCCCAGATAGACAGTGGTTCAAAAAAAAAAAAAAACGCATTGTAAAATTTAAGGAGATATGGTTAATTCATGATTCAAATTTGTTTATTAATAAATATTTCTCACTCCTTTCAGCCGTTTATCTTACTTCTTTTTTCCTTTCTCTTTAAATTAATTTTCAAACTTTAGCACATATTTAATTTCATTTATCTGTACACACTTTGACATTTTCTTTTTCATGGATTTGCTTTCCATTCAATCTCCACAATATCTCTCCCTTTAGTGGAACACCTGCGCATATCTCTTTTATCTTTCACTTTATTTAGATATTCTACGTAACGTACCTATTTTTTTCTTTCATCAGTGTTTCGAATACATTTTACGGTCCTCTTTTTACATACATACATTTTTAAAGTGCTTTAATTTTGATTAATATGAAATAAAATTTGATCTTGGTTCAAATAAAATGGGAAAAAGTCGATATAAAACATTTCAAAGAAGCCAGAGAATTTTTAAATCCCAAATTTTAACTCCGTTCAACCAATTTTTAACTACAATTATTGTTGATTAAATTTCCTAAAAAATGCGACTTCTTTTTCTAGGATTTCATAGGTAAATAAGAAAACCTTTTGTAGCGTTATTATTTTATACCTCCGACCAGGGCCGCAGCTAGAGTGTGGCGAGCGGGGCATTCGATCTGCGCCTCGAATGGTATGAACGCAACGCAAAGTTGACAGGGGCGCAAAAATAACTTCGATTTGTCGCCTTTTTTTTGTCATCACTTCTGTGTCTATCTGTCAGGAGAAATTATGGTCAAATGGCTGACTTAGGTATGCATATAGAGATTTTTGACACACATATAGGAGTAAGACAAATATTGGAGTATAAATTGATTATTTTGTAACAGGAATACTTGTATGATCAATACAACAAGCCACTACCCTTATACTATTCTAATACTCAATTAAAGCCTTCGGTGTAATACCGTGTAGACTCAGACTAAATACTTACTGAAACACTACACAACTGACCAAATAAATTTGTCACTGGCTGACCATCGAATGTACTGCACTGACCGTGTGAATACAAAGGTTATACTCGTATATAATTTTGATAACTGAATATTCGGTCTCAAATAGTAATTATGTAATGGTGTTGCCATCTACAGCAAGTGATCGTGAAAAATAGAAGAGAACATGAAATGGAAGACGAATCTTAATTTCCAAAGAAGTGTTTCCGCGACTACGTAAAAAATGTGCACAAACATTGTAAATCTTATAACAAAATAATCACAAAATTTATTAATCACATTACAATCTTCAATAATGGGGCCAAAATTACGTACAGACAATTGTACAATTAGCCGAAATAGATATTAGTTAAAATTTTTTGAATTTATAATTTAGCTGGACAACTTGGTGCAATAAAACTGGTCAAAAATAAATAATGCAGACATTGGTTAATCTGCGGGCTTCTTAAACAAATTGTTTGTTTCCAAAGAAATTTTATTTTTAAAATAAAATCCATAAGACAAAATTCATATTGTCATTAATTCATTATGCTACTACACAAAATAGTACCCCACGCTTTTTAGGTAATGTATAACTTGTATATTGATCATTCTGATTCAATTACAGTCATAATGCTTTATTATTCTTTTATTGTTTCTTACAATTTTTGGTTCTGTCTAGTTTGTCAACTAATAAAACAATGTGACTCTATTTTTATTTATAATCTTACTAGATATATTGATCAGGTTAAAATAAAAAATAATACTCCCATACAAAAAAAAATATCAACGACATCCTTAACAAACTCAGCTCAAAAAATCCCGCTAATCCAAATTCAAACATATCACAAAACCGCCCCTTGGCTTATCAAAAATCAAGAAACAGATCTACAGCTCAACAAATTCAAGAAATCAACCACACCAATCCAACTTTATCAAGATGCATTTCAAGAAAACAAACACCACGATTACCAATTTTATTACACAGATGCGTCAAAAACAGAAGAAACTGCAAAATAGCGATAGTCTCAAATACAATTCACACCTACCAACTACTCACTACAGCAAAAATCCATTAAGCTGAAGCAGAAGACATCTACAAATGTCTTGAACTTGTAAGTAACACAGAAAACACAGCTGTAGATATATGCACAGACTCCATAAGCAGTCTAATTGCAATTCAAAACAATTACAGTAAAGATCACTCGATCCAGAAAATACAAGAAAAATCTCATTTAATGAAGACAGCTCAAAACAAAGACGTTCTCTTCGTATAGGTCTCAGGACATGCCAACTGTTCCAACTACTACGTTCCAAACACAATTTACCACCAGACTTGACACAATCACTCCAACCAAACATGACAAAAAACATCATCGCATTTCTTAACGATACAACACTTACAAATCATATATAACATGTTAAACACCATAACAAATGTAAATGATATATTAAGTAACACTGTCTACTCTATACCTGTAATTACATAGACACTAATGGCCTAGAAGTCGAAGTGTCTCTAAATAAATAAATTTAAAAAAAAAAAGATTTATTGTGCCAATGTTCCACCGAGTTACTAGTCCTGGCTTCATTTGCTAAAGTTATGTCATGTACATTCCACCATACAATTATTAAATAACGTGGTAGATGTGCTCGTCTTCTATCAAGTGCAGAAAGTCCACGTATAGTAGTAAAATCAGAATAATCTGCAGAATTTTCAAGTTCACTATCACTGTCACATTGTTTCCACCATTCACTTCACGAACTTGTCTTGCAGCAAGTTGTTTGTCGCTTAATTGTACAGTCGTATAGTTTTCGTGTCACCGAAGTGTATGTCGCCAATTTGTTTTATCACCAAGTTTACTGTCGCCCACAAGACCATGAACTGGTGAATGTAATAGCAATATTTAAATGGGAATAGGCTTACCTTATTCCAAAACTTCAAGATAACGAATAAACCAGTAAAATTTTAGTAATAATCCATAGATAGAGAGAGATAACCAATTGAGTGAACTATCGATATATGAAGCAAACCAGTTACAGATATCGTAAGCTTGATGATGATGAAATTGATGAATTAATAACTAAACTCAATATGTAATCTGTAGAGGAAACGCGTGTATTTTCCGAATTGCCGACGATTTATGAATTATACCGCAATAAATTAAGAGAATTTCGATGTCTCATATCGATTTACTGGTAAGCTAGTAGAGACCTTTAGCAAGCATGCTGAAATAATGAATTGTTAATGTAACGTGGTGCATCCATCGTGACTCCGAATACATGTATAATGTAGAACGACTATGATTAATTACGAATAAATGATCGAGAAGGCTTGGAAGTGGGCGGAGCTCTTTCACCGTACTGTTATCCTTCTTGATATTTGCTTAAATTGATGCAGTAACTTAATTCTGATTTATGAATTCACATAACTACCAGTTAGCTTTTATCATATACAATTTGAATATAGTGGAACATTAGAAACGTTATATAAGAAATACTGAGAAGGTCATGGCTGATTTTATTTGATCCAAACTTTGAAATTTTACATTCAGGAAATCTATATTTGTCTGATAAAACTCAAGGACAAAAACTGAGATTTGTAAACGTAATTTAAGAACAAACGTAAGACACAATAAGGTTTTTTTACAAATGGGGCCAAGTCAAGAGATTCCACAAGAAATTATAAATTAACATAATGTTAAAAATTGATGTATAGTGTGAATTTTCACACATTTCAGGGTTTCGCAGGTATTTAGTAAGTGAATGATGATTATTTGGGATGCCAAAACAAATTTTATGTTAAAATATTTTTTTTTTTGTTAATTTTAATTCGAATGCCTAATACCATTATTTAGGTTTCTAGATATGTGCAGTATTTTTTTTTTTTTTATATATATATATATATATAGCAAGGTTCATTAAGATTTTGGAAATTGCGCCTATGGCTGCCATTAGTTGTTATAAGCCCGCCCCTTTAATTTCGTGTACATTGAAACATAGAATTAAATTATAATTTCAACAATTTCCACTGGTTATTAAATTTACGCTTTTAAAAATTAAATGCAACATTTGCCAAAATATAACTATAGTTTTGAAAAAATAATTCAAACAAAATAAAAATGCAAAAAAAAGAAAAAATAAAATTGTTTCCTCTCGCCGGGTTCGAACTCTATTTTGTGGCGTTAGAGCACCATAACCATTACCACAAAAAATGCGATACTTTCCGAAAACATAATCTGATCAAAAATACATGCTGTACTATTCCGGTTCACACCAATGTACATTACTGGGGTACAGGGTGTGGGACAAAAAAATTTTTGAACAATTTTGGCAAAAATCGCATCAAAATAATTTATTTTGCAAAAATAAAAATTTGATCGTTATTCCACGTACTAAGGGCTTTCAGTTGATACCCTACTCAGAATTTAAATATATATATATATATATATTTTGTTGAGCACATATTTGTTTATATTTTTAGGAGGATATGTTTTTTAGATGTTTTATTATTTTTCCTATGTGCGGATCAAAGAGTTTACAATTTTTACCGAACAGACAGACAGACAGACGACAAAATGACGGTATAAGGTTTTTTTTGTAATTCCTACAAAACCCTAAAAATGTATGTAATGTGATACCATTTGGAATCATATGCGACGCAACTAACAATTTATATATTTGAGGATCATAACTATGTCGCTCGAAAATTTTACTCGTTTTGAGAAATTATCGGTAAAGATCAAACTCTTCTCGTATCAATATGAGGTATTAAATGCAAGTTAGATATAGCTTATAAATTATTAAAAATGTAATATAAAATTAAGGCAGAATAATTTAATCAATGAAGTCAAATATTATCTTCAAAAAAAAAAAAGAAATCAAATTTATCTGACTAAATTTGGTCTTAATTCTATAGCCTAAACAAATGCATGTTTATGTTGCGCAAAACCTAGCTATATTATCCTGTTAAACCTCTCACAGCCATTTCTGAATATAGGACTTCAACAAATATTTCTAGTTAACTCTATTTCCTGCTGTATGGATCCAAGTAGCCTAGATGTTCTTTTCAGGTTGTTCCATCGCTTTGCTGATCTTCATCTGGTATGTATTTATTTGTACTTATGCCAACGCGGTGGCCGAGCGCATTTAGTCGTGCGGTTTGTACTGGTGGAAATCCAGTACGACTGCCCGGTCTGTGGTTCGAGCCTGCTTCGTTGGTGATATTATTCGGGCGAGAATAATATGTTTACATTACTCTAATTTTCACAATCATTCACCCTTCATCCAGGTGTAGGAGCTCGCCCCCTGGCATCGGCGATTAGCCTCGTTGCAGAAATAAAGGCCGATGTAAAATAAATAATATAATAATAATAATAATAATAAAATTTTACGCAACTGAATGAATGCAAACTCGTGAATGCCTATATTTACTTTCGTTCGTTTTAAAATCACTACTCGGTATAGCGTGTACTTAATGTTAAAAATTTTAAATTTAAAGTAAAGTTTGTGGGGCCAAATACAAGTGATGACCTAAAACAAAAGGTCTTTACTTTTAAAATACAGTTTTCTCCAAACAATTCTGTGGGGGCAACTGGGGGCCAGGGAAATTTGCGGGGGCTTCCTCGAATCAGGGCCGGCGCTAGGATTTGCGGGGCCATGTGCGAGAAGAGCAAAAAAAAGGTGCTCACCTCCGAGATCCAAGTGAAGAGCAAACAAAAAGGTCCTCACCTCCCAGATCCAAGTGAACAGCAAAGAAAAAGAAAAAGTTCCTCATCTCCAAGTGAAGACCATGGGAAGACCGCGGGAAGACCGCGGGGCCATGTGCCACCGCACATGCTGCACATGCCTCGCACCGGCCCTGCCTCGAATCCCCCGCTAGTGCCGCTACTGATTCATATGCTAAATAAAAACTAGATTATAAATAGGTGCCTTACCATTTTTGAAGGTCTTGCCACTGAAATATAGATCATCTTGCTTTTTAACACCTTTAACATTTTTTTCCTCTTTCGTCTTCAAGTCGAATATTCACTTATTTTGCCTTTCGTTTTTTATCTGATTGGTTGAGAGCCGATATCTCTATTTGGCGAAGCTTTTTACTACAATTTTAGAGATTGCTGCTGAGCACCTGCTGTACGATGTTGGTAAAGGTAACGGAAAGCAATATTTAAATTCTTTATCAGCAAAAATTTTCGGAACGACAGGACTGTAATTTCGCTACCTTAAAATAAAAGGGTTTTACCTGACAATTTGACTATTTTGAGAAAATCGAGTTCAAACATCAATCATGTACCTGAATGCTATGAAGCACATACATTATTTTAAACAATATAACAATTCATAAAGGCATTGCAGTGAAGTATTTCCTCCTCAAATTTATTAAAAGGATCAATCTGCTGCATTTCAGCATGTAGATGGAAATTTGTTATCAGAATTCAGGTCAGTCAGTGAAGAAAAACGGTTCTAGGTACTTATTGACAAACAAAGTTTTAAGACTATTTCAGAGCTTGTGGATAGGATTATTTACGTGAACTAGAAGCAGTAATGCATGCGGATACAATCTTTTAAATTAAAAAACTTCACTTTTACCGTAATAATTGTCAGTATAGCTTTATTAGGAAGATAAACTTATACAAATGGAACCTTTAATTCTAAAATTTTCTTGTATCTTAAAATTGTAGATAGAACTCTTTTATTTGAAGATTGTGATTTATAGTTTGAACTGACAATGAAAAATATTCGCGAAAATATGTGCTGGTAACATATGTACGTTAATGACAAAATCTAGTTGGCAATCATATTTTTATGAAGGTAAGTCTTAGAAGACATATTAAAATTAGCACGCTTAAAGTCTAAAATATAAAATTCAACAAACATGTGTGGCCGTATGTAACCTATATACGGTAATTTTCTATGGCCTAATGCCATTTTTATTTATTTTTTTATTTAACGAATAAACGTTATGTTAATAACGTTTCTACTAAGGATTCTACTCAGACGTTGATAACCGAGAAGGAAAAGAAAAATTGTATTGAGCCCTGTTGTCGTCTATCTACAAAGGCGTTACTTAAGACTTCTAGCATCGCAAGAACCAACTGTGGCCATAGATTTCGTTTCCAAAATTAATTGTAAGCATTCTCTAAAAAAGTCCTAGATTTTTTCCACCATTGTTCACTTTATTTATTTATTTATTTTTTCGTAAGGCATCATGCTTAGGTTTCAGAGATTTTCAAGTCGCACTAGCGCTCTCTGACATAACCGAACGAATACTACTTAAGCTGGTCATACACTATCGCTCTATTCGGATGACATCCAAAAAACTAGCGTATACATCATCACTCCAATCATCCACGCAGTCTAGTTTCCACTTTCCATAGATGAAGAAGAATTGCTTTTGGCTGCTACCGCTTGCTTAATTTTGAACCAGAAAAACAAGAGGACTAAATGGTCAAAAGATTGGTTATTGAAGAGGTGAACCTAGTGAAACAACTTTCTTTGGAGCCAAGAGATTGGCGCAATTATCTTCATATGGATGAAGACAGTTATTTTCATTTATTAAAAATGATTACTTCAAATATTAAAAAGCAAGACACTGTGTTGAGGCAGAGTATCACCCCTCATGAAAGATGCGACTATTCGATTTTTGGCTTCGGGGTGCACCTATGAAGAACTTAAATATGGACATTTTTCAGGACTGTTTCCCTGTTTGCAGTCTTTATTTTTAACTTCATTAAGTTTGATATCTTTATTCCTAAATAACACTAATAATTAATCAATAGCCAAATTGCTTTTTATTTTATCATGACAGTCTGCGTTAGTTACTTGCCATAAACATGGCAAATCTTGATAAATTTTAATCACTTCTAGCACAAATTCGTGTTCAGTCATCATTATATTTTATTAAAAAATATTGAAAACTATTTAACAAATGAATTAAATTAAATTAAATAATATAAATATTAAAATAAAATAAATAAAAAGTTTGCAAATAAAAAGCAATATTGTGCAATGCAAAATAGTTGAAGATGTTAACGGCTGGGCGACCATGGACAGAATGAGACCTGTTTGAACCACGTTATCAGCACACACCATACGATTGGAGCGATGGCTTGATGTCCTCCGCGTGGTTTTCCCCACACACCATTAGTTGGATTGAATGGATGATGGTCTAAACGAATGGATTTTGAACTGATTAGATATCCAACTCACCTTATCACTCCACATCATCCACCTGGTTTTCCCCATTCCCGGTAAAAAATTGGAGTGATGTCGCTCCATTTGGACGGATGGAGCGATAGTGTATGGCTACTTTATGGTAGCTGAGACCGTCAGTTTTATGTGCCCTCTTATATACGCCTCATATTCCCGATATTAATTCAGAAATACAGGTACTCATTTAAGGGAAGGCTGAGTGGGCCTACGGTCGTTACGGCCAAGATTTTTTTAACAATTCTTTTGCCCCTGCTGGGGTCGAACTCATGGTCCCACATTTACAAAGCTAGTTGTATGACCAATACGCTACTGCAACCGCAACTATTCATTTACACTATGTATAAGCAACCTAGAACTTAATTAGCACCAAAGTGAAATATATTTATATTTTAATGACGGCTTGTTCAAAATTGTACACGGAATAATAACTTTAATTTTGGTCAAAATATTTAAAAACCCGGTTTGAATGCGAGTAATATAATTAGCAATGAAAGCAGAGCAAATGTTAATTGAATTTGCGACTGTTCGCCCATGAATTTTATATAAAAACACACATTTTAGAGAGTACGACAGCTTTTAGAAGTTTTTTGCTTAACTCGTTTATCCAATTAGTATTCTGTATGAAATAGAAAAGTTTTAATGTCGTTTGTTCATTTGTTTCGAGATTCTGGTTTAAACTCGATAGAAAATTTAAATAGTTTTCGATTAAAATTCTTGTTCCATAAACAAAATCAATTTTCTAATAAAATTTATTTAAGAATCTTCTTTTATGTCTTACTCTTTTTAACTTTTTTTTAGAAATTGACAATTATCAAAGCTATTTTCATTCTGGAGACTGCAGCTCGAAATAAATGAACATATAAACCACTGGCGTAAATATTTTTAGCCTACAAGTTTTTTGTAACCCTACACTTCTATTGCCCAGGATCTACTTATCACGATAAATTGTAGCAATTCGTATTTTCTTTCTCTTATAATATGTCTATGTACTTCCAGTTGTCTTCTATGAAGAATAAGAATAGTTTCTCACTCCGGATTTATCCCCAGGAAAATCTCTTTAGTTGAGTTCTTGTTCATTCATGATACTTCAGCATACGTCGATAAACCTACATTTCAAAAGGTTCCAATTTTTTTAAGGTGTTCTTGGTTCACTGTCCAAATTAACATTCTATATTTCAATATAGATAACACATAGGACTAGATTCAAACGAGATTGTAAATTTTTCCTCAGTTCGCACTCGTATTGCCTGCTGATATCCTAATAGTAATCCTAGGTCAGGATTGCGACATCTAGACATTGTGACGCTCAGCTGTTTGATTAAAAAATTATTTGTCAGCGTGTAGCGTATGTTACCTGATTACAAAATGCATATGCCGCATTTCCGTAATAAGGAAATATTTGTCATGACGAATGAATATTGTAACTAGCTCAACCAGTAGTACAAATACATGGACGTCGCATGGTATCAAGGCAGAGGAACCTAGCCAACTTCTTTAAACGTTCCAGTCCACACGGTGACGACCGAGATACCGACGCCAGATACTCGTACAGCTGGTAAGCCAAGCAAGCAGTACCATGTGAGTGGTACTGATGGGCAGCCCCTGTCTCGGAGATAGGTCCTAGCCGATCCTGGCCAACACGGGGTGGGCCGAGGACTTCTCCAATTCCATGGACAGATTCATACAATTACATTGAAAACAGTAGAACATTATAAATCTATATATATAAAAGGCAGTGTCCTGACTGACTGACTGACTGACTGACTGACTCACTCATCACCGCCCAGCCCGAACCCCTGGGCCTAGAAACTTGAAATTCGGAGAGTATATTCCTTTCATGACGTAAGCACCTACTAAGAAGGGGTTTTTCGAAATTCCACTCCTAAGGGATGAAAAGGGGTGAAATGTGATTTCACGAATTACTTAATATCTCTTAGGGCCGATGGGATATCGACTTAGTTTTTGCTTACAAGTATTACCCATACAAATGCCGAAAAACCGATTTCGGGATTTTGCCCTAATCAACCCCTAAAGGGGTGAACCTACAATCGGGGTGGATTATACATCCCGTTGTATTTCCTGTGTTCGTTTAGTTGCAAGATTACTTTTTGGCACATAGGTGTCTTTTTAAAATATCTCGAAATGGTATTGACAGTTTTTTGAAATTTCACCCCTAAAGGGTGAAAAGGGGTGAATTGTGATTTTAAGTATTCTTTAATATCTCTTAGGACCAATAAGATATCGACTTGCTTTTTGCTTACAAAGATTACCCATACAAATACCGAATCACCAATTTCAGGATTTTGTCCTAATCAACCCCTAAAGGGGTGGATCTACAATCAGGGTGAATTATACATCCCGTCGTAATTCCTGTTTTCGTTTCGTTGCAACATTACTTTTTGGCACATATGTGTCTTTTTAAAATATCTCGAAATGGGTTTGAGAGTTTTTTAAAATTCCACCCCTAAGGGTTGAAAAGGGGTGAATTGTGATTTCTAGGATTCCTTAATATCTCTTAGGATCAATAAGATATCGATTTACTGTTTGCTTGCAAAGATTATCCATACAATTACCGAAAAAATTATTTCAGGAATTTGTCCTAATCATCCCCTAAAGGGGTGGATCTACAATCGGGGTGAGTTATACATTCCGTCGTATTTCCTGTGTTCGTTTAGTTGCAATATTACTTTTTAGCACATAGGAGTCCTTTTAAAATATCTCGAAAAGGTTTTGGTAGTTTTTTAAAATTTCACCCCTATAGGGTGAAAAGGGGTGAATTATGATTTCAAGTATTCCTTAATATCTCTTAGAACCAATAAGATATCGACTTGCTTTTTGCTTACAAAAATTACCTATACAAATACCGAAAAACATATTTCAGGTGTTTGTCCTAATCAACCCCTAAAGGGGTGGATCTAGAATCAGGGTGAATTATACCTCCCGTCGTATTTCCTTTGTTCATTAGTTACAGCATTACTTTTTGGCACATATGTGTCTTTATAATATCTCGAAATGGGTTTGACAGTTTTTTTAAATTTCACCCCTAAGGGTTGAAAAGGGGTGAATTGTGATTTCAGGGATTACTTAATATCTCTTAGGACTAATAAGAAATGGACTTACTGTTTGCTTGCAAAGATTACCCATACAAATACCGAAAAACTTATTTCAGGATTTGGTCCTAATCAACCCCTAAAGGGATGGATCTACAATCAAGGTGAATTATACATCCCGTCGTATTTCTTCTGTTCGTTTAGTTGCAACATTAATTTTTGGCACATAGATGTCTTTTTAAAATATCTCGAAATAGTATTGACAGTTTTTTTTAAATTTCACCCCTAAAGGGTGAAAAGGGGTGAATTGTGATTTCAAGGATTCCTTAATATCTCTTAGGACCAATAAGATATCGACTTCCTTTTTGCTTACAAAGATTACCCATACAAATACGGAAAAATATATTTCAGGATTTTTGTCGTAATCAACCCCTAAACGGTGGATCTACAATTGGGGGAATTATACATCCCGTCGTATTCCCTGTGTTTGTTGAGTTATAAGGTTTCTTTTTGGCAAATAGGCGTATTTTTAAAATATCCCGAAATGTTTTGATAATTTTTTTAAATTTAACCCCTAAAGGGTAAAAAGGGGTAAAATGTGATTTCAAGGATTGTTTAACATTTTTTAGGATCAATAAGATATCTACTTGGTTTTTGATTACAAAAACTACCCATGCAAATACCGAAAAACCAATTTTTTGATTTTGTCCTAATCAACCCCTTAAGGGGTGGATCTACAATCGGGATGAATTATACATCCCGTCGCATTTCCTGTGTTCGTTTAGTTGCAACATTACTTTTTGGCACATAGGTGTTTTTTTTTTTAATATCTCGAAATGATTTTGACATTTTTTTTTAAATTTCACCCATTAAGGGTGAAAAGGGGTGAAATGTGATTTCAGTAATTCCTTAATTCTTTTAGGACCAATAAGATATCGACTTGGTGTTTGCTTACAAAAATTATCCATACAAATGCCGAAAAACTTATTTCAGGATTACGTCCAAATCAACCCCTAAAGGGGTGATTCTACAAACGGGGTAGATTATACATCGCGTCGTATTTCCTGTGTCTTTTTAAAATGTCTCGAAATGGTTTTAACAGTTTTTTACCTTTAACAAATATCACCCCTAAAGGGTGAAAAGGGGAAATTGTGATTTCAAGGACGCCTTAATATCTTCTAGGATCAATAAGATATAGACTTGGTTTTTGCTTATAAAGATTACCCATACAAATGCCGAAAAATGTATTTCACGATTTTATCTTAATCAACCCCTAAAGGGGTGAATCTACATTCGGGGTGAATTATAGAACCCTTTGTATTTCCAGCGGTTGTTGAGTTATAACATTCCATTTTGGCATATATGTTTTCATCGTTTGACAGTTTTCTTTCACTCCTAAAGGGTAAGTTAGTATTTTTTTGTTAAAAATAAAAAATTCGGAGAGTACATTTTTCAGTATGAAGTAAGAATTAGTGGGTTCTTACCCACGGTATACGGAAAGGATGTTTTTAAGTTCGACCCCTATCTGGTGAAAAGGAGTAAAATGTTTTTTCACGGGTTCCTCAATATCTCTTAGTACAGATGAGATATCGACTAGATTTTTTGTTACAAAGGTTACCCATACACAACTTTAAAAACAAACTGCGGATTTTATGCCAATGAGACCATCAATATACCGTAGCGAAGCACGGGTTTTCAGCTAGTGTGATATATATTTAATAAAATGTATCGTTGAAACCAGGAGTGGCCTTTCAATCAAACCACCCAGGTGACAATATTTCAAATTATTGTTCAAAGTGTAATAGTTATTTTCGCAACAAATGCATAAAGCAGTACTTTTTTCAGAAATGGGAAGTTCGATTGCAAGACCCATAGGCGAGTGCGGAAATCCCTTGAGTGAAAAAAAGACGCTTTATGATTGAGTTTCATACAATATTTTGAGACTGTTTGCAATTAGAAGGAAAATATAAAAATTAATGTACACATACATTTTTCTACGATTGTCAAAAATACAACTAGGACAAAACACTAAATTGGAGATTTTCAGAGTTAAAATCACTAACTGACATTAGTTGTTTGTAATGGAGATCTAACTATGTAATTAAATAATAATGTTAATGTTTCCTTCGTGTGAAAGGGCTTAGTAGATCTAATTACAAAACCTAAGAGTTTATAAGCCTTTTTTCTTATGCTGTCAATATGAGCATTAAACAATTGTTTAGAATCGAAAAGTCTGCCTAAATCTCTGACTGTTGTTGTCTTGGTTATTATATTTATACCATTTAAACCATAGTTAAATTTCAATATATTCATATTACGTGTGAAGTTGACAACACAACATTTATCAATATTTAAGCTCATATCATTTTCTCGGCACAATTTATGATCTTCTTGCATTACATAATAATCTGTTGTCATATCAATAAGTATATAGAACTTCAAATCGTCAGCAAATAATAAACTGAAGGAGAATTCAAAACATTTAAAAATTGAGTTTATATAAAATATAAACCAAATAGGCCCCAAGTGTGTACCCTGAGTTACCCCTGATTTAACTGAAATTCTACGAGATATGAAACCATTGCATACCACAAACTGTGACCTATTTCTAATATAACTATCAAGTCATCGTAATAGGGATCCATGTATACCGTAACTCGTTAATTTTAATTTAAGTAAAAATTGTATGATTCTATCAAACGCCTTGCTAAATTAAGTATAAATTACATCAACTTGTTTCTTGATGTCTAATGCTTTGCTCACAAATTCAGTGAAAGGTATTAAATTGGTAAGTACTGATCTGCTACTGTAGAAACCATTTTGTTGTGGAATAATTATTTGATTTAAAATAAATTATAATTCGAATAAATTACGCATAGTTAGGCGTCTATGCAAAAATTCTTATGGTTCTTATGGTTATGACAAGACACATTCTCAGCTATCAGTTAAAGAATGACTTTTGAGATTAAAATTTTTCTATTTCTTCACAATATTAATAATAATATAAATAATGCTGCAGCAGCAGTACTATCTTCTGCCATTTTAACCTCGATTCACTGGAACAAAACGTAAAAAATTCTAACATTCGTTAACATAACATTAGTTAACATAACCACACATGTTTTTTTTTTTTTTTTTGCATTGACAACAGTTATGCTTTGTACTTATGTATAGTTTGTCTCAGGCTTTAGTGGAATGACTTGACTTCTTAACGAGAAGGGTAACTCCAACGCTGCGGGGGTTTTATTTTGTTATGTTAAAGATCCGGATAAAATAAAATTTTGTAGAAAACTGTACAGTGTTACTGCCTAAGAAAATTATTAACATTTCAAAAATAAATTAAGTATTACCCTGTTTTACTACCCCTATAATCCCACCCGCTCTAAAGGTCAGATTAAGTAATTCTCTTGTAAGTTGAGACGAACCATAGATGTGCTGAGCGACCATGTGCATATGTTATACTTCTATTATAAACCAAGCTTAACAGATGATTTAAACTTTTATAGTTAATGTATGATAAATTTGTTATATAAACTAAATAATTTCCGACCCAAAATGATAATATTTGGTTAACCATCATTTAATGTGAAATAAATTTAACCTATATTTAAATTGGACTATTATATTTAAATAAAGTTTAACCTAAAAACTTAGCAACTCTAATTTATGTACTGTTAAAAAGCGATAAAATTATTAAAACATTTTAATATAATAAAAGGTTCGCCAAAGTTTGACATAATGACAATTTAAATCACATTTATACACGATTTCGATGCTTAAATTCACGTTAACCCAAAAAGTTTTTATGGGCTGCTAAATATTATAAAGTTGGTAGTATTTATATATTTTAACTTAATAAAATGTTATAAGGTATATTATATTACATTATAGGAGTTTAACAAATCTAAATATTTTGTTTTTCCTGTTTTTGTGTGTTTAACAAATATTTAAAGTATAAATAATAATATAGAAAAATTAAGTCCGGATATTTGTAACAAATGTATATCTAACGATAAAATATATTGCCAACGTTTTATTTGTTTTGGTATAACGACAAAATCGCGTTTTATGAAATGATTATATTTTATTTTGCCGGTATTTAGAGAAAAAGTAACTATTTTTCTATTTCTGGGAATTTGACGATATTTTACAAAAACATCGGAGTTTCGGGAATTTTGATGAATAAATTTTACGAAAAAATAAAATGTTCATAGTTTTCTGAAAATATAGTCGCAATATGGTAATTTTTAATATTTTTATATCATTTATGAAAAGATTCACTTAAAATATATTTTGCAACCCACTCCATGTCATGTGGCAAATATCAAAGCACCTGAACATGATGAGACGGCTTACGAGGGATTAGAAGTACTTAGCGTTATACAAACTTCGTATAAGGTACAACAATCAATGATAATTACACTTTATTGCAACAATATATTTAGGACAAAAATATATTTAAAATGTTAAATATACTGTCTTCTCCGTTTTCTGTTTATGAATAATTTTCAGGAGCGTTTTGGGGCGCTTGAAATTCCGTTATTGCTTATTATTTTTAATGAAAAATGGCCCACGACCGATGCGAGTTTGGCATGCTGTACTAATTTTCGTACATGTGGGCTAAAGTGCATATACAGATATCGAATTTCACTTCTCTATCTAGCCGGTTAACCACAATTTCTGTCGAGAAGATTCATAAGTGAAAGTATAAGAATTTTTTGATCATACCTCACCGCGCGTGAGCTCAAGGTGAGCCCAGGCCTCTAGTGACCAGGTTTCATAACCATATTTTCAATATGTGTACATTTAGGAGTTATATGGTCAGTATTATCTCAATTTTTTAACGTACACAGAAAGACAAGAAACTGTAATTTGTATAAATATTTTGACAAAAATTATTTAACATAGGCAGCAGTTGCTCACGTCCATATTCTTTTTTAGCGGACAAACAGCACGTACAAACGACTGTATTAACGCTTGCAGCCACAGGCCCGCTTTTTATCATACTGTGGGAATATGTGGCTGCAGGATTTTAAATATAATACCAGTGTAAGTTTTTTTAATGATTTTGTATTTGAGATTAAAAAATATTGTCTGTCTGAAGATTCGTAGGTAACTGTGATTATTGAGAGGGTATGTCATCTCGGAAGGCGCTAAGAAGGTTTTGATGACGGATTGGTCAAACAGCATACAAGGTTTTAAAGTATACAAATTTTACTTTGAAGAAGCCCGCACGGGAAATTACCAATAAAATATATTTTGGAAATTTGGTGGATCATAAACCATTTGTCGCTAGAATGCATAAAAAAAAAATCTAAAATTAATAGAGAACGAATGAATGTGCATTTTACATTAAATTATTTATTTATTTATTTAACCAGTGACTATACAGATTTGTACAGTAGTGCACAAGTTCAGTTACATAATACTGGGGAAAAAATACAATACAATTATCATAACAATAATATAGAAATACTGATAATGAATAAAATAAAGAATGAAACAATAAGACACAATATAACTAGTCTAATTTATTTTTATATTAACAAACTTTCTATAGTTGTTGTAAAAGATATCTACATCTCTATCAGAGACTTGCTTGTTTACTAGACTGAGTATTTTGTTCAGTGGTGACATAGATTCTGAAATTTTGAAAAAGTTATCATTTTTAATTCTCAATATTATGTCAGGGACTCGAATATTTAAATTTTGAAGAAGTTCTGGGACATCTAGATTATTATTAAATAATTTAAACGCGAAATTTAACGTGTGAATGTCGCTTCTCCATTCTAATGTTTGAAATTTCTTACTATTATTGTCAACTAGATTTTTAACTGGTTTGCATAAGAGATACGAAAAGGATATGTTCCAGTTAATTTCAGGGTCAGGTTTCTTACAATTCTCTTTTGTACTTTTTCTATTTGATTTTTGTGGGACATTGTTTTTGGGCTCCAGATTGTATTTGCGTACTCTAATTTAGGTCGAACTAGTTCACAGTACAGTAACCAAGTTTAGATATCTAAAAACTACCACTGTTTCTAAGTATAAATCCTAAAGAAAAATTAAACAGGTACTACTATAGGCAAATATAGCCTATCTACTGTAAAATGCAAGTGATTTTTCGGGTCGTCCGGATATCTAGCATCAGGATTTTCGAAATTTTACTGTTTATAACCTTGTATCTTGAATTTGTTTTAATTTCACCAAAATGAATTCCTGCTAAATAAATAAGCGAAAAACAATGAAAGCTATCAAACAAAAAAACACAAACCCAGTGCTTTCCATAAAACAGAGGAAACAAAAGGGCTGTTCACACGTTTGTGTTTGTGCAGTAAACACGTAAAACAGACGCGATCATTAAGTAACGCAGTGTCATAAAACAAATCCCCTATCACTATAAAGTAGACCTAGGATCTAACAGTACATCGGGACTGAACGCTCGAGACTGTACCCACTAAAAGTCCGTCATTACCCGCCTGCACCCTGAACGGACCCAAGGGCCACGCATAATGTTTGCTAAACAAGTGTTTAGGATAACATGCGGCCGGGACAAATGTGTCTTGTGTAGTAGTTTTGTTAATTTTGTCTTAGAAAGCCTAACTGAATATTTAAGTAAAGTGGCAACAGTGGAATTTTATTGTAAGGGGACTGTTATGTATAATTTTATTTGTCTGGCTAGATTAGTTTCAGAATGTTCAGAAGAAGAGAAGATGAAGAATTGTTGAGATGTCTCGTTTAAAAACTTGTTTGACTTTAAAAAATCTTCGTCATATTTTGTGATGAACTATTTTACACATGGAATTTTTTGAAAATATAACAAATTACTTAAAAATAAAACACATTTAAAATAAATTAGATCCCTATAAATTTAATTGTTAGTATATTTATTTGTTGTCTTCATAGAAATTTTGACTCTTCAATTCCATGGCTCAATATATGATTTGGATTGCTTAACATGAATTACATTTTCCGATTGCAATCATTAACATAATTAATGAATTATGCAATTTTGGTGAAATACAGTGCGGCGTTACTACAAGCCAAGTTGTGAATTTTGGTCTAAGAACAGGTTAAGGGTTGAATTAAAATTGTTTTAAAGTTTAAAATTAATATATTAAAAATCAAAATAAAATACAATTTAAATTTGCATATTTGAAACTAGATGTTTCTAGCTAATTTTATTTACTTGGCAAAAACGTACAATAATGACCGATGACCGAAAAGAACTGAATATTAAAATGAAATGTAATACTTTAAATAATTTTAGACTATATGCGAAATCAGCAATATGAATAATTAATTAGTGAAGAAATACTTAATTTCAAATATGCTTGCAATAAACATTTCTT
Organism: Liopterus haemorrhoidalis; assembly: GCA_963971575.1. Taxonomy (NCBI): domain Eukaryota; kingdom Metazoa; phylum Arthropoda; class Insecta; order Coleoptera; family Dytiscidae; genus Liopterus; species Liopterus haemorrhoidalis. The sequence goes on from OZ020611.1 coordinate 59,738,663, forward strand.
ATAGTTACACAATACTGATTAGCTGAAAGAATACTGTCAACAATGTAATATAATTTAAACAAAAATAATTTGGCAATAAAAATTTCAAACATACTTTTAATCAGACAACTTTAAACAAGAAATTTTGAAATACTAAATTTAAACTAAAAACTAATTCGGTGCGACTTTGCCACAACAGATTGAATGTGTTTGTGCCAAATAAGAAGCGAATCAATTTGTTTTAATAACACATATAATAACAATATTAATTCGTTTTGTTATGGGCTTTACACAATATTTATTTTTATTATGAGATATTTACATATCTGAAAAGAGTTTTAGGATAAATTGTTTTTTCAATCAAATTACTTCGAAAGTTCTTTCTTACTTTCGTTTCTTTATCTTAAGTTTATATGTAAATATTTTATCATTATCTTAGTTATTATCTTTCCAACTTGGAGATGGAATGAACTTGATTTTTGTGTATTGACTTTGCATAATTTTGACTCACGACTTGACTCGACGGAAAACAATAATTAAATCCTTCCTTGTCGACCGGCGTAGCGTAGTGGTAACACATATGCTCTGCGTTGCACGATCTGCATTGCAAGGTCTCGGGTTCAATCCCGTTCAGGCATGGAATTTTTCGCAAATAAAAATTGTCCTGGCTAATTGCCACAGCAGCAAAGGCCATTAAATTTTAAAAAAAATCATTTTTGTTTTATGACAGTAAATTTAGTCGAAATCGAATTAAGAGTAAAAAAATACATGTTTTGTGAACATGACATGTCTAGTCAGTATGACATGTATGACATATCTAGTCAGCGTTTAAAATTTCTCGTGAGAACTGGAAGCAGACCGACAATATCCTTGAACTTGTAATATTGATATTAAAGTTGAAAATAGTTCATTTTATTTGTTAAAATGGCACGTTTTCATTACATTTTTACAATGAAAATGAAATGTTGTATTTCTGTTGCCGACTAAGAACAGCCTATCTTTTGATCGTCCTTTCTCAGGGTAAACCTTTCTTATCTACCAGGTTTAGGGGTAAGTATTTATTTTCTATTTGAAGATATACACATCAGATATTTGATGGCGGGCAATTGAAATAATATAATAAACTGAAATGAAATCCTAATTAGTTTGGAATAAATGAAAATAAATGAAATTTAATTTGGAATTTTGATTGCTATAGAATAAATAGTTCGCTACACAATGAATTCTCCACAAGAGAATCATTAGCAAATAGATACTAGTGAACAACGGTATAAAGTAGAAATATATTCTTTTGCGAACTCTGTTCACCATTACATTAGATTCAATATTACGCAAAACAAACAGCGGTCATAGAGGAATTCCGCTGAGGCCTGGTTTTAATAAAGCGTAAATGTATTTTTGACACTTGACATTTTGACATTTATTAGGGGATAAAGAAAATAAAAAGCAAGAAATAAAATTAAATAAAAAGCAAGAACAAATATTCCAAATAAAATATGGAACTCCAAACTATATTCCCGAAACAAAAAGTTATTATCTTCAACAGCACCAGGTCAAACCTCTTTTTCTCTGTGGGAGTTAAGGTTGGAGAGTCTCAAGACAAACTAACCGTCAACTCCAGGTTTTCGTAAATAAATGCAAACGCAAAATTTTTCACATATTCTGATCGGACCACATCTCTAAAGCCCAGAGATCTCAGAAATCTTGGGCATAAACTTGTCAACGAAAAATCGAACAAACTTCACAAACGGAACTGCGGATGATTGGGTCATACAATTCGGAAGAAACAAGTTATTATTTGTAAAATACTCGATGGAAATTCGTATATTAACAAGTTTAGAAGCAAGGGAAGGAGTAAATAATGGTTATGGTAAAAGTCCAGTGATTAGGAAAATTTTGAGGTGAAATAAAATAGCTCTCGTCAAACCGGATTACATGGAATGCATCTTCTTAAGTCCTTATGTTTCCGTTTGGAATGCAGGGCCAACTCCTTTAGAAAATTTTCGCCTTTACTTAACATAATATTTCTAATAATTTTAAAAATCCTCATGATTATAACTCATTTTGTTCCGTTCAACTACTGTTTAGATACGATTGCTATAAGTTCCTAGAAAAAGTTCTGTTGAAAGGATTTTCATAAAAATTATATATAATAATATATCATGGAAAGATATTTGGGATAAAGAAGAATGCGAAGGATTTATGGAACTATTTCATAATTGATCCAATATTTCGTTTATTCTTCATAAACTTTGTTCAAGGATATCTAAAACCAAGATGCATATGTTAAGTCCAATTTGCAAAATCATACAATTTATCTGCTTACCAAAATATTTACATCTTGGCAATATGGTTAGATATTTTGGTAAGCAGATTAATTGTTTGATTTTGCAAATTGTACTTAACATGTGCATCTTGGTTTTCGTTTATTCTTGAACTTGAAGTTTATGAAGAATAAACGAAATATTGGATCAATTATGAAATAGTTGCATAAATCCTTCGCATTCTTCTTTATCCCAAATATCTTTCCATGATTTGTGTCTCAACAGGAGATGTGAAAATATGTGAAAATTAGGGAAACTTGTCTTCAAAATATTGTCTTCGTTCAGCACATTATTTTGAAAATATTTGATAAATGAATTCAGTAATATAAACAACTCACCGCACTTGTCAGATCAATGATAAATTGAGGGATAAATATGTAGAAACTCACCTGAAACAAAAAATGTTTATTAACTATTGCTTCAAATTTGTGAAACAAACACATTTGTTTGACAAACCAATTTCGAACTGCTTTGTCAGTTTTGATGCCCACACCATAAGACCTAATTATGCTTCGGCAGTCTGCTTAGTATTTTCTCCCGGTTTGTATTTCCAAAACATTACACGACGAATCTGAACTTTCAACCTTAACACTAACTACAATTTTTTAAAGAGATTTGTAAAAATTCATTCCTGTTATCAAACTGAGACACTTTTTCCAAGCAAGGAACAACTTGCCAGGTATGTTAAGTAATTTGAATAATTGATGAGTCATTACAATATGTTCTAAAAGCGGAAGTCGTTTATGATTCAATCTAACACTAACCAGTCATTGTCCTGTCAGCGTTTTCTGGACTTAAACCTATTTCGTGCAAATTTGCCATTGACCTACATTTTTAGCAGCAATCATTCATTCAACTTTGTTATAAAATTTACTAAAATATTAAAACTCTCTAAGATTAAACATTTTCAGATTCACAACAGTAGGAAGATATAATCTTCAACTTATACCAATTCATTCGCATAAAAACATTTCAAAAGAAATAAAACTAGGCAAAGAAACGCGTGTTATTTCATCATCAAGAAAATAATAGTATGCCTAAAAATCAAGACTTTCGTCACGCACATCACTTAAATATTCTTGTACCTACCAATAAAACCTACATAAAATTAACAAAATTGCCATAATGCACGCATTTCCAACACCCACATTATACTATTAACACTTAATATGCAAACAAATAATGACATAATAACAATATTGTAGTTATGTAGACAGAAACATTAGGAAATGAAGCATGAACCCTCATGCGATCATTAAATGTATTTCCTATTTCGTTTGTCTAATAAAATAATTTCTCGGCCTATTTTCTCACCTGACCTATGTATAAACAAATATTCTCGATAGATTGGGAGGCATGTGATTCCTAAATGACTTTATTTGTTCGTAAAGATAAACAATGTAGCAAAATGAGGGCAAGGGCAATTTTGCTAGGGCTGGACAAATGGTGTTATACAACTGACTATTAAAAATCAACGTGTGACAAAAAAATAAAATAAAATAAATAAATAATAATAAATATCGTTAGAATAAGTCGTGGAAATAAAAACAGCAATGTAAAGCATGTTGGAGATAATCGAGCAATAACAAAAACAAAAACCGTTTATTAATGTAATTTTTGACAAGTTAGCAAGTTTAAAGAATTTGTATTTAAACATTTATATCATTTAACAGGAGAATCAGAATCTGATTTGCTGAAGGAGGTGCTCACATATTCGAAATCTCATTTTCAATATTTCCATCACTGCTTTGCTTTAACAAGCCATTCCCTTTTTTTACGACCGATTATTACTGTCTACATTTATCACATAGAGATGTATTTTCCAATAATGTCATTCCTAATATTAATTAATATTTTCTTCTTTTGGCTGCCTTACGGAATCTTACCCAGAGCTCACTTAGCTACAGTACCTGGAGGTTTACAAAGTGTGTGAACCAGTTTCATTTATTTTATTTTGATGTACTCATACGTCATAATATTCTACATTAATACTCGCCCGGTTTGAGCAATGCACTATTGTTCAGACGCGGAGAATGACAGAATTACTTATTGCTTCTTCGGGTAACTTCCCTCCCAGCTTTGGCTCGCATCGGTTATCAAATAATTCTCATAAAAAATAATAAAATCTAAAACAGTTAATATAGATCTCTATACAATCTTCATTAATTTCCAAAAATAACAAGGATTTATTGCCAGACTGCATTATGAGATTTAAAACATCAACTGGGCGAGGTAATAATTGCATCCTAAATATATAACTGGTCGTTAAGCTTTAGCAAATTTGACAGGATAATGTGTACTTAAAAATACATTTAACATTGATTATTCTATTATACAACAGAGAATGACTATAGCGCAGTTGGTTAGTAAGTCAGTAGCTGTGCATAAGGTACCCCGTTCAACTCCGACTGCCTGCCAACTCCGAGTGCCTGGTTAAATAGTTTCCCTGTTATTCTTCTTCGAAAATCGGAGGGCTGTGAAACACTGATATAGCCTATGCCACTCAGAAAGATCAAAGATATCCACCATTAAAAGAATTTTTCAAATTGGTTCGTTATTCTATTTTGTGGTATACCAAGAAGACGCGCCTTCCTGATTAATAGTGTTATAACGAAATATTGTATTGTCACTTGAGATACATGTGTGTATAAAAACATACATGTGTGTAAGAAAATCGGTTTGGTAGAACTGGGTCAAAAAGTGATTACAAATATGATCCAGACAAATAGATTACCAAACATGAAATTAACCTAAATATAACCGTGTAATAACGAAATACAGAAGAAAAATATGAAAACAAGTTAAGGAAAAGGTAAAACCACCATAACTGGTAAAAAAGCACAACATAAATATGTAGGTAACACAGTGAGAACAAGTCATACTTACAGTCATAATAAGCGAGGGCGAAAGATGGGCGAAGACATAAATAAAAAACCAGGAACTACTGGACATTCAATTATTTACTTCCTCATAAGCCCGGAAGTGCTGGCCAGCCAGGTTGTGTGCCATTGATCGAAACAAGTGATAGTCAGAGGGAGCAACGTCTGGAGAATCCGGCGGGTGGGGTAGGATTTCCAATTTCAATGTTTCTAGGTATGTCTTTCAACATCTCTTGGTTTCAACTCATACGGTACTCAATTTTCCTTCTTCTGAATCATTTCCATGCCTTTAAGGCATTTTTAAATTGCTTGTTGAGTCACTCCCATTGATGTGTCAATTCTTCTTGACTTTGACAAGAGTCTTCATCAAGTAATGCCTCCAATTCTGCATCTTCGGAAACCTTCTTTCTTCCACCGCTATGCCGGTCTTCGACGTGAAAATCACCGTTCTTGAAGCGTTAAAACCGACAACGTTTCTCTAATAGCGGCCTCACCATCTATGATTTCCTTCTTTAAAAATAGATTTAAATTATCTAAAAATAATCTACAATATTTTTTTTAATTTAAGTATAAATTAAAGTAGATTACTAAATTATTTGGAATTTATTTTGATATAGGTAATTACACAATTAAATAGTACACATAATGGAAACAAGTAATATTATATAAAGTGTAGGTATGTCTAATATGTACATAATACCTGTTATATTATAAAGATTAAGTATATATGCTTATATTAGGTACATATATCGATCAATAAAATGTTTTTTGACCCCTATCTGTCAAAATCTGTCATTTTTATCCACTACCAACACGGTGTGAATAACTTATCGTATAGATAACTTAGTTAATCTATTAATAAATAATTGGTAATACGCAAAAAATCGTTTATTCCCTTGATAACAACTCATCCCATAGATACTCAATTTTGTCTATGGTTGGAAATACCGGGCCTAAGATATTTTGATGATGGTTTCAACGAATAAAATCATTCATACTCTGACCCAGATTTGATCCGGGGAACATTTGGCACACGAAGCAGTTCACTACCTCTACGCTACAGAACCCGACAACTTAACTTGTAGTGAGTGATAAATGTAAATATAATTGAATCGCTGACAATAAAATGATGCGAAACGCCCTTCTCTGTCTTTAACTCATCAAACCGAGCAACGGTAAAGTAAGAACACAAGCCGAACATGAATATTTTTTGTTAACCTGGTTAAAATAATATTAATTTGCTTGTGAAAGCTCCTGAACAAAACACACAGTGTCATGAAATCTAGTCTACTGACTAACCTTAATTAACTCTAGTTAATTAAAGTTTTTGTCGCAGTGTTAAATCTTTTCGGCAATAAATTATAGGAATATCTTATGAATCTTATCTTAAGTTAGTGGCTAGACTTAACAGATCTATCATGTGTACAATATAAATAACATTAGGTCCAGCACAGACTATGGATGTAACGCCCGCAGCGATACATTAATTGTAGCAGTAGGTCTGGGTGCGACGACTGATGTCCTTACAGTCTGGTACTACTGAATTAGAGTACAATTACACACGGTTGTACAACAGGATTCTCTATCAAGAACAAGACAGATGTTTTACACCACTACAAAATACCTTATAAATTGGAAAATAAAATTACGGAGCTATGAAACGATTAGCTTTCAATGCCATAGTTTTTAATTAAGATACATCCAAATACTTAAATTTTTATCTTGTTATCGAGTTACTATAAGTTTTGTCGTTAGCCAAGTACTGCTCTTCAGTCGACGTTGAGTTAAAAAAGCAATAAGGATGATTTCTGGCACAATAAAAACCATACCCCGATATTGGTTGTCCACTCCGTGCAAAATAGCTTCGCCTCAGCTCCAGCGAATGAATACATGGATTAGAAAATGCAAGAATAACAAAAAATCGCTAGGATTTCTCACAAATTACATATTTAAATTTATTTTAAACAAATTAATAACTATAAAATTGTATAACTACTATATAAGGTGTAAAATATGTACAATAAATATATAAATGTATTATAAACACGACGCTAAAAACTTGCGAAGTTGAAGCATCGCTAAATAAAGATTAATAAAAAAAAAAAAAAACAAATTAAATGGAAGCTATTAGTTAATATTCAAATATCAAGTAAAAATGATAATCAAAAATCTGTTGATTTTTTTTTTTTATTATAATTTTTTCGGTGCTTCAGCATCTAGGCTTTTAACACCGGGTATATTGTTCTTTTTATAAATTATTGTACATATTTAAGGCCTTAAGATAATTTATAATATTATATTCCATTGTAGATGAGGGTGTAAGTGCTTGTGCAATATCTCTTGGTATGTTGTATAATTGCCTGTGGTGATTGTATTTTGTACAGTCAGTTATGATGTGCTTTACTGTTAGTGATGTGTCACAAGTGTCGTATTTTACTTCTGGTGTTTTTTGAAGTTTTTTGAAGTGTTTAAGTGTTTGTGTGTTACCTTGGAGTGTCCTATTCGTAGTCTTGTGAGCACTACTTGTTCTCTTCTGTCTGTTCTTGCTGGCCATTTTGCAATATTTTCTTTTATTTTTCTTAGTTTGCCGGTAGCGTTCCTCCAATAGTCGTTCCATTCTTCTTGTATCTTCTTCTTAATGAATTTGGTGTAATCATATTTTGGAATTGGTATATTTATTTCAGGGGTGGTGATTGCTTCCTTCGCTGCTTTATCTGGTTTTTCGCTTCCTCGCAGTCCTATATGAATCGATATCCATAGAAGAATGATTTGGTAGCTATTGTTTCTTAACGATTGCATTTTGTGCTGTATTTTCTTTACTGTCTGGTACTTCGGGTGTGGGTTGCAAATGGCTTGTATTGAGCTTAAGGAATCAGTGCAGATTATGTATTTCCTTTGTTCTGTGTTCTTTTCTTCTATTTTCTCTATAGCTTTGAGAATACTATGCATTTCTGCAGTGAAGATGGATACGGAGGACGGAAGGTGATATTTATATGCATCTTCTACCAATATAACTGCCGAACCTGTCTCATTATTCAACTTAGAGCCATCGGTGTAGATCATGTTGTACCTTGGATACGATTCACAAATCTTTCTAAATCTTTTGAGGTATATTGTGGATGGTGGCTCGTTCTTGCGAAATAAGGTTGTGTTTAGGAGGTACAAATAACCCGGGTGGTTGCTCTGTTAATATTCTTAGTTCTATTTTGGGAAAGGATAAATTGAGGGCATCTATTTATTGGTTAATATGAGCTTGGAGAAGGGTTTTGTTTCTATTGAGACTATATTCTTCGAAGAAATATAAATGTGGTGACGTTCCTGAGTTGCTTGCTAAGTTCGACAAGTAGTTAAAGGTTAGTTGGGATCGTCTTGTTTTTAATGAAGTTTCGTGTGATTCACAGTAAATACTTTCTACTGGGCTGGTTCTGTATGCTCCTGTCGCTATTCTTAAGGCTGTTTTGTGAATAGAGTTTATAATTTTTATGTTGGTTTTTGTTGCAGTTTGATATACTATGCTTCCATAGTCTAATTTCGTTCTGATAAGTACTCTATAAATATTTAGTAATGATTCTCTGTGTGCTCCCCAATGCATATGTCTTGTCATTTTAATGATGATAAATCCAGTTGATTTTGATGTTATTATAGAAAAAAAAAACGTCTTATACATCCAGCATTCTGTTGACTACTTATACTTATTAAATACCTACAAAGTCCTAAAATGTGTGAAATTTCACACTTCACATCAATTTTTGAGTTGTGACATTATTCTTCTCAACGTGTGATATGCTTTACTCTGATATGTGGAAGACAAATTTAGTTTTTTTTCATATTATAAGCAAAATCCGAGTATAGATATTTTTTTATTTCTAATCACTACTTATGAATGCGGTACAATTAAAAATTCAAATAATATCTACCACTTTCGAGTATAAGTATACGAATATCTTAGAGTTTGTTAAACATAAAATATTGTCTTAATATTTCAAAAGACGAAACATTTTCATCATATATAATCAAACATGAAAAACAATGTAATTTGATTCTGTACCGCTTGAAATACTGCTCCAATATATTTTGCTGCTAATGGAAAATATCATTATTATTTTCTAAAATTTGCTTTTGATTTGTCTGGCCGAGAATTTCTCAAATATAAATTTTCCAACAGCCGCCGGTTGATAGGATCTGCAATTAGACAAATCTGTAATCTGATATTTAACCCTTCTCGCACCTTTTGTCATTTATACTGATAAAATCGCGTCAGTAATGAACTGTAAGGTTAATGGAAATTAGTATTCAGAATAGGCCGACTTGTATTAAACCAATTTGTCTATAGTTCAAGTGAAAAATTTTATTAAAACAAATTCACATATTATACTCCCTTAAAGGTTTAGCAAAATAAATAAACCTGTAATATTAATTTAGATGTTTATAAACTAAATGGATTAATAACTGCTAAAGTCAGAGTTTTTCTTACAGTGCCATGCTCGATGCTCTGAACTGACAAGTTCTTACTGAACATATTCCGAGCGTAGGTTATTTCCCCGTATACAGTTGTGTTGTGTGTGTTGCCTGTATATAACACAATCGTATGGGACCTAGAATTTATTATCGTGGAATCCGAACCACTAATTATTTTGGAGATATTTTACTGGGGCTTTTACCTCGATGGTTGCCCGATGCCTTCCGAGGGAGAAACGGTCGGAAAAATGTAAGGTGTTTTTCCGGTACCAGGGAATGAACCCTGGCCCGGAAGTAGTCCACACACTAACTAACTGAGCCACGACCGTTCTCTAAAGTCAGAGTTGAATGCTTTAAATTCAGATTATTAGTAACTCAAATAAAAATTTAAAAAATTGCGTGGCTAATAAGCGTATTAGTTTTAACTTGGATAAGCAAAATAATGGTGTGTGGCAGAAATACCGGTGACGTAACAACTTCAATTAAAATAGACGCCCAGACGTTATCACGAGTCAGAGTATTTACATACCTAGGATCGCGAACAATAACAGATCAAAGAGGAAAATCACAAGTAGATCTGCTCGGGCTTAGCGCGATTTTAACAAGAAACAAAATCTATTCCCCTCGAATAACATCGCAATAACACTGAGAAAAAAGCTTCTGAAAATATATGTATGGGTAGGGTGACCAGATTTCAGTGAAGGAAAACCAGGACACAGGAAAAAAAAAGAAGGTCTTTGTTTCCTCCCAGATCCAAGTGAAGAAAGGTCCTCACCTCCCAAATTCAAAGTAAAGAGCAAAGAAAAAAAAGGTCCTCATCTCCCAGATTCAAAGTGAAAGGCAAAAAGATTCAAAAACCGGGACAATCCGGCGTTCCGAGAACAGCTTCGGGACACCGGGACAATTGACCGAAAACGGATGGTCACCCTATGTATGGGGCATAGCACTCTATGGGTGTGAAACGTGAATAGTAACTACAGAAAAAATAAGATTGGAAGCCTTCGATATTTAGTATTATCGCATGTTAAAAGTGAAATGGATTTACAAAGTCTTGAATAAAGAGGTGTTTCAAAGAGCTGAAGCAAGAAGATTTCTGCTTCAAAATATAAATAAAAGACGAAGTAGCCTGATTTTGCGACATAAGGATTTGCTGAAAATAATCGTGGAATGTATGGTCGAACGAACAAATCCTAAAGGAAGACCCCCTTTAAACTATATGAGTCATTTGAAGGAGCAGCTTAACTGACAGAAATATGTTGATGTAAAGAGAAAGGCAGGAGTCAGGGAGGAATAGAGAGCTGCAGCCAACCAATCTTAACTTTAAGAGAGAAATATAAACAAAAAATTTAACTTTCCAATATGTGTGGGTTATATTATTTTCCTAGAGTTATCTGCCCTAAAATCAATTTACTTAATAAAAACTTATTATATAAACGCGGGTGAGCGCGCATGCGTGTCACTTTTTTACACAGTATGTAATTTGATGATAGTAGATAATAGTGTATTGTACAACTAGCGCGGAATGTCATATTTTCCGCACGAGAAAGAGAGTTGCAAACGAGCCGCAGGCGAGTGAAGCAAATCATTCGAGTGCGGAATATGCATTCTGCGCGTGTTGCTCACTATGCTTCTTCTCCGATAACCATTTTTCAATAAATATATAATTAAGAAAATACAATATTACTATGGTCAGCAGCCAATAATGCGCGTGTAGCCAGTACGGGATGAAAATCCTCGCTAACTGCACATGCGCATTGCCGCGAATTTTTTCATTCTTGTACACTGCACATGCGCATTGGGGTGAATTTTACATTCATGCATCGCCTCCACGCGCATGAGTATAACTTGTGAAATTAAGCTAATTTCCTGTCAAGTAACAGTATCGAAATGAGACAGGTCCATAAGAAAACGTATAGGAATACGTATTTTACTACGCTATTATGATTTAACACGGTCTAGAATAAATTTCCATGTAGGTAATACCCCTCAATTATAGGTAATTCGCATTTTCAGATTATATTGTTTTTAAATAATAATTGTCTAATACTATTGTTTATTATTATTATTGTCATTACAAGTATCACGAACAATTGAAATTTATTATTGGTCGCAAATAAAATATTTAATTCTTATACAAGGTGTCTCAAAAGAAATTTTATATTTAGTGGATCGATTAAAAAAAAAGTAAGCCGTATATAGAAAAAATGTTTATTAATTATTAAAATACACTTTTTGGGGATTTATTTCTTAAAAATAATATCGTCTAAATGTAGACCCTCGCGTTCTCGGCACTCATTTAATCGAACAGTAAAATTACTTATGACGTCTCGGCAGGTGGACTCAGGGATGGCTGCCATTTCGTGACGGATATTTTCTTTCAAATGCGCCAGTGAAGTCGGTTTATTGGCGTAAACTTTACATTTAAGATAACCCCATAGGAAAAAGTCCATAGGGGTTAAATCTAGACTGCGTGGAGGCCAATTTATGTCACCTCTCCGGGAGATCAATTTGCCTGAGAAAATTTCACGAACACGTAGCAGAGACATATTGGACGCGTGTGAAGTTGCTCCGTCCTGTTGGAACCATGTTCTTTGGTTATAGCCAGGAAAGTTTTGCAGTTCAGGTACCAAGAAGTTGTCTAACATCTCCACATAACGCTCTGAATTCACTGTAACTGCACGCCCCCTTTCGTCTTCAAAAAAGTAAGGGCCGATAATTCCTCGCGCCGACATCGCAGCCCATACGGTCACTTTAGGCGAATGTAGGGGTTGCTGATGTTTGCGTTTCGGATTCGTTGCACTCCAGTAGCGGCAGTTCTGCTTATTTACGTGGCCATTAAGATGAAAATGAGCTTCATCCGAAAACAAAATGTTGGTAAACGTTGAAAATCGCTCAATCACCTGATTTACGAAATTAAGCCTCTGACTGGCATCTTGGGGCTTTAATTCTTGCACCAATTGAATTTTGTAGGGGTGCAGCTTTAGGTCTTTGTGCATAATGCGATGTAATGATGATCTATGCACATTTAAAGCACTTGCGCGCTTCCGAATTGAAAGGTTCGGGTCGTCACGAACAGACTGATTAACATTCTCCACGTTTTCTACCGTTCTTAATGACCTAGGTCGCCCGGACTTTGATTTATCCAGCGTTGTACCAGTCTCTTCAAACTTTTTAACCCAATATCGAATGAGAGGAATGCTTGGCGCATCATTTAAGTGGCGAAAACCTCGAATACTGCAGAATTTTCTACGCGCTACAGTCGCCGAATCACCATTTTTGTAAAACTCTCGCACGCATAACGCGCGGTCTGCTCCCGAGAAACGCTCCATAGCGACTGAATTCCCAAGAGCCAGGCTACCGATTGACATAACCCCCGCGCCTCTCGGATACGTTGTGTTCACGCAGTAAGCTAAATAAATATAAAATTTCTTTTGAGACACCTTGTATATTGAACAAAAATATTAGTTAGTATGCAGTAATGATCAAAGTAGATGAAAAATTTATAAAGTACTGTTCACTTTGAATTATATTTCATACCTCGCTTACTGGATTTGTAGGTTATCATTTGTATTCAGATCTAGTAAAAATTGAATATTTGATCTAGTTAACGACTTAGTACTCTGGAGTTTTGAGATTTTATGACTTCAAACCTGTAAAGATATTTCCTTAAATTCTCCTTTATGTACATCAAATAAAAATATTTCAAATTATCGCGCACAACGTTGAATTTTTCAGCAAATAAATAAAAAGTACATATCAAACATAGAAAAGTCGTGCCATGAAATTCGCATTTCCGATTCTAAATATATCATTTGTACATGAAGAATTTCAAAGAATCTTTCGTTCATTTTGTAAACTTGTCAATCGATAATCCATTTCCGATTTCTTATCGCATTGCACTTCCTGTCAGACAATGCGTTTGGTGTTGTCGCTCCTTATATTAAAATATTCTTTACACGGCATTCCTCTGAATAACATATTACAAAAGGGGATGATTTATTTCTGTCTTAGAATATGAAACAAATAAACTGTGTCTAATAATAATAATATAATGATAATAATCTCTAAATGGAAATGAGCAGGGCACGTGGCCAGACTGAAAAACGATGGGCAAAAATTGCAACAGAGTGGGTGCCAATAAATCAGAAAAGAAGAAGAGGGAGCCAGTGCAGAAGGTGGAGACACGAACTTACGCAGCAGGAGGGCCCTTTGTGGCAAAATAAAGGAACGGAACGCGAGACCTGGAAAGAAATGGGGGAGGCCTTCGCTAGGAATCGGGCTTCGTCATGATGTTGTATTGGTGTGCAATTTTAACTTGTTTATCTTAAATGTTATAAGTTATTTTAAATATGTGTTAATGAGTCTTAGTTAATTTATTACTTTATTCATTTTTAATTCTTATTTTATGTATTTATGTAATTATTTGTAGCATCATTTCTGGAATAAAAGGCTTATTATTATTATTAATTAATGTATTACAATAAATAATGTCTTGTAATCTGAAATAAAAATTTGAACAATTTCTTTTCATATTTTTGTCGCACCTACAATTCGGACCGATTAAAATGAGCACGGAACTTTTTATTATTTAATCTGTGACGGAACAGGGGATTTCCCTTTCTTTAAGTGAGTGTAATCATCTCGCTCGCTCTAGCGACTGGATACACCGTCTGTACTACCCAGTTACCTTGCGGTAATTCCCGGTGTTTTATTTTGTGCTCAGATTGTTCACGTCTAGTTACAATTGCAACATCAGTCGTCCAATTCACATTGACTCAATTAACTTGCTACAATTCATGATTTTCTTTAAGTGCGTGTTGTGATTTGTGATTGTTAATTTTTATTTTTTTTTTAATTTAATTGCTTTTGCTGCTCTAGCAATTAGCCAGGACTATTTTTTATTTGAGTAAATTTCCATGCATGAACGGGATTCGAACCCGAGACCTTCGCAACGCAGAGCACATGTGTTACCACTACGCTACGACGGTCGGCAAGTTAAATTATTGAACTTTGTCGAAAAATTGTATGTAAACTCCGTGGCGTAGCGTAGCGGGGGCGGTGGAGGCGGCACTTTTTTGGGGCGGCAAATTCTGTAAAATTTGGAGCATTTTGGATTGAAATACCTAAATAAGGGGGCGGCGAATTTGGTCTCTGTCCCGGGCGGCTGAAACCCACGCTACGTCACTGCAAAAACCTCCTACTCAGTAAATTTGTTTAAAGCCCAAAATATAGCCGTAAGCTGGACAATGCCAAATCAGGAGAGTATGGCGGGTGTTTTATTACTTTTATATTTTTTTCCGCAAAAAACTGGATAGTTCAAGCTGCCATATAGAAAAACATCTTATCATGATGTAACATAGAGTTATTTGGAACTTTACTTGACACTTCAGGCAAAAAAATTTCAGTGTACCAGTTAGATGTAACTTTCTTCAGTCCATTCAGCTTACTTACCGTTACCAAGTCCGAATTTCTAAAGAATGTTGCCTACGTAACTTTTTTGATGGCTCGCTGCTACTTGGTAACTGTTTCCCCCATCTTCATGAATTTATACACAACTTTCTTAGCGAGTAAATACGCCGAACAAAAGAATATAAGTGGCACAAAATGACTGACAACTTTTTTAAATGCAAGTGATCGTGTACGAATCTGTTAATAGCTGAAGTTCCAATCTTAAGTTGATGTTCTATTACCGCTTGAGTGGCTTTATTGTCTTCTTTGTAATCTTCTTATCAGCAGAAATGTTTTTTTTTTTTGTAACAGTTGTAGGACACCCTGCTTATTTTTGGAGTTGAACAGCATTTTTGCCTCTTTAAAATTCTTTATACCAGCGGTAAATTGTACCCAAAGAAGGCGCTTGTTTACTAAAATTGAATCTAAACTTTTTTTTCACTCATATTCGCTTGAAAATTTTTCAAAATGATAATAAATCATGATTCGAAAATGCTCTCTGATTAATTTCATATTTTGACTCACAACGATACTGTAGAAAAGTATCTAACTGAGTTCTAACTTTCTTAACTTTTACAACTTATATTCAAATGACAGAAAAATAACAGTATAAAATGATACTTCTAGTTTTGTATTCTACGGACTACCTGATTTTCTTATTCTCAATAATTTTAGTGTTCCTCGCATTAGTATCAGATAACAGAAAATAAAATAATTGTCCATAAAATGGGTATCATCAAAATGAACCACAGTAAAACGCGTTGCAGCATGACAATTATAATAAATACTGTATAAGAAGGCAATATGTTTGGACATAATTGAGCTTAATTGAGAACGAAAAAACAAGTATTTATAAAGGTTTTTCCTGAAAATAGCCGCTTATAATTCGACGTGTTAAATTAAAACATTGGTTATTATTACATAATTGAAATTTTAGTATTATGTAGTGTTATGAGTTGCAGTAAGTTACCAATGCCAGGGTTGCCTCTTATATTTCGGGATTGCGCTAAAGTAGTGCTGCCATCTGGCAACTGACGCTTCTATCGTAAAGTGTGACATTTTTGACAGTATAGTTACTCAGACGGTTGACGTACGAGCGTTATTTGTATTGTTTACAGTAACTTGAAAAAAATCATCTCGGCTAAAAATGAAATTAAATCGTGATCATTTTGGAGCGATTATTTTTTAACTTTCATGAATTAACCACAGTGCATCGATGAACATAATTTGACTTTTGGCGATGAAGCACCATCAAGGCCTGCTGTTTATCGATGGTTTGCCGACTTCAATCGTGGCCGTAGTTCGCTGTTTGTGAACTGATACTTCAAGATCGTCATGTGACTTATTGTGAGTTTGAGGTATCCTTGGGCATTAGTGGGACCAGCATACATTCAATATTGCATGAACATTTGGCCGTCAAAAAGATTTGTTCGCGTTGAACCCACATCAGAGTGAAAAGGTGGCTCAATTGGAATGGAAAAGTGCTTAGAAAATTGGTTCAGTCGCATGCAAAAGTGTATTGATCTTCATGGAGAATATTTTGAAAAACAATAAAGCCACTTTTGTTGATAAATAATTGTTTTTGATCTCAAATCCCGATATATAAAGGCAACCCTCGTATAATAATTTACCGATTTCAATTGGACGTCTTATTCATAATCGCGCGTGACACATTAGCTGCTGCTATCTGTAGTAGTTGAATTTAGGCTTAGAATTTCCGGTTAAAAACAAAACTTTACATGATTTTCAATTACCACGATTCACCGCTAGGATCGCTGATTCTCATTACCATACAATATTACCGATAGTAATTATAATCGATACTAGTAAAATATAGAAACGAGAAGAAGTATCAAGTATTAAAATATAATTAAAATATAATACAAAATATTTATTTTAGAATCGATATCTTTCTATTATCGATAGTATCGCATTATTTTCTACTTGCGTCAGCTAAATTTAAGCTACTGTGTGTCTCAAGTTGTTTTAGAAAATGCAAACTAGGAACATGCGTGCCTTGTATATTTGAATACATGCAAGAAGTGTTCTAGGATTCCGGAAGGTCCAAATATTATTATCCTCTTGGTAAATGTAGTTTTTAGGACCCTTATCTAAATATTTAAAGGGTATTTTTAGCAAGTGTCCCTTGCCCTTTTCAACTTATTGACCAGCTGTGGCTTCCGTTTATGTAGAATAAGTATAATTTAGGTAAATTAAGGTCGAACCTAAGAATTAGTGTTGAATAACTTCAAAGAGAGATAAACTGTTGAACGTACATATGTAGGTCAGCATTGAAAACAACATTAACTGAAGCATGAGAATTATTTAATTAATCAACGTATTTACTATATATTTGCATACTCATGTGTTTAGATAATTGTTAATCAGTTTAGTGGTTAAACATTTGTAAATAACATGAAATATGTCTTTAGCAATAACTAGAAATCACAGTTAAAGTTAAGTTTTTTAAAGTACAAATGACAAATGACAAAATTCAATGACAAATGAACAAACCAACAATCAACTTATTTATATATTTCTTTCTCACTCATACTTGCAAGGCAAGTTCGAGACAAATATATAAATAAGTTGGTTGTTGCTTCATTTGTTATTGAACAGACTGCTCAGAAATTTTATCTTATTTTTATTTTTTTCCCAAAAACTATTTTAGAAACTATTTGGCCAAAAGAAGCAAATAATTTGCGATCGATGTATTTTTGAAAGCGGTGTATCATTTTTCGTATACCCGTGTCATAGAACTATCCGACCGAGGAACGCAGGTAGCGTACGACCTCTTCTTTCAACTCCTCGTTGGTCCTGAAATTCGTCTCACCCAGGTGTGACTTCAACGCAGGAAAGAGATGATTTTTACTTGGTGCTAGGTCCGGGCTGTAGGGGGTTTGTGCGACGTTATCCCATCCAAATTGGCTGATGAGGTCGGTTGTTGCACGGGCGGTGTGGGGACGGGCGTTGTCTTGATAAAAACCCACTCCCTTCGTCAGCCCCTTCTTTTATTTTGAATTGCATAGCGAAGGTTCTTCAAAGTTTGACAGTAGCGATCAGCGTTTATTGTTGTCGCGGTATGCATGAACTCGCACTACAATATCCGCTTTCTATCCTAAAACACAGTCGCATTCACATTGTTGTTTTATTTGACAATGGTTGTTTAAAATTTCGCGGCTTCGGCGATTCTGAATGCCGCCACTGACGGTATGTTCTTTTGTCTCTGGTGTCGTGTAATATACCCAGGTTTCGTCGCCAGTGACAATTGAATCCAAGAATTCCTCGCCCTCTTCTGCGTAGCATTCAAAGAATTCACGGGCCGCTTCAACTCGTTGCCGTTGGTGATCTTTGGTGAGCATTCTGGGGGGACACCTTGCACACACCTTGTTATAATGCAAATGTTCTGTCAAAATCTTATCAATAGTAGTCTTACTCACATCAGGGATCAAACTGCACTGCTCACGAATCGTCATCCATCGATCTTCATGTATTACCATCTCCACTTTTGCAATCATTTCGTCCGAAACCGATGGCCGTCCGGCACGAAGTTCATCATGGACGTCTGTACTTCCGGTTTTAAACTCTTTGCACCATTTTCGCACGTTTTTGATGTCCATACACTATTGTCCATGCCCATATAACTGTCGATAAATTTGTATAGTCGTAGTGTCCTTAGCACACAAAAAACGAATCACAGAAGATTTCTCACACATAGTGGTAGCGGCGAGTAGAAGCTCCATCGCAAACGGCTACCAAACCAAGATAAAGCGTCGCAGACAGCTCGAAATGGTGGGGATTTGTAGGCGAGGAATCAAACTAAACGCCAGTGTCGCCAGATCTTGCGTTAAAGCGTTCCTCGCGACTCCAACGCCTTGGAGACCTTATTTGACGGACAACCCTCGTAACAAAGTAACATTTATTCCATCTAGTTTTAATTGTAGAAAGTTGAAAGATATGAATACTGAACAATTTTGTTTCCTGGAATTACCCTTACTTGTAATTGATGTTACTTGCTTCTTGATAGATGTGTCATAATAAAATTGAGATAAATGACATAAATTGATGACTACTAGTTATCCTAATCTGTTACCTCTGTGTCCACTTCCTACCAGTTAATTATACCAATCGTATATTTCCTTAAAACTAAGGAAACTTAAATGTAAAATTTCCTAAATGTGCCGTTGTAGGGTTAATAGCCTCATTCAAAATTTTAACGACTTTTTCCAAAAAGGGTTGCGTTTCTTATTTGAATATTCGATTAAGTTCGTCTACATCTTCTTTTATTTGTGAATTGCCTGTTTGATGATCCATCCAAGTAGGTTATCAATCCATCTTCCGGGATCTTTTTTCTGAAACTATAATTTCTGGTTAATCCGAGAATACGACTATTCCTATCTCTTTTTACGAAGTCTCATCTGCGTTCCGTAGGTCTAACCAAGAAACTCTTACTCTGTTATGTATCACTTTGAGTGGGGTTGACCTGAGGATCAAGACAGTGACACACAATAGAATAATATTTATTTCTTTGATTCTTACAACAATAATTATATATGTTTCGTCGTTGGTAAGGTGTTAATAACCGTAAAAGTCCAACATATCGTCGTTTTACTTTCGAAACCTCGTAAGTCCGTTTTTTTTTGTTTTTGAGATTTTAACATCATTTGGTTACAAATATGCGTACTCATCTTATTTTGAAAGCTCATAAGTCTAAATCAGTTATAAAACCCAATATCGGCAAATTTATAAACCTTGTATTTCATAACTGTTTAAAATTTTACTTAAAACCTCGTATGTATTTTCCCGCCAATACACTTGTTAACTGTAAGTGAGTAAACAGTGTTTTGCCAGTTATTTCTATGAGTGTATTTCAACAATATAAATTATAAATAACAATGACTGAGGAATTTAATAAGAAGGTAAGTAAAGTTTTGTTTCATAAAATTTTTACATAATGTTTTGTATAAATAATTTGATTCTGTTCACAACTAATTGTAATAAAATCTTACTAGGTTATTCTTAAAATTTCGTTCTATTTTATAAGACTTACAAGCTTTTAACATTCTTAAAAGTTTTTATTAGTAAATTTTATTTTATATTTAGATAATATAAAATAATAATAAAATATTAAGATGATTTTTTATTATTTTACGCCCGATTTCTCCAACTATACTTTTCTATAGTGTAAACTATTGTTGATAAAATTTAACGCGTTACCGCGGCACCTTTTTAAAACTTAAATACTTAAAATTTAAGAAAATAATTGTAAGTAAAACTCACATTGTTGGTGCAACATTTTAAGCAAATCTTAAATTTTAAGAACTGCTTAAGGTTTAAGTAAACGTTAAGTATAATTGGCGATACCGGGCCTTAGAAATTTAGTTACCTGCTAATAAAAGACATTTTGAAATCTAGAACGACTTTCCTGCCGGACTTAGTTCAAGAGTGAAACGTATGATGTCACTTCTTGCACCTGAACCTGTTGCAAGTAATATTGAAGAATCTGCTATGGAAATAGAAGACAATAATAATATTATAAAAGAAGAGCTTCTAGTTTGCAACGAAGTAGAGGTAGTAGAAACTCAGACAGTAGACCTGACACAAGAGGAAGTAACAGAAAATGACCAGCACAACATTATTATAGAAGAATTTTTAGTTCACAGCGAAGTAGAGACAACAGAAACTCAAGCAGGAGATCTCACACAAGAGGAAGTAACAGAAGATGACCAGCGCAAAAAAGAAAGAAAACGAAAATCCGATCTGAAAAATTGGGAGAGAAATGAAAATAAAGACAGGAGAATGAAAGGTCAAGATTATAAGGGGCTCATAAAAAAGAATGGAAAATGGACTTTTGATCAGCCACGTCGAGCAAGACAGCTTAAACCTAATTGCAACTGTAAACTCAGTAGCATAAAAGACTGTAAGATAAAATGCAGGCTTTTCTCTGAAGAAGAAAGGCTTAGTATTTTCACACGTTTTTGGGAACAGATGTCATGGGATCAGCGGAAAACCTATGTAGGTAGCCTAGTAGACTTTACTTCTGCTAAGGACCAAAAGAATACGAAAAATCCAGTATCACGACGAGAAGTTAGTTTGCAGTATCATCTAAAGAAAAGTGGCATTCGTGTTAGGGTGTGTAAAAAAATGTTTGTTAACACACTGAATATTGGGGAATGGTCTGTTCTTCACTGGGTAACTGCAGAAAAAAAAAAACACGTTGGTCAACAGGCTGGTCAATCTTCCCCAGTTATAACTAACAGGAACCATAGATATAATGAAAGTAGAAACGTCTTAAAAATATTTTTTGAATTGCTGCCTAAATTAGAATCACACTATTGTAGAGCATCTTCACAAAAACTTTATTTAGAGCCAATCTGGCAGTCAAAACTCTCACTTTACAACGAGTATGTTAAATACTGTAAAGACAGGAACACGGCATCTCTTAGTACAAAAGTTTTTTATGAGGAATTTCAAGATAAACGGCTGAGCTTATTTCGCCCAAAAAAAGATCAGTGCGATCTGTGTGTAGCATATCATGCAGGTAATATTACCGAAGAAGATTACATATTGCACACTGAGAGAAAAAATAGAGCTCGGCAGGAAAAAGAACAAGATAAGGAAAATGCCACGTATATTTTTTGTGTAGACATGCAATCAGTCTTGTTATGCCCTATGCTGAAAGCATCCTCAATATATTACAAGAAAAAACTTGTAGTCCACAATTACACTATCTATAACATGAAAACAAAAGACGGGTATTGTTACTTATGGCACGAAGGAGAGGGTAACGTTTCGGCGAACGAATTTGCCACTATTTTATACGACTTTATTAACAACAAGTCCGGGGTGAAACCGAATGATGAAATAATAATTTATAGCGACGGGTGCGGGTATCAAAACCGAAATGTTGTCCTTGGAAATGCATTGCTTCTTTTGGCAAAACAAAAAAAAATTAATATTGTGCAAAAATATTTAGTTTCGGGACATACACAGATGGAGTGTGATAGTATGCACTCCACGATTGAAAGAAAACTCCGAAATCGTGACATATATTCACCGGCTGACTATATCCATGCATGTAAATATGCCAGAAGAACACCGTATTCTGTTGAATATCTCAGGTACACCTCGTTCAGGGATTTTAGTAAACTGAACTTTCTAACATCCATTCGACCAGGTATGGTAGCTGGCGACCCCAAAGTCAATGATTTATGTGCTTTGAAGTATACCGAAGATGGAGTGTTTTTCAAAATCCACTTTGATGACGATTGGACCCAACTAGTAAAGAGGTCAATGAAAAAAGTTCTTGGGACCGAGCAGACCTCTTTACTGTATGATGGTCCAATAGCGATAAAAAAGTCCAAGTACGACCACCTGCAGGACTTAAAAAGAGAAATCCCCCATGACTACCACACTTTTTATGACTCCTTAAAATATATTTAATTTTTTTTTTGTTCAGTTATTTTAAGTTATACAAATAAAAATTAAATATAATATAGAAACATTGATTCTGACTTTGATTTTTAAAACCTTGTATGTCTTGTAGGGAAATAAAATAGCATATCAAAACCTAGTAAGTCTGTTTTTTATGGTAAAATAAATTTAATTGATTTTCATAAAAGGTATGCTATTTCAGAAGTATTTTATGATATTAAAAATGTTTATGTATTTAACAAAACTCAGTTACAAAATTTGTTATTTAGTTTTTTATCGCTCCTGAAAAGTTTTGATTTCAAGACTTACTAGGTTTTGAAAGTAAAACGACGATATGTCAAACCGTCCTCTATGTGTTTGTTTGTCTGCCTTTTGTATGTCTGGTAGATATTGTGGCCAAAAGACTGAACAAAGAGATAAGGGTTTCTCCAGGACTCCTCGATTTCCTGATGGTTAATCCATGCCTTGAATCCTATCCAAGCTATCTTGATTACCCAATTTATCCTGAAAAATACGGGATGGATACCTATTCACTAAGCTTCCAAGGATAATTCCATATAATATTCATATTGTGTAACACAATTTATATAATAATTAATATGTAGTTAAAACAGGAATTTATTTTCAGTCAAACTTCTCACGTGACAACGGCCGATCTTTTTCTATGTGGGCTTTATTTTACGACGCTTCAAAAACTAGAACCAGAGAACTTGTAACAGAGCGAAATGGAGATTTATATGAGTGACGCGAAAAGTCAACCCACCTGCCCATGCCGAAAAAGAGAACACTAACATATGTAATGACCTCATGTATTATTCAGTATTATGTTTCTGAAGACTCTGAATTTTTCTTTACTTTAATACACACATTCAAACACTATTTTTTAACTAAATATTCTGCCATATAGTGAGTTAAAAAATAAAATTTTGGTAAAACAAAATAATATTAAACAGTGTCTGTTAAATATTCATGAAAACGGAGATTTCATAAAATATTTAGAGAAACATATGATTTCCAGAAGTAATAATGTAAGAGCAACGCAAATGTTGTATTGTGCTCGAGTAAAGCGTGTTTAATGTATACGGCAATGTCCGTTGTATGAATGTGTAATGTAATTACACGACCTTAAAACTCTGAGGTCCGAGACGCACAGAGGTGCCTCGGTGATCGGCCAACTCTAGTCGGAGTCCAAAGCCGGCAAATGTATTTGCTGTATGCACTAGTTAAATTAGCAATGTCCAATTTGAGGTGGAAGTTTGCGGGGAATGTCGACACAGCTGCATTGCTTGCTTACAGATCAAACTTAGGTAATTGTTAAGAGTACTTTGTCTAGCACACTACTTGCTAATTATCTTAAGTAATGGATTCATTTAGAATGTCGTCAGAAACAACTATGTTATAGCTTTTTGTGTACAAAATAACATGTTAAAACAAATATTAGACAATCGTAAAGCAGTATAATGTATGAAGAATGAAATTGTATGTTTCCCTCTTTCTCTCTCTTTTTCTTTGTGTCTTTCTCTCGCCCTCACACACACTCTCTCTCTCTCTCTCATTGTTTGATGTGTGATAGTTAAAATGTGCGTTAATTGGCCGATCCAGCCAGATTATACATGGTCATAGGACCGATAGAAATAACACACAGACCACGTGGCTTTCATAAAGGTCCAGTGGTCTCGAAAAAAAAATTAGCTTCCCTATGCACTACTTCATAGAGCATCGTCATCAGCTCTATTGTCCAAATTCACTTTCACTATCTTCTTGGTTTATACATTTTAATCGTCACCTTTACAGTTACTTGGTTTACGCGAGGTATACGAAGTATACGAGATATACGCAAGGTATACGTGAGGTATGCATAAGGTATTCGAGGCATACGAGGTATTCGCGAGGTGTGCGAAGTATATGCAAGGTATATACGAGGTATGCGAGCTATACGCGAATTATGTAAGTTATACGCGAAGTATGCGAGGTACACGCGAAGTATACGCGAGTAATACGAAGTATACGATGTTTACGCGATGTATAGAAGGTACTCAAGGTATCGAGGTATGCGAGGTATACACGAGTTATACGAGATATACGTGAGGTATACATAAGGTATTCGATGCAAAAGGGGTATTCGCGAGGTATGCGAAGAATATGAAGAAAGCCATTTACGAGAATAGACATTTTAATAATAATAATAATAATAATAATAATAATAATAATAATAATAATAATAATAATAATAATAATAATAATAATATCTTGGAAAAGAGGTCCAAGTATATGGACCTCTTGTCCGAGCTTAGAAAGCTGTATCCCGGGTATAAAGTTAAGCTTGTAGTCCTGATAGTTGGTGTTTTGGGTGGCATGAAAGCCTCCTATCGAAGGGAAATCGAGTCCATTCCCGCCTGTAGATCTTCTGCCAACTCTTTGATCTGCAGGATGCAGAAAGCAGTGCTGCTCGGGTCGCTCCGCATTGTGCGGGCACTAGATCTGGCGTAATTTCCGCGGCTGCATATCGCCAGGGTTTGGGATGCAGTCGTGTGTATTTAGCTCCACTAGTCTCTAGTATGACGCGGCTCAAAAGGTTGCTGAAGTTTGAGATTAGTGGACGCTTGTCAAGACCTGACAAACCCCAGAATAATAATAATAATAATAATAATAATAACAGGTTCCCAAAGCCTAGATAGGCGTATTGGAGCAAAGATGGTAAGTTCTCCGTTTCTAGACCGCTAGCCATTATTATATATAAATATATACCAGCTACATATGTCGAATCAATCTGGAAATCACAAATATTTAATTCAATTTACGCGAAATTTGTTATATGCGATAATTTTCGGAAAGCATTTTCATAATTTGAGCATGTCCTGTAGTAATAATTGGGTGTTTTCTGTCTACTTTGTTATCCTTAAATACCTCTCCAAGACCATGTTTGTTCTCTTTAGATAAGGCATGATAGCGATCCTTCTTCACAAAAACATCAATAACATAACAATAAAAACTGCACCTTTGTTTCTCAACATTACTGTCTCAAGCTTTGCTTTTTTTGGTTCCGAAATTTCTGGATGTCACGAAAAGGTATACAATGTTGTTAAAATTTAGACGACTGATATAAACAAACATATAAAATAATGTCACTCATAATTTTAATTCCAAGTTATAAAAATTTTATATGTTTGAATTCATCCATTAAACTTGTCATTAAGATACGTAAATACATATATTCTGACATATCAGATAGCGCGACGTTACAGTGTAAGTTACGAATGTGTTTCAGAATGTGCCATGAAACCATTATTTTGTACACTTCAGTATTTTTCAGGTTTTATAAACTTTTACAGCATCGCTTTTAATTTTCGAGCGTTTTAAACTGACGAGCATGGAAACAAGCTAAAATAACTGTATGGAATTTTTTAAATTCCACTGGAACTACATCAAACTAGATAAAACAATGTTTGTGAGCGCTTACAATGTAGTTTTAAATACTTCGATGTAAACCTTTCTAACTAAAATATGACCTAGAGAAATTTAGTGTATTTTACGCAAATATTTAATCAAAACTTAACTCAAAAATCCTTTTCTAGAGATCTTGAAATATCTTTGCTTATTTAAACACATTTATGTAAATACTTGAATAACTATAAGGAGATTTTTTAGTTTGACACCCAATAAAATATTGATGTTGTTAGTTGAGTTTGTTCTTTATTAAAGTTCTAGCTGACTAGTTTCACTCATTCGAGCATTATCAAAGTTGACGACCCCAACATTGAATAACTTAAGTTGCAGACCTACTAAACAAGAGTCAACTTATGGAATTGAAGTCAAAACATGTGACTCACCATCATTTACAATTAATTATTTAATAAAAAACTAAATACCTTCGTCAACAAATTGATTAATTTGCAAAAAATTCTCGCCAAATACCATACTTTTACCTACACGGACCATATTCTGTCTGACTGCAGCAGCCACAGTCCATAAAAAAAAATGTAGTTAAATAAAAAACTCTTAAATGAAACTGGAGTTTGTAATTTGAACTCCTGCAGATCTCGTTGCTGCCAAAATACGTATAGTTGTAGTGTTGGTGCTTCTTGTAATTTTTTCGTAATATGGTATTTCCATGTAAACCTTTTATCAAGATGCACTCCTAAATATTTTATTGCTTGGCCAGACGGGCTCCATGGAATAATATTGTAATAATAATTATGTTTGGCAGGTGACAAGTTTTTTTTTTTTTAAGTGAACGTTTTAATTTCGCATTTAGCTTAATAAACTATTTTTTTTAGCATTCAGGGATAATATCAAGTATTTTTTATAAATCACCTACTGCTTTGGTACTACATTTTTGTTATAATTGCCGCATCATTTGTAAACATGACGAATGTTGCATCAGCTAGAACGGGCGTGTCGTACACAAATATTTTGAATAGAATGAGGCCTAAAACTGGTCCCTGTAGGACTCTCGATCGTATGTTTTTAAATTCTGATAAAATATTATTTATGTTTGCTTGAAAGCTTATATTTTTCAAAAAGGACGTTAATGTTTTCAAAAAATTACTGCTAAAATGACCTAAAAACATTAAAAGTAACATTAAAGTGCTTTTGCTCGTGCAAAACCTGTGAAAAGATTTTTGACGAAAGTGCTATGGTCGAAAACAAAATGAATGTTATAGTGAAATCTGTCGTCAATTTTAAGTTTTCCTATATATATAGCGTGTCTAGGTCATTTTTTGGCACATTTTTTAATGTTATTACGTCAAAGAAGTAATTCGATAAAAACGTCAAAAAAAAAATTTACAACACCGACCATTTGACATTTGTAATTTAATTTTAAACTTAACTACACTAGTTGCAATGTTAATGAATTGTTATAATAAAAAAGTAATTGCAACTTGTCGTTTACAAACGAAAGTTGCGTTGGTAAAACTTCAAAAATAAAAATGGAGATTGACGAGAAGCACATATTGCTTGTACAAATTTATTACCAATCAAACCAAAGAATAGGTAACAATTTACGTATAATTTATTTACAAAATTGTTTTCCAACAAAAATGTGGAAGCAACATTACGGTGCTTGCGTATAAACTGGAATGATAACGGCTCAAAATATTGAACTGTTTAATTTGGCATTACTTCATTATATTTCTAGGAATGTAAGTACTAAATAGTATTAAGTTTCGTAGTTAAAAAGAACCAAGTGAACAAAAGTTATTATGATCTATTTGCATCTCTTTTAGGCATGGATGTACGATTTACTTATGTTACTGCTAGTGGGAAAAATGTTGAAACAAAGTGATAAACATAAACTTCTTGTCCGTAATTTATAGATCAAGATTTTTATTTTAAAACTCAAAATTCTACAAAATACGTTTCGAAAAATATATTTTTGTTTTCTTCGACTGTCAAGAAACTCTATGTACGTACCAATTTTTTACTTTTTAGATCAATTTCTACAAATAAAGTTAAGCGCAAAAGTGACGGCATAAATTGTTTTGGTTATATCTACGCAATCTTAAAACAGTATTCTGATATTTAAGAGCTTTAATAATCATGTTATTTAAATTTTCTTATATATAAAAAACAGATAAAATTCCAATTAAACTTTTTGCTGCCAAGAAATGTTATCTTTTATAATAGTATCCGTTATTCTATTCTTGTCTAAAAACTGATGGTAACAACGTAATTTCCCTAGAAAACAACCTGACAAGAAGAAAACATGTTCTTTTAAACATAAAACTGTTGAATGTGTAATCCATCTTTATTTGCCAGTGTCTGTCCGTTGAGAACTTATCTCGCATAACTAAGGCAGCGGTGTGCACAAAGAACGTTGCGCAGAATCTACAAGTATGTTATTATAGAGTTTTCTAAAACGAATACAGGGCAGCAGTCACTGCCTCAATCGAGAGGATTTCTTTACTATGTTTATTTGTCACGTGTTATTTCTGAGGGATTCGTTTCTGTTGACCTGTTACACAAATGCAACAATATTTTTGTTTGAATTTTCACTTAAATTGTATACATCATCGAACCAACATCCACAGCTCCGAATATAAAGAAGTCAGAATAGTACCAAAAATATTTAAAAAATTGATGTGAACTGTGAATTTTCATACATTTCAGGGTTTTGCAGATATTTGGTAAGTGAATGATGATTATTTAGGATTCCAAAACAAATTTTATGTTAAAATATTTTCTTTATTTATTTTAATTCGAATGCCTAATAACATTATTTAGTTTTCTAAATATGTGCAGTATTTTTTTTTATATAGCAAGGTTCATTAAGATTTTGAAAATTGCGCTTGTGGATTCCATTGGTTATTTTAAGTCATAACCTCGCCCCTCTGATTTCGTGTGGTTTCACTGGTTCACAATTTCCACTGATTATTACGCTTTTAAAAATTAAATGCAACATTTGCCCAAATAACTAGAATTTTGAAAAAATAATTTAAACAAAATAAAAATGCAAAAAAAAATGCCTTGAGAGCGGAGCGAACCTTAGTTTGCAAATTAGAACGCGAGCATGCTAGCCATTACACTATCAAAGCATGCTGGTTCACTGTCTTAGATAAGTTATTAAATATTTTACGTGGTCAAGCAAAAAACAAAAAAATACATAAATGTGGGAATTTTCCGAAAACATAATCTGATCAAAAATTCCTGTTGTACTATTCGGTTCACACAAATGTACATTACTTAGATTTTTTTCAGATTTTTAGTCTAAACCATCTGGTCTACAGGGTGTGGGACAATTTTTTTTTTTCACAATTTTGGCAAAAATCGCTTCTAAATAATTTATTTTGCAAAAATAAAATTTGGACCGTTAATTCACGTACTAATGGCTTTCATTTGATACCCTACTCAGAATTTTAAAAAAATATATTTTTGTTTAGCTCAAATCAATGGTGAACGACATATTTGCAATATAATAATTACCATAAGTTGCCGGTCGCTATGGCGTAGTGGTCAGCTCATTTGACTACCAACCATGGGGGCTCGGGTTCAAATCCCGGTTATGGCATGGAAATTTTCTCAAAAACAAAAATTGTCCTGGCTAATTGCCACAGTAGCAAAGGCCATTAAAAATTAAAAAAAAAAAAAAAAAAAAAATTACCATAAGTTTCCACGGTTACCACTAGCCAGAGGTTTAACTACCGATTGTAAAAATAGCCGTATGAGAGGAGCTATCAAATGTTCTGAATGAAATCATTAGAATGGTAAATTTTATTAAGAGTAGGCCTCTTAAATCACGGGTGTTCGCAAAGCTGTGTGAAGAACTTGTATTTGAGCATTTGAGTTTGAGTTTGAGAAACACTGACCTGGATCCTGAATGATCATTTTTGTAAAATTTATGTTTTTTGTTAACTGTCTGGCAACTATAAATTTATAATGCTAAAAAGAGACTGAAAATTATATAAAATAAATAAAATGTCTTAAAATGATTTCAAAATATCCATTTTTTACCTATACAGGCGAGATGCGCACAGGTAAACGCAACCGCTCCCAGGTGCCAGACGTACCGCATCCCTACCTTACTTCAATAAGAAAGGGAAATATCGAAAAACCAGCCGACCTAAAATTCTTTCTCGAAAACGTTGCTAGCTCTCGGACTATAACGAGGGATTGCGTACTATTATTATTTCGTATGGCAATGTCTAGGTTTTAGAGATTTTAAGGTCGCGACTAGCGTCCTCTGGCAAGACCTAACAATTACTTTTTACAGTAGCTGAGACCACCGTGCCCTGTGAAACATGCCCCATATTTCCGAAAATTAATTCCGAGATATAAGCACTCATTGTAAAGAATATGAGCCTGTGGTTGCAGGAGCTAAGTTTTTTTTTTTTTTAAATCTTTGTGCCCATACTAGGTCGTTCTCATGATTCCACACTTTCAAAGCAAGTGAGCTAACCAATACGCTGCTGCAACCACAATTATATAACTGTAATAAAAAATCAAATAAAACGTTATAATGTGACATTTATCATATGTCAATTTAATTTTTTTACCGTTGCTGGGTAACAAATACTTATTCACCAATCAGAGCAAGGGAATAACTTATACTGCCCTTTATCTGAAGTGTCGTTGGCCAGATAAGATATTTTGGTGTTTATTCCGATGTTTATCCTATCCGAGCTTTATCCAAGCATTGTAAAAGCGATTTTTTGACTTTATACCGGGAATAGCGTTATCAGAGCTTTATCCAACGATTGTAAAAGCGGCTCTTAGTTGCACTGACTACGTATTCATTAACCATATGGACGTTATTGAAAGACTGCTTACATTTGGCACTGAAATTTTTGGCAGTAGACGTCAACTGTGATAATTTGATTTCTATCAGACCTAGTAGTTTATTACCCCCTTTCCGTTCTTTATGAGAATACACTGGGCGGAATCACCTACTTTGAAGTGGGTAAATCATTTTCGGTCTGTCCTGTCAGCAATCAAACTTTCTCCGTAGATGTTTTTAGCTGCTTTCTTAATATTACAGCGCCGATTAAACTCGTAGACAACATGATCATTTTTGTCTATCTGAAGCTCCATAAAACTGGGTATAGAAATCAATTTTAAGTCAACCAAAATGATAAAGGTAAAAGGTTCTGAAATGAAATGATGGGTGACGTTTCACTGAAATATTTATCATGCTGACTGTAGTATCAACGTTAACCATTTTGAAAGCTTTAATGGTATGGTAACTTTAACATTAAATATCTGTCGCCCAGAGGATTTAGGAGTCGCCTTTTGTAGTCTCTGTTAATTACTTTTATACTGTATGTTAAATTGAGATTTGCGCCTTTATAAAAAACTGCGTAGTTTCAAATAACTGCGCAGTTTCAAATAACAGCGCAGTTGTTCGGAACTCTTAATTTATTAATTTTGGAAATTTTTTACATTCTATCAAAAATACTTATAGCCTCCAGAAATTGTAGTGCTTGAGTTGTCAATATTTGGTTGTTTTATGTGCTTTTTGATGGTTGGATATTAAACAGGGCTCTGTATTAATATATATAAATAAGTTTATTCAGTAAATAATTAAAATACATAAAATTACATGGTTAGCACACAGCACCCGTTACAAAAGTAACATAATCTGTATTTGGATATGTTGTTGTATGATTGGTTATCAGATATTTGAGTAATATTCTTTAATTCTAGGAAAAATTTCAAAAAACCTAACAAAAGTTGAGAAATAGGTGATAATGTTATGTGAGAGTGTAAATTTTATGTGTTTAAGTGTTGAAGCAAACGATGTTTCGGAAACCTCCTCTTGTGTCGTTTCGGTAATTCATCTAGGTTATACAGACCAATTGCACTTATTAATGGGTTCGTATGAATACTGCACTTTTCATAGAATTTTTTTGCATTTTTTAATACATATTCTTCTATAGTTGGTTGGTTTGCTATTTCGTGTAAGAAAGTAATGCGGTTATATTTTCTTAATTGTGTAGCCATTCGCAGGCATTTATTTTGAATAACCTGCACGTCATTTAAATAGCTTGTCGATACACTAGCCCAGGCTGCAGATCCATAAGTTAATATTGGTCTGATCACTATATTATACAACAATAATTTATTTTCAGTACTTAAGTAACTCTTAGTATTAATTAGACTGTAGATATTATGCATCATCATTTTTGCTTTTTTAGTAATATTATTAATGTGTTCTTTCCAAATTAATTTACTATCAAATGTTAGACCCAAATATTTAGCATTTTTGCTCCATGCAATTAGTTTTTTGTTATAGTACAAACGATTTACATGATTATTTTTAAGATTAGTGAAATAAATTGCTTGACACTTGCTAGTATTTATTTTTATCTTCCATTTAATGTAATATTTATGAAGTTGATTTAGAACAGTTTGCAATTTGTTAATAACAACTCTAGGCTGTTTTCCAGATGCAAATATGGCAGTATCATCAGCAAATAGTGCCATTTCTATATTTTTAGATACAGGTAAATCATGTAAATAAATAATAAAAAGAACTGGACCAAGAATAGAGCCTTGGGGAACTCCAGCTGATATCTGACGTATACTTGATATTGAATTATTTATAACTACTTGAAATTTGCGATCAGTTAAATAAGCTTTAATAAATTTAATTAGATGTGATGGGATTCTTAGCTTAATTAATTTGAATAGAAGACCATCTTGCCAGACAGTGTCGAATGCTTTTTGGATGTCAAGAAATACTGCACCCACCGACTTTTTCCTATTGAAACTTTTAGATATTAACTCCGTTACTCTAACAAGTTGATGTGTAGCAGAATGATAATGTCTAAAACCAAACTGTTCATTTTGAAATAATTCAGAGTCTTCGCCATATTCAATTATTCTATTTAAAATGATTTTTTCCAAGATCTTTGAAAGACTAGATAATAAACTGATGGGCCTATAATTGTCAGGATCTGCATTTGACTTCCCTGTTTTGTGAATTGGCACAATATGTGCCAATTTCCATTTTGATGGAAAATAATTTTTTTGCATGCAGGCATTATATAAATAAGTGAGGTAAACTATAGCCTTACGAGTAAGATGTTTTAATTCAACATTACGTATTTTATCTGGTCCAGGTGATTTCCTATTCTTCAATTTACGTATTATTTTCAATATTTCGCTAGGTTTTGTCAGATTAGATATTTGAGCCTCATTTTCCTGTAAGTTGAAAAAGTTATCAATATTATTTCTTACAGTTCTTTCCGTAGATTTGTGAGAGATGTTACTATTACCGGAATGTACTTTTTCAAATATTTCTGCAATAAGTTCAACCTTTTCTTGGTCCGTGCTTGCATGCACATTGTTTTTAACTAAACAAGGAATTTCAACACGTTTATATTTAATATTTTTTAATTTGGTCCACAAAGAATTATCTTGCGTTGAAAGTTTTTCTAATTTATTTTGCCAGACCTCATTCTTGTAGTTTCGGATTAGCAGCCGTACTTTATTACTCAAGTAATTTTTTAAGAAACGCAAATTTTCACTTCGCATTTGCTGCCACTTTTTTCTGACGCGATTTCTCAAACTTATGAAATATTTTATTTCACAGGGTATATGCTCTTCAGGAGGTGTTAGCTCGCGTAGAGGAATTGCTATTTTTGATGCATTTTGGATTAAACTAGTAATGTCATCAACAGCTTTATCTATGTCAGCAGTTGATTCCAGTCTGAGTGGCAATAGTATTTTTTCATTTAGTTCTTTTTTAAACAGTTTCCAGTTAGCTTCTGCATAATTTGGAAGGGGATTTTTATTTATGATGAAACTGTCCTCTTCAATAAAAAACATAACTGGAGAATGGTTTGAAGGTAGGTTAGCACTAGTCTTTAATTCTGAAGTGTTAGAACTTTTAATGATTGCTAAATCTAGAGTAGATGGTTCATAATTAATTTGATCTGGAAAGAATGTAGGAGTAGGCGGATGTTTAATAATGCTAGAGGAATTGTCAATAAAATGTTTGAGATTATTGCCACTGGTGTTATTTGTACGGCAATTCCAATCTGTATGCCTTTCATTAAAGTCTCCGGCAATGATAACTTTATTTGAAGTATTTAAAATATCCTCAAGTTCCTGTGATTTCAGAATGGATGTTGGTCTGTTGTAAGCAGAAACTACATTAATATTTTGGTTATTAGACATTATTATTTTTAGCATAATACATTCTAATTCAGTTACGGATGAGGGAATTTGGACAAGTTGATGACTTATCGAAATTTTAATAAAAATAGCTACACCACCACCAGGTGTACGAGTAGATTGGGGATCATGAGTTCTATCATGGCGGTAACACTTATAACCTCTAATAAATACCTTGTTATTGTTCCGTAACCATGTTTCTGAAATCAGAGCAATATCTATATTATTATTCTTCAAGAAGTACTCGAATTCTCCCAATTTATTTAACAAGCTAGTAGCATTCCATACAAGAACTTTTATGCTTGTTTGTGATGAATTAATCATTTTGTTTTTCAGCAAATTCAGATAATGCTTGCAATCTAATTAAGGGATCATTTGATTTTTCAAGTTTTTCATTAAGATATCTCAAATCAGCAATCAGCTTTTTAATATTGCATAAAGTGTTAAGTTTCTTAATTTGTCTTGTTAATTCTGCTAGATCTTCTGTATTGGCTGAATCATTGTTCTTGTTGTTCACACAAGTATTATTTAATAGATTGATAAATTGATGGTATTTTTGGCTTTATTTACTTATGGTTTTATCTTAAAAAACATGACAACCAAATTTTCTACACCTCACTTTTGACAAGTTTTTTTTTTTTTTTTTTTTTGCTTATAGAATTACAGTGTATCTGCATGCACCATATTAACCACAAATAGCAGCCTGCTTCTTCTGGCTCTTCCGTAAGATGATGACGACTATGAAGAGGAAACCATTTCGGTTCATAAAAGACTGAACCAACATCGAGACTAGCGATTAGAAGCAAATATAAAAATTGTCTTTTTATACTATTATGAGAAGTAGCAGAGAAACAGAGGGAAGTATTGTAAGGATAACTGATTGTATTATGTATATTTCAATAATTTTTTTCTTATTCAAGTATTAACCGTACTTTTATCTCGTATAACATAAATTTTCTTTAAGGTGTTTTAAAATATGAATTTATATTTTTGTTTCAAGTAAATTTTCCATCTAGCGCTTTGTTTATAAACTATGGAATAAGATACCCGTTGAAGTTATCTTATTGTCATTTCTAATTTGTCCAGAGAAATTGGGTGAATATTTATAGAATTGTAAATTTTCCAACTCATTATCAGTTTAATTTAGCATTTAATTAAAAGTTTGCCAGTTTCTTTGCATCGATAAGCTTAGTTTGTTTTCATTACTACATTGCTCTGTAAAAGTTCTTTTAATCCTCACTGTAATCTAATTAATCTTAGACTTTATTTAGGGGAAATATAAGTTCTCATAACTTCATATTTCGTGGCTGTCCACAAGATTAT
The DNA here is from genome assembly GCA_963971575.1 of Liopterus haemorrhoidalis. Classification (NCBI taxonomy): domain Eukaryota; kingdom Metazoa; phylum Arthropoda; class Insecta; order Coleoptera; family Dytiscidae; genus Liopterus; species Liopterus haemorrhoidalis. Next base: position 59,774,124 of record OZ020611.1, read on the forward strand.
TAGACAATAATCTTAAATAACATTTTAATTAATCCTTAGTTTTATTCGAAGAAAAATGGATTAAAAATTATACAGATAATTTATGAATGGTAAAAGAACGGATTTAGAATAAAGCTTTATTCATCAAAATGAGATAAATATGATACTGTCGAGACCTGACCTAGATCTCAAGAGACGCGTACAGTAAAATGTTATTTTCTTAATTCTCCTGAATGGCGCGGAAGCCTTTACTACGTCAGAAACTGAGGATAGGAAAAGGTGTATACTAGCTTATACACAGAATCTCCCGTGTTGATCAAGATCAAACATAAAGAAATGGAATATAGGCGAAGCCGAAATTCAGCCCTTTCTATACCGCAGGTAAAACTACTCATATCCTTAATATTTACCCTAGCAAGAAACGCAAATATTCCTAAATACATGTCGTCTAAGGAACTCAAATCCTGAACCAGACTCATATGCAATAAAGAATCTACCATCCACAAACTAACCCAAACTACGATAACATCAGGTGAAATATATAGGCTTTGTATCAGAAATATTGTCGAAAGCACACCTAGCGCCTGCCATATTTACGCAGATGAGTCGAAGATATCATGCAAAATAAGAGCAGCTGTATTGATTGGGGACAACATTAAAACGTACCGCCTACCAGTGACATCGACCATTTTCACAATAGAAACCTGTAGTATCCTGAAAGCAACCGAGTATAAAAAAATAGACACAAAATATCTTGTATGTAGCAACGCAGTGGGTGTGATTTAAAGTCTTTAACACATGTACCTGAAAAACAAACGGCTAAACAAAATATAAGAGTAACTTTTTACGACCCATGAAAAAAAAAAAAAAAAAAAAAACTAACATAACTGCCTAAATCATATGTACACCGTGGACAACGAAACAGCCGATTAAGTAGTCAAAGAAGGCACAAATATGACAACCATTCAAATAAATACAGAAACGAGACAGTTCAAGAATCACATCACCAACAAATTCCAAGATATCTGGCAAAATGTAGGAATCAAACGATTAACAGAAAACAAATAAGAAAGAAGATGAAAACCTGGTAGATATTGGACAAAAAATAAGACCAAATAATTATTACAAGACCTAAAATCAGGCATTATTAACTGATAAAATGTATGGCAGTGTGAAACCTATAAGATATAACTCACTGACAATAAAATACATTATAACAGACTGCATAAAATATACTACTGAACGACAGACATATGATATATCACCAGACATAAAAAAAGGTCTAGGGAAACAAAGCAGAACTCTAATACATATCCACATATCTCAAAGAAATAAACTTACTATAATCTATACTAACTTGTGCCAACTAATGTGTATATAATACTTATGACATATGAGCCGAAGCATCCATTTGCAGTTAGTTACTGTTAGTTACAGTATATCCAAAAGTATACAGGCTGTGCCATTTAAAAGGAAAACAAGAGAATATTTATGAAATTTGACGCTTCATTTTTTCGGTGTTTTTACCATCATCATCTGCGAATAAAACACTACTTGTTTGTCAGTTTAATTGCAATCATATAGCCCTGCTGATAATAAAGTTAGCAATGGTACCAGTTAAATTTGTTAGAATTTACTTCAATTCCCCGGAAATATCACTTTTAGCTCCTTTCTAAATTTGTCCAGGATTTTCTTGTTAGATGTGTCATAATATATTTAAAATACGGCGATAAATAATGTTAAATAATTTCATTAAATTATGTATTAATAAATAACATAAGTGTTATCTGAATCTCCGTCTTCTCACTATCCTTCTGGATACAACATTTCTAGTGGAAATAGCTATTTCGTACTCTATTTTAAATAATTATAAGTTAAAACTTTGTGCAACAATTTTTTCGATTACCACGACTAGTAAAGATTTTTTGATGAGTGACAGAACAACAAATATGAAGAAGATTGAAGAGTTATTTGAAAGGTTAAGATCATACAATCTTAAATTACAGCTTGTTACGGGCTATCCTAGCCGAAACACAGCGCTTTAAAATCTAGTTAGACGATAACCTACCTTCGTACGGAAAACTTATTCTAAGCTTATAAAAGGATACAGTATGGGGTAATTTTGTGCGAAACCAACTGAATAGGTCCTGTCAACCCACTTAGAGGACAGCATTTATGACAACAACCACCGCATCTGCATCCGAATGCAAAAACATACTAGAGATGTCACTTAATTTTGAGGTTAATTGTTTTTGACATTTCTATTTAACCTGTTTTGGGATATATACGTCGTGGAAACCTGGAAAGTACAATAGTTAGCGTGCGGAATATGTTTGAATGATACACCTACCTTATATACAAAAAGAAAAGAGAACAAGAATTTATAATCCAGAATAATAAACACTTCTTGGGGATATTCAATCACAACGTTTCTACGAGTACATATTGTGGGCTACCTTCATGGCAGATATCGGATGCGCGCGTGGTAAGCCCGGTAGGGGGGTAAAGAAAAGGTTATAAAACAGATGGGAAGCCGCTTTTTGGGCTCTCTTAAACTTTCGAACAGTGGTGTTATCAGAAAAATTTGACCAGAAAGAAAAACTAACGGCACGTGCAGTGAAACTTCCATGTATAAGCCTAGAGGAAATTGAAGGCAACACGGAATTCGTTTTTGCGGAGACTGCTTGGCGTTATACTGTCTTCGTAGGGAAGACACGGAGATATCCGGATGAGAATTTTCTTTTCTGATCAAAAGTTCGGAGTTTAAGAAAACCATTTAAGCCACCGACCACGAGGTAAGGTATCACCTTTCTTTTATTTCCGCACGCGAAACTGTTGTATGGTCTCCAGTTTCACTAATTGTATTTTTAACTGTTATTCATACAGTGGCGGTACGATAGAGGCAAAAAAATTTGCACAGTTGTGCCTATTGGAGAGTATATATCGGCTGGAGGAATAATTTCTGAAGTTATCCGAGTATTCAACCGGTCGCAAAGGAATAAGCATCTTGTAGCGGAACCTTAAAACTACATCACCGTCCAGAGAGTACATAACCTACTTATTGTATCTAGCCGTGGAAACAGGGAGATTGTTTTTGTCTGCAACTCAGATGAGTACTAATTTATGATATTTGTTTGATGATTTGTAACAAAAATACCTTTATGAGTGTGGCGTATCGGACCTCCGGGTTGTGTTGAGGCGTAATACGTCCCCGTATAGATGTTTTTGGATACACACTGATAATTTTGGCCATTTTTATGAATGTGTATGTATTGTACTTGTATTTTGAGTTGAGTGAGCACATAGTGCCACCCCTATTGTGAAGCATATATTTTCTACGTCCTAAGGCCCTAAGCTACAATAAGTTGGACGCGCTGAATCGTGTTGGGGCGCGTAGTTAGTCAGAGCAGTCTCGCTCAGGGTTGAATTAGTTTATTTAATTGTAGATTCAGTCTGTCCGTAAGTCAACATTTTTTTATCCCCTTGATAACTCGAGGTTGTGAATTAGTTCTCAAACACATGGGTTTAACCCCTCTCTGTGAATATTCCCTGGCCGGGTATTCGTGTTAACTGCTTTTTCACGTTATCAAGGGTCGGTCTTTGTATTTGATTTGGGTGGATTAACGTTAGCTTCAGTCGGGCAGAACCTCAGCCACAAGCATTTCTTTTTTTTTATCATCATCGGCCAGGCCTCACCTAATTTTTCAGTAATTTAGTTGTTTGTTTAAAGTTATATTTCCGTAGAGCCGTGTGGGGTTGGGTGGTACGTTAACTTTTTTTTTCATCTCGTTAGAGATTTTTTTGTGTTAACGTACTACGGGTTTTCAAGGGATTTGAGAGGATTTTGAGAGTCAGTCTCTTGGCCTCCTTGGATATTTTATCACCGCGACTTCGAGGCCACTAGACTGGCTGGGTTTTCATTAAAGTTAAGGCGAGCTAGAAGTATAGTAAAAATTTAAATCGGGTTTTGAACAAGCGCTGGCTTTCCGATTCTAAAACTCTTCCGGATATTTCCTAACGGTATTGCCAACCGGAATACCGTTACCATTTTTCAACGTAATTAATCACTGTGGTATAATATTCCTGTGCAAAACTTCACGCAGCCCTAGGGCAGTTGTAGCATAAGTAATCCAATCACATGTTACTGGGTATTTATACCGCATCACAAGTAATTCAGTTGTTAGTTTAAATTGTAATTAATTACCGGTTAAAGATTCAGTTGTTTAATTTCCTTTGGCCACTCGTGAGTACTTAGTTTCTAAAATTTTGGATTTAACTTAGATATTTTGCTCGTAGATTAAATAATTTATTTTTTTGTATTAACTTTGTCGTACTCCGAGCTAAAAAGGGAATATTTAACTAGTCATTGATCTTGTAATTATTTATATTTTGGTTATAAAATTTTGCTTATTGAGTATTCGCTGTGCGAATAATAATATTTATTTTGTTTATAGATTTTGCGTATTGAGTATTCATTTAGTGAATAATTTATTTTGTTTATAGATTTTGCGTATTGAGTATTCATTTAGTGAATAATTTACTTTGTTTATAGATTTTGCGTATTGAATATTCGTTTAACGAATATTAGTTATTCTGTTATTACCATTTGTTAGTTACTGATTTTTTTGTTAATAAATTTAGTTATTGAGAATTTTGGTGTTTCTATTACGAGAACTCTATTCCTTCCCCTGGGGTTTTATTTTTCTTCCAGAATTTAGGGCAATAGAAGCGAAGTGACTGGCGCCGTATAAATTTTAGGCCGCACATCGACATTGATAATTACAGGACCACCCTGCATAGTCAAATCTACCTCTAGACTGGGCTGGCGGCCTTCTACCTTGCCCTGGACAGCTGATAGCCACTGGAGTCACTTCACAGTGGTTACGGACTTCATATTTTTCCCCATTTAGGTTTTTAGCGACCGATCAGAGAGCTGAGCGGACGCTGGCGTATGCCAACTATATAACGCTGGAGTCTGGCCGTAATATACGTTATATATTTCTGGCGCCCAACGTGGGGCTCGACGGAAAAGAAGACCGTTGCTTGCTAAAAAGAATTTTACACTACGATTGGGTTAATAAAATTGTGTTATACTTATTTCAAACTTAATTCCTGTGCCCCTAGACCCATTCCTTAAGAGTTCTCATAATAAGAAATTTAGTTAGATTATTTTTTTTTGTGATATTGTGTTGGATTACTTTTGCTATACTGTGTTGTATTGTTGTGTTTTAACACATACTCGATATTGGATGACCTATTGTACGTATTGGTCGCATTTTGGCGATTTAGTCTCTAACGGATTAAAGAGCAAACAAGTTACTGTTTTTGAGTTGTTTATAACGTTGAGTAGAGGACTCTAAGGTACCTCCCGGTGAAAATTGGTGTTGCATTGTTGGCAACAGTTGTATTGAAATTGTAATTGCAACAATTGTTTGTTGAATTATATTTGGAGACGGACCGGCGTTGGTTCGGCCGTCCATTGGTTTTACGTCTGTAGAGACGTTAGTGTTGGTAAGCCGGTTTAGGGCAAGCCATTGAAAAATTCACACGGGATTCGCTTAGCGGAAATTTAGTTTCCTCATATTTACGGTATTACGTTTATACCGAGCTGGTTAAGCCAGGATATCACTCGACGGTTAGAGTATTGAAGAAAGACAGTAGACTTGGAGTTGTGCAATAGTAAGTCCCAGTATAGGGAAGTAGTAGAACGTAACCAAGGATCGTGTTTGTGTTGGAAGCTGTATTTGCATCATGTCGTTGCCTACTAAATTTCGGGTTGAACACCTAGCACCAGCGGAATTAGAATATGAAACCGCGGTCTACGGACTACAGGACAGCGACGGCGAGGACGCTCATTTACGACGGGAATTGCTGCAAAACATGATGTCGCTCGTGAAATCAGGAACGTCTTTTCGACTTCCTAAGTACCCTTTCACCTTCGAAACGGATCAAACTGGCGTGGAAAATACCCTTCGGGAACTTACAGCGGTAATTGAAGCATTCTCAGGAGACCGGAGGACTCGTGATTTCCAAAGGATCTCGAGTCGCGTTGCACATTGTGGTACGCGAATCGGCCGTATGGCCGCATTATCAGCGGAAAACAAGTCGATACAGTCGCGGTTATTAGTACGTCTCGTAACCATCTGGACGACGATAAATCGCAAGACGCGCGCGCGAAGAATTACCTCAACTCCTAAGAGAACGATTATCGGGGACCTCGATGCCTCTAGGGCCGACCTCAGTCCATCAGAGGAGAGCTCGCTCGAGACCGAAGAGGAAGAAACCCCACCAGTTAAGCCGTGGCGAACCAAGAGTATCCCGCCAGCTCAATGGAACTTAAAGTTCAGCGGAGATCAAAAGGAGATGTCGTTGAGTGCCTTCCTAGAGCGCGTGGAAGAATTGCGCAGCGCACGGAACGTATCGAGACAACAACTATTCGCCTCAGCATTGGATCTGTTCACTGGCAAGGCATTGATATGGTACCGAGCACAACGCCAGAACTTCTTAGATTGGCACGACCTCGTGCATCAATTACGTACCGTCTTCGTACCAATCGATTACGACGACCAGCTGTACGATGAGATCCGCGCCCGCCGGCAAGGAGTCGACGAGTCAATTGACATCTATTTAGCGATCATGGAGTCGTTGTTCAAAAGATTGAGCACACCTTTGCCTGAGATAAGTAAGTTGAAGATCGTTGTCCGCAACCTTCACGCCCGATACAAAGATGGGATGTTTCTGTTGGACGAAGTGGAATCTGTACGTCGCCTCCTGGAAGTATGCCGCCGTATAGAACGAGCACACACCAACTGGCAGCCAGCTAGCATCACGACCCCGAGGAATCGGACGCCGTTAGAACCGGATTTGGCCTATGTGGCCGGGAGTTCCCGAGGAACACAACACCCGCAATCAGCGGAGTTACAAGAAATACGACCACAAGGCCGGATTCTCACGTGTTTTAACTGCCAAGAACCGGGACATCGAGCGGCAGCGTGCCCACAACGCCCAATCAGGAAGTGCTATACGTGCCATACTCCAGGCGTAACGAAGTACACATGTCCTAGATGCAATCCAAGAGGGTCCAGTGGCCCGAAGCAGAATCCGGGAAAAGAACAGCGTGGCGGATAAACGATCGGTCTCCGTCCGACGCAACCTCTATAAACCCGATTTTGGATTACATAATAGCTAACGCCCGGAGCGACGAGCGACCTTATCTAGAAATTGAGATCTTAGGTTACAGAATTTTAGGATTGTTAGACAGCGGAGCAACCCGAACCGTTCTTGGGAAACGCGGTTGGGCTTTATTGCAGAATGCTGGTTTCCATTTAGATAAAACGAAACATATTTCCTCATGTACGGTCGCCAGTGGGCACCGTCTGGAAATAGCTGGTGTTGTCCAGTTACCATGTACGATAGAAGGACACACCGCATGGATAGAAGCCATAGTGGTGCCTGAGATGGCACACACCTTAATATTGGGGGTTGATTTCTTCCGGCAGTTTGGAATTGTGCCAGACCTGCGCAGCGGCAGATGGCATTTTAGCCGATTAGAAGATACGACCAGGATAGACCTGAGCGCCATGGAAATGCCCGAAATGAGGATGAACGAGGATCAACGTGGAAGAATTGATGAACTGGTTTCTAAACACTTCAATAGTATGAAGAAAGGTATAGGCTGTACGGACCAAATTGAACATCAGATCAGCTTGCTGGATCCGCACCAACCGCCGATTAAACAACGCTACTATCCGGTCTCTCCGGCGATACAGCGAGAAATTGACAGGCAAGTCACCGAGATGGCAGAAGAAGGCGTTATCGAACGATCGAATTCGGATTGGTCGTCGCCGGTGCTGATGGTGAAGAAAAAGGATCAATCTTGGCGCTTCTGCGTCGACTTCCGCAAGGTAAACGCTGTCACTAGGCGCGACGCCTATCCACTACCTTACATCACGAGCATCTTAGACAGATTGAAGAACGCGAGGTACATCTCCAGCCTGGACATAAAGTCAGCGTATTGGAACATCCCGTTAACTGAGAGTTCAAAGAAGTATACCGCATTCACAGTGCCCGGAAGGGGTTTATGGCAGTTTAAGAGGTTAGCGTTCGGACTACACAGTGCTCCCGCCACGTTTCAGAAATTAATAGATACCGTATTAGGACCCGAGTTAGAACCGCACGTGTTCAAATATCTCGACGACATCATCATAATCGCGGATAACTTTGAGAAACACCTGGAAATTTTAGGAGAAGTATTGAAAAGATTGCTAGACGCTGGTTTCACGCTGAACAAAGACAAATGTGCGTTTGTAGTACCAGAACTGAAGTACCTAGGCTACGTGGTGAACCAAGGTGGACTGGCCGTCGACCCGGATAAGGTCTCGGCCATGCTGAAAATCCCACAACCCACCACCGCAGTCGAAGTACGCAGAATGCTGGGCGTTGCTGGTTGGTACAAACGTTTCATACCTACATATTCAGACATTTGTGCGCCACTCAATCGGCTAACCCGAAAGGGCATCCGATTTCAATGGGACGACGCATGTAAGCAATCGTGGAACCGCATCAAACAACACCTGATCACCGCTCCGATCCTATGCTGTCCGGACTTTTCACTACCATTCATAATACAGACCGACGCCTCTGGATACGGACTTGGTGCCGTGCTCTCGCAAAACACCCCTGAAGGCGAGAAGGTAGTATGCTACCTCAGCAAATCGCTTACGCGGTTAGAACGGGCGTACACCACCACGGAGAGGGAGTGTCTGGCTGTGTTATGGGCAGTAGAGAAATTACGTCCGTACATCGAAGGATCGCACTTTACAGTGATCACGGATCATCACAGCTTGTGCTGGCTTCATAACCTAAAGGATCCGTGTGGACGACTAGCGAGATGGGCTCTGAGACTACAACAATTCGACTTTAAAATTATCCACCGTAAGGGGAGAGATCACCATGTACCCGACACCTTGAGCCGCGGAGTACCAGTACTCGACAGTGTTACTGCCGATGTCAACACCGAAGGACAACCCCCTTGTGCGTGGTACACAAAGATGTGTCGGAAAGTCGAAGAAAACCCTCGCAAGTTTCCGGCATGGCGCCTGGAAGAAGGTAAATTGTACCACTACTACCGGCATCCTAATCCCGGACTGTTAACCGAAGCGGAGAATTGGAAACGCGTGATTCCTCGGCCGGAGCGTAAAGAGATACTTCAACGGATGCATGACGCACCGACCTCAGGACACTTAGGCGTTTATAAAACGTATTGTCGACTAATACAACATTATTATTGGCCGTTCATGAGAGCGGACGTAGTCCGCTATATACATCGCTGTACCACTTGTTTGGAAAGTAAAGTAGAGAGAAAACCGCCAGTCGGATTGATGATGCCGCGGCGAGTCGTAGAGCGCCCATGGCAGCAGATAAGCGTGGATATCGTAGGTCCGATGACCAGATCAACCTCTGGGTATCAATATATCTTCACAGTGATAGATGTGTTTAGTAAGTTCGTGTTGACTTTCCCTATGCGGAAGGCCACCGCGCCCAGCATTGTTAAACTGCTAGAGAATGGAGTGTTTCTGCTGTTTGGAAGCCCCGAGTCAATATTATTGGACAACGGAACGCAATTCCGAAGTAAGGAGTTCCGTCGTTTGGCTGCGACGTATAACGTGCGCCTCCGATACAACGCTAACTATCATGCGCAAGCGAATGTGGTCGAACGAGTACACTCGACGTTGAAGCAAGGAATACGATCCTACATCGACCAAGACCAGCGGAAGTGGGAAGATAACCTGCAGAAGGTATCTTGTGCGATACGAACGTCCGTCCATGAAAGCACTAGAATGACACCGTATTTTGTCAACTTTGGAAGGGAGATTGGATTTCCAGAAGAATGTGTGGACAGGGTTCCAGAGGAAATGGAGACACCCAGTAATAAGGAAGAACGTCAGAAGGTATTTCGGGAGATATACACCCAGGTGCGGGAACGCCTGAAAAGGTCTTCAGAAAATAGTAAACGGCGTTATGATTTGAGACGTCGAGACATCCAGTACGCGATAGGCGACCGTGTGTGGAGACGGAATTACATACTCTCCAATGCGGCGAAACATGTTAGCGCTGCTTTGGCACCGAAGTACGTCGGACCATTTTGGATAAAAAGAAAATTGTCACCATGGACTTATGAACTTAATAGAGAGGATGGAAAATCCTGTGGCGTATGGCACGCCAAGGATCTAAGGGGCCATCCAGAAGACACGGAGTCAGAGTGACTCCGTCTCTTTTAAGCAAAGGGGGAGTTGTTACGGGCTATCCTAGCCGAAACACAGCGCTTTAAAATCTAGTTAGACGATAACCTACCTTCGTACGGAAAACTTATTCTAAGCTTATAAAAGGATACAGTATGGGGTAATTTTGTGCGAAACCAACTGAATAGGTCCTGTCAACCCACTTAGAGGACAGCATTTATGACAACAACCACCGCATCTGCATCCGAATGCAAAAACATACTAGAGATGTCACTTAATTTTGAGGTTAATTGTTTTTGACATTTCTATTTAACCTGTTTTGGGATATATACGTCGTGGAAACCTGGAAAGTACAATAGTTAGCGTGCGGAATATGTTTGAATGATACACCTACCTTATATACAAAAAGAAAAGAGAACAAGAATTTATAATCCAGAATAATAAACACTTCTTGGGGATATTCAATCACAACGTTTCTACGAGTACATATTGTGGGCTACCTTCATGGCAGATATCGGATGCGCGCGTGGTAAGCCCGGTAGGGGGGTAAAGAAAAGGTTATAAAACAGATGGGAAGCCGCTTTTTGGGCTCTCTTAAACTTTCGAACAGTGGTGTTATCAGAAAAATTTGACCAGAAAGAAAAACTAACGGCACGTGCAGTGAAACTTCCATGTATAAGCCTAGAGGAAATTGAAGGCAACACGGAATTCGTTTTTGCGGAGACTGCTTGGCGTTATACTGTCTTCGTAGGGAAGACACGGAGATATCCGGATGAGAATTTTCTTTTCTGATCAAAAGTTCGGAGTTTAAGAAAACCATTTAAGCCACCGACCACGAGGTAAGGTATCACCTTTCTTTTATTTCCGCACGCGAAACTGTTGTATGGTCTCCAGTTTCACTAATTGTATTTTTAACTGTTATTCATACAGTGGCGGTACGATAGAGGCAAAAAATTTGCACAGTTGTGCCTATTGGAGAGTATATATCGGCTGGAGGAATAATTTCTGAAGTTATCCGAGTATTCAACCGGTCGCAAAGGAATAAGCATCTTGTAGCGGAACCTTAAAACTACATCACCGTCCAGAGAGTACATAACCTACTTATTGTATCTAGCCGTGGAAACAGGGAGATTGTTTTTGTCTGCAACTCAGATGAGTACTAATTTATGATATTTGTTTGATGATTTGTAACAAAAATACCTTTATGAGTGTGGCGTATCGGACCTCCGGGTTGTGTTGAGGCGTAATACGTCCCCGTATAGATGTTTTTGGATACACACTGATAATTTTGGCCATTTTTATGAATGTGTATGTATTGTACTTGTATTTTGAGTTGAGTGAGCACATAGTGCCACCCCTATTGTGAAGCATATATTTTCTACGTCCTAAGGCCCTAAGCTACAATAAGTTGGACGCGCTGAATCGTGTTGGGGCGCGTAGTTAGTCAGAGCAGTCTCGCTCAGGGTTGAATTAGTTTATTTAATTGTAGATTCAGTCTGTCCGTAAGTCAACATTTTTTTATCCCCTTGATAACTCGAGGTTGTGAATTAGTTCTCAAACACATGGGTTTAACCCCTCTCTGTGAATATTCCCTGGCCGGGTATTCGTGTTAACTGCTTTTTCACGTTATCAAGGGTCGGTCTTTGTATTTGATTTGGGTGGATTAACGTTAGCTTCAGTCGGGCAGAACCTCAGCCACAAGCATTTCTTTTTTTTTATCATCATCGGCCAGGCCTCACCTAATTTTTCAGTAATTTAGTTGTTTGTTTAAAGTTATATTTCCGTAGAGCCGTGTGGGGTTGGGTGGTACGTTAACTTTTTTTTTCATCTCGTTAGAGATTTTTTTGTGTTAACGTACTACGGGTTTTCAAGGGATTTGAGAGGATTTTGAGAGTCAGTCTCTTGGCCTCCTTGGATATTTTATCACCGCGACTTCGAGGCCACTAGACTGGCTGGGTTTTCATTAAAGTTAAGGCGAGCTAGAAGTATAGTAAAAATTTAAATCGGGTTTTGAACAAGCGCTGGCTTTCCGATTCTAAAACTCTTCCGGATATTTCCTAACGGTATTGCCAACCGGAATACCGTTACCATTTTTCAACGTAATTAATCACTGTGGTATAATATTCCTGTGCAAAACTTCACGCAGCCCTAGGGCAGTTGTAGCATAAGTAATCCAATCACATGTTACTGGGTATTTATACCGCATCACAAGTAATTCAGTTGTTAGTTTAAATTGTAATTAATTACCGGTTAAAGATTCAGTTGTTTAATTTCCTTTGGCCACTCGTGAGTACTTAGTTTCTAAAATTTTGGATTTAACTTAGATATTTTGCTCGTAGATTAAATAATTTATTTTTTTGTATTAACTTTGTCGTACTCCGAGCTAAAAAGGGAATATTTAACTAGTCATTGATCTTGTAATTATTTATATTTTGGTTATAAAATTTTGCTTATTGAGTATTCGCTGTGCGAATAATAATATTTATTTTGTTTATAGATTTTGCGTATTGAGTATTCATTTAGTGAATAATTTATTTTGTTTATAGATTTTGCGTATTGAGTATTCATTTAGTGAATAATTTACTTTGTTTATAGATTTTGCGTATTGAATATTCGTTTAACGAATATTAGTTATTCTGTTATTACCATTTGTTAGTTACTGATTTTTTTGTTAATAAATTTAGTTATTGAGAATTTTGGTGTTTCTATTACGAGAACTCTATTCCTTCCCCTGGGGTTTTATTTTTCTTCCAGAATTTAGGGCAATAGAAGCGAAGTGACTGGCGCCGTATAAATTTTAGGCCGCACATCGACATTGATAATTACAGGACCACCCTGCATAGTCAAATCTACCTCTAGACTGGGCTGGCGGCCTTCTACCTTGCCCTGGACAGCTGATAGCCACTGGAGTCACTTCACAGTGGTTACGGACTTCATATTTTTCCCCATTTAGGTTTTTAGCGACCGATCAGAGAGCTGAGCGGACGCTGGCGTATGCCAACTATATAACGCTGGAGTCTGGCCGTAATATACGTTATAAGCTGGATAAAGGTAAGTTTTTACGGAAGGAGGTCACATATTTAGAACATGTCATCAGTGAGCAAGGAATTAAGCCAGATCCTAGGTCAGAAAAGGTGGCAGCTGTAGGGAATTTTCCAAAATCAAAGATGAGAAATTTATCAAAAGTTTCCTTGGACTAGCAGGATACTACGGAAGATTCATTCCAAATTTTAATAAGATAAAGTCTAAATCTCGAAAATTATTTATGAAAAATTTAAATCTCATATTTTAGATGATGCTTCATCTTTCTATGCCATGGAGGATAATTAAAAAAATCATCGCAATAACCGAAGCTTATTTTGAAGACTTTTTGTTTATCTTTTTGAAATGTACTCTGGCTGACTCAATTTTGCTTTCGTAAAATGTTTATTATCTATTAATCGTTTTCCTTTTTACTAATTCTGCTGTGCTAGATTTTTACTAACTAAACCTAACCTAATAACCTAGTTTTTAGGTATATAGTACTTTATTTTCACCCCAACATTAGCTCAATACAAATAGTGTAATAAACTCTAGTAAATACGATTAATTAAGGTAATTAGGTTAGGTTTAGTTAATAAAAAAGGACAGCAGTATTAGGAAAACGATAATAGATAATAAACATTTTACTTGGGGATTTTCGGTCTTTCATTTGCAAAACTCGTATATGGACATAACTCGCATGCAAAATTGAACCAGCCAGAGTACCTTTCAAAAAGATAAAGAAAAATTCCCAGTAAACTTCGGTTATTGCGATTGCATTTTTCATAGTTAGTATTTTAATACTAATTCGAATAATGCAAATTCGTTAAGTGTAATAAAAATATACAATTGACATTATTTACATAGTATTTTGTTCTTAAATTAGACTATTTTCTAAATGTTGCATCCAATATAAATTTATTGGCGTGATGAATTATAAGATATGACAACACGCTGCACGATCTTATTATTCCTTGTAAGCATGTTGTATAGTATAAGCTGTATGCTGACATTACAACCGAGATATGTAATATTCATTAGATTTATGCATTATGGTTACAGGAAAATTTGTATATGAGATATTTTAATAGAAATTGTCTATAAACATTACTACAGAATTAATTAGGTAAGTAAGGATTATGGAAAATAAGAGAAAGATAGTATATTCATATCTCTTTACCTTTTTTCTTTCAATTCATTTATTTAAAGATGCTTTAACAACTAAGTTATTAGCAACCAAACACTGCGAATTAATACTTTATATATTACATATTTGGATAACACATATACTGGATGTTATATTTATATCTGTTCAGTTCCTAATATTTGCACAAGTCGAAATAAGTGCGTATATCCAAATAAAGGCGCAGTCAACGTTTCCATATAAACTGTGCAGTTATTTGGAACTGTTGATTTTGGAAACCTTTTATATTTCATCAAAAATGTTTATCGACTTCGTTACTTCGCTTCAATATAACTCAAAAACGATAGATCTCAAGTTAATTAATAAGAATAATAATAACAATAATAAATTCCCTTCTGACATAGAATCGGTGGTGGAAAATTCCAAGTGCCGCATTTATTGGAATTACTCCTTCCCCACCTCGACGTTACTGACAGCCACTAAGCCGGATATAACCCTCCTGGATGTCGAGACCAAACAGATGTTTGTGATCGAATTCTCGAGTCCAGCTGAGATCTCTCTCAAGGAGAAGAAAAAAAAATATATGGATCTCTTATCCGAGCTTAGAAAGCTGTATCTAGGGTGTAAAGTTAAGCTTTTACTCCTATCGAAGGGAAATCGAGTCCATTCCCGCCTGCAGATCTTCTGCCACTTCTTTGATCTACAGGATGCAGAAGGCAGTGTTACTTGGGTCACTCCGCATTGTGCGGGCACTGAATCTGGCGTAATTTTCGCGTCTTCATATCGCCAGGGTTTGGAATGCAGCCGTGTTTATTTAGCTCCACTAGTCTTTGGTACGACGCGGCTTAAAAGGTTGCCGAAGTTTGCGATTAGTGGACGCTTGTCAAGACCTGACAAGCCCCATAATAATAATAAAGAATTTGTTATATAATATTTTGTTCAACTTTTAATTCTTGGTCTACATGTTTTTTGTTTTCAATTAAATCAACGTCGTCCAGATTTCCCAGTTTTTAAAAATGATAATAAGATAGTCTGTGGGATTCCGAAATAGAGCGTTAACTCTTACAGGCTTAGTAGTACACGTTATGTACCACTATTTTGGTATCCAATGATGCACGATGATCCAAAAATTATGCCATTTATTAAATCGCGCTTCGTTGCTGCATGAACGCTGATAAAATGTACCACCTAGCACATAATATGTAGTGATGCGTCATACAACCAGTTTAGTAGGTTTGAACCATTTTTTTTTAATTAGTTCTGTTTGTCTGTGGCTGTAATGGTGGGTTGCTAATGTAAGAGTTTTCTCTAACTCAAGTTAAAATCATTTGTTTTTGTATGTTGTAGCATGATGATTTTAACTCGAGTTAAAGAAAACTATTACATTAGCAACCAGCCATAAGAGTTTTAAGTCACGATAAGGACTAACGTTATTGCCAGTTTTATTGAACTGCGGTTCTGAAGGAAAATTAACGTGCGAATTAACGCTGAAAGTTTGAGAGACTAGCATCAATCTGTATTAAATAGCACATTTACTGTATATTCTATTAGAGATTAGATAAAAAAGTAGTAAGCACTAAAAAATCTTCATGCAGCGAATCATTTATGACAAAAATAATGTTACTGACGACAAATAAAATCACGTTGTGCAAAAATTTTCAAAATCACTTAGGAGCGAGGAAGGTATAAAATCAGAAAATAAACAGGGGCGCAGGGACAATAATTCTAAATATCATTTGAATGGAGGAGGGACAGAAATTTAATAAAGAACTTAAGGACGGCAAGTTAAAAATTAGAAAATAAGCTGGGGGTAGCGGGGCTAAAAATTAAAAAATCACATAAACAGGGGAGGGACTGATATATGTTCAATACTAATCATAAATGTAGTATAGAATAACTGAATTGTTAATAAAATAATAGACTGACAGATTGAATTATTTCAATTGTCAGGAGATACGTGAGATTTGAGAATACCAATTTACCTATGGTGAATGTTATTAACCGTCCACGCAACTTATCACCAAGTTTATTTTATTTTTTTATTTTTTAAAGTAGTACTTTTATTGGCACCCCAATAGAAGTTGTTACATAACATACATGTTTAATTACCCAAAAATTTAAACATAAAATTTAATTCCATTTTTTTAACCTATGTATTACATTTCAAAAATGAAACATTCCAAAGTGACGTCAATAATGTTCCAATAATTTGATAATTAGTAACAATAATTTTAATAATATTTATATTAACAGTTTTGTATATATATATTGTAATTTTTTAAGAATAAAATTAGTTACAACCAAACTGTTTTATTGCTCCCACAACTGCTCTAGACATCTTTAAGCCTAGCCTTAGATTACTGTGAGTCTGCCGTACCAGTTGTGTGTAATTTCATCTACAAGGTACGCTGTACTTCATCAACAATAGAAGCACGCTGTTCTTATATTTGACACCAGTCCGTTCAGCCACCTCGACGTTCCGGCACCCAGGTGTCAACAACTCCACGGCTCACCGCCACACCAGGTATCCGGCACGCAGATACCAACCACTACGTGGCTACTGAGGACGTCGCCAACTGCACGGTTTCGCCGCCACTCAGATAATTTGAGCCCAGGCTCAATCACTTCTCAGGTACCTCCTACTACAGGCCAGCCGCAGCTTACGTACTGCCGACGTACGTTCAGTCCAGGTAGCATCACCTCCAGGCCCAGTCGTCTTCAGTGAATCACCGCCCTCGTGGTGATACCAACGACATTCTCCGCTGCTCTCATTAACTAACATACCTAACTATACAGCGGCATCTTCACATGATTATACAGCATTCTTTTTAATACATTTTACATATTTGGAATACAGAAGATAATAAAAATTTAAAATTACAAAAAGTAAAATTATAAATATATTTATGTATACGTTCACGACCTCGAATATACCGTTTTTATTATATTGTATTCTCTCTTTCCACTAAGATCAACTGATGAAGATAAATAAATTTATTGAAACCGGTTTTGAATTTTCAATAAACTTGGTGTCGTTTTAATTTTATGACCTATAATACCGGAAAAACAAACCAACTCCAGTAATAATAATATATATATATATATATATATATATTTGTATAATTGTTTTTATGTACAAATAATACTAATAATAAAAAATTAAAAAACGAAATACAGTAAATATAGGCCAAAAAAGTTGAGACAACATTTTTGACGCGGCAGTAAATGTTTTGAAATTAAAAAATAATTTTGTAAAACAATTAAATTAAATAATTTGTGATATCCCTTTATTGGATTAGTAGTGCGTTCTGTTGGAGGGAGTAAAAGTAAATAGAGATTTAGCACGTAGTGCTCAGGCAGCAAGTTTTAAAACATTTCCCACTCTGGGATTATCCTTCTCACTTACCTTCAGTGGGATTATCTGAAATATTTAGGAACAAACACAACTCAAAACTCTCGCAGCTCTTACTCCCTCAAGTCTCTTAGTTTAACGCCAATTCACCGGAAGTAAATGCTTCATTTCTACACTTCAAATGAAGATTTATTTCTGCTATTATGGAAAATTATAATTTTCTCTGTTATTAGATAAATTAGACGGTTCTATGTCTAGTTTGTAAGTCTTCATAGTAATTTACTCAGAAAAAGATAATTTATTTTAATACTAGGTTATTACCCGTCTACAATGCCGGATTTATAATATAAAAATTTCAATTGTTTGTAGGTATGTGTATTTGGTTTTATTTTTTAACGTATCTTAATTACATCGCCGGTCAGCGAATCACGGGACAGGATATCACCCGCTAGCCAACCACGGGAGAGGGTGTCCCCAGTTAGCCTAACACGAGAACCTTAGGAAAAATTGGCGTCATAATGTTACCGACACTATATACAGACACTTGCTAATTATATAGTTAGATTATTTATTCATGAACTTTTTAAGATGGGAAAACGATTCATTTTTACTCAGTACTCAGTATTACATTTATATTGTTAAAACTAAAAATAATTTGAGGCGTTAATTTATGCCTACAACACTCTAGACATTTCTATATATAATTATATCCGTAGATTCTTAGAGAATAAATCTGGAAAATATTCTTCATATCGATCATAGGATATAGGAGTGTCTAGAGTTTCTTGTTTATGCCTACGAAACCCTAGACATTTCTGTAAATAATTATATTTGTAGATTCTTAGAAAATAAATCTACAAAGTTTGTTTATATCAGTCAAAGAATGTAGGAGTGTTTTGAGTTTCTTGTTTATGCCTACGAAATCCTAGACATTTCTATACGTTATTTTATCCGCAGATTCTTAGGAAATAAATCTGCAAAATATTTTTCATATCGATCATAGGATATAGGAGTGTCTAGAATTTCTTGTTTATGTCTATGAAAACCTAGACATTTCTATACGTTTCTTTATCCGGAGATTCCTAGAAAATAAATCTGCAAAATATTGTTCATATCGGTCAAATCATATAGGAGTATCTATAGTTTCTTGTTTATGCCTACGAAATCCTACAAATTTCTATATGTAATTATATTCGTAGATTCTTAGAGAATAAATTGCAAAATACCTGTCAATCAAGAGACCTCAAGAGTCCCCAGTTAGCCAATCACGAGAACCTTAGGAAAAATGACGTCACAGTGTTACCCAAATCACAAACACACATTAGCTAATTATATATGTACGATACCTCTCTATATAATTTGTATTACTCAAATGTTAAAAAAATAACTCCTTATAATCATCAATATAATGATTTCTAAGAACATTTGCGTATTTTAGATATTATGCTTCTTTGAAGTCAAGGAATTTTACTACTAACTGTTATATTAAGGTGATCATATTTTAAAAAAGCCTAGGCGCTATTTTATTTATTGTCTCGTCTTCATAACATGAAAATATATTTTCAAACATAAATCTTTAATACAAATTTAACTCAAAAAAGAATATGTACGAGTCTATTTTCCAAAGATAATACAAATTACAAGATGAAGGAATCCAACAATAGTATTTTATTTAACAAGCATATAGTTCGGGCTTTATTTCACGAGGATGAAATTTACCACTCGAGCCTTAGGCGAGGGCGCAATAAGATTTGAATTTTTTTACACTCTTACAAATTTAAAATAATCCTGTATAAAAATTAATGGTATGAATGGAAATAGTGTATCTCATTAAAATTTTATTTTTATGTATGTGCACCCAATGTACCTTGCGACTTTGATTTGTAAACATAGTATTTCTTTGAACGACATAATGCGCAATGAAACCATCAAATGTGTAAAAAGAGCGATTTAAGATTACTCCAAATATCAATAAGTCATTAAGTATTCACTCATCAGAGATATCGGGATATAATTAGAACTGAGAGGGTAGAACAGGTCATCAAAAAGCGGATTGGCCCACTAAAATCGAGAAATATTTTAGTGGGCCAATTTAGTAGTGTTATACAAAAAAAAAAGATAAAAGTAAAAACATATTAGTACAAATATGTATATATAATAATGTTTTGGGCGATTACATCTAAATCCGATCCCTAGTACTAGACAAAACGCCAACGGAGTGACCAAGCTTATTAAATCGTGCAGTTCGGACTAGTGAAAACTTGTCTTAATTGTGAGGTTGTCGGTTCGATTCGCCGTTGATGATATTATTCGGGCGAGAATTATATGTTTACATTACTCCTATTTTCACAATCATTCACTCCTCATCCAAATTTAGGAGTTGGCACCATGGCATCGGCGGCAGAGCCTCTTTGCAGAAATAGGCCGATGTAAAATAAATAAAATAATAATAACATTAATAATACTAGACAAATAGTAAATCAATTTCGGTCTAGGCCGATTCGCTTACTTTTCAAACCGCTAGATGCCATAGACATATATGTGTCATTTCTTAAGTTACACAGAAACATCTGACATTTGTTGTGAATAATCTTTGCCTAAACATTTTACTGTTTAAAATGTCAAGACTTGAAATTGTTGCAATCTGAAAAATAAAAATATCGAGATAATAGCAGTGACGATAGTGATAATAGTGATAATGACGATAGTGATAGTGGAATACACCACAAATAATTGAACAACAAGCAAATGCTACAAAATTAAATTTATTACCTACATAATTTGTAGAATTATATGAAATAACACTATGATATATTTATAAAATGGAGATACAAGCATTTATAAATGTTCAATAACCATAAATTATGTGGCAAAGTAAATAAATATATTTCATATTTGAATAAAAATTACTGTTTGAAAACTTCGGTTGAGCTTTAGACATCAAATTCAGATGTGGACGGAAAAGGTTTACTTTTAGGCCATGGTACACAAATAACTATTATATGATGAACCTTTGAAATAATGTAACATGTTAGCACAAATGACCAACTAGCCGAAGTGCGTTATCCGTAGCTACATTATCTGATCAGATTTTAGGCTGCGTTTTATTAAAATCGGTTCATTACTTCCAAAGTAATAATGATACTTGTGCACGCGGGTAAATCAAAAACCATGTTCTGCATTAATATAAAACGCATTTTTCTGAAATTATCCGCGTCAACATAGTTTCCGTCAGTGGCAAAGCTGGTACATGATTTATACTCTAATCATAATTGAAAGAATTTTTTAAATCTATTCGGTAGTTCCAATGAAATAACCATATTTGTGCGTGTGGTTTATTCAAAATACATTTTTTCGATTTATACTTAACGCATTATTCTAGAACTGCTGATCCGATTTTCATACGATTTTTTCCTATATGTAGCTACATCAGCTGGTTAGGTTTTGAGCTATACTTAAGTAAAATTGGTTCAATAGTTATAATGAAATTTGTGCGAACGGGTAAAACGAAACCAATGCTTTTCTTTCATATTTAAAGTATTTTCTTGAAATTATAAGTGATAATATGAGATTTGTCAGATGCAAGGTTGGTACACAATTCATTCACTTCAGATTTGCAAGAGTTTTTTAAATCTGTTCAGTAGTTCTAAAAATATAATTATGTTAGTGCACTCGGGTAATACGAAATCCATCTTCAGAGTTTCTATGTATCGCATTTTCTTGAAATTATCGGTGACAACATGTGTTCGATTTGCGTATTTAAAATGTCACTACCCGTGATACTTCGCATACGCGCAGGTTTTAATATATTTCGTCAAGAAATAAAACACTTTTATTGAGACAATAATGCTGTAATTAATTAATGCAAAATTTAATAAAAATATCACAAAAAAACTTGGTTAAACTGTTTTACAAAATAATAACAACTGCTTCATTTCTTTACATAGCACACTACTTCTTGTCATCTGAAATTTGTTATCTGTCATCTGACATTACAAAATATAAACTTATTTTATATTATTGCATCCAACAAATATAATTAGTCTCCAACAACATGTATTTCTTCAGTGATAAACCTGGTACACAATTGTACACCAGCTTTTAATAAATTTTTGTATATTTATATAAAAATTCATATGCTTATAGTATTGTCTTTGTTCTGTCATCTAATTACCTACTTACAAGTAAACATGTTTAGTATGTTGTAAACTTAAAATATGTTGGTAAATAATAATGGATTGCCCCCTAGCGAAACCAAGCGGGTAAGGTAGTATTTAAATAAAATTAAGATAAAATTATACAATCATCATTAGATAATTGTGTTCAAGTTCGTAATGTGTTTAATTTATTTTATTTTTTATTTTATTTATACTTATTTGGCCACACCAACAGAACACATAGGTTCCAATAATAGGGTGGCACTATTATTACAAAAATCTTAACAATAAAACATTAAATTTAACTAACACAAGATGATATATGTACTTATAAACATGATTCGTTTATACATAGCTATAATATGCGAAACTATATAGTTATAAAGATTAGATGGATAAGAGATTAAAGACAACGGAGAACAGATTTTTTAAAAGCTGTAATATTTGTATTGAAAATATCAGGAAAATTTGAGTTAGAGTGATAAGAGTTGAATAAACTGGATAATCGTGAAACGGGTGAGTTAGTGGCATAGTTTGTATTTTGGTGAGAAACTAAAAGGAAATCATTATTTCTTATATTATATGAAGGTATTCTGAGGGAAAAGAAATCGAGCAATAAAGGACTATCAATTACGTTGTTAAATATTTTGTAAACTATTGTTAAATCATTTAAGATTCGACGGTTTTCCATTGATGGTAGATTTAAATTGAAATTGGGGAATTTGTAGTTCATGTATTTTACAAATTTTTTTTGTACTCTTTCCAATCTGTTGATATACGTAAAGTACTGCGGGGACCAGCATACACTGCCAAACTCCATTTGACTGCGCACTAGTGTTTTAAATAAAGTCAGTATGGTTAGCGGATTGTTGAAGTTGAAACTTGTGCGGATTACAAAGCCCAACATTTTTAAAGATTTTTTTACTATATTATTTATGTGGACGTCAAACAATAATTTATTATCTAGGGTTATTCCCAGATCTCTTACATGGGTAACAGTTTGTATTGTTGAATCACCGAGTTTAAAATTGTAATTTATTAAATTTCTGTTTCTAGAGAACTTTATGTGATAACATTTATTAATATTTAAAAATAATTTATTACGCGTGCAATATTCATAAAAACGATTTAAGTCTGATTGTAATAATAAACATCTATCTAAAGTAAAGGTTGGGAAAAAAATTTTTAAGTCATCAGCATAAAGCAAGAATTTAGCGGACACAAAGCACTCTGAGATATCATTAATAAAAATATTAAACAGTAAAGTTGATAGGTGTGAGCCTTGAGGTACACCGGAAGTTATTTGAACCCAGTCTGAGCAGAAACCTCCCAGAGCAATCGATTGGTACCTATCAGTCAAATATGAAATGAACCAATTAAGTAGGTTACCCCGAATTCCAAGTTTGTGGAGCTTACATATAAGTATAGAATGATCTATTTTATCAAAACATTTCGAGAAATCGGTGTAAATTGCATCGGTTTGTTCTCTACTACTCATAGTTTTTAAAATTAACTCAGTAAATGATATTAAATTTGTGTCTACCGACCTTCCTGGCACAAATCCATGCTGTTCTGAAATGATATAAGGTTTAAAAAATGAATATAGATGTTTGTATATGATTTTTTCAAATACTTTTTCAAAGATATTTAGCTTAGAGATAGGACGATAATTCACAACAATGTTCTTGTCGCCAGTTTTGAAGACAGGTACAACTAAAGCTTTTTTCCATTCAGAAGGACATTTCCCTTCAGATAAAGATTTATTAAAAATTACGGTTAACGGTGCACTTAAGGAGTCAGCACAGTTTTTTATGAATATGCTGGGTATGCTATCTGGCCCCGCCCCTTTACTTATATCTAGATTTGATATTATGTCATATACAATATGTTCATCAATCACCAAATTTGCAAAA
This sequence comes from Liopterus haemorrhoidalis, assembly GCA_963971575.1. Classification (NCBI taxonomy): domain Eukaryota; kingdom Metazoa; phylum Arthropoda; class Insecta; order Coleoptera; family Dytiscidae; genus Liopterus; species Liopterus haemorrhoidalis. The sequence continues at coordinate 59,797,931 of OZ020611.1, forward strand.
CAGCTGTTATTGTTATCCGCAGAAGCAGAGATAGCTATAAAATCATTATTAGATGTAGTAGATTTATCCGTGTAAACAGAAGTAGTTAGAGAACAGGTTGCATATATCCAGTCTGGTACTGGCTATTTCATCTTTATATTTAATAATGTTAGGAATATCTGAAGATTTTTTAGTAGAATTTACGAAAGACCAAAATTTTTTTGAATTTTTAGGAATTTCTGCTTCAATGTTTCTTAAGTAATTCTGATAACAGTGTTTAATTTGTGATTTAACTCTTTTTCTTAAAATCGAGAATTGTACATAAAACATGTTAGAATGATAGGTTTTATATTTTTTATGAACTTTGTCTTTCTCTTTTATCATTTTAATTAATTCAAGTGAATACCAATGGGGGTACTGCCTTTTTTTAATAGATTTGAATGGAACATGCTTAGAAATGATATTGTTCAAAATAATATATAACCTGTCTACAGATTTCTCAGTTGACAAATTTTTAAACTCAGTTGACCAGTCGACAAGATTTAGAATATTATTTATATTGTTATAGTCAGCTGTTTTGTAAAAATAAATAATTCGTGGTGACGCCTTCAGTAGTTTAACTACTGATAATGTAATATTAATTTCAATAGCTGGATGGTGCGAGTCTAGTTTAGTGAGGGGATTATCGCACTCACTTACTTTCACCTGTTCTAAGTTGGAAAGTACTAAATCCAATACTCTATTGTTTTTATTTTTAACAGAATTAAATTGGTGTAATGAACAATATGCGATACAGTCAACAAGATCAGTAGACCACTTATGATATATATTTCCAGGGGTTAAATAGTTAAAATTGTTATTTATTGACCAATTTAATAGGGGTAAATTAAAGTCACCACAAATTATAAATTTTTCTTTAGGTTTGCAATCAATTGCATTATGTAAACTATCAATAAAGTCTGTGGGTTTTTCATGGTTTTCAGGGGGTAAGTATACACAGCAAATATTTAAATTATAGGGCAGGCCATCACTGTGTTTTAACATCAGTGTGATCCACACACATTCGTTGGTAGTTGACCACTTGGTATTGACAATAAACGGTAGGTGTTCGCGAATGGCTATTAAGGCACCGCCACCTTCACTGTTTTTTGAATTTTTTTGAGATCGATCACATCTTACAACTGAAAAATTGTTTGGGAAAATTTCTTCATCACTGATTGAGGAGTTCAAGTTAGTTTCGGTAAAACATATGACGTCATAGTCGCAACTTAGAGAGTTTAATCTCACATTTAGAATTTTGGAGCGCAACCATCTAACATTTTGATAGTAAACTGAAATATCCATAATCAAGGGACGATAAAATTATATATTTTTATTTTTATTGCGAAGGAAATTTATAGCAATTTAGTGACATCACTTTCCGAAGATATCTTATGGATACTTGAGTTTTCATCCTTTCTGGCGAAAATGGCACAATTTCTTGTCCATATAAATTTGTAACCGCGTTCACGAAGTTCATTGCGAGCCTTATTAAAGATTAAACTATTTTTCTTTGTTAGATGGTCGTTCACATATATTTTTTCTTGAGGGCCTTCGATGTTTAGTTCAGTAGTAGATAAATTTCGAAATTTTTTAACTGATCCAATAAAGTTGTCTTTAGTAAATCTAGACACAAACCTAATAACTATGTTGCGAGGTTTCTGGCTATTCTTATTGAAATGGGGTATACGGTGAGCTGCATCAAGATCGCATTGATTAATATTAACTCCTACTACATTACCAATACGAGTCGCCACTGAAAGTATATTTTCACCGGTTTTTTCGGGTAAATTACTTATTACAACATTATTCAGTCGAGAATATTGTTGCAGATCTTCAACGGTGTTGGTTAATTCGGAAACTTGAGATTTTAACATATTGTTCTCGTTTTTTAACACTTCAACTGTTTTCATTTTTTCTCCCATGGTTGTTAGTTTTAGTTCAAAATCCGTGATTTTATTCGAGCAAAAGTTGATTGAATCCATTAAAGAGTCAAATTTAAGGTTAAATTCTTGCAAGATTTCTTTTTTAAAAGACTCCAGAAGTGTCCTACTAATATTAACTGGCGAGTTGTTAGAAGAACTATCATCTTCAGATATTATCTCGGATCGATTGGGTTTTGCAGAACGACAGCCAGTGCAGTACCACGAAATTACGTTATCTTTCAATAACAACAGCTGCCTGTCATCGATGCCGGCACAGGTAGAGTGATAACTGTGGGAACACCTACCGCAGTTGACGCCTGCGTACTTCTTGTTAATGAGCCTCTTGCAGATTTCACAGAGAGCCATTACGTCACCCAAACGACAACACTAATGATGAGGAATAAACTTGTCGATTTTAGATTTTTTAATAAAAAACTGATATTTTATACAAATATTAACGTTAAATTAACCTATAAAATTGTAAATTACCACTTGTTTTCAACAGAACACTATTATTTATTAACTTTAAATATTATAGAAGATTTTATGTAAATATAAAATAGTAAATAAATTGTTTTGCGGGCAATTTTAAGTACAAAACTAGTATATTATAATCACAAACTATACACTTGCGTTACACGTGCTAGCTAAATTAATTTGGTGAATATTTGAAGCTATTATGATTCCTGTCATCGTGTGCCGTGGCATGTGTTGGTGACCGTGTATAACATATTAGGTGATACATGAGTTTCATAGATCGAGAGTCGGCGTGACCGAGTACCGGCTTGATTACCATGTTATCGAATATGTACGATATTAGAACATTATGTCATTCCAATGGTCGTCTGTCACTATAATTACAAATCTACATATATGTATATGTGTACTAGTCAATATCTTACAATTAGACAAAAAAAGTGAGGGATTTTAAGAAAATAATAATTGTAAACAAACATTAAAAATTAAAAAAAAAAAAGAAATAGTATTTTTATTATCCTTATAAATATATTCTGATACTTTCGATTATTCAGTATTTGCTATACATCAAATATATACGAGGTGTGTTAATTAAGTAACCGGACTGATTTTTTATTTATTTATTTTATTTTTTTATTCGAATAGAATTAAAATTCAATATTGTCTCCCTCGAAATAACGTGGATGAATATATGATTATTGAAATCATGTAGGTGTGAAATTGGGTAGCGATCTGGTATGGTAATGGCATTTAGGGCGCAGTAGTCACCGCAGGGACGCCAAGATCCATCTTTCTTAGGAACGAGATACAGTGGATTAGACCAAGGTCTGTCTGAAGGTCTGCAAATACCCAAATTCATCATATGTTGAAATTCTAACTTTGCAGAAGCAAGTTTGTCGGTTGGTAGACGTCTGGCTTTGGCTGTAACAGGTGGACCTTTTGTTAAAATTTTGTGAAAAACGTTAGCAGAGTTACCTTTGAAATTTGGAGCTTCTAGAACTAAATTTGGAAATTCTTTAATGATACTTGCGTATTTGTGTTCTGGCGGAAATGTATAAATTTCTGAAATTTTGACATTTTTGACAGCTTGTCCAGGACTTGAGTTGTTCTGTCAATCAGGCATTTGTGTTTTATGTCAATTAATAAACTGAAATAATTTAGAAAATAAGCACCAATAATAGGAGTTTGTACTTCTGCTATGATAAAAGGCCAATAAAATGATCTGCGTAATTTTAGGTTAATGGACATTAATTTTTTACCAAACGATTTAATTTCTGAACCATTAGCTGCATAAAGTAGTCTTTCTGAAATATTATTTTTCTCTTTGACAGTTGGAGGAATTACTGAAATATCTGCACCAGAATCTATTAAAAATCGTAATTCAGAATATGTATCAGGGATAAATAAGCGGCATGTCCTTTGTTCCACATAACTTGCAGCGCTCAATGACGTGGTTACAGGTTTTCCGTGGATTTTTGAGACTTAAAATTGCACGGTTGGATACATTTTCTAGCGTTTTCCTTAAATTTGTAATGATACCAACATGTTGCATATTGTTTTTTACGGAAAGGAGATTTTGATTTACTTCTTGAACGATTATTTACTTTAAGTTGGTGCATTGCAGCATTTAGATCAGACAATTGCTTCTCTAAACGTGACAATCGATTGACATGTGGTTCCAATTGATCTTGAGTATTAGTAGCGCATAAAAATTGATTACCAGGTTGATTCATCTCGATAATTTTATCTGCCATATTGGCAATTGTATCCCAATCATCACGGCTGGTAGCTAAAATTGATCTGGCGTGGGAAGGTAAACATTGTACGAACATTGTTCTTAAAAAATCGTCGGTTACCCTGTTTGCTGCGAGTGAACGTATTTGGCGAAGTACTGTTGATGGTTTTTTGTCACCAAGCTCTACTTCGGTTAGTAGTTTTTTAGCGGTGCGTACCTCTGATTCCTCGAATTCGTAGATTAATCCTTTTTTAAAGTCGGTGTATGGAGTTTGGGATAATGGTTTTGAAATGAAATCTGATACCATTTCGGCAATTTCGCTGTCAAGTGATCCCAGTATATAATGGTATCTAGTAGTCTCTCATATCTTAACATTTTTTCTCCAAAATTTCGGTATCTTGACTGAAATTCTGGCGATTTCTCCAGAAGTGGCAGTTAATTCTGGTTCAATCATTGTAAAACCGTACCAATAGCTAAAATAATAATTAAATTAGTCTTCTTTTTGTGTCTTCTTCAGACTTCAAGCGTTGGTGGTCACCAGTGTGGATGAATGTATGATTATTGAATAACATAAATACCAATTTTAATATATATATATTAAAAATACTAAATTAATACAATTATATTTTAAATTTTTGTTTAGCTATTGACAAATCAACTTTTATTTTTTTATATATTTTATTAGAACAACCATGTTTCCGTGGAAACGGGTACCAGTGGCGTAGAGGTCAGCCACATTACCATCATTGGTAGGACAATTCGAAGCCTCCATAGGCAGGTTTGTATTAAAAAACCAGGTAATTCATTACATGCAATATTGTGAGGCATAACAGAGTAAATTTTATTTCAACATTTTATAAATTTTATTATAAAAAATTGTCATTTTTTATATCAGATGTCAACCCCTCTCTAGAGGCATTCGCAGAGCAAGATTAGACTGGTGTCACAATTTTCAATATTGGTGTGATAATGATTGGGCTACAGTTTTGTTTACCAATAAGTCCAGATTTGGAAATTTGGAACGTTTGAGGCATATCCAGGAAGTTCACAGTTACAGAGGTGGTATGGCATGTGGTAGGATAATCATTGGGGATAGAACTGATCCCGTTTTTCCCAATGGATTTTTAACAGAACAACAATATTTAGATAATATTCTTCAACCTATTGTGCGTCCATTTCGTGGTGCTCTTGGTGATCAGTTCCATCTTGCCCAGGATAATGCTTGGCCACATGTTGCGCGAATTGTAACTAACTGGCTGGATAACGAAGGTATTGATGCGATACCATGGCCAGCACAATCACTGATTGATTATTTTATACCTCCATATTGATTATTTTTATAAATAACATTTTGCTCATTTTGTTGTAAACTATTCTTTATTGAGTATTTTAATTGATAGAATACAATAAACGTACAAAAGAAACCATACGCTATTTTTTTATATCCCTAGACTTTTCCGATGTGTGTATATTAATATTTCTAGAACACGTTGTATATTCAGTACAGGGAATACATAGCATACGTTGCTATACCTACATCTCGAAGGTATTAGAACATCATCTGTCATTTGCTTTGATCAACCATGAATCTGTTTCATGAAGGAATAAAAGAGTTTTCGTACGATTTTTCTTTGTATTACAATAATACCTCTGTCGTATCAGATTCCGTTTAATTTGTAACCATCCACGTGACAATATTGTAATCTGTTAAATCTCGAAATACTATTGAAAATTTTCTCTTTGTGGATTAGAGAAATAAATAAAAGTTTGAAAACTAGTGATATATTAAAGAAATATACTGAAAAAAATACAAACATATATTTTTAGTGACATATTCAATAATCTTTTTATATGAAATATAAAATATATTTTTCAAACCCAACCGCAAAAAGATAAAGGTAGGAGAAAAAAAAGTTATTTTACATATTTTTATGAAATTTTATTTGGATCACATGAAAACGAAAAGTATTCTGTTATAAAGAAACGATTTTGTTGAACATCTGTGTCGAGTAATCTTGAGTTCTTGCTACTCTAGATAAGATTCCCACCGATTTGAAATCTATATGTCTCCATCAGAATGGTTTTTTAGATACAAAATAAGATTTTCTTTTCCAATCTGAAATATTCATTGTTTCAGAACACGATTGTCGGATCTCACACATGAAATTAAATACCTATATTTTATCTCGAATTTAACATTTTTTACAGTTGATATTTTTGTAATACCTTAATTACAAGAGATTTCTGAATACAACCCCCTTACTCCTCACTAAAATTCTGTTACCGGGGTTACCAAATGAAGGTAACAGTAGTAAATTTATTTACTACATTAATATTAGGTATAAAAATCAATTTGATGACTTAAATCTTACAGTTATTTACAATACAACAAAATACAATTTAAATAGTCGAAATATTCTCCAATATTTTCGATGACTGGTTTGGCAGTTAAGCAAATAACGATTCTCCTCTCGAAATAAAATAGCATCTTTGGGTCGATAAAGTTGTCAATATTATTTCGGACATCTTCCACTGAAATATTCATTGTTTCAGAACACGATTGTCGGATCTCACACATGAAATGAAATACCTATATTTTATCTCAAATTTAACATTTTTTACAGTTGATATTTTTGTAATACCTTAATTACAAGAGATTGCTGAATACAACCCCCTTACTCCGCACTAAAATTCTGTTACCGGGGTTACCAAATGAAGGTAACAGTAGTAAATTTATTTACTACATTAATATTAGGTATAAAAATCAATGTGATGACTTAAATCTTACAGTTATTTACAATACAACAAAATACAATTTAAATAGTCGAAATATTCTCCAATATTTTTGATGACTGGTTTGGCAGCTAAGCAAATAACGATTCTCCTCTCGAAATAAAATAGCATCTTTGGGTCGATAAAGTTGTCAATATTATTTCGGACATCTTCCACTGTTTTAATGTACATATTATTCAGGTGATGTTCGAGCGACTGAAATAGGTGCTATTACGCTGAAACTGAGTCCGGTAAATTAAAATTAAAATCGCGGTTGGCTGATTATTTTAAATATATATATAGTAGTAGTAAAGATTTATTTTCACCTTGCGGTGTTAAAATTTTCATACATTTACATTTTCTAGTAGCAAACAGTGTTCAATTATTATATGTACAGTACATTTTTTTTAAATTTTGTCGTTTATAGTCTTTTATTTAATATGTTCTTCATCCAGGTTTCATCCGGGTTTTCGTCATTGAGTATTTGTATGGCTGATTTCTGGTTTCTCACTTCTTCCTTGCAGTCACGTGTTAGAAGTTCTATTGTCTCTTCATTCCTCTCACATATTCTGCACATCTTTTCTTCTTTTTCTCTCCAATATTCGTTCCTTCTTTCTTCGTTTCCTACTCTGAATCTGGCTATTATTTTTTGGTTTTTTGATTTTATATATATATATATATATATATATATATATATATATATATATATATATATATATATATATATATATATATATATATATATATATATTAATATATAAATATATTTCAATTTTATTTCATGGTACTTTTTTTGCAGATACCTACAAGTCGAGGATCTCCGGCTATGAGTTCTTAATCCGCGATCAGTTTCGCACATGAACTTCCTGGTTCGCAAGTTGTTTCAATTATAGTTACCATTTTAGCCAATGTATTTACGATTACTTTAATTGCAATTATGATGACAATTATAAGGATGAATAATCCAAAAGAGACGCATGTTTACAAACGCTTAACACATGAGAGGCCTTGTAATATCAAACACTAATTTGTCTACTGGACATCAAATCTTTCATTAGCAACTCCGGAGGCCATTTGTCTGTCACAAGTCTATGAATATTGTCTCTACATTTCTGTAGCTGGCCACTACACTATACCTTATATGTGAATTACATATTTACTTTTAACTTTGTTCGTCCGAACATTATAAATATTTATTTAATGTAAAACGATCTAATTTAAACTGCCCGTTTCAAGAATAATATAAAAACTTTAAGTCTTTAACCAATGATTGTCTAATTGATAGAAAGTCATTTTACATCCTTGGCCATGTTTTTTTCACATTTCCACATTTAAACAACGACATTTTGTGCCCTATAAATTATATTGTATTAACAATAAAATAAATCTAATCAAAACCCTCACTTTATATTTCAAGACAGAGAATAATTCTAATTTACGTACGGTTCAAAGACGTCTAACACTTATTTAGCTCGTTTTTAAATACTTTACGTAAAAGGTAACTAAAGGTAAATAAAATTAGTAACAATCTATACATCAAAATTTTTATCTATCTAATAGGATCTTTTTAATTGTAAAAAGAACTGTCATGTAATTGTAAATAAACAAATTGCATTATAGACACCATCTTGTAAACCATTCGAGGCATATTTGTGTACCATTCGGTACACAAATACAATTGTAGCTAAAGCTTTATTTTACAAATATATTTTATGATATTTTGTTCTATTGTGAAAACAAATTATAGTTATTGTACTTGGTAATCTACTTATGCCGTCACCTCGAATCTGTCGTGGTTCCCAATAAAGGTGCTGGGAATCAAGTATAATATTTTTCGACGAAGGTTATAAACTATAAAAAATCATGTCGAAAAAAATGTTGAAGTATTATTTGATCATTTCGACACAAAACTATATAAATATAAAATTTATTTGAAACCCACAAATATATTTAAAAAATTACAGAGAATTGTTTGTGATATCTATTATTAAATTTTACAATAATTTATTCTACAATCAAAAATATCTTATTAGATAGATACAAATTTTGTAAAAAAATTGATTTCTAGATAGTTACTAATTTTATTTCAGACTGTTAATTTTGTATAAGAAACTGATAATCTCTGGAAGCTTTAAAAACTATTTTAAAAACTACAAGAAAAAGCTATTCATATATTAACAATGAAGTGGTGGATGTAACAGATAAAAAAATAAAAAATACAAAAATGATATAATGAAAGTCAACTTGAAGAATAAATATTTTTATGAAACTTTACCAAGCGCTTCATTTAAGGGCATTTTACCTATATTTGAGTTTTACCAAATAAAACTATTAAATATTCAATATGACACTCATGGTGAATTATTTCATCCATAATCTTGCAAAGCTCTTCGTTCGATGAGTGTTAACCATTTCATTTTCTCAACAGCATTTTTTTCTATTGTAATTATTAATTTCAAATATTGAAATTAAATCTAAAATTGAATCCTTTTGTTATGCATTCTGCGATAATTAACTGCCTGTCAACATCATATAAATAGATCAAAAAGTATAAAGGTTAGCTTTGTGTTTAATAAATATTGCATCATAATGAAGTAGATTTTAGAGAAGTTTGAGAAATTGGTGTCATTTTCTTGCGGCGATTACGGCGACAAACGAAATCATCAATCATATCTAATACCAAGGGACGAAAATAATAAAACAACTCATTCAGCCCGGTTATGTTCTAAGGAAAATGAAATGAACTCATTCAGTTGAAATGAAAGCAAGTCTTTATCTTAATGCTCTGCACTCTGCTATCTTGCACCATTGTACAAATTCATGTAATTTTCAAAATTATAAGCAACAACGTTCATCAGAACGAATGATTCTTTTTTACATTAGGAAATGAATAACGATTCATTTTTAAGGATAATGTATTATAAGAAAAAAATTGACTAATGCCACATAGTAATGCCACAGGATTATATTAAGACCACAAATTTGGCGCACTAAATATTAAGCTGAGATTTATTACAACTAATACGGAGTACGTGCTTTAAATATATGAAAAGACTGACCAGTCACTAATAGAAACTAGGGGATGCTAATAAAATCATTCGTTTTTTCAATCATACTATATGCATCTGAATCATGAGAAAGATATATATGAACTACATGATTTCGTTCCATTTCCTCAAACTGGTCAGTACTGAGAATTATATTTTTATCTGAGAAATATACAAGGTGTGTTAATTAAGTAACCGGACTGGCGACATAGCGTTTGATCTGGCAACATTTGGGACGCGGGACTTGGAGGGATGGCAGGTGAACATGTGATACTAATTTAGTACGAGTTTGAACTTGTTAGAGTAATTTTGTTGTCCGTAGCGATTTATTTCGTGAAACAGTTTTTTTTTAGCGCGTTCTAAAAATGAGTGACATTCATTTCGAGCAACGGTGTGCTATCAAGTTTTGCTTCAGACTTGGGCACAGTGCAAAACTTCAGTCAGCAGGCCTACGGAGACAGTGTTTTGTCAAGGACCCAGATTTATTGGTGGTTTAAAGCATTTTCAGAAGGAAGAGAGTTGATTGAAGATGATTCACACAGCACAAGGCCTTCATCTTCAAGAACCGATGAAAATGTCGAAAGATTTTTCACAGGATCAAAAGGACATCAAGAGGCAAAGATGCCTTGACTTTTTGGAATCGATTGAAAATGATACCCATTTTCTGGAACGTGTCCTTACTAGTGACGAGACTTGAGTGTTTGAGTACGACCCGGAAACCAAGCGCCAGAGCATTCCAATAAACGAGTTTTTGCCCAGTTAAAACATTCCTGTGACTCCTCAGCCTCGTTATTCCCCTGACTTGAGTCCTCGTGATTTTTCCTCTTCCCAAGATTGAAAAATAATGTCAAGGAACGTCATTTTGGGACACTCGAAAATATTCGAGAAAACCACATTAATCGGATTGTGTCATCTACAGTGTCCTTATTTCTTACATCACCACTTTCACCGGTTCTCCTATAGTTGTGGTATATTTGCTATTTTTACGGAATTATCATTCCAGATTGGGGATCTGGTTTTAAATTAAACATGGAGTAGCTTGTTCAACGCTTCTCCAATAGGTAGATCCTATGTAAACGGTGAGTTGGCTCTGTCCCATTCCTGTCTTGCTGTATCCAATATACTAATATCCGAAAGAGGGATGTCAGAAAGGACCGAAAGCCAAATGAATGGAGTTGATTTTACAGTTCCGTTGACGATTCAAGGTTTTGTTTAACTGAGTGTCTACCTTGTCTGTATAAGCACTATTGTACCATACCGGAGCGCAGTAATCAGCCGAAGAATACGCTAGTGCAATTGCCGCCAATTACTGAGAACTAATGTCTCAATTATAGAAAAAATTAAATAACCCGCAAGGCGGCCTTGTTGGCCTTAGTAGCGCAGAGGTTGTGCTCCTTCTTCAAGAGCCAAAAGCTTCACGAGGCTGATGTAGCTGTAAAATCTGCGGCCCACAGACCTATGATTGATGCGAGTTTCATATTTGCAAATGATGCAAACAGCCATCTGAAACAACTGGTTTTAGTTATGTGGCAGCATGAGTGGAGCAGCATACAGGACGTTAGGTTGAAATAGATCAAAATAGACGTTAAACCATGGGGTTCTTCCTGCAGTTGGGGGCAGGAAGGAAACCGCCATCACACGCTTCTGTATAGACCACTGTTGGTGGACCCATGGACACCCCCTTCGAAGTGAAGAGTCTCCTATATGTGAGACATGTAACACAGATTTGTCTATGTTACACATTTTAACGCAGTGTGTAAAGTTCGAGGATGTCACGGAGAGGTTAGGCATGTGCTATGACGTGTCAGTTGCTCTAGGTAACGACAGAGTACCTACTCATGGACATGCTGATACTCTTCCTCGAACTTGCTGTTTTATTTGTGAAGTCTTGCACCTTATTTTAATGTGTTCTATACCAAGACTGTGATATTCGATGGTAATTGGCCCCTTTACAACCTCTTACCATCACCCTGCGTCTGTTCAGTTTTTCGAACAGACCTTTTAGTGACTAGATGTTATTTATTTATTGTTTAATTTATTATTTTTAATATGTAATGTGGTCATTTAGATGGACTGCGTTAGGCGCAAATAGCCATTGTTGCTGTGCGCCAAAAAATTTAACTAATGAGAACGGTCATCGCTTAGTTAGTCATTTCATTCCCCGGTACCAGAAAAATACCTTATATTTTTTCGACCGTTTCTCCCTCGGAGTGGCAAGGCCAACGGAGTGGCCGAGCGCATTAAGTTGTGCAGTTTCGCTGGTGGAAATAGTCTGGACTGTGCGGTCGGTGGTTCGATTCTCCTCCGTTGGTGATATTATTCGGGCGAGAAAAATATGTTTACATTACTCCCATTTCACAATCATTCACCCCTCATCCAGGTGTAGGAGCTCGCCCCCTAGCATCGGTGATTAGCCTCGTAGCAGAAATAGGCCGATGTAAAATAAATAAAAAAATAAATAAATAAAAATAAATAAATCTCCCTCGGAAGGCATCGGGCAACCACCGAGGTAAAAGCCCTAGTAAAATTTCCCCAAAATAATAGTGGCTCGGATTCCACGATAATAAATTGTAGATCTCACACGATTGTGTTATATGCCGGCAACACACACAACACAACTGTATGCGGAGAAATAGCCTACGCTCGTAGTATGTTCAGTACGAACTTGTCCGTTCAGTGCATCGAATATGGCACTTTAAGAAGATGAAGTTTATGTATAACGACGAAACAGCGATAACCTAGGTAATTCCTATAACGGTGATTCGATGGAAGAAGGTCTCATCGGAGTTCCTCAGGTTGCTCTATTATAGAAGCAAGAAGACAGGTCAAACATCCAATTTAGTGGAAAAGATAAAATTAAGAAAATAAAAGCACTGTAGAAGCTGATAAAAAAAAAAAAAAACACGAAAGCTAAATTAATTTAAGCGTTTCAATAAAGCAATGAGCCGACCACCAAGCTAGACTTAAGAATAAGACGACTAAGAAATACCTGAAAAACTGGATACAGTTGGCTCAGGATAGAGGAAATGTTAAACCAAAATGAAGTGCTTTCTTCCAGCAGTTTATATCCGTCATCATAATAGGAAGTTAGTATTATAATGGGTCAAGAGGAAAAAAGATAAAAAACGAATTTTATAGATTTGAATAATATCTAGTGACAAAAAGTTCAAACACCCATTACTTTTCATTGAGGTGCACGTGCTTTTCTGGTCTATGGGAATGTATTTTCTTGATAATAAATGATGATTGGCAGACAGATGTGGCACCAGTTCAAACCAATTCACAAAAATACGTCGAAAATGCTTGTAATGATTTGATCACGTCAAACAAACAGCAGCTGGACCCGTGCCTAACATTGATCACCATCATGAAATTCATGGAATACGCCCAAGAGGTAAACCGAAGCAGCGATGACAGGATACATTCAACGATGACATTAAGGTTGCCCAACAAGAACCGAATGAGGCTTCTGATCGACTAAACAGCAATCTACAGCGACACTACAACAAGTAGATCCAGCACTAAAACATTAACAAACTATTAAAAATGAGACGATAATGATTACTTAGCAAATACCCACAATTCGATACTGCTAATTTTATTTTGCCAATAAATTCAACCGACACCTCGTAGGAGCACTAAAGCAGAACTGACTGGACGTTACTGTTAAAAAGTCGTCGCTTAACGCTTCTATTTAGTTGTGTGAATGAATATTTTGTTAAACTGTAAGCTAAAACTTCATTTTAAAATAAATCTTATGAAAAGAAGAGTTATTTAAGGTCCATTTTACCGCAAATTAACTGAGATACCCTTTCTAAATCATCTACTTTTTCATATTTCGTTGAAGCACAAAAAGCCCACTAATTTATGAACCAAAAAAAGTCAAATATGTTTTAGGAGAGAGAAAATATGTTTTTTGATCCCGAGAATATGTGAGGAATTATTTTTATGTGTAACCCTTACATATAAGTTTTAAAAAGCTGGGCGTATTATTTGATATCATATTTCAACGTGAAAATATTCCGATCAATAAGTAAAAAAAAACTACGAAAGAACTTCCTTAGAAGACAAACTATATAACTTTTAAGTTATTAATCTACTTTATAGAAAATGAAATTATGATATGAGGCGTTAACTCTAATTTATGGGCAAAAAAAAGGTTAGTGAAGAAATTTACCATCATTTTCTTATAAACAAAACCGAATAGTTTTATAAAGTTTTGAGAAAATAATGCTCAATTTCTGTAATGTTATATTAAATAAATAACTGAATTGACAATATAGTGGGCAGATCACAAAAATGGTCGACGGATGACGTACAATGACTTTGTGGTTATCGCCGGATGACCAGCAGGGCCGCCGCAAGAATTTATAAGACCGCCTTCTATTAGAATCAAATCCAAATGCCGTCCGTCAAACTTTCGTAAGATCGCGCTCTGCTAGTAGGATTATACTCGAATCGATCTAAATTACAGCCCATGTGCGGTGCACAATCTGAACACCCACATATGGAGGCCCTAATGAATAGACTGGCATATCAATAGGAATAGAAAGAACTAGGCAAGATTTATATCTGATAAGGTATAAAATAGCTGTACATTATAATGATTAATAGTTAATAGTTTATATAATACTATTTGAATCATGCTTATGCAATTTAATAACTACCTTGGTATCGGATTTGTCAACTGTAAAAGCAACTACGTATAATCAGGTAAATTGGGTTCGTCAACGCATTCACAGGGTACATTTTCTATTCACAGTTCTCTTGACTAGCCATGGCGTCAGCAGATGAAGCTTTGGCGAAAGTTGACTTTCGTAAATAATAATAAAAAAAAAGCACCTTAAATGTAGAATATTAGGTGTACACTTTATTTCAGAGATTGTAAATTGTTTCAGTTATAACGGTTTTAAACTTAGATATTTTCCCGCAATTTTGGCATTTCGAAGATCCTACCTTACTATTTAATAAACATTAAATATCTTACCAAAGCAGGTGAAGTAACCCCACAAAACAGTAGTGAACAAAATAGCGTCTGAATAGTAACAACATATTAGACATTGTATTCTTTTCGTGTTTCAATTGAAGAAAATGTGATTTGTTTAGTTGTCGGGAACGTCCAGTGACTCATAAAACCTGTAAAAAGTGACTTCAGCGGTTTCGGCGTAATGCCTTAGATCTTGCACTTGAGAACGTCCTGTCCAACAGAAAAAATTTGAAGACTTGAGCAAATGTTAAAACTGCACTCAGATTAAACCGCTATGCAATTTTTTTCGGTCACATTAACTGGGAAAGATCCAGAATCTAGGCCGATAGATTCCATCTAGAGACTAGTTTATTCTCGTGTTTGCGTATTTCATTTCTTGGATTCAGATAAGCCAACTCGCAAAATGGTAAGCAGAATGGTAGTTAGACTAACTAAATCAAAAACAGTCTGACATAAAATTTAGTAGACAAACTGATAAAGGTGCTAACTGCCAGGAAAATTGAAATTGACGTGAAGAAGAACTGACAAAAAGACAAACAAATAAATAGGCATATACAACGACATACATACGGACTGACATACAGACGAAATAATAAAGACATTTAAAATAGTTAAACGGGTTGTTAGGTCTGATAATCCGATTCATACATAATTTGACAGATTAATAATTTGATAGACTAACAGGCAGAATGGTAGACAGACTGATAGATTTAATACATGACAGACATGTAATTAGTTAGGCGAACTGACAGAAAAACCGGTAGGTAGAATACAAAACTTATAGGCAGAAAGATAGATCAACTGACAATAAATAAACAGATATATTATCAAACGGAGCTCCAATATATTGAATCTTCAGTGTACAGATCATATTGATCTAATGACATTATCCTACAGAACAATCCCTCTAATAAATCTACGGATTAGATATGGTCGTTTGTATATTTCTAATTCTCTTATTTCTTTGCTATTATCCAGGAATTAAATGACATGTAAATTGGGGTGTTGATCTTTCGGTTTACGCATTTTACACTCGTTATAGAGATTTTTTCTCTTACTATCCACATTAATAGTCTTTAGGTAAGAATGTAGTCTTAGAGGTAATGCCAACATCTGGATCAAAATGTATTAAATCAGCAGATCGCAAAGAGTTTTAATATATATACTGATAACAAAAAATAAAAATATTCAGTCTCTCAGGAAAGCTTGCTTAGACCCTTACTATATATTATATAGGTTAATGAAGTTGGCATCATCAAAAAATGGCATTGCCTCATGTTTTAAACAAAACAACATAGTTGACGATGTCATAAAAAAAAAAAAAAAATTTGAACCCAATAGTTAATTGATTTTCAAACAATAAATTCATTTTTAACTTAAATAAAACTGATTTGATCCATTTCAAATTTTATAATGACATATTCAAAATTCAAAATTATAAATAAAATTAATACAGTAGAGCATACATTTTATTTAATACTAGATTTTTGGACTTTTGAGGAAATTAAATTGAAAAAATATTAATTGTATCCGTTGTAGGCACTTGTTGAAACATGGTGAATAGGAAATAATAAAAACACTCGGTTATGGTTACGGTTTACCCTTATACTAATTGTTATACATACACTACCTGGTTACTAAATATTTTAGTAGGCCAAAATACGTATACATTTTACTAAAAAAAAATTTGAAACAATAACCGAGTGTTCTTATTATTTCCTAAATTGGAAAACCGTATTTATGAATGAAATTTCTTAAAAAATAGTTAAATCCTGTTATTACCTAGTAAAATTAAAAAACCTGACCAACAATAATGCAATAAGAATTTTTTATTTCGCTACCTTTCAATTTATTATGTCTTATGGTATAATCTGCTGGGAAATATCAACGGAGGTCGTTTCCATTTTTGAACTACAGAAGGCCGAATCACGAACTTAACAGGTAAACCCTTTAGAACTTTTTGTAGAGTTGTTCAGTACCTTCTTTGTATATATTAGAAAATGTATCATAGGCATATAAAATAAAAAACACTTACAACTCTTAGGGGAATTTCACGCACACAACAAGCGGTATGGTCATAAAAAGTTGATGATTCCTAATAACCTTTTCACACTAGTACTTTAAGACGAGTGAACTTAAAGTTCACCGATGTTTAACATCGGTGTGCCATCTGCTACAGTAATTTTGTTCTTAAAATATTGTCAGAAAATTACTAGTTTTGAACTGTCTGCGCAGACGCACATTTTGAATTATTATAAACAAATATGGATATTTCATAAAGACATTACAATAAAGAATATATCACACCTGTTTTAACATACAAGTCGATACATTTTATTTTAATTATTGTAACTCTGTATTGTATTAAATACATTATTAAAATATATAATTTTATTATACCAATATGTATAAACTTCTTATAACTTTGATATAATACAGTATTCTTGTTTATGATAATATAAAATATTTTTTTTTTTAATTGGTTTTATTTGACCTTGGAAATTACCCCCATAATCACTTATATAAATCGATACATCTTGATACAATAGTGTAAATATAAACTTATTACAATCCTTCATTGTTGAAACTAAATTTTAAATAAAATACAAAAGCATTTGTAATCATTAAACAAATTTAACATAATAAATACTTATATATTACAATGTCCAAAAAAAAAAAAAAAACGCAAATAACTGTTTTCGGTTTTTGTTTTTCCTTTCTTTTTTTTAAATAAAGTTAATTTTTATACATAAAGTCTTATTATGATATTTATGGAGTTTTGTGGTAGATAAGATATTCTGAAATAGCTGGTTGATATTTCTTTTGTGGAGGATGCACTGTAGCACTATGTGTTCAGCAGTGGCTTCTTCCCCACAATCACATTTATTGTTTATCACTACACCAATTCTATTAAGATGGGCCGCGCACTTATTATGTCCAGATTTTAATCTTATTATAGTACTAATGAAGTCTCTATTTTGCGAGTACGTAAACCATGGATTGTCTTTTAGTTCACTGTTAAATTTATAGTAATTTACTCCAGTATTTCTACATAGCTTGCTGTACCACTTTTTAAAATTTTCCCGCAGTTCTCCTTTTTTCTCATTTATTATGGTGCTGTACGGTGTCAATATAAAATATTGACAGCACAAATTCAAACAGTATTTTTTTATAATAGAAATTATGTTGGCAATACGTACTATGTTTACCACGCAGATTTGCGTACTAAAGCTTGCTTGATTTAAACCGAGGCCATACGCTTTCACACCAACACTTAAACTCTCCTTCACTTTAACCTCCAAACTTAAACATCTGGTGTGAAAAGGGTATAATCACAGAACCACTACTTACGAACGTAGTCCAACATATATGGCTATTATTTAATAAGCTACCGTCCGAAATTCAACAATTAAGTAACTTACTTTAAAGAGATATTTTATTGGAAGATCATTCTATTATGTTTCTGAATTTTTGACACACATCTAAATTAATATCTACTATGTGTTATGTATTATTTAGACAATTGGACGATCTACTGGACAATAAAGATTATTATTGTTGTTGTATACTGTTGTTTGACTCATACCAAGGAGCATAATATGTTATAGCACGTAGAGATTTAGATTGAAATCTTTGGTTTATATCAATATGTGTCATATGTGTAATCATATGAATTTCAGGATGACCAGTAATTTGTTGGCTAGTGTCGTATTAATTTTTTTTGTCGTAATGGTCAATATAAATGTCTTAATTTTATGGCTACTTGCTTATTTTTTGCTAATATAAACTCTTTGTAATCATATTGAAATTTTGTCGTCTTGCTATTGATCTTGTCCGATCCATTGTGTCTGATCAGACAAACAGTGTTTATGAACCAACATTAATGTTAGCCATTGTTTGAAATTACATGTGCCTCAGTGTCACCATTTCTTAATGTTCTGGGAAAAGAAAATTCTATTGAAATTAATTAATCGTTCTGAAAATGAATAGTGTTTACCACCGTGAACGGAAATCCACAGTGGCATTATTAGAATCTTTAAGTGTTTATTGATGTGAGAAAGCTACAATTTCGTAAACTGGATATAGCGTTAAAATTAATATCAATTAGCTTTCTAGATGAGAATTGTTTGGAACTTCAATTAAGCCCTATAACATAGGCAGATTCAAAGTAACGTGTTTAACAATTTAACCGCTAATTAATAATGCACCGATAAGACATCATAACGACCCGACAATCGTTAACAAATACAATTGCCAGGTTAAATATCTTGTTCTCAAAGTATATATTGACTATAATACAGGCAACTCTCGGCATACAATGGGGTTACGTTTCGAAATCTCTATCGTAAGTCGAATGTCGCAGTGCTTTGGCTGTTTCTAGTTTGTGGTAATTTTTACCTTAGGGAAATCGCAGGCGAGGAAGAAATCTGGTGAATATGGTGGATAGGGACAAATTTTGGTCATTTATTTTATAACCATCAAAATAGAGAGATATGGTACAACATGGTTGAAGAATGAAACCGTTCAACCAGTATTTCCATCTTTTTCTGCGCACAACTGTCCGTAATGATACAAATACCTATCGTTACCATAAATACTATCGCAAAGTTTTGAATGAAATTCCACAAGATGCTTCAAGATACCGGGACAAATGACAGTACTACTAAGCTTCATTTTTATGAGAAAATGGTAAGAACTTTGGTCAGAATCTACTAGAAAATCGTGTTGAAGTCAAAAGTTAAAGAACTGAACAACTCCCTTTTCGCTAGCAACCACTGGAACTTATAGATTATATAACTTATGCTATGGAACTTATATTTTCGCTAGAACCATGTAGTGAAGACAATACTGCATTGGCTCGAAAGCAACGCACCGGCTTTCATTTCCCCAGATAATTGGCCGTCCAACAGCTCTAAGCTCAACCCCCCGGACTACAAATTGTGGCCCGTACTTCAAGAAATAGATTGCAAGATGAGACACCCTAATTTTGCTAGACTGAAGTGATCTTTAATGAAAATATCAGAGGATTTTCCTGTAGAAATCCTTCGTAATTCTATCGAGGAGTAGCCGCAAAAACTTAAGAACTATGTAACGGCCAGAGGTGGTAATTTTGAAAATTGATTGGCGTTTCTTGTTTAAGACCCATCTATGATTTACGTAGTAAACGAAAATTAAGATGTCTTTAAGTATCTTCTGATATAATAATAATAATAATATAATATAACAATAATAGATAACGACATATGCGAAACATGTAATAAACGGTCTGACCCAGATCACCTAATATTTTCATGCGAAAAATACAAAAATGAACAAAACAACTTGATAAATAATCTAGTATCACAGGACATACCACTCCCTACCAATACTCGTACCATACTATGCACTAATAAAACAGAGATCTATGAAATCATATCGTCATACTTAATATCCACCAATATAAAATTTTAATAGATACAAACAAAACTTGAATAAAATAAAACTAATAATAATAGCAAATACTAATTTCAAACACTGCAGATATTACAAAATTCATTGCTATAAAATAACAACCAGTCTCTTTTGTGAACCTGCCCAAGGCTTACTCTGAACCTTAGTCCTGCCGTGACGGCCTCTCGGCAAAACGCCAATCCTAAATAATTCCTAAACCATCCATTCATATTCATTAAGTAACAATAAACAAATAATTTAATACATAGAAGCATAATGGCGCAAACCGGAAGCCAATAAAATCATATTTAAAAAAAAGTATCCTTTATAGTACTCAGAATCTATATGATCGAATAATTTCGAATATTTGATTCATTTTGAACATTATCAGTGAAATTATTATTTATTAATTTGGTTATCATCAATTATTCTCTCTATTTGTACTCTGTTAGTTTGAGTTAACCACTTTTTAATTTTATATTTATAATTTTTATAATTTTTTATTTGTTTATTATCAAGAGGTAATTCATTATATTGTTCCGGTCCGAAATATGCGATATTTTGCTTTAATATATATTTTTGACTAGGTATTATTATTTTCATGTTATTGGCGTATCTAGTATTTGATTTATGTGTTATTAATTCTTTTTTGTTATTTTTATGTACGTAAAATAAAGCAGTTTTAGCATTGAGTTGTTTTAAGTCAAAGATTTTAGTTTCTGCATATAATTTTTCAGTTGGATATGTTTTTGATTTTTTAAATACAATTTTTAATATGGTTTTTTGAGCAAAGGTTAGTTGTTTTATTATTGTTTTCAGGGTGCCTCCCCAACCAATAATACCGTATTGGATTATGGATTGGATGAGTCCAAAATATACTTTTCTCACTGTCTGTGTTGGAAGAGTATTAGTTAATTTTATGAAGGCATAAAACATTTTTCTTATTTTCTTATTGGTGTTTCCTATATGTTCTTTCCAATTTAGATATTTATCAGTTAGAATATTTAAGTATTTAACTGAGTCGCTGTTTCCTATTTTTTGCCAGTTGTCTTCTGTGGTATCGTCCGGTATAAGTATATTTTCGATTATATTGATGCGCTGTTTTAAATTTAGGACTTAATGTGTACTACTTGGGACTGTTGGGAAACATGCCAAGACAAATAGTTTGGCATATGTTGGAGCTAACATAGAATCCAAAGGCGACGTGCCTATTGGATACATTGTAGCGAGTTAACTTAAGCCACGTAGTAGACTAAGAGGGACTAGTGCTAATATACAAAAACAGCAAGAAACACTTTAGATATTTTGGGGCCTCAGTGTTATGTTATCATCTATGGAACACTACCGTTGGAATAAATTTCACCCTTGCATATTTCCGTAGTTATCAAAT
Source organism: Liopterus haemorrhoidalis (assembly GCA_963971575.1). Lineage (NCBI taxonomy): Eukaryota > Metazoa > Arthropoda > Insecta > Coleoptera > Dytiscidae > Liopterus > Liopterus haemorrhoidalis. The sequence goes on from OZ020611.1 coordinate 59,819,712, forward strand.
AACTTTGAGATTTTAATATGATCAAAAATTTCAAAGTTGCAGTTATTGGTTCTGGAGTTTTGAGTTTAATAACCTCTGGTTTTTCTTTAACTTTATAGCATCTCGGTGCACTAGTTGAAAACTGCTGTAGTAAAACACTGAACCCGTTCACTGTGACATTTTCACGTAATTGATTACCGTCTCTTCGTACAATCTGCCATAAACAATACGACATAAAATTGCCATATTCATTTAAGTGTACGACCAACTCTCATATCATTTATTTAAAAAATACGCCATATTCGACAAAGTACGCTTCATAATGCAGATTCAGGTCAATATGAGCAAGATAAAACTGCATATCAACTAGAAATGTTCTCTTAAAACTTTCGCGGAGAATAGGTTTCAAACAATTTACTTTTAAAATATGCGCAATAGAAATAAATGAAATAGTGTATGGACGATGTAATAGTCGAAATATATGTTTATTATACTCTTCCTACATATTTCATTGGATGATGGCCATTTCCGGAACATAGAAAACTAAAGTCAGTTTTGTTATTTACGTCCATTACAAGTACTCCGTACTTTTCTCATACGATTTACATTTTAAATGCAATTATTAAAATCGATATTATTATTAAGTATGATCAAATAACACTTTTTGGAACTAAGCGAGCATTTGTTTTATATATTTGTAATAAATGAATCAATTTAAAATTGTCATTAGATCAGCATGAAGTATAGAAACTCTCAACGATAAGGTTGTTAGATATTGTCTGTGGGTTTGTCGATGGATAAATGCATTATAATGCCAGTTGTACAGCGTTCTTTAACCCATTTTTGGTTGCCAGTCGTTTCTGTTTCTGGTTATTGCAGTCTTCATAAGATGCTCCCTCTACTTATCCATATGTTTTTGGTTTTTCACTTTTTTGTCTCTCCGTTGGCATCCAATGCAGTAATTGTTTTAGAAACCTATCCTCGACTATTCACTTGATATGCAAAAACCAGATAAGTATTTTTCCTTGAATCCAGTCTACAATAAAGTAGCTACGTTAATCATTTCCTGAATTATTTCATCTCAGTGGCTAGCAATTTCTATCTGTTTTGATTTAACTTTTGAAGTTTCTTTTTATTTTCTTCTTTTGCAAAGACACAAGTTCTGAGAGAGATGTTACTTTTAAATACACCATAATAAATCAAGGAAGGTACATAAGGTTTTAATCATCTTCAAGGCATAAAATAGGACCCTAAACACTAGAATGCTAGAGGGAAAAGAAGAGAGCAGGTTCTGCTTAAACTTCAGAAACATATTCGACAGTGAAACATGACACACGATGAAGTGAGATCTTATAATCGAAAACCAATATACCTCTCCGATTTTGTCTTCTACTTTTGTTTACCATGCTATAAGTCTTAAAAGTGGAAATATTGAAGTCTTTAACTATAGGACTATAAACCAAGGAAATATAAGAAAACTGGGATTCAGTTACAGAATTCAAGATATTAATTTAGTAATTTCATATTGAGCTTCTGTTTCAATTTGAAACTATTCCATAGAAACAATATCATGTTCTGCCAAACTTCAGTACTTCCCATATTCAAATACGAATCCAACTTTTGGTCCTATCAAAACAATGACGAAATAAAGATAAATAGTTTAAAGAATGGGATAATTTCTCTCATTCCAACAAAATTTTAATCCAGATCCCAATGTTCAGCCAAATGGTTACTCGCTACCCTGCACGGCTTGGGTGAGATTAAATAGACTAGTTACCGGCCACGGTAGATGGGGTAAGCCGACTCTCCCTCCTGCGTCTGTGGCGCGCCTCTACAGACGACGAAACACATCGTAGAAGACTGTCCGCAACGTGCTTTCCCGGATGGTCTCCAATCCATAGTACAACTGACCAATGAAGCTATCCAATGGCTTATAAATTTAGACCTAAATATTTAATGTATCAATTAGCATATTTTCTTTGTAACCTGTATATAATATCTAGGTAATTCAAATGTACCATACGAAAATATAATATAATGGCGAATGTAGAAGCAGTTAAAAAGAAAATATTAGAGTACTGTATCAAAGCTGTATCAGAAAATAAAGATGATCTGGGAAGAAAAAATTAAATTTATTTCGTCTCGTTGGAACTATTTACAATAAATAAAGAACGAATGAATTTACAATGAAAATGATTATGAGAAAAGAAAATAAACATAGACCGTAACAGAGAATAAGAAAATTTAAATCCATGATGGATCCAGGATGGGATGACGTGGTGAGTGTGTTATACCATGGTCGGTTGATTAAGTCATGGGACTGGGTTACGGACCTAATTTCGGGCTTATTGACTGGACTAAGTCTCTATTTAGATCTTTACAACACCCGGTATAAAAAGTCTAAGTAAATGCAAACGTTTATCACTCTTGTGATCGTTGAAGATTGAAACAGATTGTTGAGTAGTTTCCGAAAAGTCCGAATTTTTATTTTATGAAGTATTATATCTCTTTTATACTGATACTCAATATATATTGTACTATTCTAGCCTAGTAATGGCAAATGTCCAAAATAATTGTGTCCGCACTAACTAAATAGTTTTGAATTTTGATTTTTAGTAATCTGTTTTGAATAGTGAAAGTATGCTACATATGTCTCACCATAGCATTAACTTAATGTAACTTGCCGAAGTTCCACACGTGTGTACGACTATAGTAAAACCCTAAGGCTTATAAATAACAATCATGCTGTTGTGATCTTTAAAAGATTTTTTTTAAATTGACATTAGGAATAATTTTCCAAAAAATGTCAATAAAACAACAAAAATATGCTCGAGTATGCACTTATTGATTTAAATTGGAAAAAAACTTCGTATGAACCTAAAATATGCAAAATATGTTAAATATGCAAAATAAAACTGATATGAAAATAAAACATTTTTCAGTAATTTGTGAAGATATTTGAATATAATTTGAGTGCATATCAAGCTGTAGGATATACAAATGCATATTTTCTCACATTTTTCCCGTATTTATTACTAACCTAATTTATGCTACAGATAATATTATATATTTTAATTTTTATCTAGCTCGGTTCTTGTAGTTGAGAATTATATTTCAGTTAAATAATGCATTTTAAATAATGATATATAAAATAAAATTATATATACTTTGCATATTATATAAGCTCTAAATTTGTTATAGAAGATTTTTGTTGAGATGGCCGTACCACGTAACCAGATATAAAATATTATCTTAAAGTCTGGTGTAGTTGTACTAAAATATAATGCTGTCATAAAATGCTGACATCTCTTTACGTATAGTTACCTCACATAAAATATTATGTTATTACCAACTACCAACCTTCTGAAATAATCATTTTACTTCACATAAGATTTATCATAAATAAGTACTTACACCCCCTTTACTACCCATCATGTAAATATTAGCTTATAACATTTAATTAATGGTAAACCTTATTTGTGGAACTTTTAATTTTGATTTAAATCGTGATTCAGTAAAATTACTTTAAGGTATTTGTAAGTGTGATCACCAAAAAAAAAAAAAAAACTTATAACGTCACTCTTGCGTCCGTTTGTCTGTTTTTACTTAACCGCTAACTAAACCGCTTAAAATAAAAATTTGAAATTGGCAACCTTGTATTCTTTGTCCCATATATAAGAAAAACATAGGGAATTCAAAAAATATCACACGCGACAAAAATGTATTTAATTAAAAAATAAATATTGTTTTATAATTTTAAGTGGGGTATTAAATAAAAACTTTTAGTACGTGGATAAAGAGATAAGTTTTTATTTTTTAAAAATAGATTTTTTTCGTGTCATTTTTGTCAAAAATGTCAAAAACTTTTGTCCTCCACCGTATTTCCCAGAGGGATTCTCAATGATATAAATTAATGGGAACCGGAATAATTCAAGAGGAATTTTTGATCAGATTAGTTTCTCGAAGAATATCGTTTTTTTTTATTGTCGTTGAAAAGAATATAAGTTTAAGGAACGGAAACTAGATTTGGGGTTTAGTAGCTATGACCACCAAAAAACCCTTATAATGTCACTCATGTGTGTCTGTCGGTACGGTAGAAATTGTCGCCAAACGGCTTAATATGGAAACTTGATTTTTGGTATGCTTATACAACTCTTTGACCCACATATTAGAAAAATACTGAGAGTTGAAAAAACACATCCCAAGTAAATATAAACAAATATTTCATTAATGAAATATATATATATAGGAGGAAATAAAAATTCTTGAATACTCGTCAAAAGTTTATTTATAAAATATTAAGAGACGTTTCGACTGGTAAATCCAGTCATCCTCAGTCTAGAGTACGTTGTCAATATTTTACAAAAGTATATTCTTATAAAAAATATACGGAAATGAAAAAACCATCCCAAACACATTCAGAGTAGACATGGCAGTGTGGAACAGCACGGTTCGAGATTATCTGGTCGTTTGTGATATTACTCATAGACACCTATCAGGACACCTACTCAGACACCTACTCAGGTGTCATTTTTATTTCCTCCTACATTTTTCGTCAAGAACACCAATCTAACTATATATATATATATATATATATATATATATATATATATATATATATATATATATATATATATATAATCATATATATATAATAACTTTTTAAATTTATTTTATTTTAACACTTTTTTCCAAAAATGTATTTAAAAAGTTACTGTCTCATTTTCTTTCTCAGATTTCTGTACAAAACCCTGAAATGTGTGAAAATTCATGCTTCACATTATTTTTATCTCTAAATTTATCTATAGTCTATTCCAAATAGATATGGGTCGTTCATGAACGAACCAGCTCAGTACACTGACCGAAGTGACATGGTTCATTAAATTGAAATGAGCCAGCTCACGGTTCACTGCATAGTTTCAAGTTTCAAGGATATGATTGATCGGGCGATTGTGAGCAGTGACCGGAGTTATCCGAATCTGGATCGATGTCATGTTGAACTTCGCGAGAACTCCGCTTGTAATGTATTATCATAAAGCGTATTTAGTCATCAATTTGTAGGGTAGATTATTTGAAACTAATAGGCTTAGTCTGTACTTTCTTACAACCATACTATATAAAAATATTAAAAACATTCCCCAAATCCCAGATGTCCGATTTATAAGGGCAATAAACATCGCCATAAACTTAACACATCTGGTTTATAATACAGTAGCTACATAAAGTGAATTGTTTGTTTACTATTAACCCGGCAAATATGTTAAATAATTCATTTCTATAGAGTTTTATTTATTTAACTGAGCGACATTCTACCTACATATTGCAAACCAACAACCGTATCGAACGAATGACCGACAACTGACCGACCTGTGTCTGAGCGACGTTCTACCTACATGTTGCAAACCAATAACCGTGTTGAACGAACGACCGACAACTGACCAACCTGTGTCTCGGGAACATGTTTACTTAGCCGGATCACGGAGCCGAATCAATGAGCTGGTTCAGCAAATTGAACGATCTCCACTGAGCCGGTTCAGCAAACTGAGCCGAAATTCCCATCTCTAATTCCAAACGTTTAAGTAGAACCAAATGGAATTATTATTTTTGTGCGTTGTCACAAGCTGTTTTTTTTTAACTATAGGGGAGGGTCTTTGCTAAGCAAAATGATCAAAAGCCTGACTTCATATGTAAAAATTACTAGATTTCAAAACCTAGTTCCGTTTGAACCAAAAAAATAGGCTGTATCTGATAATGGACATCAATTTACAATATAACAATATCAACGAAACCATTTAACACAACATTTTTCTGGAATTTTATTATATTTTAGAGTTGTGTTTCCTAAAAATAATTCATGGTAAATTGTTTTTTTTTTTTCTATATATTTTATCTAATATTATCTGAAGTTCTCTTTGTCAGTGTAGTGGAGCTTAAAATCTGACTGGCAAACTCTATAATGTAGAATGGTTTTGTGTGGCTGCTGGTCACTGGTTGCTGGCCGCTGTCCAGGTTCTGTTTCCCAGTTAGTTTCCATTCTGAATGCTAGTGCTAGTCCTGAGCTAGTTGAGAAACCTCTCACGTACTTACATTCTTATGCCGTTTGACCCTTTTCTTATACCTCTCTTTCTCTACGACCAAATACATACAACTTCACACACGAGTATTTCTCTTGCCCGATAACAATGGTCCTTTTTTCTCCACATTTTACCTTTCTTTGATTTTTATTTGTTTGTGGCTGGAAATTGTTATAATTTTGTTTGTATTTTTATTTTCATGGACGTGTTCTACAAATTATATGTTGGATTTAAAGGAGCGTTACTTTGGTAGAAAAATCGAAAGATACAAAAATATTATTTTCTGTACAATTTTAAACAAATATACACATGTGTTAATAGTTTTTTTTTTATTTAAAAAGCATAAAATGGTGATTATACGAGGGCTACCTTTTAAGTTTTTACAAAAACTAAAAAAGAAAAAAATTTTTTTGGAACAAACTCTTATATTGCGTTTCAAAATATTTGCCTTTATGGTTGACACATTTGTGCATGCGTTCAAACCAATTCTCGAAACAGTTTTTCCACTCTGAAGTTGGTATCTCAAAAACATATTTCTCGAAGGCTTCAAAGCTTCTTGAGGTGATATCCACGCATTTTTTGTTTGACATTGGGTCACAAAAAAAAAGTCGTTAGGGGATAAATCAGGTGAATACGGCCAATGAAATATTAATTCGATGTTTTTCTCCTTCAAATAATTAATTGTTTGACGTACTTGACATGCTGTGTGGGAGCTTGCATTGTCATGATGAAGAATGATGCGGCGTTTTTGGTTGTTTTTCCTGATTTTGTCGATGACTTCTAGGAGACAAAATTATTGTATACCATTCAGCATTATATGTTCTCCGATGCTATGAAGGAATGGTTGCGACATGTCCAGTACCACCGAAGAAAAAAGTGATCATTTTCTTGGAAGTGCTTCGTGAACGAACAACTTTTGTGGGTTTCGGTTCATCTTGGAAGACCCTTGGAAACAGTGGAATGTTACTTAGTTTCCGGTTCATATGAATAAATCTAAGTTTGGTCACCTGTAACGATGTTGTATACGGATTTTGTAGTGCCTAGGTTGATTTTTTTTAGCATTCCCTTACACCAATCAACACGAGCCTTTTTTTGAGCTTGGGTCAAATTATGCGGAATCCATCGGGAATAAATAAATCTTTTTCACAGCTAAATGTTGACGCAAAATCTAATGTATTGCAGTCTAAGATATGCCAAAGGATGCTTCCATCTCACGGTAAGTCACATGCCGAACTTCTTTAATCATTTTGCGCACAGCATCGATGTGTTTTTGGATCAAGACTGATTTTGGTCGACCTTCATGAGATTCGTCACCGACTAACGCACGACCACAAAGAAAATCTTCAAACCATTTGTAAACAGTCTTTCCTGATGGTGCTTCATTACCAAAAGTTGAACAAAGCTAATCTATGTATTGTTGTTGAGTTAGGTCTTTACTAAAATCGTAAAAAATCATCCAACGAAAACCTTCACGAGTAATATCCATTTTTCCACAAACTTGTTTTCTTTAAACGCTCACTGTGAACAAACCACTCGGTCAATTTATAAACTTCTATTTATTTCACAATAATAATTGTCAAATTTTACGAATATAGTAATGACATATTTCAATATTGCCATCAAGTAGTCGTTTGTAAAAATATAAAAGGTTACCCTCGTATTTCACAAAAATAAAGATCCGAGTTATGAATCATACGAATCATCCGCTCACTCAACTTCAAACTTCAGAACCAATAACTACACATCTTCAAATGTTCATAATTGAGATTTTTGTTCTTCCTGTGTTCAAACATTTTTGGATAATTGTGGTTTACGCGCTTCCTTCTTCCTCCTTAAAATTATGTTAACTATGAAACTGGGTTTTTAAGAACAATTTTTGTGGTCTGTAGTTAAACGTAAATCTATTATACTTGAAAAAGCTAGGAGACCTAGACGTTAAACTGTACTGCAATTAAACTTTGCAGACGATGTTTTATTCTAATGAAAACAATGGGATTGCCAGTGAATAAACCATTCGTAATAAATCTAACTCAAGTTTCAGCAGAATTTTATTCAGATTTCAACAGCCAAGAACAAGACTCTGATTATAGAAATGTCTATAAACATCTGTTAATAATTTAATTTTACCAGCACAAAATGTATCTGTTAATACGAGGGTTACCTTTTATGTTTTTACAAACTACCACTAAATGGCAATATTGAAATGCGTCATTACTATGTTCGTAAAATTTGACATTTGTTAATGTGAAATCAGTGGCAGCTTATTAATTGACCGAGTAGTAGTGAGCTTTTAAAAATACAAGATTGTGAAAAAAATGATATTACTAGTGAATGTTTTCGTTGGATGATTTTTTACGATTTTAGTAAAGGCCTAAATCAACAACAATGCATATATTCGCTTCGTTCAAAATTTGGTAATGATGCACCATCATGAAAGACTGTTTGCAATTGGTTTGCAGAATTTCGTCGTGGTCGTGCGTCCGTCACAGATGAATCTCGCGAAGGTCGACCAAAATCGGTTGTAATTCAAAAAAACATCGATGCTGTGCTCAAAATGATTGAAGAAAATCATCATGTGACTTACCCTGAGATAGAGGCATCCTTTGGCATATCGCAGACTGCAATACATTCGATTTTGCATGAACATTTAGCTGTGAAAAAGATCTATTCCCGATGGATTCCGCATAATTTGACCGAAGCTCAAAAAAAGGCTCGTGTTGTTTGGTGCAAGGGAATGCTAAATATATTCAACCAATGCACTGCAAAATCCGTATACAATATCGTTATAGGTGACGAAACTTGGATTTATTCATATGAACCGGAAACTAAGCACCAATCCACTGTTTTGGTTTTCCAAGATGAACCGAAACCCACAAAAGTTGTTCGTTCACGAAGCACTGCCAAGAAAATAATCGCTTGTTTCTTCGATTGTACTGCACATGTCGCAACCATTCCTTTAGAGCAGTGTTTCTCAACCTTTTATGGTCCGGGACCCCCAAAATTATGTAAATATTGTCTGCGGCCCCCCTATATTATGGTATATCAAGATAATGAGATCAGAGTTTTTTTGAAAAGGCGACGTGTGAACTAGTTGGGAAAAAATTTTAACTAAAATTTATCCACAAAATTGAATGGTAGGTAGTATTGAAATTTTTCGGAAAAAAACGAAAGTACAGGATATCAAGGAAAATTTCGAATTTTTAAATGGGAACGTATGTCATATTGGATATCTTTGGATAAAGCTTTTCAACAACTTTTACTTAAACAATTTGTTAATATCTTTTACGGTTGACAAAAAACTGTAATATTTTTAAATGACGATTATATTCCCTATAATGACTTGAAAGTATTTTTACTTAAAAGTGTTCAAAGTGCCTTCCATTTTAATTTAAATAAATTCGCATCCTTACTCTTGAGTTATCTGTAGCTCGAAGAGCAATTAAAAAAAATCTATAATAAAAAATTTCGCACTTTCAAGTCGTACCTGCTTCAAAGTACAACTTGAAAATACTTGAAGTACCTCCAACGAAAACCATTGTCAGAGAATCCCATCAAGCGACACATACAATTGATTTGATCTTGATATAGTCTATTTATAGTCTGTTTCTTTGGTTAAAGCGGAACTAGATTTTCAAATCTAGTATATTTTATCGATTGAATGGAAGCTTTTGATTTTGTTTAGTAAATTCCCATTTACTCATTATAAAGTTAGCTAGTGACCAGAGCCGTAGCACTGTTTTTAGCATCCTTGGCAAATAAATTAAATTAACTTAAAATAGCGCCCTTTTAATAAACAAGTGAAAATACAAGCTAAAAAAAAAGACCTCACTTGTAAAATACAAGTGATGACCTAAAAAATGGGTTCGCTTTTGCACTACAAATGATGATCAGAAACAAATAAAAACACCCGTCCATGGCGTCCCTCTTTAGACCTCGCGCCCCTGGCACCTGCCCCGATGCCAGGCCGTTACTACGGCTCTGCTAGTGACAACTTACACGTTTGAAATAGCCTGTAGTTTAGATTTGTTGTCAAGATAAGTATATTATGTATAAAAATAAATAGAATATTTATTTTATTTATGTTATGAAAAGTATATTTTTATGAATTTAAATATAAGATACTCGTATTTATAAATATCAACAAAATTGCAAGATTGACTACATTTTTATTATATTTTCATGTTTAGATCTTGTATGACTTTGCGGCCCCCCACCGAAGCTTTCACGGCCCCCCGTTGAGAAACGCTGCTTTAGAGGATCGGAGAATAGTTAATGCTGGATGGTATATAACAATTTGTTTGCCAGAAATCATCGACAAAATCAGGAAAAACAACCAAAAACAATAGAAATCATTCTTCACCATAACAATGCAGGCTACCACACAGCACGTCAAACAAATAATTATTTGAAGGAGAAAAACATCGAATTATTGTCTCCTTACTCGTATTCACTTGATTTATCCCCTAACGACTTTTTTTTGTTCCCCAATGTCAAACGAAAAATGCGTGGACAGTGATTTTCATCACCTCAATAAGTTGTTGAATCATTGAAATAAAATTGAAAAATATTAAGATTAGAAAATATTGTTGAAATAAAATATTTAATTACTTGTCAAATATCAGTCAATGTCTATTCAATTTCTAAAAAGATGGCTATGCATTTATTGACAGATAATATAGTTTTGTTTCTATACGTTGTAATTTTTCCTAAAATCTTTCATATTCACTGTAAATATAATTTCTTAATTAAAGCATACTGATTACTTATTTTACGTGTACGATCATTTAACATCAATAAATATAAAATGATTACTTTTTTTGGGGGGCTTTGCCCATAAAAGCCGCCCTTGCGAGATTGTATGTGAATTTTAAGACAGTGCCAGAGTGCTTAAAAATCATTAAAAAACCTTTCTACAAGAAGTGCAGAGAAATTATTTTAGCATTCAGTTAATTCCAACACATTTTCTGAACTACTTATTATTTCAACAAATTTCTTTGACAAAACACTGTAAGTTATGCGGCTTGCAAAATTTTATATGAAGGAATGGATGCATAAATTGGGAATAAAGCAGCAATTATGTTTTAATAAGAACACATAACAGTATGTCATCTGGAACGTGTAGTGTAATCCTGACCTCGACTGTTCTAACCCAGTTAGTAGTTGCACAAAGTTTACTACTTATTATCAGGGCGCGTTCATGAAGTGGTTTACTTCACATGCGGGATCATATTATTACTGTATATGAAAATACACATTATGTCCCAGAGAAAGTTTTCTTAACTGTTGCTACAAAACTTAGCCGACAACTTTTGCACGTTCATTATTCATTTTACGACTCAGTATACATCAATTTATTTTCTTTTTTATTAAAAATTTTTATAGACTGTTCTAAGTTAAAGAACTTACATTAATTTTTTATTATTAATAATGTTGATGTTTTTATATACAGGGTTTTCATTTTAAATTATCATTTTTGTCCCTCGAGAACTATAATAACTACGAGAGTAGTTAAAAAAAAAATCCGGATTTTGTCTTATTATCTTTTGAAACGTTTGGAAAGCAAATACAAGGACGAAAAAATAAAAATAAGAAGCAGTTAAAGGCTTCAATTTTATTAATATATATGATAGATAAAAAGAAAGCATTAGTTTATTAAGATAGTTAAAAACAGGAAGCAGGCTTATATTTCATCGGCACTGAGCCTTTATTAATTTTTTTTTTTTGCCGCAAATGTCAAAATTTAAGACCTTATCACAAATATATGGTCAATTTTGCACATATATTTGTGATACAAGCCTAAAAATGTACGTTTACCAATATTACAAAAAAAAAAATGAAAAATTTTTCCCTAAAATTTTGAATTTTAATCAATTTTTTTACTTGAAATAGGGTTTTAATAGCTAAATTGGGGTGAGAATTATGAAAAAATATTTAAATATTTCATGCTTTACTAGTTTTTGAATAAGAACCGATTTGGGTCAGTTTTTAGGCTATAATTCCAAAATATTTGCCCAAACTTAAAAATGGTCTCAATTTTATTGATCTGTAACCAAAAATACACCAAAAAATACCAATTTTCAATAAAATCCGAGACAAAATTTTTTTGTTTAAATATCGCGATTTTTTAAGGTTTACAATTTTTTCGATTTATTGCCATTTTCAAGGGTTTTGGATTACTGCCCATACAAAACTTAATAATTTGTTTATTAAAGCCGTTTTTTTTTTTTTAGACTAAACAATGTAGGAGAATTTTAAACATTCAAACCGCAGGTTCCTATCCCTAATCATTTTTCAGTTAGAATTTATCCAAATTTTAATAAAATTAAAAATAAATTAAAATTTAAAAAAAAAATAGTTTTGTATCAAAATATGATTAAAAGTCAATTAGAACCTCAAGATTTCAAAAATTTCAACCGGAGATCTTAAACACATTGCGTTTTTGAAATGCGTCCATGCAAAGATGAAAATTTCTATAAAGCACATCATATTCAAATTTTTCATAATTTTAAAATACAGAAATACGAATAAGGCCTCATTTTTTTTTTTGACTTAAGTATCTACGACGAATTAAAAATTTCTAATAGTAGGTCGCTATCTCTAACCGTTTTTGAGTTTTTTTTTTTTTAATTCACAATTTTCACAAATAATGTAACTTATGCCATAATAAAAAAAAAAACGTTTTTTTGCGCTAAATTAAAAACCAAAGATCTCACGTAAAAAAATAGAAAAAAAAAAAGGAATGCTAAAACCCACAAATGTATACGATGCACTGTATAACTTTTTGTTTTAAAATTGTACCATTCAACAAGCCATATAAACGGATCATGAAAAGATATTAATAAAACTTAATTATAAAATCTATTATTAAAACAAATAATATTTCTGTATTTGTGACCCAAAAAGATTTATACGAACATTTAAATACCGTTCCTTCTCCTTCACGATATAAACGAATTTTTAATTAAATTTAAATTTATTTCTTCCTAATCTACAAAACTGTAAGAGCAATGCAGACACTCAAAAGAAAATTTAAATCAATTCCAAACTTACGTATTTAATTTCCTCGCGTAAAGTCAAGTGTATACTTTATGCATCACGAGAGGGCAGTGAAGTGCATGGTACTCACCTAGAAACAAATAACAATGTTAGTTTACATAACAAATACATAACATGTTTAATTAAAGGTCTTTGAAATAAAGACGAAAATTAGTTCTCCTGCCATAATGTAGAGTGAATATAACAGATTTCTCTTTTATTCATTTGTGTCCTTGAATTTGGTAGTAGAGTTCAGGACAATATCAATTAGTCTTTGTCGTTATTTTGTAGGTGAACACAGCAGGAGAATTTTGTGGCGAGGTTTTCGAGAACAATACATTGAAAAGGAGTGAAAAGTATCTTGGTATAATTAGGGCCAATAAGGAAAATGTTTGAATTATGTTAAATACAATGAAACGAAACATGTATGGAACAAAGGCAATAAATCTGAACTCTTCTATGGGTTACGAGCATGGTAGCTGACAGGAATTGTTTAAGAATAGAGGCATGAAAAACAGGTAAATAAGATGAGAGATATTACTTGCAAAATATATAAATTTAGGTATTGGTTTATAAATGAGACAGTAATTATGAAAGTGGCGTAAGTAAAAAACAAAATAAACGAGTTTATCGTTTACTTTAGGTTGGATCGGTTTTACATTATAGTATTGTGGAACTAAAACAGTTCCAACCAAATTAAACGTTTGATAATAAGCAGAGACCGGTAAAAATATGCAACGGTACTTTTGCCATAGGCGTGCTATTTTAAACTTTATTTTGAACGAATTATTCTGTAATAATTTTTTACTTCATTTTACTTATAAAGCGCCTTCTCTGATATTATCATACTACGAGGGTCGATCAAATATAAACGAACCTTTCTTGGCTGAGCAGCGGGAAAGGCAACAATGTATGTTGTGGCGGTTGGGGTCGTTCGTTAAGGATGTGTAGAGGGAGAATACCAGCCCAATCGGTTTATTTAATGTTCTGTTTAGTAGCCCTTACGATGAATGCGAAGAGTATGCCTGTCGCTGTTGTGCAACGCATTATTATAAAGTTTATATCCTGTGAAAACGTGAAACTAGTCAAAATTAAGCGCAGACTGCAGTTCCAGTTCGGGCAAGATACCCTTTCATTGCGAAGGGTGAAAGTTTGGCAAAACGAGTTTAAGCAAACCCGTGAACGTGTTGCAAATCGATTTCATCCTCGCCGTCCTCGCACCATTGTGACCGTTTGTTTGTGGACCAAGATAGACCTACGTGGTTTTATTGCCAGGCAGAACTCGTCTAGAGAGTTGTTTACATCTGAGCTTCCTGGTATTTGCTGCGGTGTACCAAGATCCACCAGCACCGATCCTTCACCAACAGTCCATTCGCTCTGTGCCCGGCGACCATCCAAAGAGGCACTGGTCCTTCGAGTTGGCCGGCCGAACATCTAGCCGGTACGGGCACACCATTTGGCTACACGGGCCATACCACTCGCCGCCCCAACAGAAATGAAAGACTAATTTTGAATTTCTTCCTTCAACCATAGTAAATTTAGAAAAAGAAAACCGGCCGTTGTCATCTTTAAATATTATTTATTGGACAGTAAACAAACTGAAATCTGTTCCCAGCGAGTTTCATTTCCACTTGTCTGCAAAAATTGATAGTATATTTAATAAAAATCCTGACCTACAAGTATTACTACAATTTTCTATCAATTTATTATCAAATCAGAATATATTTAATAAATATAAAGAAATATATACTTTTTATAATTATGCACCAATAACATGTTTTGATGTAGAGAAGTCTTTTTCTATTTTCAAGGAAGTATATACATCGAAAAGAACTAATTTTTCTGATGAAAATTTAGAAAAATACTTAATGATTTCTTTAAATAATTAAAAACTTATTACTTTCATAAATATTATTATTATTATTGAGCAAATAAAAAAAAAAACTCACTACAACACACACCAAGTCGAAAAATTTCTTACTTTTATTATTATTGATATTAAAATTGCATTTATTTTGCTTGTGTATACTATTTATTAATAATAAATAATATCGTTTATAAACTTTTTCATTTTTCAATTTTTTACTATTTGAAAATAAAGACCAACAAAAAACAAAAGAGCAAAACACTTGTACCGCAATGAATTCTTATCTTAATAACGACACCTCATTATTTTTTTATTATATCCGAGATAATTCCGGTCACTCCTTTGCCATTGGTCAGTTTTTGATAAGATATTCAATTTTTATACGCTACACTATTTGTCAGCAGGGCACATTACAAATATATATAATTACATTTTAATTCTACAGATAACACATGTGCCGCTTTTTATCGAAAAACACCTAACTAAAGTACCGTTGCATATTTTTACCGGGCTCTAATAATGAGGCACAAATTAGTAAACACCCGGTTGCACCAGATTTTCTTAAAGTTTAAGTATTTAAATTGCAAAAATACGTAGAAATGCATTATGTTGCTACCTATTTTTGCAATTTAAGGAATGTTTACATTTTAAGGAGCCGTTTACCATGGTGTAGTGGTCAATATACTGGCGTGTTGACGGTTAAACCAGGGTGGTTCGAGTTCTAATCCCGGTGATGGTATGGTGTATTTGTATTTGTACTAGTAACGTTTGAAAATGTATAATTAAATAAAATAATAAGTACTAGATGTCTTATAAACTAGTATTTTGTGATTAAAAAAAAAACGTAATGATAATATTTAAAAACGTAACGATAAATAATAAATTTTCATTTTCCTTTCAAAAACTTTTTTTTTATATATGTTTCGGGCTTGAGATAGCTCAAGAGTATGGATGTGAAATTGTTTAAATCAAAATGGAAGGCGTTTTGAACACTTGTAAATAAGCATACTGTACTTTGAATTCGTTATAGGTAATTCAATTTCGCGTGAACAATAAAAGACATTAAAATTTAAGTAAAAGTTGTTCCTTTTCAAAAATTCTATCCAGATAAAATAATACTTCGTCGATTTCGACTCTATAGTCGAAATCGACGAAGTCACAATAAATATATTTATTTATTTCATAGAGTGTTGTGTCTTTCATGGGCTCTAAGGTGACTAAAGAGACCAATTTTGGCCGTAAAACGTCTGTCACAAAAAGGATATGTTATCACGGCAGTGCTGTTGCTGTCCGATGTTTTCTGTTTCCTCGCTATTGCTTTGCCTCGTACAGCTAGCTGTCTTTGGTTTTCATACATAGATAATGCCTCCCGTGTAGTTCTTCTCTATATATTCCGGTTTTTTGCCAACTCTTCCCAATTATGGCTTAAGTTTGCACTTTTAAGTGTCTGTAGTATCACGTATTGTATCTTTTCCTAGGGGCTCCTACATTACGAACTCCAGTTTGCAGTTCAGAGTAAAGTATCTGCTTCGGTAGGCGTTCTCCTGGCATACGTATTACGTGTCCAACCCATTTAAGTTGGTTATGCATGAGCAAACACTCTATACTGGTGGAGTTGGCTCTATTGGGAACAGATATATTGTCGACGTGATCCTGCCATTTTATTTTCGATATTGTTCTTAGGCATCGTTGGTGAAATCGACCCAAAGTGCGATAGTTTTGGCGGTACGGGGTCCATGTTTCTGACGCGTACAGTAGGTTTAGTAGCATCGTAGCTTTATAGACAGCAAGTTTTGTATCTAGTCTGAGTTCATGGTTTTGCTATACTCTTTTTCTAAGACTTCCGAATGACAACAGCAGCTGATAGTCGATTATTTATTTCTGCATCGAGACTACCGTCACAGCAAATGATGCTCCTAAGGTATTTAAAAGCGTTTGTTTGCTTTATCGTCAACAAAAAAGTTAGAAATTGCATTAATTGTGTTTGGAGCTCTTACCATAAATTCAGTTTTTGTTCTACTTATTTGCAGACCAAAACGCTTTCTTGTTTCAGATAGTCTTGATTTTGCACAGTCGTCCACAGTGCACAGTCGTCCGCATGGAGCGCATGCTGTATTGTAGAGTATTGTAACTTAGAGGTGGCTTTGAATCTTGATAATTTGTGTAGCCCTCCGTCAACTCCATACTGAATGTACACACCACCCAAGTAGTCACAGTAGGCAACCTCTATACAGGGTGTTTGTTTGAAACGTCGCACCTCGAATAACTCCTTTATTTTAAGAGATACAAAAAAATTCTTCATAAAAAAGTTTAACTAGACAGGGCCCACTTAAGGACTGTAATAAGAATTCTGCATCACTTCCGGTTTCAGTAATTGTCAAAATATCATACATTAATTTTAACCATTTCAAAATTGCGAGCATTTATTTATAAAATAATAAATAACATAAAAATCGTAGAAAATAAATTATAAAAAGATATAACATTATGTAATTAGGAAAAACAATAAAACTAAACATGACTAAAGTTACTAATAAACTAAGGAAAATTTATAAATGTTCAATATGACCGCCGTTGTTATCCTCACATTTTCTCATTCGTAATAAAAACTCTTCCATTACATTTAGAACAGTATACTTTGGAATTTCCCTGATGGCTATTCTTACCCTATGTTCTAAGTCTTCTAACTTTTACATTCAGGATACCTTTCTTGGTAAAGTTGCTGGGCCCTAACAGAATTTTTTTCACATTCCCCGAATGTCAGAACCATATCTGTCATTTCTTCATTTGAATAACGTACGTGAGCCATAATTACAAACGATTTGAAGTTTTTACCTTTAATATCAAACTCGTACTAAAAGGCAAGAAAATTTGCAGGTTTTATTTGGTTTTTTTGTGTAACAAAATCATTTTCAAAGTTTGCTATGTTTAACTTTGTACGATTTATGTTATTTATTATTTTGTAAATAAACGGTCTTCATTTTGAAATGTTTAAAATCAAGTATGATATTTTGACATCCTTGTAAAGCTGATTTAATGTACTTTCAAGAAAAAAATATTAAAGTACTGATTTCCTATGCTAGATAAAAACTTGAAACAATTTCCGTTGAAACCGGAAGTGATGCAGAATTCTTATTATAGTCCTTAAGTGGGCCCTTTTGTCTAGTTTAACTTTTTTCTGCAGAATTTTTAGTGTCTTCTAAAATAAAGGAGTTATTCAAGGTGCGGCGTTTCAAACAAACACACTGTATATCCAAATATATCCAACACGATTTAAGTTTCCATTTAAAAAATCAAAGTTGTCTTTGATATCCTGTATTTCTGGTTTGTTCCGAAAAAATTCAACACTACAATTAGATTTATTGGGTAAATATTGGCAATAACAATATTATTCCCAACTCGTCAAAAGTGTACTATTACTGAATAATTGAAGTCTCTTATTTCGTTTCATACGGTTTTTATAATGTATATTTTTCTGTAACGTAAACGATAGCTTTTGTGGTCTTTTTCTAAGTTTTTTTGCCGCAAATGTCAAAATTTTAGACTGTAACCCAAAAGTGACTATACATTTGTGGTGCAAGGCTAAAAATTTATAAGCATACCAATTATCAACTAAAATAATTCATTTTTGTTCCACTAAAGCAGTGTTTCTCAATCTTTTTACTCTCGTGGCACGTTTTCCAAAGAAGAAAAATTTCGCAGTACACCTACGTAGTTACCGAAGAAGATGTTTTGAATGCAGATGCCCCTGTATTCAGAATATGTCAATTTCAATTCGTTATAAAAAGATCCATCGTGTACTTTATTCTTATTAACGGTATTGTACGCATATTCGGACAATGTTGTTAAAATAATCAAGTCAGTTTTTTTTTTTTTATGAATTCGCGGCACATTTGGCAAATTCGAGGCACTCTTTGGGAAGCACTGCCCTAAAGTTTTGAAATATTGATGAAAAATTTTTGACCCCCATTTTAGCCTAAATAGAGTTTTAAGGAAAATTTAGGGTGAGGAATAAGAAAAAGAAAAAAATAAATAAATAAAAAATCATGCTTTTCTAGTTTTAGAGTAGTTTAAGTCGATTTGGGTCAGTTTTTTGCTACTAATTCCAAAACTTTGGCCCAAACACGAAAATAGACAATTTTGTTGATCTATAACCAAAAATACATATTAATACCTATTTTCAATCAAATCGGAGACAAAAAAAATTTTTGCTTGAAAATCACAATTTTTTAGGTATCCCCCTTATGATTTTTTAGATTTTTTGTCATTTTCAGAGGTTTTGGATAACTGTTCATACAGAACTTAAGAATTGGTCTTTAAGCCCAATATATATATATTTTTTTTTAGACTAAACAATTTTTGTTTAGTCTATAATAAGGGAGATATTTAAAGTTTTTAATAAACAATCTTAAACCCGAAATAAAAAATATGAGATGCCTCACAGCCTATATTGAAATCCTGGTTTCACTATTATCATCATACCAATTATGTGTAAATATGTCCAGCCATTTTTGTGTGAATCTCGGGCAGGCAGAAAGACAGACAAAAATTGTTTTTTTCTTTTATTGTGTATATTGTATTATAATCATCAGACACGCGTAGAAACCAAATATCAGAAACAGAAAAGAAAAAAAAAAAACAAAAAAAAAAAAACAAAACAGATATATAGGTAGCCTCTAATTTTATTAATGTAGAATATTCGCATTTTTTAAAATGTACGAACGGAAAAGTCGTAATATCGAAGAACAAAAATGTACGGCTAAAGTCATTATCGTGAGTGCAGCTTCATATAAAAGTTACCGCTAATCCATGTTATGATAGTTGCCTATATATCGAAGTGACGCAAGTTGAATCCAGGACGCTTAAATCCAAAAGCCAGTTCAGTACAATGCACTGTTTGACATCGTGACGTTGTACTGCCTAGGGGTGTGTTGGATCGAACTACATGTAGCTGTCCAAACACTAAATAAACACAACTACAATATTTGTGATCTTAAATACGTAATGTCAAGTTCTTTAGTGAGAAGTAGTAAAACATATCACTTTATTTGGAAAGCTTTTATTTGATTAACGTTTTACAAAAATTGTTCAATAAATAATAAAGTAAACAAATATAAATTAGCGCGCACCGGAGAGAGGGTGTCACTTGTTTAGCCCCCTCAAACGATCAAAAATCATGTTTTTAAGAGTTGTGAGGCTTCCCAAGACATTTTTTGGTTTCTGAGTTCCCCTAAGAAAATTTTTAGTTTCTGAACCTTGCAAGAAAAAATGCGAGTGCGCCTGGCTTAAAAACTACTGAATTAGTAAAAGGCAATATTTTAATTACAGAGAAAAACATGATTTATTTATCATTTACATAATATGGTATGTTCTGAAATATACTAAAAATTTATAAATTAGTAGTGAGTTGATTAAAAAATTATTTTGACAATTAAATATTTTAGTCAAGAATATATTTTACTAAAAAAACAAAAACGCTCTCCCCCTTTCTCTCCCTCTATTTAGACGCAAAACTCTCTAAACTACACGTGCAAGCCACGACCTAGAGAAGTTTTTTTCTACAAATTTTGTACAAAAAAGTAAATTTCAGTAATTATGATCATATTTATTTCTCTTCACTTTGCGTTAATTAGAAAAAGAAAAAATATGCTACTTTATGTAAAGAAAGCAACAGTATTCCGGATGCGGAAAGCCGAGGTAATGAGGAAGCGAGGGAGATAAGCAACAATTTTCGTTAAATATCATCGACCATCAAGTAGTCCTGGCTCTGAGCAAAGAAAATCTTGCATATAGGTATGTTAAGGAAAATTAATAGAATAGAAACAGAACCCACTAAAAACAATTCGCAAAACAACAAGCAAAGAAAATTTCCATTAGCATCGTTCTGAATATTTCGGAAGGATATAAATTCGTACATTGCTGCATTATTTATTCTGGCGATAACCATAGTTGTAGATTTCCTTTTCTTCTTCATTTTAAATGTTACTTAAATATTTAAAAGATCACTCGAGGTTTATAATAATAATTTTTTAATAATTCAATTATTAAAAATTGTAATAACAATGATTTAAAACGTCCAATTTCGTTTCGTTTTATGTCATATAATATTTTCACAAGGCCATGGTAGAGGTCACGTACATCAAGGTTGCTGATGTTAGGAATTGTGAAATATAGTTTTATTAGGGCCAAACAATTTCCTAAACGAGACATGTTTCCAAAACATGGAACTGTTCCTGGTTCACAGATATAAAATGGTCTAGAGTGATAAAGCAGGGATAGTCAAGAAGTAGCCAAGTGGTAGTCAAGACGTAGTAACCACGCTACCAGAGTGACCTAAGTTATCAGTATCGGCCTAGATGTGCAAATTACCAAGACGAGATGTGAGTACGGATGACGGGGCTTCTGCCCGTATTCGTTCAACGCGGATGTGGGCATGGCTCAACCGCGGACATCGCCGAAGTACATACTAGCAAAATATCAAGCGCTCAACGTTGCAATATCAGTCAACTTGTATATATTTACGATACAAGGACAGGCTCGAAATAAATTGTTGCAGAAACTACATGTTTATCTTCTACTTCGTGAAAATATTTCATATAATTTCTCGCGTTTCCAAGTGGCTCTGGGTACTTAATAAATGGGGCATGAAGATAGTAAACAGTTCCTTAATATTTTCTTAATTTATTTTCTGATGTTGTAGAAATATAAAAGTAAAGCAGCATAATATCTCTATTCGATTATTACATTTTCAAACAGAACGCAACATACAGGACTAGAATAAATGGAGATAAAGATATATCATCTTAGTGAAAAATTCATGAGAGTTTATATATCATACAAGTCACGTTTGCCTATGTAAAAGCAGTTTTTCACATTGACCACGATCATACATTACATCAGAGTGCTCTAGTTTAAATTTGACACCTTTATCCTCGGTAGCTAGAGCAATATTAAGCAGTACGAGCGGTAATAAAAAAAAATATATATATATTTTTAGATGAAATATAATTATTGCTAACAATACGTTACTATATGGCAATTTCCTCGGATCATGGTAGGATACAGTGTGTAGTGTAATATAGTATAATTATTACCCCAGAGAGAAACTATTTCGCTCTTTATACAACACGAATCAATTGAAACAAAAAATTGCTAGAAAAAAGGAAGGTTGGAACTTATTTATGATATTTCAATATAATCTCAGTATTTTAAGGTTTCAGTATTACATAAAAATTACCGCATTACCGGTAGTAATTTACCGATATTTTATAACCTTAAAATAAAATGGTTTTATTTGACAATTTGACCATTTTGAGAAAATCGAATTCAAACATCAATCTTGTACTTGAATGTTATGAAGCACATATATAATTTTAAACATTATAGCAATTCATAAAGGCATTGCAGTGAAATATTTCCTGTTCAAATATATAAAATAATATTCTTCAGTCACTTGAAATCTTAAATTTTATTTCTAATAACAACCTTTTTATTGCATCTAAATATGTAATCAACAAGGTTCTATCAAAATAACTTGGAACCAAGTTGACAAACTTAATTAACATGTGCTCATGTGGCTCAACTATCATATTAGAATAATGGGGTTCCAACTGCTGCTTTTGAGTCACATGAGTATGTATGTAGATAGAAATTTGTTATCAAAATTTAAGTCAAATCAGTGAAGAAAAACGCCAATAAACTTGGTAAAAAATTGTGATTACGCTTAGAAATATATTTAAAGAAAAACACAGTTTTAAGGGTATTTCAGTGCTTGTAGATATGACTATTTACGTAAATTAGAAGCAGAACCTTTTAAATTAGAAAACTTCACTTTTACCGTAATAGATCGCTATATGACATTAAATCGTCTTGAAACGTTTTAACGTTTAAAAATTTAATGTCAATCTATTGTGCATTCAATTTAATATGTCATGCAGGAATTGATTAGGGTTCCAAAATTTTTAGAATTGTGCATTGTTCAATGTTTCCTTGTTTTATTCTAAATTTGACTGATAATGGAAAAATATAATGAATTTAAAATTTTAACACAGTCATTTCCTGGAATATTATTGTTATCTATATATATATATATATATATATATATATAATCGTAACTAAGCTACCTACTCATAATCAACGCCCAGCCCAAACCACTGGACCTACAATCATGAAAATCGTCAAGTATATTCCCTCTATGACGTAAGCACCCACTAAGAAAGAATTTTTCGAAACTCATCTTCTAAGTGGGTGAAAAGGGGGTTAAAAGGTAAAATGTAAAATGTGGCTTCTTTAATATCTCTTAGGTCCAATAAGATATCGACTTGGTTTTTGCTTACAATGATTACTCATGTAAATATTAAAAAACTATTTTCAGGATTTTGTCCTAATCGACCCCTAAAGGGGTGAATCTACAATCAGGGTGAATTATAGAACCCTTCGCATCTTCTGTGCTTATTGTCTAATAACATTCCTTTTTTGCATATAGGTGTCTTTTTAAAATATTTAGAAAGTGTTTTGACCGTTTTTTTAAATTTCACCCCTAAAAGGGTAAATTGGTATTTTTTATTTGATAAAATGTCGTCTAGACCAGTGTTTCTCAACCTTTTCTGGCATGGGACCCCCCAAAATAACGTAAATATTGTCTGCGGCCCCCCTATATATATATAAAGAGAGAGAGTGAGAGGGGGGGGGGCGAGGGAGGGATCTCAATGTGTATCAAGATAGAGGAAACACGATTTTTCTCGAAAAGACGATGTGTGAGCAAGTTGGGAAAAAAATTTGGTGACCAGAGTTTACCCAAATAATTGGATGGTAGTATTTAAATTTTCGGAATAAACCGGAAGTACAGGATATCAAGGACAACTTCGATTTTTTATATAAGAATGTATGGCGTGTTGGGTATAATTGGATAAAACTTTGGGTATAAAAAGAAACAACTTATATATAAACATGTTTTTAACATCTGTTACGATTACCTATAATGGCTTGCAAGTATTTTTATTTACAAGTGTTCCATTGTTCCAAGTTGCTTTCCATTTTGAACACTTTCGCATCCTTACTCTTTAGCTAACAGTAGCTCGGAGCATAACAAAAAATATTGCAAGTTCAAGTCGTACCTACTTGAAAGTACTTGAAGTACCTCCAACGCGAACCGTTTTAATTACTTTAAATTAGTTGTCAAAATGAGTAGGTATAATTTATTTTATTCAAGTTTAAAAGGTATATTTTAATGAATATAAATGTCATATATTTATGAATATATCTTGCAAAATTAAGCGTTTTTCTATTATAATTTCATGCTTCGATTTTATATGACTTCGCGGCCCCCCGACGAAGCTTTCACGGCCCCCCGGTTGAGAAACGCTGGTCTAGACAAAGAAACATAAAATTCGGGGAGTATATCCCTTTTATGACTTAAGAACCCCCTAAGAAATGATTTTTCGAAATTCGACGTCTCAGGGGTGAAAAGGGGTGAAATGTGTTTACACGGATTCCTCAATATCTTTTAGGTCAATAATATATCGCCTTGCTTTTGCTTACAAAGACTACCCATATAAATGTAGAAAAACTTATTTTTCAGGATTTTGTACTAATCAACCCCTAAAAGAGTGCATCTACTATCGGGGTGAATTATAGAACCCGTCGTATTTCCTGTGTATGTAGTGTTATAATGTTTTTTTTTTTTGTTTGGAATATAGGTGTCTTTATAAAATATTTAGAAAGTGTTTTGACCGTTTTTTTAAATTTCACCCCTAAAGGGATAAATTGGTATTTTTTATTCGATAGAATGTCGTCTAGACAGAGAAACATAAAATTCGGGGAGTATATCCCTTTTATGACTTAACAACACCCTAAGAAATGATTTTTGTTAATTCTACTTCTAAGGGGTGAAATGGGGTAAAATGTGTTTTCACGGATTCTTCAACTTCAATATCTTTTAGGTCCAATAATATATCGCCTTGGTTTTTGCTTATGAAGGTTATCCATATAAGTGCTGAAAAACTTATCTCAGGATTTTGTCCTAATCATCCCCTAAAAGGGTGAATCTACAATCACGGTAAATTATAGAAACCTTCGCATCTTCTGTGTTTACTGTGTTATAATATTCCTTATTGGCATATAGGTGTCTTTCTAAAATATTCAGAAAGTGTTTTGATCGTTTTTTTCTTAATTTTACCCCTAAAGGGGCAAATTGGTATTTTTTATTCTACAGAATATCGTCTAGACAGAAAAACATAAAATTCGGGACGTTTATCTCATTTATGACGTAACAACTCCCTAAGAAATGAATTTTGTAAATTCAACCCCTAAGGGGTGAAAATGGGTAAATGTGTTTTCACGAATTCTTCAATATCTCTTAGGTCCAATAATATATCGCCTTGGTTTTTGCTTATAAAGGTTAACAATGTAAAAGATGAAAAACATATATCAGGATTTTGTCCTAATCATCCCCTAAAAGGGTGAATCTACAATCAGGGTGAATTATAGAACCATTCGCATCTTCTGTGTTTATTGTGTTATAACATTCCTTTTTGGCATATAGGTGTCTTTTTAAAATATTTAGAAAGTATTTTGACCGTTTTTTTTAATTTCACCCCTAAAGGGGTGAATTGGTATTTTTTATTCGATAAAATATCATCTAGACAGAGAAACATGAAATTCGGGGAGTATATCCCTTTTATGACTTAACAACCCCCTAAGAAATGAATTTTGGAAATTCAACCCCTAAGGGGTTAAAAGGGATAAAATGTGTTTTCACGGACTCCTCAATATCTCTTAGGTCCAATAATACATCGCCTTGGTTTTTGCTTATAAAGGTTATCCATATAAATGTTGAAGGACTTATTTCAGGATACTTATTTCATGATTTTGTCCTAACCATTCCCTAAAAGGGTGAATCTACAATCAGGGAGAATTATAGAATCCGTCATATTTCCTGTGTTTGTTGAGTTATAAAATTCCTGTTTGACATATAGATGTCTTTTTAAAATATCTCGAAATGGTTTTGACAGTTTTTCAAAATTTCACCCCTTAAAAGGTAAATGGGTATTTATTATTTGATAGAATATTCATTGGACAAAGATACATGATATTCGCAAAATGTATATTCCCTCCATGAGGTAAGCACCCTTTAAGACGAGACTTTTCGAAATTCAACCCCTAAGTAGTGAAAAGGGGTGAACTGTGATTTCAAGGATTCCTCAATACCACTTAGGATCAATAAGATATCGTCTTGGATTTTGCTTAAAAGATTACCCATACAAATGCCGAAAAACTTATTTCAGGATTTGGTCCAAATCAACCCCTATAGGGGTGATTCTACAATCGGGGTGAATTATACAATCCTTCATATTTCCTGTGTTTATTGAGTTATAACATTCCTTTTTGGCATGTCGGTGTCTTTTTAAAATATCTCGAAATTATTTTGACAGTTTTTAAAAATTTCACCCCTAAAGGGGTAATTGGGTATTTTTTACTCGATAGAACGTCCTCTAAAATTAGTATTTTTTATTAGAAATTTGAAATTCCAAGAGTACATTTCTCGATATGACGTAAGAACTCACTAAGAAAGGATTTTTCGACACCTATGGGGTGAAAAGGAGTAAAATGGTTTTTCACCGATTCCTCAATATCTCTTAGGAAAGATGAGATATCAACTAGGTTTTTGCTTATAAAAGTTACCTGTACACATGTTTAGAAACAAACTGAAAATTTTACACTAATGAGTCTCCATCGGGGTGAATCTACACTTGAGGAGATAGTAAGCAATTTGATCTATAGAGAACCATGATTTATAATGATTGCACGATAATCGCAGATCGTCAATATACCGTAGCGAAGCACGGGTTCTCAGCTAGTACTTTATATATAAACGTTCTTTCAACTTAGAGTAAGGGACAGATAGATAGATAGTTTCAGTTCGGTTCGCGAATAGTATACGATAACTCTGAACTCTTGAGGGATACTCTCGATCGATTGTCCGGTGATCTATAAGATTCGTTCTAGACTAGTATTAAACTATAATAAATTTAACTTTTGTACAAATATACAGTGGTACCTTGGGTTACGAACTTAATTCGTTCTTTGACTCCGTTCGCAAGCCGAAATGTTCGCGAACCGAAACAATGTTTCCATTAAAATTATCGTAAATACAATTAATCCGTTTGCCCACCCCCAGAAACATATTGTTTTTTGATTTTTTTATGGATTTATCTGTGACAAAAATATATCATATAAAACCTACAGTACTATAACTTTACCTTTGTGGTTGATAGTCACTGGCACAGGTATATATATGGTAGAGGAGGAGGAAGAGGAAAACTACTCCTTCGCAGGAGAGTCCCATTCTATAATAACATCGGGCAACTGTGTAAGTATTTCTGGTGTTTTTTCTCGTGTTCGTATCCTGGAAAGTGGTTCGATTGCTGGCTCGGTGGCTGGTGTTTTCACAAAATAAAGATCCAGAGACATTTATCTTTTTCTTAGTTGGATAATTTCCCGAAAATGAGACATTGTCATTTAAAATGCCCACATCGCTGCGCCAAAGCTAAGTTTGTGCATTCATGCGCCGAGGCATTGTACGTGGGTCGAGTCGAAATTCGGAAATTGTGTTCGTGGGCCGATTTATTCATGACTAGAGGCGTTCGTGACCCGAGGTATCACTGTATTTCAATTGTGTATATTATGTTAGTAAACTTAAACTTAATTCTGCATAGACTTTTATTGAGCGTGGTGTTACTCCTTACATTAAATTCCAAGTGCAAATTATAATTCAGATCGACCACAGTATGGCAAATCCATTGCTTGGTAAGTACCAAAATATATAATTGAATTCACCTATCATAATGTTGAACCCTGGACAAAACTCACGCTCAGAACATAACGTGCTAAAATCCGATCGATATCACACTTAAGCAACAAACATTATATATAACATTGTTACAACCAAAAATAATTTTGGTAAAGAATTATGATAATAATCAAACAAAGGATAGTAATTTACCGTCATAAAGCAATATTGCGTGAGTATTTACTATATGTATAAACAACGACCATAATCGTATTGATAAAAAATGCGTTAACAGTTTCTGGTCACGAAATAAAATAGAAAAAAATTAGGAAAATAATTTTACATGGAAAATACTTGTTCAAATTAATGAAGTGTAAAACTTTATAGTAAATCAAATAAAATCGGCAAATGATTATTTACATTCAGAGTAAATCTTTTAAAATTTATAGTTTTTCACATAAATTTGATGACTTAGTTAAAACACGTAAGGTCTGCGTTGTCATGTATCAGATCACCGAATTATCTAAATTTTTTACTTAAATTGTTAATATAGCCACTGTACATAGCAAAGCAGCTCTAAAATTAGTCAACTATAGGCTATAACTTGTACACTGTTGATTGTCACTAACAAGCTCTAAATTTAATAGACTATGCGTTGTAAACATTAGATAGTGTTCCAAACTTTTAGTTAGTGCGCTGTTTTAATGTGACAGACATATAAACACACATTAGCATGTCAATTTACATAACCTAAAAAATACTGTCGCAGAAGAATCAACAAATTTCGGAAATTGTGAAACGAAAAAGAATTACTGTAGTTGCGGCGATAATTTTGTTATTAAAATTGAGTACGAAATCACGATCTTTCTGATGAAAAGTCATAAATGCAGTTATTCCTTCGTAGTTAGTTTGAAAAAACATAAATGTCACAACATTCCTTACGTATTAATTTTCTTAGGTGTAAACGCTGTAATTAAACGTTAAAACTGTCTATTAAATTTATCCACAAAGCACAGTATAGTCAACTAATTTTGTAGGTACGAACGCAGCTTAACTATGCTATTAAAAACTCTTTTGAACTAAAAAATATTTCAAATAATTTTCCTATGATATAGGAATATTTCAAATTGTAATAATAAAATTAATAAATTTTGTAATAAGGTTAGTACATGATTTATGCACTCCAGAATAAAAATAATTTTTAAAATCTGTTCAGCATTTTCAAAAATATAATGATATTTGTGCACGCAGGAACACAAAGTGCATCATTTAGTTTATATTTAACGCATTTTCTTGAAATTATAAGGGACAACATATGTTTCTTCAGTGGCAGACTTGGTACACGATTTACACACTATCAGATTTGAAAGAATTTTTAAAATCGGTTCAATTATTACAACAATTTTTTAGTCGTAAATAAAAAATTGTTACTGGGAAATTTCTATTCTCATAAAAATATATATTTTTTGTTTTTTCTTGAAATTTTTAGGAACATTAATAGTAGGTATGTTGCAATTAGATTATATTAAGTTTTTTTTTACTTTATGTTAAATTATATCGTCAAAATGGTGGCTTTGACGGCTGATACACATTTAGAGCCGTTCTTGGAAGTTTTCCATAACACTCACAAGCATGTCGGGCGAAATTCCTACAATTTCTTCTTGAATGGTCTCCTTTATTTTAAGGCGATGTTTGAAAACCTCGGCCTTAAAATACTCCCACAGAAAAAAAATTCTCAGGGACTTAAATCAGGCAAGAGCGGTGGCTACGGAACTGCCTCGCGTAAGGAGACCACTCGACCCGGGAACATTTCCTGCAAAATTTCACGCGACTGACGTGCTGTATGGGCCGTAACTCCATCCTGTTGGAACCAGAAGTCCTCTTCGTTGTGTTCTTTCCCATACTCTTCAATTTTCATGGCATGCTTCCGTGCTGAACGCGCTGGAGACAGCTCAATCGAAGCCCTCACTGCAGCTATGTTTTCGGGTGTTCTCACATTTTTGGAACGTCCGTTTTTTCTACAGTGCAGATCCTGTTGCCCTCACTCTTTGTTCGATTTCCGGTTTGGAACACTTTCATTAGCACGTAAACCGAACCGCGTGCGGAACGCCTTCTGCGTCGCAGTTATAGATTCGCAATTATTGAAAAAAACCTCCACTACAACGCCTCGATGCTCACTCGACCACGGAATGGTGACGACTTAAGACTTTATTCTGTACCCTACATAACGGAACGAACCGCACCCCCCTACCTGCTTTGGGACCCCACAGTGATTTTTCGAGTTATGGGAGTTATTTCTGCCGCACCTGTATAACATAGAGAATCAACGCGGGCATCTTATTCAACACCTCCTTAGGCTGGGCTAGATGTTCCTCCTTTGAGTAGTGCAGGTTGATTACTTTAATATTTTGCCGACAAGATTTACAAGTAATAGATATTTTTTAAAACTGGAAACTCTAAATTTTAAAAGGAGTATAATAAATTTCATAAACAATATTAAATTAACGTGGATTTGTTAGAATATTTATTATATAACCTGCAGGTTTTTATATTACATACATTTAAAGAAAAACATATTATAATGCTTTAGATACTTTCTAAATTTAAAACCGACCGATATTATATAATTTATTCTCTCATAACTAAAATTTATCTGATAAATTAACCTGTTATAAAAGGTCTGTTCTTAGAGCCATTTCTAATGGTTTATTGTCTTCAAACGCAAGCGCAGAGTTCGTAGTAGTTCATTAAAATAACTCTGCGCTTTCGATTTTTTTTTTTTTTTTTTTTTTTTCTTTCATTTCGGACCTTTGCATTTAGGGCAATTGGTCTGGAGCTATTTTGTAATTTTATTTAATGTACATGAGTAGGAGTGGGGGAAGGATGATTGAAGGGAGCTGGGAGGTCGCTGGCGAGACCCGACGCAGCTAGGAGATATGTTGTAACAACATTGTTGTTGGAGGGGGGTCTTGGAAAGGTTTACAATAGAGAATAGAGATATTATTTAATGAGAATGATTTATATTTGTATTTTAGTATTTTTTAAATATTCGCATAGGGCTTTATATATGTTAATGTTTCTAGTTTTTAATATAATATTCATGTTGGTTGGAAGTACTATTTTGTTTTTAATTAGGGATTCTATAAACTGTATTTGTTGTGCCTGGAAATTTGGGCAGGATAATATTAGGTGATTTGTATCTGCAACTGCATTTTGGCAATGGGTGCATGTGTTCGAATCAATTATTTTAAGTTTACACAGATGTACAGGAGCGAGCGTATGGTTTAAGCGCATTCTGCAGATTGCAGAGCTGTATTTTTTGGAAAATGAGACAGTTTTGTACCATGGTGTCTTAATCCTTGTTTGCAATTTATAATAAAATTCTCCTTTATTTTCCGATTGCCGGGTATATTCAATTTGCCATGCGGTGTAACAGCTGTTTTTTATAGTTGACATATATTCAGTCGGAAAGTGTGATTCGTTAATGAGTGTGCCATGTTTTGCAGCTTCTCTGGCCTTATTGTCCGCTATAATGTTGCCCGGTATATCGGAATGCCCTTTAATCCATATTAATTTAATTTCTGTGTCCTTGTGGTTCTTGAATAGATGGATGTTATTAATTATTCTATATATTATTGGTTCATTGTTCTTGAATCCAGGATTTGCAATTATCTGTAAGGCGCTATAGCTGTCTGAAAATATAGCAACTGATGTTTTGTCCAGGAGATTTGGCAGTTGTAAGATATATTGTGTGGCTTGATATATGGCCAATAACTCTATATGGAATATATTAAAAGAATTTTGAGATTGATGCATTATTATTTTGTTGCATTGCGGGTCAAAGATTGAGAAACCGGCGCTTGAGTTTGTTTTGGAGCCGTCTGTATATATTTCATACGTGTTTGGATGCTGTTTTAAATAATCTTGTAGTTTATTATAATTAGTTATTTTTTGGAAGTGATTGGTAAATTTGTTCGGTAGCGAATATATGAGCGGATGAAGATAGCAGGTGACATTGTTACTTGTGATTATACTGATGTTAGAATTAGAGTGCTCCAAGAAACAGTCTACCAAGGGCGGAGTGTTTTTGTTTTGCCAGTATGAACAGGTTAGATTTTTAGAAGACAGGGAGACAAGTTTGTTGTTGAGAATATGGCTCTGATTGGTGTGAGTGTGAAGCCAGAATTTATTTGTGATTATTTTTGTTCTAAATTTTAGGGGCAAGTCGTGGCTTTCGACCAGTAAACTGTGGATTGGGGTGGATGGCATCGCGCCTAAACAAAGTCTGAGACATTTATTTTGAGTTTTGTTTAAGGGCTCTAATGTAGTGTTGTTGGCCGAACCGTATAAAGAGCAACCATATTCTAATATAGATCTGATTCTGGATCTATAGAATAATAAAGCGGTGTTAATATCTGCTCCCCATGTTTTTTTAGTGATAACTCTAAGCATGTTTATGGATTTTTCGCATTTTTTTGATGTTGCTTGGATATGAGACTTGAAATTTAGCTTACAATCTAAGTGCATACCTAAGTATTTGATATCTGGTACAATACTTATGGAATCACCGGCCAGGTTTAGAAATTTTGGAAGTTTACTCTGATGATGTCTTGTAAAGCAGACGATTTTTGACTTATTAAAGCATAAATCGAGACCATTTGTTTTTAACCATTCTGTTATAATTTCCATAGAGATATTTAGTTGTTGTTCAGTTCGGTGAAAGATTTTATCGGAGCAGTACACGCACATGTCGTCGGCATAACTCAAGAAGTGTACGTTGGGTGGTATTGAGTGGAACAGATCTAATATATATAAGTTGAAAAGTAACGGACTGAGGACGCCCCCCTGGGGCAGTCCTTGCATAGCGACCCTAGGGCCGATGACTTTTTTGTTGTGTTTAATAATTAGTGTACGCCACTGAATAATTGTTTTAATGGAATTAATAATATTACGTGGTATTTTCATTAGTTGTAGTTTATTTATTAGTATCTCGAGGTTTACATTATCAAATGCACCTTGTATGTCAAGGAATGCTGCGGTTAGGTATGTATTTTCTGAGAGCGAGTTCTGTATATCAGTGCACAGGACAGATAGGCCATCTATACAGCTGTATGTTTTCCTGAAGCCGAACATATTGTTTGGAATCATATTCTGGGATTCAAGATACCACTCCAATCTTGTTTTTATCAGACGCTCGTATGTTTTTAATAAACATGATGACAATGCGATTGGCCGATATGACTCTGGATTTGCAGGGTTTTTATTAGGCTTCAATATGGGAATAATGACGTATTTGTTCCAGTCTGGAATAATTATACCTGTGGTGAAAACGCTGTTAAATATATGTAATAAAATTTTTTTCATATTTTCGGGTAAGTGAGAGATCATGGGATAGTGAATGTTATCGTGGCCCGGGGATGTGTTATTAGATGATTTTATTGCATTGTTTAATTCAGAGTCGGTAAAAGGATTATTTAAAGTTGAGTGGGTGTTTGAATAGGTTACGTATGCAGCAGAGATATTATTTTGAACAGAAGTTGGTGTTAATTTTTCTAAAAAATTTTCAGAAATTTCAACAGATGTGAGACGTGAAGTAGAGGTGGAGTTGTTGATTCCTCTGTCTATGTTTCTTATTTTTTGCCACAAAAGGTGGGAGGGGGTATCCCTATTTACGGTTTCTAAGAAATTTATCCAGTCAGTTTTTCTTTTATCTTTGTAAATTTTTCGAGCTCTGGCTGTTAGTCTTTGACATTCAATGAAGTTCTCATAGTTTTTTTGAGATAAATATTTTTTATAAGCCTTTTTTCTGTTGTCTTCAGCAATCTGGCATTCGGTGTCCCACCAACTTTTGGCTCGAAAGGGGTTAATAGTTTTAGGTTGATTCTCTGGAATACTTTTTTCTGCTGATTTATTAATTATTTCTACAAACTTATTATAGTCATTTATGTGATCAGGTGAGTGTGAAAAATGTTGTGCCCTATTGTTTGCTTCTATTTTGTAAGCGAGCCAGTCAGCATCTTTTATTTTCCATCTGTGTTTCGGATTTATGGTGATGTGGTCAGATTTTGTCCCAATTTCTAAGATGATCGGGAAGTGATTAGATCCACAGCAGTCTTGAGTAACGCGCCACCGGATTTTAGAGTATAATATTTGCGAACAAAATGTGATATCAACCGCTGATTTTTGGCAACCAGGTTTGAGACATAGAGTTTCAGAGCCGTCGTTTAGAATACATAAGTTATTGAGATCAATTGAATTGATTAAATTCCTACCCTCTGTGTCGGTCTCGGCACTACCCCAAGCTATGTGATGGGAATTAAAATCTCCAGCTAGTATTATTTTGTTGTCCATCTGATTTATTACACTAGTCCAAAATACACTAGAAATTTTATGTTTCGGATTTGCATATACGGCTGCAATTGTGTAATCTTTATTACAAATTTTTGTTTTTATACATGTGATTTGTACAACATCAGGAATTTGATTTACTATTTTATGAACAGTATATAACATGTTATTTCGAATTAAGATAGCTGAGCCTCCGTAACCATCGTAGCGGTCGGTGTGAATGAGCTTGTAGTTATTGAATACAGGAGGGGATTTATCTGATTTTATCCAAGTCTCAGATAAGAGTGCGATGTCGATTTTATTTTTTTGTAAAAGACGAGTTAGTGAGTTTTTATTAGCATTTAAAGAGCGAGAATTCCATTGTATAATATTTATGCCAGTCATTTTGATATTTGAGGAGAGAGAAAAAATAAATAAAACAAACGATAAATATGTGTTTGAGATAAAGATTTTTATATATGTGAAGAGTGTGTTTGACTATTATTATTTAATAGGTTACTTATTAATGTTTTTAGAGTATCTGTATTAGGGATGGAGCTATTTTTATCTAGTATATTTTTTAAAACAGTCATAATAATGTTTATAATGAGTTCTATCTGATTATTCTGATTTATGTGGTATTGCGGGGCGTATGGATTTTTTATAATGGGGGAGGTGGGAATATGATTAGATGAGTAGAAGAGGTCGGTGGGTGGTGGAGGGATAGTTTTGGAAGTAGATGGTATGTTTGTTCGAGATATGGGATGTCTAATATTATTTGTTAATTGAATTGACAAATCTTGATTTGGTTGGGATATTTGAGTTGTGTTCATTGGAGTGTTATTTTTGACTACATTCGAGTATGTTTTGCTTTTAAGTGTATTGCGTGCTTCTATATACGTAATATTTTGAACACTCATTAGTTCCTTAATTTTTTTTTGTTCGCTGAAAATTGGACATTTTGTATTGTCCGTTGCCAAGTGGTCGCCTTTACAGTTTATGCATACAGGTTTTAGATTTTCGATTTTATCACAATCACGGGAGTTATGTTGGTCGGAACATTTTCTGCAACGGGGGGGATAATTGCAGCGAGCTGCAGAATGGCCATATCTCAAACAGTTAAAGCACTGAGTAACCTTATAAATATATGGTGTAACTGAAATGCGTACACGATTTAAATATACATACTGCGGCAATTGTTGTCCCTGAAAGTGGATAATTGCAGTTTTGGTGGGAACAAGTGATTCGGAAGATTTTCTTAATATTCTTTTTACCGATATAA
Source organism: Liopterus haemorrhoidalis (assembly GCA_963971575.1). Classification (NCBI taxonomy): domain Eukaryota; kingdom Metazoa; phylum Arthropoda; class Insecta; order Coleoptera; family Dytiscidae; genus Liopterus; species Liopterus haemorrhoidalis. The sequence continues at coordinate 59,855,066 of OZ020611.1, forward strand.
TCTTGATATTAGATTCAATGTCTGTTAGTAATTCTTGATCAGTAAATGAGGCGTCGACATCTCGGATGACTCCCTGACGAACAACCATATGGGTTGGAATGTAAATAATACAATCCTCCGGAAAGTACTTTTTTTCGCTCACTAATTTGTTAGCGGCGGCTGCTGTAGACAATTCAATTTTGACAATTTTTTTTGTATGTTTAGAAATATTTATTATTTCTGATTTGAGTCTCGGATGGCTCATAATTATTTTTTTACCCAGAACTGTGGGGTGAAGCATACCTATATTATTTTTAATTGATTCGGTATATACTATATAAGGTCCTGAATCCGATCCTGTATATCTATGACTTACCTTTTCTGCAGTCTTACTTGCAGTAGATGTCATATTTGGTTGACCTCTGCCTTGGTCGTCATTTACTTGATTGAACGTGGAAATGTCCATAGCCGTGCCGATCACAATTTCTGCAGGGGCTTGAGGATTTTTAGTTGGGGTTTCTGCAGAGAAGAGAGATGGAGCGGGTTTGGGGTGTCCAACATTTGAGCCATTCGCATTTTGTTCTGAATATGTTATAGCAGCTGCTATATTTTGTTGACCTATGTCCTGAGAATCTTTTACTTGGTTGCCCGTAGGAGTACCAGTGGTGATTTCTGCTTGAGCGTCAGGAATTTTACTACGGGTTTCTCCGGAGAAATGAGGTGGAGGAGGTTTGACAAGTCTTTTGAGGTGTGCGCGATTTGGTATTTTTCCAAATATTTCGGTTTTTTTGTTCTTCTTTGGCCTGCCTCTTCTTCTCGTAGAAGATACATCCGTGTAGTTATTTACAGACGAGTCTGACGTGCTTCCTTCCTTTGATGGATCTTCATCCGGGGGTGGTCCCCCCTCACCATAAGCTCCACCGGACATCTCCGGTGAGCTTAACACACTTTAGTACACACTATTCACTGATTATCACTTTTTATTTTATTTTATTTAAAAGAAATACAGTGTTTTATAAGTTTATATTTACTTATATCACAAACACGACACTGATTTTAGCACGTTCGTACACAACGGTGTCTAGAATGCAAGTGGCGCTTTCGATTGATGACAATAAACTGTTAAAGATGGCTTTACGAACAGAGCCAATGATAATCTCTTAGAGACACGTCGACAAAATAAGTATATATTAGGCAAGCTGCTATACTCATAGGGGCAAATGACCCTTCCGTCCCCACAGAGTCTTGGCTTCATAATAAACACTGATAAGATATAGAGAGAGCATACTGTGTCTATATTATATGGCGTCATTGGTGTGTTGTAAGTTCCAAAAATATGTAGGTCAGTAACAACGAATTAACACCGAGCAGAGCCGGCTGAGGCAGCTAGTCTTGTATAAAAAGTAGAAAAGGTTGCCATTATTTATGATTAATATTTTCAAAATATCATTAAATTTTGTGTTGTATGGATATGTCAAGGGTTAAATATTACTGAAACGCATTTTGTTAATGTAAACTGAGTATAAGCTAAAAGATAAACATTTTGCATGATCATCTATTTCTACTAGCTAACGTTACCTCACCACTGCATGTATAATTAAATATAATCCAGTTCGAGCGGCTGCATATCGTATGACATCATAGTAAGGCACGCATGCACAAGTAACATTTCCTGTACAAAGCTCTAACCATATAGTGGTGTTCATCTCCGGTTGTCCATTGCCGGTGCCGTTTGCATATTCACAAGCATCAGTCGGGCAGAGACCGAGGGTAGCGCCCTACAGCCCGCACGGACACATACACACATGAAAGGTTCAAGCCCTGTGGTCAACAGCGGCGTATGTCAAAGCCAGAGCTTCCAATCGAATTTTCTGGAATCTACCACGAACAATCTAACTGCGTTCTCCGAATTAATGAAGCACTTCAGTTAAGATATTCATGGCGGTACAAAGAATTGGCTGCTATATATTAATGGGTAATGAAAATTGTAGCAAATATTATTAAATAGATGATTCTATTGGAATAATACAATATGATTGGAAAGAAAAAATGTCGTGTAGAAAGCCATAGGATTTACATATTTTTTAAATATGTTGGTACTATCACTGTCCGAGTATTAGGTTTTATTTAAAACAAAGATATTTGTAAAAAAATATTTGTTTGTATTATATTTGAAAAATACATATTATGATCACAAGCAAATAAAGAAAATGCTTAATAAATAAATATATATATATATACATATATATATATATATATATATATATATATATATATATAATAAAGGCCTACTAGACTATTTTTTTTCGACCATATTGTACATTATTAGATAACACTAGGGTTAATATTTCAAATATTGAACAACAGGTACGACAAAATTGTCTGTAGCATCTGATATCATAAATAAATAATTAAATTGTTATTGCTATTATTTTTACTATGTCTATTTATTTGAAAATGATGAAGAGCAGACATGACCAGAGTCAGAGAACAGAATGAAGAAGAGGCAAACAAATACTGGAAAGAGCTGGAGAAGAAGAGGACTCAGTGGAGCACTAGCTGACGAACTGTTCTGAATTAAATCCTTTCACGCGAAATGTAGCAGAGTTCTTAAATGAGAATGGAGAGGGTCTGGACTAGCTAAAAGAAATTTTGATAAAAAGAATGAGAATGAGAATAATTGGGAAAATATAACATCCCACATTTCAGTGAACCACAGACTATCGAATTCCCTTTCAAAGTCCACAAATACCAGGTAGAATGGTATTTATTGACTTTAAATCATCGCACACAAAATAAGTAATAAATATGTTTTAATTAGGAAATTATGTTTACAGTGATAATTATGGACAGTTAAAAAAAAGTTATAACGTTCAAAACAAAGCTATAGATGTATATTTCTACAAGCACATAGCCATTGTTGTTTTAGAGATCAAATTGACAGCGATTGATAATTGACACTGACAAGTAATTAATTGATTTACTTCAACAGTGTTCACCATTCTGGAAATGGTTCGATAACAGATTGTAAGGTGTTAATTTGGTATATGCAGGATTTTTAATGACAAAAGCCACCCTGATTTTTTTTTATTCTTAATGTAGCGTTGGAAACTCTGTCCCTGAGAGCGACCCTTTACTTCTACTAGCTCCATATTTTTCTAAGCAATGCAGCTTCTTATAATTATTATTTTTAAGCTAAATATCAAGTTGGTCATCCATATATTAATGTAAGCAGACACTTGTTAAAAAATTTTAGCCTTCGTTACCGACATAAGAGAAAAAAACTTTCTGAGACCACGTAGTTTTTTTGGCAGAAATTGGGTTAAAACAAACAATGAACACTGAGCATATGTTTATTTAAAAAAATAATTACTTATTACCTTATGCTGAAGGTTTATGTTCTATAAGTGAGACAGTGGTCTATAGAGGAAACGGCTCACATGTGAGTCATGGTAAATAGAACAAAACAAAAAATTTAAATGATTATAATAATTAAAGTAACAATTATCTGGTAAATAGTGCAGCAAAATTATTTTAAATAGTAATTATAATAAATCTATGGTAAAAATAAATTGTAAATAAAAAAAAAAACAAATTAAAATAATAATAAATTGCACGCAGTAAATTTGTCGTTAGGTAAACTGGAAATTATTATGAAGTATGGTGAATTTCAAAACATGGAAAGGACAAAATTCAAGAGGTTTTAATTTGTCAGCCACACAAGTGTTCCAAGCTAATTCCAAAAAGCTAAATACAATTCCATCTACATCCGTCAGAATATGTATAGAAGCATTTAGAACTAGTCCTTTACATAGTAGATTTAATAAAACAAAATCCAGATATACCCATTCATAAAAATATATTCCGCAAAAACAATAATAATTTATCCATTAAAGATAATTCACTTCTTCAAAAACAAATACTTGAATAATAATAATAATAATAATTGTTTATTGACAAAATTACAATAATATTTGTTTTAAGTCAGTCAGTACAATCGTGAATGTAATATTTAATAAAATGTACAGGAAACAATATGGCAAACAATATGTACATATACAATATGAAACATTTTGTTTGGTAGAAATTGTGTACTTAGGGAATGAAATAAAAATAAAATAAAGAATTAGACAAAATAATTCAAAATAGCATCAACTACAATTTTGAAAGCAATAAAAATAATTCAGAATTTATGTTGTAAAAATTCATTTATAGAATAAAAAGCATGGTTGATAAGGAAAATTTTGATGGTATTTTTAAAAAAGTTAAAACTATTGGATTTGAAGGAGTCTGGCAATACTTTAATAAATTTATAAGAATAATAGTTCGTGCTATTTTTAGATTTAGTCAATCTTAAAAATGGTGGATAAATCTTATTTTTTATTTTTATTCCTTGTATTATAATTATGGATTTTTTCAAAAGTATCACATTCGGTTAAGTTTTTAATACCTAATTTCCCTTGATATTCCTATCCCTCAAATTCCAAAAAAATACAACTCCAATATAACTCCATGGGTCAGGAAAAACCCAATTATTTACCTGCACCTCTCGAACCAAAATAAATCTTCTACTCACCCAACAAATATATAAGCAACAATTCTTAGAACTAAATAATACATATCAAAATTATATCTGAATATATACTGATGGATCCAGAATGAACAATAAGACAGAGGCCACTATAATTATTGGAGAAGCAATCCACAAACATCGTCTTCCCGATGACGCAAGCAATTTTACAGCAGAAGTTTTCAGTATTCTTCAATCGTCCGAGTACATAAATGTTAGCCCAAACAAGTTTATCATATATACGGACTCTTTAAGTTGTCTACAAGAACTAGAGAAGCCTTATGGTAAATGCCAATTAATTAAAAAAATCCAAGTAAATATTCAAAACTCCAAAATAAATAATAAAGAAATATTACTGGCATGGATACCATCACAGGTAAATATAGAAGAAAATACACAAATAACCCTTGAGAACGATATAAAAAACAAAATCAAAGTTAAAATAAAAGAAGAATGGAACGTTAGATGGCAACAAACCACCAACAATAAATTAAGAGAAATTAAAGACAAAATCGAACCAAGTAAAACACCTGACCATAGAAAAAAGCAGACTGTTATTACCAGGCTGCACATAGGACACACAAGAATCACCCAAAAACATCTCCTAGATAAAACCGAACAACGAGTTTGTGATATGTGCAACACCTTTATAACAGTGGAACACATGCTCATCCACTGTAAAAAATAGGACAGATCAAGAGAAAAATATAACATTCCAGATGACCTCTATGCTCAGCTACAAAAACCAAGAAAATATAATAAATTGAAAATAAGTGAAAAAATAATAAATAATTTATTATTATTATTGAAAACTGTAAAATTATTTAATAGGTATGTATATTTATTATATATGGAGTGCTAATAATCTTAGACCTTGACTAAAATGAAGAAACAAAACAAAAAAACAAACACAAACATATTTTTTTTTGTGTTCATTTCTTATTTTTGGTGCATACGCGACATTTCACAAAATATCTGCAGACCGCTCGACTCACATGCTAGTCAGGCAATCACTCAGACCTTAAACATATACCGAATGAAAATATTTCCCACCAAGTAAGCTTCAGCAAGTGTCTCCTCTGTGAGTCATTGATCTATTCTTATACTTTGCTGGCTCAAATATGAGCCGCTTGGTAGCGAACGTGTTAAGTTTTGCTTTAATAAAATAATAATGTAATATTTGGCTAAAACACTTTTCCGCCTCCAGAATCAAAATTACTTCTAATTCTAGTTTATTGTATATTTTGCAAATCTATCTGATCTGTTTTGGAATATCCTTTTTCCATTCGCGAACAAGTATATTCTAATAAATATGTTGGATAAACAAAAATGAATAAATTTCTCCAGCTCAATAAAAATTCAATCTCTCCATACATCTTGTTATTTATGAATTTCCTCAGCAACTGAAATTAAAGTTCCTCCAAGAGGATTATTATTACTTTTCTGATTTTTTATTTTTTGAAGTGTTTGCGTAGCTTTGCAAGTCCTTACAGTGAATCGCACTTTAATACATCATTGTGACGTAATACATGAGAAGTAAAACATCTTTCAAGATCTGAACTTTGCTTTACTATTCACTAACTCAAAGCAATTTAACCGTTTCTATTTACTGTTTCAGATCGAGATATCTTTCTGCGATTTCAATTTTATACTTTAAAGACAATAAGACTGATTTAGATTTGTTTCGATAAATTTTATCAGCTATATTACTCATTCACTAACTTTTTGTGAATAGAGGTATTTTCTACGAATAGTAACCATATTTCTAAAATGACCCCAAATTAAAACCATGTTTGTTATATTTGTAATTTCTTGCTCTTTTTAGGGTTTTGTAGGTATGACCAAAAAACCCTTATACCGTCATTTTGTCGTCTGTCTGTCTGTCTGTCTGTCTGTCTGTCTGTCTGTCTGTCTATCTGTCTGTTCGGTAAAAATTGTAGCCAAACGGCTAAACCTAGAGAGTTGAAATTTGGCATGCTTATACAACTCGTTGACCCGCACAAAGGAAAAATACCCAAACATCTAAAAAACAAATCCCCCTAAAAATATAAACAAACATGTGCTCATCGAAAAAAAAAAATATTTTTTTAAATTCTGAGAAGGATATCAAATGAAAGCCTTTAGTACGTGGATTAACGATCAAAATTTTATTTTTGCAAAATAAATTATTTTGACGCGATTTTTGCCAAAATTGTGCAAAAAAAATTTTGTCCCACACCCTGTAGCCAAGATGGTTTAAACTAAAAATCTGAAAAAATTCTAAGTAATGTACATTTGTGTGAACCGGAATAGTACAACAGGAATTTTTGATCAGATTACGTTTTCGGAAAATAGCGCATTTTTTGTGATTTTTGCGTGACCATGTAAAATATTTAATGATATTATGTAGCATAGTAAACAGAGCGTTTCGATGGTGTAATGCTTAATATACTGGCGTTCTGATTTGCAAACTCGAGTTCAAATCGCCTCGAGGCAATTTCATTTTTTCTGTTTTTTTTTTGCATTTTTATTTTGTTTAAATTATTTTTTCAAAATTCTAGTTATATTTGGGCAAATATTGCATTTAATTTTTAAAAACGTAAATAATTTTTAAAAAACCAGTGGAAATTGTTGAAATTGATTACTATTGGACTTACAACCAAGTAACTTAAAATAAAACGTAACTATAAATATATAATATCATGGATACAAGTCTAAAAAATTAAAAATATAAAATATATGTTATGTCATGTGTTATAATGTCTGTATCATATTAGTGCATAAATATATTACCGCTATACTGCTATTTATATTTTTATAAAAACACGAAAACAGAAGGGGGAGCTTATTACTAAAACAACCAATGGAAGCCATAGGCGCAATTTTCAAAATCTTATTAAACCTTGATACATAAAAAAATACTGCACATATTTAGAAACCTACATAATGGTATTATGCATTCGAATTAAAATTAACAAAAAAATATATATATTTTAACATAAAATTTGTTTTGGCGTCCCAAATATTCATTATTCACTTACTAAATACCTGCGAAATCCTGAAATGTGTGAAAATTCACACTTCACATCCATTTTTTTAATTGTTAATATTCTGTTTTCTGTTTCCGTTATGTATTTTGTGGATTTTACAGACATGTGTTATTGGCTCCTGAGCCATTCAATAAATTTCTTTATTTATTTAAAAAACTGTTACACTTCTTAGTTAATAGTTAATTAGATAAGATTGATCCTATGAAAAAAGTAACATTTATAAAATTAAATGTAAAGATTGTGACCACGTTTATATCGGGTAAACACGAAGGATATTAAAGATTAGGTTCAAGGAATATTTTAACGCAAGTAGAAACATAAAAACAGAATCTTCAAACGTTGTTGAACATTTTATTAATAATAACCAAAGCTGTAACAGAGATGATTGCTCGGTACTCCACATAAATAACAATAAACAAACACTTACTCTCTTGAACGAGCAGGCAGAGTTATGTAATAAAAGTCTAATTGTTACTTTATCTGTCAACCCCAAACTAAAATTATACCTCTGTATAGACATAGTATATAAGAAACCAACCTAAAGTTTTTAATTAAATATTTTTTAATAAATAAATATGTTATCTAAACAGCTTGCACCCCTCGTAGGCTAATATATTGTTGTCGTTTAGCCATAATTTAGAAGGATATTTATGACTCCATGTGTTTTATTACAATCAATTAAAAAATCCACATTGAAATCTCCAGCTACGATAACGTATGAGACACATTACAAAAATTTAAAAAAAAAAAATCACATTATTAAAATACTACAAAGCGATGTTCAAACCGTTCAGTCACTGAAGAACATCAATAGTAAAGTTGTGCATGTCGTCTGGTTCTAGTGAAAGTTGTAGATAGGGCAACAATATAAAATGTGCTTCATAGTTTGAGATGGGTGGTTACAGGTACAGCTTGCGTCTTGAGCACAGCCCCACTTGCTTAGGATAGCACAACGACCATATCCAGTTCGTCAACGATCCAATTATATATTATTTATTATTATTGGGATATACCTTACCTTCTGCGTAGTCTCGAAGAAAAATTCAACGCCGTCAATCTGATAATTCTGCTTCTGAACTTCCATTAAAATAGACCCATTGTTTTGCGGGATGTATGATTAGTGGAAACTTCTGGTTTGAACCACATATGATTCAATGTAATGCAACTATGGCCCAAAAGGTTTCACAAAATTCGTTGCCTAATTATTGCGAACGTCTTTGGATTGATATTTTTGAATCTTCAGCTACACTTCCACGAATCGAGGCAATATTTTTAGTGATCGGCTTATATGAATTTACACAGGCGTTTTACACTGGCCTGGGTTCCTTAAATTTTATCATTAAATTACTAATTGCTTATGAAAAATATTTTTTATTGAACACGAATTTTTATAATAAGTTTGAATTATATTAATGCGTCCTTCCTCTATCTAATACTCCATGGCTAATATTGTAATGGATTATAGATGACAATTATCAAACATCACCATAAAAATCTTTGACATTTAGCAAACATAACTGAAAAACATCCTAAAGTAAAGTTGAAAAATCCTTTAGTTGTCAATTCAGGTTCCAAATTTCTTTATTTTTAAAATGACAATACTGTAGAATCGATTTTTGGTATTAAAATGACTGTCACATCTTAGTAGATGGCTTCTTTGGCAGCTGCGTTTGGTTTTTCGTTTCCTGATATATTGCGGTGATATGGGATCCAGGCAAATGTGGTCTCTATACGCACTGACTCTCCTGAATGAGTGTTTCCCTTAATTTCCTGGAAGATGACATCAGTGGACCATAACTGTCTTATACATAATAAACAACTAATGCCAAGTTGCATCAGCTTCCCTTAAATTTGAAGCTATCCTTCAATCGTAAAATTACCTAGCGATACATTACGATTTAAAAAATGCTTAAAATTTATGGTAAGCTGATGCAACTGAGCTTTAAATAATCAGTACGTATATGAGGATGTTGTTTGATGATTTTGTACATGTTGTTTAACAAGGTGAGCTTATTTCATGTCTCCATTAGTATAATAAGTTCTGCCCTCTGATTTTCGTACATAGATAGCTTTCATCTTTTATTATGCATAAACATTTTACTAGAGAACGTAGTAATAATAAACCAAATAACACATAATTATTCCATATATATCTATGTTGATGATAAACTAAATTAGTTTCCTTTATAATTAACTTCATGCGAATGCAATACAAAGCAGATTAAATACTACAGTAATTCTGTAAATAAACTGTTTGAGAAATAAATAATCTTATGAATTATTTGATTCCACACAGTGTGTGAGATAAAAAGCATTCGGTAACCCCTTTGTTCTTTTAATTGTATATGGAGACATTAGACACAAACATATTTATCTTTATAATTAACAAACCTTTGTAATTTCAAAAGCGTAAAAACAAGTCGACGAAGTTTTTCCGGTTCTCAGTATGTAAAAATTTAAACATCCATTTGCTCTGAGTATAATTCCAAACAAAAATGAGAAAAAGAGTAGTTTTTTTATTGGTTAAACACAAATTAAATCAGATCCATTAAGTTGAGCCACAAATCCACAAAAACTTTGTTTAACAGTTTATGTATGCAAATCATAAATAGTTTAGTTTAACTACTAATGAATTTAAAACAAAAACAACTGTAGATTTAAAGAGATGCAACATTAATAATGCAGTAGTACTTCTTAATTTATTTATTAATTATTTTGTAACGTTTTCATAGACTAGGATTGGTCATATATTGAGAGGATGAGAGACCATGTCATGATAGACAAGGCATTTGATATCGAAATATATAGTATATATATCACATGGTGGAGTCATAAGATGCGACGATAAAAGCCAGCGGTATTTATCTAGTTGTTTCTTACGTCACTGTGCGAAAATATATTTTCCAAAACGACATTTCATGTTGAAACATATTGAAGAGTCCAGCGAAAGAACGATAAAAGTCCACTATTGATCAATTACAGCTATTACTCTCGAATGATTGTAAAAAATCCCTAGCCATAGTTTAAAGAGATAAGTACAAAAAAATATTTATCTCAGAGAAAAATTATCAGAATCCAAGAAGAATATTCAATTTTGTCAAATTCTCTTTCGATTTCTCTGACAAATATTTCAGTTTTCTTAATCTTCGTAAAACGCAGTTATTAGTTTCATTCAAAACTTATGAGCTTAGCTCAACATGTTGTTTTTCTGTACAACGTTTTACTCTACTTGTCCACTACCAGTTTTAACGCTTTTCTTTCGCCACTCGAAATTGACAATGCTCTTTACTCTGATAGTATAATCTTGGATAATAAGTCTAATAGAAAGTAAATTTATTCACACCTTCTTTTCTTAAAACTCTTCATAAGCCAAAATAATATATATTGCTATTTTTAGACTTACAATTGATGAATATGATTAAAATTTTATATCAATATGCTATCTGCATTGCACCATACACAGAAGAACATATTGGTGGTTACCAGTCGAGTTTTCGAACTAGCAGATCGACAACAGATCAAATTTTGTTATTAAGACAAATTTTTGGAAAATGTTGGGAACATAACACAATGTTTTTATTGATTTCAGGAAAGCCTATGATAGCATTACACATGACAAATTCTTGGACATCATGGACGAATTTGGCATTCTTGGTAAATTTATCAAGATGCCAATGGTGTGTGTGTTGGGATCTATAGCAATCATGAAAACACGACCAACTTAGAAATTAATGACAACACTTTTAAGAGAGTTTATACTTTCAAATACCTGAGCACCATGATAAATAACGTGAATCTGAAACAGCAGGAAATTACGAACAGCATTACAGCTGCTAACGCATCTTATTTTGCATTTGATCCCCTTTTCAAAACGAAACTCCTGTCTAGGAACACCAAGACCAGGTTATACCAAGTTATAGTACGTCTCGTACTTATGTATGGCTCCAAAATATGGATCTTAACAAAGTAAAATCAACAACATCTCATAGTTTTCGAAAACAAAATATTACGCCGAATTTTTGTTCCCATTAAAATCAATGGTGAATGGAGAATTCGTAAAAGCAAAGGTATCCGAGAACTGTACCCAAGGACACGTATCACTCAAGAATTGAGAAGTAGACGATTACAAGAAAGGGCACGTGATAAGGATGAGGGAAAACAGAATGGTTAGAAAGATGTGGGAAGGAAGATGGAATACCCATCAACCAGTGGGAAGACCACGCAAGAGATGGAGAGATCAGCTCACCGCAGATCTATCAAGTATTAGTATACAGGGAGGATGGAAAGAACTGACAATAAACAGATCAAGATGGAGGACTTATGTTAGTAAGACCTAAACTCAGCCAGATTGACAGTGCCCAAAGAAGAATAAGATATAGACTTAAAATAAAATCCGATCCGATTACAACACAAAAAGTCCCCGCCCAGTATTGATGAACTCATTGCGATCCTGCATAGAAAACTAGACAATTGTTTAATTAAACCGCAGAAGTGTATGGAATTGACCATGCTTCATTGAGGAGGCAACGATTACAAGCTTCTTCACATTTAGTTTAGTTGTGAAAATATACGTCATATATCCCTATGCATATATATATATTTTTTTTTTTTGAAATTGGACACTTATTTTGGAACAAATAAAATTCCTAAATCGGACACTGATTTTGGAACAGAGGGAGTATATTTTTATATTTCCTTTTAATTTCTATGGTTTCCTAAAAATCTTGATAAACCGACATAACATTTTCAAAACTTATCTAAATTTCTGTGGATGAAGTTATTCGCTTTGTTGCCTACTGCATTTATTTTAAAATGCTAAACAAATACTTACTATATATCCATTCCGTTCAACAACAAGCATTGATTCGGCATTTTGTGTCCGCTTTACTGCCGCGCCTTAAACCGCAGAAGCTCTGAGGTCTGCAGAATCAAGGTTCAAATCCGCAGAGATTTGGAATTTGAATAATGCATTCCTACATGGTTCCACGGCTTTACAACACCACATTTGGTATTTCTCACTTCCATTATTTAAAAATGTTTTAAAAATTATACTCCAAATGATATTTTGATGTATTTTGGATTATACAATGAAATGCTCGTGGTCTGTATATATTTGTGTATCCCCAAAAAAGTTGATCCTTTCAGCTTTATTTTTAGTACATCAAAATTAATTGTACAAAAATATGAATATTATTTCAGAATTTTATTCATGCAAGCATCAGAATAGATATATTTTCTTCGATTATACGCTCGCCTACAAAAAAATGATACTATTGTAATTTGAAAGCAGATAAAAATAATTTAATAGTTTTAATAGGAAGCTATAAGTATCGGGCAGTAATGCAATGTTTATAACATAAGTTCAAAATGAAATTACAGAAAGGTTGGTTATGGAAAAATACAATAATGTCTACTGCAACGTTTGACACAGCCTATATAATAATTGAAATTGGAAATTATTATTATTTTATTCCACAGGTACAAAAAAATAAATATAAAAAACTACCGAAGCTGTTCAAAATTTTTATTTCCCTAAAATTATGAAATTTTGATCAAATATATTTTGACTCCCATTTTATACAAAATACAGTTTTAAGCTAATATTGAAGTAAGGATTATGAAAACAATATTTAAAAAATTCATACTTTCCTAGTTTGTGAGTTACAGCCGAATTGGGTCAGTAATTTTTAAATACACAAAACGAATAAGGGCTCAAAAAAATTTCTAGACTAAATAAACTATGAGGTTTCTAAAATTTCTAACCTCAGGTCGTTTTCTCCAACTGATTTTGAGCTATTTTTTTTTTTTTAATTCACAATATCACAAATAAAGTAAATTATGCCATTAAAAAAAATTGTTGTAAGCTCAAAACGAGTTAAACGATTGTGACGGTTGGGGAATTTATGTACTGGCCATTTTATTCGTCTTGCCCTACGTTGTGTTTTTTTAGAATTATTAAGTCGATTCGTTCTTGGAGCGGGAAGCTATGTCTACAAAGAAACGCTGGGACACATTTCAATCAAATAGTTTATTATGAGTAGACCGTCATTCAGAAATAGTACAAACATGTTTATTAATAGGTCTGATTGTGATGGCTGTAAGGTAAATTCAGATTAACATATTTATAGTGATAACGTAAGTTTCTACTCCAATATTACAATCGAATCTACTCTTCCAAACTAAGCATGCGGTCCATATCATGCCATATCATTGTTCAGGTTACTACTGCTGTTTAGGATCTTATACCTAATTATTTGAAATCACTAACGTGTTGCTAGATCACCTAACCGCTGCTGAATGAGCATAACGGTGTCTTGGGTGAGATTCGACGGACGGGTCTGCTACTCGCCAATACAGTTTTGTTGGGTCTGTCAACCCTTCGGTGTGTGTGTGGGTTTCTACGGTTGTGAATCGTAGAGAACCAGTCAAGCGTCGCGGGCTCCTACGGTTGTGAGGCGCAGGGCCCGGAAACCTCCCATGGCGGTGTTAATCATAATCACACAGCCAAGTGTCGATGAAGACGCACACGGGCGGCGTGAGTACGCGGATCGTGGTGGTCCACCCAAGAATGTCAACTGTGTTGGAGAACAGACGTCGAAAACGAGCGTTGTTCCACCGCTATTCCACAGAGAAATCCCTCGCGTCGGCGTAATGAGCACGGGCGGCGCGAGTACGCGGATCGTGGTGGCCGTCCACCCAGGAATGTCTACTGTGTTGGAGAACAGACGTCGAAAACGAGCGTTGTTCCACCGCTATTCCACAGAGAAATCCCTCGCGTCGGCGTAATGAGCACGGGCGGCGCGAGTACGCGGATCGTGGTGGCCGTCCACCCAGGAATATCTACTGTGTTGGAGAACAGGCGTCGAAAACGAGCGTTGTTCCACCGCTATTCCACAGAGAAATCCCTCGCGTCGGCGTAATGAGCACGGGCGGTGCGAGTACGCGGATCGTGGTGGCCGTCCACCCAGGAATGTCTACTGTGTTGGAGAACAGGCGTCGAAAACGAGCGTTGTTCCACCGCTATTCCACAGAGAAATCCCTCGCGTCGGCGTAGTGAGCACGGGCGGCGTGAGTACGCGGATCGTGGTGGCCGTCCACCCAGGAATGTCTACTGTGTTGGAGAACATGCGTCGAAAACGAGCGTTGTTCCACCGCTATTGCACAGAGAAATCACTCGCGTCGGCGTAATGAGCACGGGTGGCGCGAGTACGCGGATCGTGGTGGCCGTCCACCCAGGAATGTCTACTGTGTTGGAGAACATGCGTCGAAAACGAGCGTTGTTCCACCGCTATTGCACAGAGAAATCACTCGCGTCGGCGTAATGAGCACGGGCGGCGCGAGTACGCGGATCGTGGTGGCCGTCCACCCAGGAATGTCTACTGTGTTGGAGAACATGCGTCGAAAACGAGCGTTGTTCCACCGCTATTCCACAGAGAAATCCCTCGCGTCGGCGTAATGAGCACGGGCGGCGTGAGTACGCGGATCGTGGTGGCCGTCCACCCAGAAATGTCTACTGTGTTGGAGAACAGGCGTCGAAAACGAGCGTTGTTCCACCGCTATTGCACAGAGAAATCACTCGCGTCGGCGTAATGAGCACGGGTGGCGCGAGTACGCGGATCGTGGTGGCCGTCCACCCAGAAATGTCTACTGTGTTGGAGAACAGGCGTCGAAAACGAGCGTTGTTCCACCGCTATTCCACAGAGAAATCCCTCGCGTCGGCGTAATGATCACGGGCGGCGTGAGTATGCGGATCGTGGTGGCCGTCCACCCAGGAATGTCTACTGTGTTGGAGAACAGGCGTCGAAAACGAGCGTTGTTCCACCGCTATTCCACAGAGAAATCCCTCGCGTCGGCGTAATAATCACGGGCGGCATGAGTACGCGGATCGTGGTGGCCGTCCACCCAGAAATGTCTACTGTGTTGGAGAACAGGCGTCGAAAACGAGCGTTGTTCCACCGCTATTCCACAGAGAAATCCCTCGCGTCGGCGTAATGAGCACGGGCGGCGTGAGTACGCGGATCGTGGTGGCCGTCCACCCAGGAATGTCTACTGTGTTGGAGAACAGGCGTCGAAAAAGAGCGTTGTTCCACCGCTATTCCACAGAGAAATCCCTCGCGTCGGCGTAATGATCACGGGCGGCGTGAGTACGCGGATCGTGGTGGCCGTCCACCCAGGAATGTCTACTGTGTTGGAAAACAGGCGTCGAAAACGAGCGTTGTTCCACCGCTATTCCACAGAGAAATCCCTCGCGTCGGCGTAATAATCACGGGCGGCGTGAGTACGCGGATCGTGGTGGCCGTCCACCCAGAAATGTCTACTGTGTTGGAGAACAGGCGTCGAAAACGAGCGTTGTTCCACCGCTATTCCACAGAGAAATCCCTCGCGTCGGCGTAATGAGCACGGGCGGCGTGAGTACGCGGTCGTGGTGGCCGTCCACCCAGAAATGTCTACTGTGTTGGAGAACAGGCGTCGAAAACGAGCGTTGTTCCACCGCTATTGCACAGAGAAATCACTCGCGTCGGCGTAATGAGCACGGGCGGCGCGAGTACGTGGATCGTGGTGGCCGTCCACCCAGGAATGTCTACTGTGTTGGAGAACAGGCGTCGAAAAAGAGCGTTGTTCCACCGCTATTCCACAGAGAAATCCCTCGCGTCGGCGTAATGATCACGGGCGGCGTGAGTACGCGGATCGTGGTGGCCGTCCACCCAGGAATGTCTACTGTGTTGGAGAACAGGCGTCGAAAACGAGCGTTGTTCCACCGCTATTCCACAGAGAAATCCCTCGCGTTGGCGTAATAATCACGGGCGGCATGAGTACGCGGATCGTGGTGGCCGTCCACCCAGAAATGTCTACTGTGTTGGAGAACAGGCGTCGAAAACGAGCGTTGTTCCACCGCTATTCCACAGAGAAATCCCTCGCGTCGGCGTAATGAGCACGGGCGGCGTGAGTACGCGGATCGTGGTGGCCGTCCACCCAGAAATGTCTACTGTGTTGGAGAACAGGCGTCGAAAACGAGCGTTGTTCCACCGCTATTCCACAGAGAAATCCCTCGCGTCGGCGTAATAAGCACGGGCGGCGCGAGTACGCGGATCGTGGTGGCCGTCCACCCAGGAATGTCTACTGTGTTGGAGAACAGGCGTCGAAAACGAGCGTTGTTCCACCGCTATTCCACAGAGAAATCACTCGCGTCGGCGTAATAAGCACGGGCGGCGTGAGTACGCGGATCGTGGTGGCCGTCCACCCAGGAATGTCTACTGTGTTGGAGAACAGGCGTCGAAAACGAGCGTTGTTCCACCGCTATTCCACAGAGAAATCCCTCGCGTCGGCATAATAAGCACGGGCGGCGTGAGTACGCGGATCGTGATGGCCGTCCACCCAGGAATGTCTACTGTGTTGGAGAACAGGCGTCGAAAACGAGCGTTGTTCCACCGCTATTCCACAGAGAAATCCCTCGCGTCGGCGTAATGATCACGGGCGGCGTGAGTACGCGGATCGTGGTGGCCGTCCACCCAGAAATGTCTACTGTGTTGGAGAACAGGCGTCGAAAACGAGCGTTGTTCCACCGCTATTCCACAGAGAAATCCCTCGCGTCGGCGTAATGAGCACGGGCGGCGCGAGTACGCGGATCTTGGTGGCCGTCCACCCAGGAATGTCTACTGTGTTGGAGAACAGGCGTCGAAAACGAGCGTTGTTCCACCGCTATTCCACAGAGAAATCCCTCGCGTCGGCGTAATAAGCACGGGCGGCGCGAGTACGCGGATCGTGGTGGCCGTCCACCCAGGAATGTCTACTGTGTTGGAGAACAGGCGTCGAAAACGAGCGTTGTTCCACCGCTATTCCACAGAGAAATCCCTCGCGTCGGCGTAAGGAGCACGGGCGGCGCGAGTACGCGGATCGTGATGGCCGTCCACCCAGGAATGTCTACTGTGTTGGAGAACAGGCGTCGAAAACGAGCGTTGTTCCACCGCTATTGCACAGAGAAATCACTCGCGTCGGCGTAATGAGCACGGGCGGCGTGAGTACGCGGATCGTGGTGGCCGTCCACCCAGGAATGTCTACTGTGTTGGAGAACAGGCGTCGAAAACGAGCGTTGTTCCACCGCTATTCCACAGAGAAATCCCTCGCGTCGGCGTAATAAGCACGGGCGGCGCGAGTACGCGGATCGTGGTGGCCGTCCACCCAGGAATGTCTACTGTGTTGGAGAACAGGCGTCGAAAACGAGCGTTGTTCCACCGCTATTCCACAGAGAAATCCCTCGCGTCGGCGTAATGAGCACGGGCGGCGCAAGTACGCGGATCGTGGTGGCCGTCCACCCAGGAATGTGTACTGTGTTGGAGAACAGGCGTCGAAAACGAGCGTTGTTCCACCGCTATTCCACAGAGAAATCCCTCGCGTCGGCATAATGAGCACGGGCGGCGCGAGTACGCGGAAAGATGCAAAGATTTTACCTACCAGCAGTCAGTATCTGAAACCAACTGCCTCTCCCGTTCTCAAACTTCAAGATTATATACCCTAAACTCTAGACAAAGAACTTGTCTTCTCTCTCTCCAATTTTCATAAAAACCTGTACATAATCCAGATCCCACACATGGTTAACAATTTCCCACGACACAGACCTATTAATGACTATTTGACACATTTGGGTTGTAACCCTCACAAAAAATGGTTTCTTAGAATTTTATGTTCAACATTAGACATATTAAAATAAATACTAATAAATATATTAATCAGTGAACAGATGTAAAATGTCACCCTTGCGGTCAATATTTTATGACGCCTACTTATATAGTTTTTGTGTGTATAATACTCGAGAAACCCGAACCTTTGACATACCGCACATCTGGTCGTAAATACTAGCGGAAAATTGAGGTATAAGAAACACACTTAAGATAATCTGTTTCACTTAATATTTGGAATGCGTAACAAATGATAAAAATGAAAAATAAAAAATTAAATGAGGTACAAGTGACTGTACCATCACACGATTAAAGCTAACTAAGTAAACAATCATTTTTGAGTTGTAATTTTTTTTATTTAAAAATATTCATAAGTAATGGTAACTCTGCCTAATGGAGCAAATCTCTGGCAAATCTATAAGCTACATACGATCGTATCTAAGAAGTTGTTTTATGTATTGTATGGACAGTTTCTTACAAATATTGTCTGTAAGCCTACAGATTTGGCACAGAATTTCACCATAAGTCTGCAGTCTATAAGTTGACTTGTTAGTGCAATTCCCTATATTTTGGTCAAACAGGTAGGAATTTTATTAGATTAAAGGAATATAATAGAGCATTTTATTCTAATCTCAACATTTATCATTCTACCTTTAGTGACCATCTGAAAAACTGTAACCACATTGCTAGCGGATTTCCGTTAATTCTAAGTGTTTAAAACGATTGCATATTGTAAACAAGGGCTATAAACTAAATCTTCTTGAATCTATAGAAATATTTAAATATCTGAGGCATAGCGCACCAGTGAATAACAAGATTTAGTTTATTCACCGATATTCCAGGTATTTGTTAATTAGGTTTTTCTAAAATGTTACCATACAAGTGTAGTACACTGACTGTTCTATAATCATTTCTTTTTGAACACTTGATAATGCCATTCAGCCGCGGTGAAAGGCAGGGGTGACAGGGGCACAGGCCAAGGGCGCCACGCAGTTAGGGGCGCCAAAATGAGCGCTCAATATACATATCCTCAGTAGCGTACCCAGCAATTTATGCAAGAGGTTGTAAAAGATGATTTTACGTATTTTTGTTTAAAAAAAAACATACATTTTTATTTCTATATCAATATCTGTATTTAATAGCTGTCGCTCGGGGCCAGTTCGTTATTATTGACCCTCATTTTTTACTTACAACCTACTTACTCGTTATGAGTTAATTGGGTAATTACGTGACAGGAGAGAAGACAATACTATAAACATGTGAAAGGCCAGGATTAAACTAAATAGGAGTACTTATCAGAGTGCCTCCTTAAAAACAATG
This sequence comes from Liopterus haemorrhoidalis, assembly GCA_963971575.1. NCBI lineage: Eukaryota > Metazoa > Arthropoda > Insecta > Coleoptera > Dytiscidae > Liopterus > Liopterus haemorrhoidalis. The sequence continues at coordinate 59,874,640 of OZ020611.1, forward strand.
TTTTTAATTGTACTATTAAGCGCTAGTAGGTAAAAGTTATTGCTAGAACTGACTAGCAAATACGCTACATAGAATTGCCCTTTCCAGAAGCACAGACTCCGCAAAACAACGCCAGTTATCTTCAGGGGGTGATCATGTGCCTTCTGAGCAATGTATGAATCATGTACCAACTTTGCCGCTGACGAAACGTTTGTTGTCGCTGATAATTTCAAGAAAATGCGTTAAATATGAATGGAAAACGTTAATTTTAATTCACCCACACGCACCTATTTCATTATAACTATTGGAATGGTTTTAATAAAACAGCCATAAACCTAACTAAATGATATAGCTGCTACACATAGAAAATAATAATAATAATAATAATAAAAGCATGAAAATCAGATCAGAAATTCTCGCGTGAAATTTACTACATCTGTTGATATCGTTGTACTTTAACAATTTAGGTCGGTGCACGTGACCCTAATACCCTTATTCGGTACGCCACTGAACATTTTAATAAAAGGGTGCAGTTTGGCTGGTTTTGCCCCGGGCGCCAAAAAAGCTTGCATCGGCTCTGATGCCATTGTATGGCGAAACTATATAGATATTAATAACTATTAAAACCTACTGTTCAAACTACTAACTATTAATATAGATAAGTTATCTTTGAAGGAATATGACTAAAATTATTATTTATAAAATTAAACGTCTCAAGCAAATGATTTAAAAAAATAAACGTTTTATTAATATCAGTTTATGATATCAGTTTATAATATAAGTTTAAAAAAATACGTATAAACGTGCTGGAAAATTTAGGAAAAAGTAAATTATATATAGATAGATACTTCACAACTCTTCAGGTTAATAACTAAAATAGAATTACCTCCTAAGTTTGTCCGAACTGGATATAAATAATGTCCATGTTATCAGCATTAGCTTGATTATTGTTTTACTTTATAAAATATACAGAATTTAATAAAAGCAGAATTGCTGTCAATATTTCCGTTCATTTTGGTATTAAATAAGAAAAAAATTAAAAGTGGTTATATTAAAATCTTTTAAATATTTAAGTTGAAACGATTCAGCAAATTTTTATGTAATAAAATTCTAAGACCGTTTTTTAAAAATAATCTTGATGTCGAAAGATTTTCCGCACGTTTAAAGTAAAAAGCACTCTGGCGTGAAAAGAATTTGTGACTTTTAAATCCGTTTTAAAAGTTTAAAGAGACATTTTTAAACTTTTTATTCGAAGATAATGGACAAGTTTACGACGACCTAACACGATACTACAAATGTCCAATACTCCTCAATTTATAAATTTTTAACAAGACGCAAACACTTTTTTATTTTCTTTATTATAAAGAATTAATGAAAAGAATTGTAACAAATGATTTACAAAACTTTTAAAACAAGTTTAACGAAGGAAATTGAAAGGTTTTTATTTTATTCGTCTTTTTTTACCTCATTTAAATAAGAATGAAGAAAAAACTGCGTAGATTCACCATTGCAAGGTGAGAATATATCAGGATAACTTCTACCTATATTAATAAAATTGTTGGCCATATTGTTGGCGTGTTTTTTATTTTTTCGGTCTCATATTTAGTTTCTACACGTATCAGATGATTATGAGACAATATCTGCAAAAGAAAACAATTTTCGTCTGTCTGTCTGTCTGTCCGAGATTAACACAAAAACGGCTTGACATATTTTCATGTAATTTGGTATGATGATGGATTAAAACCAGGATTCGAGCATACGTTATAAGGCGTTTCGAAATTTTTATTCTAGGAGGGTGTTTCAGGGTTAAAACTGTTTATTAAAAAACTTAAAATATCTCCGTTATTATTGACTTAAAAGAAAAATATGTACATCAAAAATTAATTATACTAATAAAACAAATATTTACTGTTGAATGCTTTTTTTCAATTAGATGAATATTTGGGGAGTTACGGGGGATCTCTAAAACTGATATTTATATATTAGGGTGGATCAATAAGTACCCGTGTTAGGAATGAAGACGCAAGTTTTTCACATTTTTGGATGAGCAAGAATCATATCGTTGACCTTTTTAACGATTTCCTCGGTAACCACGTGAGCCGGGCGGCCTGGCCGCTCATCACAAATAGATGTACGATCACGTTTAAATTCTTTGAACCAATATCTCACGGCTGTCATAGATGGCGAATAGTCCCCATAGACAACATCCAACTTCGCTTTTATTTCTTCGCATGTTTTGCCATCCAAAAATAAAAAGCGAATTACGGATCGATATTGCTCCTTTTCCATTTTATTGACAAACACGAAACACGTGTGATACAACTATCTGACAAATAAAAACTAACCTATGAATCAGTCTGAAATTTAGTATGGTGTCGTTTGACAGATGGCAGAACACGACGGTAATGCCAACTTCCTTCAGCAACGCTACCTGTCTTGAAATACGGGTACTTATTGTTTCACCCTCGTATATCCCTCTTGTTATTGACTTCAGCAAAATCATATATGACAAAAAAAGTTTATAATAAGAAAATTAATTTTTTATTTCTATGAATTTTTTTCATTGAAATGAATATTTGGAGAGTTCTGGGGACATCCTAAAGCTAAACTTTAGAAATATCTCCCTTATTATTGACTTAACAGCAAAAATGTATATGACAATAATTGATTATAATAAGAAATCAAACCTTTTTTTATTGTATTTACTCTTTGATTTGATGAATATTCGGGAGAGTTACGGGGGTTATTGCCTAAAACTAAAATCTTGAAATATCTCACTTATTTTTTACTTAACATCAAAAATGTATAAGAAAGAATATATATTTTTTTCTATTCAACGCAGATTTTAATAAGAACATTATTTAGAAGACAAGGAGAGTATTACTTACAAGGTTGAAATATCTCAACTATCATTTACTTAACAGCAGAAATAAATATGAGAAAAGAAACTATTCCTCTCTGATTAATGCAGTTTTTAATAAGATATGGGTATATTTGGGGAGCTATATGGAGAAAACTCTGTAAACGAAGTATTTATTTACTTAACATTAAAAGTATGAACAAAAGTGTGGCTTAGAATAAAGAAACGATTATTTTGTGTTCTACTTGAAACTGAAATATCTCACTTATCATTTGCGTTGCAGTAAAAGTATAAATTACAAAAACCGTACGAGGTACGGGTAATCCAGCTAGTATTTTATAATTACTTAATAATTTATATCACCTACATATCATAAATGTTTCAATCTTTTCCTATTATCCAATATCGTGTTTTGGTAACTGAATGTATGATCATCTAACGATGATACGTTATGTGATAGAATTAATATTACTTTGTCACGAAGTACTTTCATTGTGAGAATATATGTAACACGAAGAAAAAAGTCATAAATATTACAAGGGCGTAAATATGTTCGCGTGAGAATAAAAGCCGATTGATTAAAGACACTAAACACTCACCTACTATATTTATAGTACAATTATTTAACAATCTACGGTGAGTTTTTTTCTTCTTTTACTTCCAGTCATATTAAATTTTTAAGATGTATAACAAGACGGCTGTATAACTTTACTTTTACTTAGTTTTTATGGGTTCATATTTTTTTTAATACGTGTAAAAAATGTAAGTGTAGAATGACTGCATGGATAAAGTTGTCACGAAGGTATCAAAGTATGGTCTAGTTCGGAGATTGTATCATGAGTGCTATCGTGACCAGGGCTGGAGAGTCGGTCAAAATGTCGATTCGGACTCTGAATCTGACATAAGAATTTTGGTTACCTCCGACTCCATTATTTTGGTAACCGCCGACTCGAACTCCATCTCCGATATCGACCCCTCTTCCTTTATAGTCAGATTATACTGGGTGTATCTTAGCGTTAATCTCATTCATTTTATTCGAAAATTATTGGTCGTACGAAGTTGGAGGGAAAATTAATAACCAGTGTTAAGTGCCTATGTGTTCCGGATTAATTTACAGTAATGCCAAGAAAGAAAGCAGGTCAATCAAGCGAAATCGTTACAGAAAATGTTCCAGAAATTAGAGTATTTGGAAATATTGGCTTTATTTCTAAATTTCGTATGAAGGATGATTGGCGAATTTACCAAGAAAGACAAGAACAATATTTTCTGGCTAATGGTATCACTAAAGAAAGAAAAATGCCGGTTCTATTCTAACTGTAGTAGGTGAACAACTAATTTTAAGAGAATTTTGTCACTCAGAATTACCTAGTTCATCCAATGGTCATCCAATGTTTTCATCAGTCACGGAAAACTGAAAGTAGGCAAAAATGGAGGTAACTTTTATATTTAAATAAAAAGGGGATCTAGTGGAGCTTTGTTGATTAGGTTCTTTAAATTGAAACAACTTTTATAGGAAGCATTTGATTTAATACTCTTGCCCGTTTAATTATATTGAAAGAATACAACTAGGATGTCATATGTTAGACCATGAACTTTTAGGTGTTGTAATACCTATTTGTGTTGTTACTTTTTAAAATATTGGCATTAAAAAAAGTATGCATTTAAATATTTGAATTCAAATATATCATAAGTCATCATAGAACTTTGAAATGAATAAATGTCAAAAACAAAGCTTATTTTCTATCATGTCAAACTTAAAATAAAGAGATACAGTTAATGGAACAAACTTCATAATAATAGTTTAAAATACGCTACGATGGTTGCATTTTATATTTCGGGATTTGAGATCAAAAACAATTATTTATCAACAAATGTGGCTTTATTGTTTTTCACAATATTCTCCATGCAGATCAATACACTTTTGCATGCGTTTGAACCAATTTTAGAAGCACTTTTTCCACTCCGATTGAGGCATTTTCTACTGCGATTGTCAAATAATGTGGGATCCAACGCGAACAAATCTTTTTGACGGCCAAATGTTCATGCAATAGTGAATGAATGCTGGTCCCACTAATGCCCAAGGATACCTCAATCTCATGATAAATTACATGACGATCTTGCAGTATCAGTTCACGCACAGCATCAATGGTTTCCGGAATAACAACCGATTTTGGACAACCTTCACGAAATTCGTTCTTATCCGAACTACAGCCACGATTGAAGTCGGAAAACCATCGATAAACAGTAGTCCTTGATGGTCCTACATCGCCAAAATCGAATTAAGTTCATCGATGCACTATTGTTGGGTCAATCTTCGTTGAAAGTTGTAAAAAATAACCGCTCGAAAATGTTCACGGTTTAATTCCATGAATGAATATTTTCAATTTACTGTAAACAACACAAATAGCGCTCGTACTTTAAAACGTTCTGAGTACGTTTACTATAAAAAATGTCAAACTTTACGGTAGAACCGTCAGTTGCCAGATGGCAGCACTAGTTTAGCGCAATCCCGACATATAAGAGGCAACCCTCGTATATACCGATATATGATAATTTCAAAAACGTGGATAATTGTTATTAGATTTAGTTGGAGTCGAACATTTTTCACGACTCCGACTCCGATAAACCAAAATTGATATTTATTTCGACTCCGCAGCTCTAATCCTGACGCACAGATGTTTCGTTAAAAACTATTTGCCAGGTTTTGTAAAGAAGAATCGTGTTTATGTAATGCAAATTTTGTATTGAATGTCGAATCTATTCAATAGGGATCTAGGCTGCCACGGAAGCATAAATGAAAGATTTCGGAAGGATAGTGGGTTTAATTCTTTAACTTTCCTCTTTTGGAATACATCTGTATTTAGCTTGCTACGGTAAATTATATTAACCGTTTTTTTTTTTTTTTTAATTTTACCGTGTCTGCCGAGTTCTTATCTAAAACTGGCATGAGTCCGTTTAGACATGCTGACCGCACGGTGATAGCATTCATGAAAAACTGAGTAGTGTAGCTTTGCGGTAGTGTTTTTGATAATACACATTTTGAGTGTCGTATTGTGGTGAATGGAAAGAAAAATGTGTACGGGTACACATAGTTTGGTATTTTTGATTTGTGCTGAATCTGGAAGATCGTTGCGCCAATTTTGCGAATCGATCCAGTTGGCGTCTGCTTCAGGGATTAAAGGCAACGTGGTAGCTATTTTAAATAGTTACGAACTGAAACAGACCCAGGTAGGTGTGAATTGGTTGTAGGCCAATCTGGCTGGGCATTCGTTCCAGGGATTATTGGCAATGCTTAAGCTCTTACAGATAGGGACTGGAACGAATCCCAAGTAGTTCGGGTGGCGCGCAAACCGCGGACTGGACTGGACGGATCTCCGTAACAGCAGTACGCGTAACTCGTACTGTTGGCTCCATTATTATTTTATAGATCACCTGCCCTCTAAATATTTTTAAATTATTTAGCACATTATATATCCGAGCGGCACAACCTTTTCGACTGGAGCTAGCCGAGCGCACTGCAGGGTCTCACTCGCGAGGCCGTAGCAAGCTAAAAAGCTACTATTCTTAGTAATTTTGTCTGCTGTTATTATTTCTTTTGTTTAATTCATCAGTTTTATTGTGCAAATATTGCACCACTTGGTTCATACAGTCTTAAATTCTTACAAAATTGGCTCTAACATTTTAATTCAAGTGAAATAAAATAAAAATGTTTATTCAGGGAAAAAATATAATTGTTTTTGGGACAAACACGGTAGGGTGCTTGAAATGAAGTTATTTTCTATGTTTAATGTGCACGATGAAATACCTCTTAACGAGAACCTGGTTTCTAGGAGGTGATTGAATGTTAAGCTCTTATTAAGCTCAGTTGATGTGATGGCAGCGCGATGGTAATTGGGTAAAGGGACATATTGATCCAAGACTCTTGTTAGTTTATTCTCTAGTGTTACGCATCGTGCCAATACATACAAATCACTTCTGTATCTGTCTACGCCTACGCCAAACACTACAATATATGTAAATGCGTATTGAATTATTAATCATTTATAATCGTTTATACATAGCATAATTATTTCAAAATCAAAAATAAATTGTAAAATTCACATATTGAAGGATTTCGTAAGTATCTAATAAGCGGTCATGATAAAATCCGATATACAGGACACAAAGGTACATGCTTTCAAAAAGCTAGCAGTTTTAATTTTGAGATACATATATTGTAAAGAAGGTAATTTTTGTTACACCAGAAATAAAATTGCATAATTAAATTCAATAAAATTATACAATTAGAGTAAAATATTAAAAAATATTAAAAGATAAAAAAATCTATTTCTTAGAAAAGGTCTCTTAAAATAAGTACAGGCATGTTTATAAATATAAATTGAAGCCCTAATATAATGAACAAGAAAAGGAAGTAGTAATTTCTATATTAGTTTAGAAACGTGTTAAATGATGATTAGATGTATTAGGCAAAGAATCATTTGAAACATCTGATGTTAGCCAAATGATAACATGATTGGGGCAGCATAAAAAATGTGAAGTTGAGACAGATAAAGGGAGACGTTAAACCATGGGGTTCTTCCTGCAGGATTAAACCGAGGGAAGTAATTGTCATCACACGCCTTCGTATAGGTCACTTTTAATGGACCCATGGACTGGTTAGTGGAATATCCACCTCCTTCGAGATGAATATTCTCTTATTTGTAAGTGTGTACGGTTCGAGGATGTCAGGGAGTGTCTAGGCCTATTCTATGACCTGTTAGTTGCTTTAGGTAACGACAAGGTACTCATGGGCAGGCTGATACTTTTCCTGAGGGAATCGAACTTACTGTTTTATTTGTAAAGTCTTGAAACTTATTTGAATGTTTTATTAATTTCTGTGATATTCGATGGTAACTGGCCCCTTTACAGTCTGTTTCCATCACACCGCATCTGGTCAATTTTTTGAACAAACTTTTATCCTATTCATTTATATTTGTCCATACAATTGTTAGTTTTTAATTGATTTGTATTTAGACTGATATGACGTTGATTTTTCGGAGATGTATCGGTAATTGACTAAATGTTGCTAACTAGTGGAATCATTTCTAGTAGTGGCCAGATGGTTCATGACATCTTTTATGGTAAAATTGTTTCTGAAGTTGACAAAAGGTACCTGACAATTTGTAAAAAATGATAATGGTAACTAAGGTTGTAAAATAATGGAATTGTAAAAATACTTTAAAAATGTGTATTCCGAAGGAAATTAATAATAAAATATAATCTCAGAATTTTCATTAGATGGGTCATAAACCATCTGCCGCCATAATTTTAAAAACTGATGTAAACTTTCAACTTTTAAATATTTTAAAATTTGGTCAATCTAATAAGTGAAAAAAGTCTTCGGTAAGAATCTTGGTCAGGGCATAGATTACTCCAAAACCAAACCATCATAAAAAAAATCAGCTGTGGCAACCACAGAACCAACCGCCACCACAGCATACGTAATCAAATAAGATAAAGCTTCTAACAATTTTGAAACTAAATGAAAAAATTTAGTTGGCGTTTCCACACGCCGAGCGCTCATCCATATGGTAAGTTTAATAAATATAATTTCACTAAAAAGCATCAAATAAAATTTGTTATTTTCATTTTGTACAGCAATTTTCTTCATATGTATTTTTTCTAAATATTTTTCTTTTATGAATTATTCGGAATAAAACATAAAATTGACCAAATCTTTCACTTCCAGTTGTACGACTTTTACCAAAAGTTGATTAAATGGCGACACTGATGTCAGAGGCCTAAATATGAAGTTTAACAAAAATTCGATTAGCCAAATTCACTCTAGACGTGCTCCCGGACCGACAAACAGACATACAGACCAACAGACATTAGCATGTAATGAAAATAATCAAAACGTTGTATAAAGACCTCAATTCGTGGACATCAAAATCTTTAAATGTTAAAATCGGTATGATCATAATACCTCCCTAATTCATGTGGCGGTCGGTAAAAATATATATTGTCTACATTTAAATTCGGTTTTACTTTGTTTTGATCACGCATATAGCCGCTTCACGGCAAACCCCTTCATAGCTTCTAGCCAATGCATTCGCTAGTCGACCGGTTTGAATTCGTTTCGAATCTTGTCGGCTCGTCTCTAGCAAATGCATTACTACAGTAATAATTCAGATTTTGTAAAACCAATACGTTTTTCTACAAACCGTACAGTTTTTCTCTAAAAGATTGTGTATCTCCACACACCACTCGAGGACAGTGTGCATCAGGTCTCCAGCACTACTTCTCTGCTCGGTTCTTACATCGATCCATCAGTAAATGATAAGTATTTAGTTATATTCCCACATATTCTAATTACTTATCTTTACAGTTGCTATTTTACATCCACGGTCCACGTGGTGTTCCGTAGCGCTACCGCGAGCCGTAATATTTATTGTAGCACCTCAGCATGCCCTTTGGTAGCTGAGTAATACAGTATTCATCATCATTATCAGCTGTATAAGAGCAATACTGTGTTTTGCAACATTTTTAGGTACTCCGTATTTTTCAGTACAACGGACCAAGGAACTACTACGGCACTTTGTCGCTTTGCTTCCGCTTGGGCTACTTTAGCATCCTGTTGCACCTGCTTGGCTTGGAACCTAAAATATGCTTGCATCGTATCTGCTTCATATAACAGTTGCACCCACAGTGAGTAGGATTGACAGTTAAAACATCAATGTACATGGACGTTCAGCTGCAAGTCTGGTAAGGTAGCACACTTTATTTAGCCACTTAGCTTTAGCTTCCCTTGCACGCTGTCGTCCAGGCAGTCCTACTCACTAAAGCTTTCCTGGTGCACTTTCAATGCATGCTGGTAACTGCACGTTACGTCCCCCACCTCTCTCGGTAGGGACTCAAGAGGACGTCTTTCGCACAGGGATCCTCTACAATATTTTGTGTGGGTCTCAATGGGAACCTATCTCTCCCAAGGCTAGTGTATCCCTTTGTGTCAAGACTGGCGTACCTGCCGCGTCAGTGAAGAGTCTAAAATACCTAACTTTCCCGTGATAGTTGCTGTGTCACCCCATCATCTACTACCAGCCCGCGTTAAATATACAGTCCACTATCGCTCTGTGTCTAGCGAACCTAAAAGACACTGTTCTTCGAGTTTTTCCGCCCAATAAGCGCTTCGGTTGCAACAAACTTATTATTCTTACTTAGTTTTAACTGCTACCACAGTTAACTATAATGTCAACTAAATATCGTATCGACATTAGTTGAAAAACGATCAAGTCGTATTGGCAATAGAAATCAGAGGATTCATTTTAGAACTGACAAGACCATTAAGTGATATTTAATTAAGTGTAAATGACGAAGTAAATGCCCTTTCGTACCGAGAATACATGTCAACGAACTGCATTGACACATTAATATACCGTGAAATTCCAACCCTTCGTTACGTTATTTAGGAGCAGACCGTTTTTCAAATTAGCGAAGAGAAATGAGATATAAAGGATTCATTACACTACGTGCTCCGAGTTGGAAGATAATTTTCATTATTATTTTATGCAAATACCCATTTATGCCAGCAAATTATTGAAGAATTACTTCTTAAATATTATATACTTCTCAATTAAGTCATAGTATTTTATTTATAAAGTAAGTCTTTCAGAAAATTATATTTAGAATTATTGCGAATATCAAAGCTTATTGAATTTTATTTTCTATACTTACAATTACCGTAAGCTGGAAATTTTCACAAATATTACTGTTTAGTATAAGTATTATATTAGTAATAAAAGAATTTTAGTCATTAAGAATTACACTTTAAAAATTGCTGTTATAATTTTTAAGTGGAATACGACATTTGAAGCCTAGAGCGCCTTTGATGTAAGGTCAAAATGAGCTGTTTAATTACCCAAAAATTAAAATATACAATTTAATTCAATTTTTTTATCATATGTATTACATTGCAAGAATGAAATTATGCAACATTCCAAAGTGGCGTCAATGCGGTACCGGTTGTGCGTAATTTCATCTACAGGGAACGCTGTAAGCTATCTACAACATAAGCACGCTTTGCTTATTTCCGATACCAGGCCGTTCGGCCACCAGGACGTTCCGCCATTCAGGTGTCAGCAACTACACGGCTCACCGCCGCACCAGGTATCCTGCACGCGAATATAAAGCACTACGCGGCTACCGAGGACGTCGCCACCTGCACGGTCTCGCCGCCACCCAGGCTCTTCGAGTCCTGACTCAACCGCCTCTCAGGTACCTCCAACTACAGGCCAGCCGCAGCTTTGGTGCTGCCAACGTACGCCCAGCCGCCACATCCAGTCCAGGTAGCACCGCCTCCAGGCCCAATCGCCTTCAGTGTATCACCGCCGCCAAGGTGATACCAACGCCAGCCTCCGCTGCTCTCATTAACTAACATACCTAACTATACAACGGCATCTTCACAGAATCATAAAACATTCTGTTCATGAGCAATGCCTCCCAAGAAAAAAATAATCTTTTTGTAGTTTTAAAACTTAATATTTTTATAGTTTATTTTCATTCGCTGCGCTCTTTGATTTCGAGCGATTGTTTATGGATATTTTTTCCATTTCAGAAGCGTATATCTCACTATTAACATTGTATTATTTTTAAATGTGTTCCGCAACTTTAAATGATTTATTCCTCCTTGGTATCTTAAAAAGTATAAACAAAATAATTCAATATTAACAAAAGAAAATACAGGACAAAATGCAATCGTTAAGAAACTATAGCAACCAAATCATTCTTCTATGGATATCAACTCATATAGGACTACGAGGAAACGGAAAAGCAGATAAAGCAGCGAAAGAAGCAATCACCACCCCTGAAATAAATACACCAATTCCAAAATATGATTACATCAAATTCATTAAGAAGAAGATACGAGAAGAATGGAACGACTTAATTGAACAAAGAATTGAACGAACACTACAGGCAAACTAAGAAAAATAAAAGAAAATATTGAAAAATGGCCAGTAAGAGAAGACAGAAGAGAACAAGTAGTGCTCACAAGACTACGAATACACACTCCAACGTAACACACAAACACTTACTTCAAAAAACAACAGAAGTAAAATGCGACACTTGTGACACATCACTAACAGTAAAGCACATCATAACCGACTGTACAAAATACAATCACCACAAGCAATTATACAACATACCAAGAGATATTGCACAAGCACTTACACCCTCATCTACAATGGAATATAACATTATAAATTATCTTAAGACCATAAATATATACAATAATTTGTAAAAAGAGCACTGTACCGGGTGTTAAAAGCCTAGATGCTGAAACACCCAAAAAATTGTAATAAAAAAAAAATAATAATGATTCAAGCTATAGGTTTTAATACCTGTACCAGTTTTATATGTTCACATATAAACGTTACGCAACTTGAATTGCACAACGTATTCTTCCTGGCGTACAGTCTTTCTCAGATTTTAAAAATATTTTACTATATTTTTAATTTTAAAAGAAGACACACACGACCTATAATAAATATTGATGGAATCCTTTTTAAGTTATTTATTATAATGTTTTGTATGATACAATACATTGACATTACTATATTTTTATCATAAAATATATTTTGTCATAAAAATATATATCTCCACAATCCGTTATAACCTAATTTTTGAATAAACATCAATATAACATTGATATTTCTGACACTACCTTAGTCATAAATGCAAAAAGGGCTTAACATTATTCCAAAAAAATCAGCTGTGGCCACCACAGGACCGACCGCCATCATAAAGTAATTTTATACAATACATTCTAGCAGCAGAGTAGAAATAAATTGGCCTAATATTTTCTAACAGAGATATTATTTATCATGACCATGGAAACATGAGTATGAAACAATTGAGACTTTGAAAAATTTTACAAAAATTATTCGAAATTTTTTGTTTTATCAAAAAACGTCTCAAATAAAAGTTATTAATTATTTCTTTTATGGCAACTTTTCAATAAATTTTTTCGAAATAATTTTCTGTTGTGAAATATTCAAAAAAATCTTAAAATCGACACAAGTCAACTCCCATTTTTAGTCAACCGATTTTTAATAAAAGTTGATCAACAATTGATGGCAGAAGCTTAAATATGAAGTTTCATAAAAATATTTTCAGCCGAATTTGTTCTGCACGTGTACACAGACAGACGGACAGACGGACGGACAGACAGACAGACAGACGGACGGACAGACAGACCGACAGACATCATGCTAAAAATAGTCAAAACGTTATGTAGGGACCTCAATTCAAGATCCATCGAAATCTCGAAATGTCAAAATCGGTATGATCACAATACCTCCCTTATATATGTTGCCGGGCGGTAAAAATTCAGGCCAAAATTTTTTATTAAACTATTTCGGTTCCTATCACTGCACATTGTTAAGATTTTTAGATCAACTCCTTTGAAAAATAGGGTGGAGGACAAAAGTTATTTTGCCTCACGTCTCACAAATAGGAGGCTCTTCCTTGTAAACGATGTGTTCGTGGTTCCACCAACAGTGACACATGATAGCGGTGTCTTTTTTGTGCTTGCTTCTGTTTTAGTTGTTGCCAAATTATTAGTTAATATGTATATACAAAAACCGTTTATTACGTCTCATCTATTGTTATTGAAATGGTTCTCGCATCAGAAATAAAATGTGAACATAGTAAAGAAAGAAACATGGCGAACAATTGAGATATTCAGAATAGCACTTGGAAATCTGCCAATCGAGTAAATAATTCAGGATTTTCAATGCGGTTCCTACTCAAGAGGGAACGACAATCTCTTCCAAAGTAAGGAGGGATTAGTTTACAAAATGCTCGACTATATTATAGATGTAGACAAGCGTATCAAATATTTAAGATGTATTAGAGGGGAAACACATATTTAAGACCACGTTTAAGAAGGAAGCAACAGTACGGTTTTTGTGTTCTTCATTTCAAATTAATGGCTTGGATATGTTAAACCAGTTTTCATGTTTAAGTCAAATATAATATTCAATAGTTTTTAGACTAGCGAGAGCAAATCTGTTGACTACTGACTTATAGATGACCATAAGTCCGAATAATTATGGTCACTACCTAAGGTACTTAGACGAAGGAACTTACACGAAAGAACTTAGGCAAAGACAAACAATATGAAATTAACACGAAAAAGAAATGATGAACAGAAACGAGCAAAATTAGGACTTTTCCGTTAGTCCAGTCAACAATACCATAATTAATATTAGTGTTTCTTAACCTTTTGCAATGAATGCCCCCAATTAGCTCAAGGGATATTGCTATCCCCCGTCACCATTTTATTTAAATATATCCCACAGTATTTTATATCGTACAGGAAATTGAAGAAATAATTAATAAGAACAAATATATAGTTTTCAATGAAAAAGTACAAAATAAAATAAATATAAAACAATTACAAATATAAACAGAGATACAAAATTAACAAAGAATAATTTGTTTAACAAATGTACTCCTTATAATTTGTTGGAGTAATTTTGAATTACGTTTTAGAGTTTTGTAGGTTATGACCAAAAAACACTTTTAACGTCATTCCTGTGTATGTCTGTCTGTACGGTAGAAATTGTAACAAAATGGCTGAACATAGAAAATGGATATTTGACATGCTTGTTCAATTCTTTGACCCACGTATAGCAAAAATATAGAGCCAAATATATCTGGGGTAATCAAATAAGTATTTAATGAAAAACTAAATATTTGTTTAAAATTTGTTTGACGAGGGGTTTCAATAGTGAAACCCCTTAATCCAGAATGAACAAATTTTTATTTTGGAAAAGTGATAATTTTTAAAGGATTTGTTTCCAAAAATATGTCAAAAATTTGGTGTTTTCCACCTTATTTCACAGAGAGGTTGATCATTTTGGTTCATTATTTTGGTCACTATTTCATTATATAGGTAACTATCTGTAATTATCACTGTTCCCAAATATTTTACGCTGTTCACTTGTTCTAACTTTATATCTATGTCTATTTTTATGCAGTGTGTTTTGTTGATTCCCTTTATTATCATTTTATTTGTATTATTTTATTTGTATTTTTTATCTCCATATTGTTTTTCTATATTTCTTTGTTTCTATGTTATGCTGTACTTCATGTTTGTTTTCTGCCACTACTAGCATGTCATCTGCATAACATAATTCTGTGACTTTTATTTTATTTTTCAGTTTCGCCACGTGTCTATCCCACGCATAGTATGATAAATATGTCTCTACGTACTGTAATGTACAGTACACAAATAGAATTATGTATAGCGAAGTGTACCTAATAATATATCTAACATAACGTAATGATTTGTCTAATGAGCAACGAATTTGACTTATAATTTACGTCTCTAACAAGCAGGGGAAAAAACGCGAATGTGAAAAATGCAAATGTCAGAGGTCGACTGGTATATTTTCTTCTTTGTTGAGGATATTTCCTTTCTCATGATATACTTGTGTTTTTTGTCTCATATGTTTCAATGCTCCGTAGAATAGTTTCTGGTTTTCTGTTCTAGCATCTCGAAGTTTGTCTTCAAATTGGTTCCGTGATCCAATTGTATTGCTTGTACTATCATATTTTTAGCTGTCATTCTACTTTGTTTATATTCTTCATAACAAAAAAAAAAACCTGGTTCATCGTTCACAGCAGAAATATACTGCAACCAATTGGACGAAATGATACAAAAACATAAAGAAAACCAGCCTAGATTGGTCAACAGATCAACTCTTATCATTGCATGATAACGCTAGACCACACACTGCACAAATGACTCTGGCAGAACTACAGGAATTGGAGTTTGAACATCTTTATCATCCTCCATACTCACCAGACCTAACCCCAACTGACTACCACTTCTTCCGCAATTTAGAAAACTTTTTAATAGGAAAACAGTTTAATTCGGACAATGCTGTAAAACTGGCCTTCCAGGAATTCATTGACTCTCATCCTCCAGGGTTTTATACCACCGGCCTGAACAACCTGTCACTTAAATAGCAAAAGTGTAGAGACAATATGGGTGCATACTTTAATGAATAAAATAATTCCTTATATTTATAAGTTATCAACAAAATTTTCCTTTTTTTCTACAAATTTCATCCTTGACGACCGAATAAATGTTACTTCGTAAAACAATTAGAATTTAGTACGTTTTATATTCGAATGAATGTCATTTTCGTCTACGCAAACCATAAAATATATAACCGCAAATTTGGTCCCAAATTCATATTGAATGAATGCTGATGATAGCATTCATTTATGAATCGATAATGTATGAGATACGGGGTCAATCTACCCTCTGTGGAGATTGGCCGGATATGAAGTCAGGCCCTGGGACCTCTGAACCTGTTTAAATTAATTTAAAATATCTACCTCGATATACCTCGGGGAGATTCTGAAAAGCAATGATAAATGCCCTTTATGGCCATTTTGGAGGGAGAATACAGCTCATTTCTCCCCTTCAGCAAGGGATTTGTAGGGTTTAGATAGGTTTCAGGACGTTTTTCAAAATATACTAATTTACTTATTGTTATTTATTGTGTTAATAAATTTCTTAATTAGAAAGGGGATGCTATATGTTTGTGTTAAGTTATTTCAAATTAAATTTGTTGTTGTTAATTTAAATGAATGAAACTTATTTCAATTCACGAAGTTATATTATTTTTTGGAAAATAAATATATTGGGCCATAAAAACAATGTATTTGTAATTACCAAAATTTGTAATTTTAATGAAATTGCATATACAGTTCGCCTAATTATGTTTATAAAAATTGCTATTAACTGTAAATTTCAATGTTTCGTAGGTATCTATTAAGTATCAGCATTTTTTATGTATATTATTGACTGGACGTGTTTTAGTTTAAATATTGTCAGCTGTTAATACTTGATATAATTATGTAAGTTGTAACGTAGATTTCATCACCAGGCTGTTACTTAGCAACCCAATAATATTGTTTTTTTTAGTGAAATGTCATATTAAACATATTTTGTCCTACAAAAAACCTTTCAATAGATTATTTTATACTCACAAATGTTTAATAAATTTAATAACGTGTAAATAGTGGTTTTCTTTCAGCTGCTTTCACACGTAGCGGTTACCTTTGTTTAGCCGGACATTAAGGTGAAACCGCCGGCACCTAAAATTTATATAAGGCTGGGTGCTACGACGTTACAAAGTTTAATAAAATTAATATGTAGCTTATTAGATTCCGGGATAATTGGTCAGAAACAAAGAATTACTCCGTATTGACGTAAAACTAGTTTCGATAAACTTGTATTATCTTCTTCAGTTACACTACATAATTCGAAACAGAGAAATAATACAAATTAGGAATTATACAATAAATTAGTCACTTGTGTCTAAATTAAATATAAAACTTACTCAATAATGGTACATTTGAAGTGATGTGAATAGTTCTCCTCCAGATGAGGGTGGATAATAAAAAACTGTCATATTTTATTATAGCAATATTTTAAAAACAAATTAAAAAACCGGATTAAAATCATTATAAAGTCATAAAATTATTAAGTGTCACAGACTATAAAATATTATAAAATAAAATACAGTAAAATAGACAAAAATCAATCACAAAATGTCACAGAATTTAAAATGGAAGAAAATTAACCTTAGTTGACTAACATTGTGAAACAGACTGCGACAACATTACGAAAGTTCCAAAGTTACGAAAATTACCGGGAAAGTAATATTGGGTCAGTCAATAGGGTTGTAGATGAGCAAGACGTTTTCAATATTCAGTCTCATTCCTAAATTTTTGTAATCCTCGAGGGTTACTCCTTACGCCCTTACTTTCAAATGTTACTGAGGAAAATACACCGGATAAAATTATGTAATGGAACACGCTTACATGTGAAGAGTTTAAGACACTATGTAGAAGAGACGAGTTGTCTCTTCTACATGGTCTGTATTTCTTATGACTGGTTGCGGTACAGACGAAAAGTTGGCAATCCCTAGGATAACAATAATTCCTAGTATTTTACCATTTCAATTGAAGCGCCTCTAATTTCTTGTCAAGATTTATTTTGCGATGACTATTAATAGGTTGCAAGGTCAAACCTTGAAGTTAGCTGGCATTGATTTACGGAGTCCATACTTCCCACATACGTAGGGTGACCAGATTTCAGTGAAGGGTAACCGGGACACAGGGAAAAAAAAGAAGGTCCTCACCTCCCAGATCCAAGTGAAGAGCAAAAAAAGGTCCTCACCTCCCAAATCCAAGTGAAGAACAAAAAAAAAAGGTCCTAACTTCCCAAAACCAAGTGAAGAGCAAAAAAAAGAAGGTCCACACCTCTCCAAAACCAAGTGAAGAAAAAAAAAAGGCCCTCTCCTCTCATATTAGCTAATTGTCATATTTTTATTCTTGCAAATACAGAATTATGTAAAAACCGGGACAATCGACCGTCCCGAAAACAATTTTCGGGACACCGGGACAATTGACCTAAAACCGGGACGAATGGTCACTCTACACATAGGCAATGTAGCGCGTTCGCGTGTCAGTTCTAGCAACAACTTTTACCTGCTAGCGCCTAATGGTAAAACTAAAACTATTGTTTATAAAGAGGCTCTCAGATAAGTAATCCTCTTAATTTCAATCTTGGCCTCTACATGTTTTATACAATTGTCTTCAATAATAACGAATTGTCGCCGAGCAAAGCCAGTAGTAAGTACAGCTAGTAAGGGCAGTTAGTAACTACGTATATTGTTATAGAAATTTATATTTTTGTTCCAAACAAAAGTGAAATTTTATTTTTTGCAACCCCCCTTTATATATTAAATTTCTGAGTACGCTACTAAAGATTTGTATATTTGACCGCTCGTTTTGGCGCCCATAACAGCACGACGCCCTGGGCCTGTACCCCTCTCGCCGCTGCCAATCACCGCTGCTGTTTGAACCAATTTTACAACTGACAAAACTAAATGGGAATGAATTTAATATTTGTCCTGCAGAGATTCCACAAAATCTGGCAATGAATTGATATATTCATGTGGAATACACGGATATAAATATAGCTGCTGTCCTGGAAATGGTACTGACCTTACTCAAAAAAATGAAATTCCATCAATTCCAGTGTGACATCATAGTCATTTGAAATACACCAGGGCATACATAAATTCTGATTATGTTAACGAATCTGTCCATAGCGTGTATTTGTCCAATTTAAACTTCCCATTTTCTCATGCAAATAATGAAGCGTTAATTAAATTTACTTCAATACCTCAAAATGACATTTAAAAAACTCCTCTGTTCCAGACATAACATAATATTTATTTTTAAAATTTATTTTTTATACAGGACAACAGAACCGAAGTGAAAATAAGTTCGTGTTGCTGCCTTCACAAACATAAATCACGTAAAATATGGTTGAGTTAATTCAAAAAACCTTGCCCATGTCATTAGCAGCTCTTGCCTACGACAATACATCACTAGGTGGCACTGATTTAACTGACCTTGAAGACTTTTGACCTAATCTCTACTTCATTTGCATAAAGCACGGGGTGTTTAGTCGATTCAACGTTGTAAATGGTTTGAAAATGTAATTTTACAAAATGGGGTCATGTAGCACAAGGTAATTGTTTGAGATTGAAGTTTTCATTTTATCAATCTTACATTTGCATATATGACAGGGAAATTATAAAGAAAGTTTGTTAAAGTTGGTTGATTTATATGTTCCGTATGTGTTTATGAAATTATAAAGATTATAAACTTATTATAATTTTTTATAACAACGATGGCTTCATTGAAAAAAAAATATATACAGTCATTTTACAACAGTGTTGCAATTTAGATTATTTCAACCATTTCCTCGACATAGTATTCAAGAATTTTCATAAACTGAACCTAGTATAATGCACACAATTCTAAGGAAAACGACATAAAACGTTCCAAAGCTAGGCCGTTATTAATAGCTGAGGACCGATAGTGTAGAATAGGGTAGTGTACAAGTAAGATGACGGGCATTTTCGAATTATCAATTTAAAAAATAAATAAATAAAATAACGGGAAGTGTGAATTTACACACATTTCAGACTTTTGTAGGTATTTAGTATGTGATATTAAATTGTGTGTACATATTAAAAATGAATAATTTCGATATCTTTAAATTAGGAAAAGTAAATCTACGTGCTTCCATGTAATAACTTATAAGCGTACACTTGAGAGGCGCTTGCATCAGACCCAGGCTACCCAGTTCTCCAGTCAGTCAGATAAATTTGTCAGCACGGTGTGTGAAAATTTGATAACTTATTAATTGTTTTGATAAGTAATTATTTATAAATATATATATTTACTGATAATTATTTGAAATAATTATCAGATCAAAAATGTTGTACTATTCTAGATTGTCTAATCTATTGTAGATTAAGCCCCCTTTGTTCAAAATCAACAGTTTTTTGATAATCACTCTTATTCATTAATTTGTGTTCTAAGAACTTTGAATTATTTTTTTAAATTAAATTTAAAGAAATTAAGAAAATTTCACCACAGTCAAATTTAAATTTAAAAATTATAGCGTTTATAAAAAATGTTTTATTATTTTTTTAATTTAAAAGAAGACGTTTATACCTTAGCTATAAATACAAAAAATACATAACATTATTAGCCGTAATTTATCCAGGAATTAAAAAAACAATTTTGTTAAAAAAACCAAAAATTTTCTAAGCAAAAATTCCTTTTTACTATTTCGGTTCATTATTAATTTCTATGACCCAAATTTTTGCCAGATTTTTAAATTAACCACCCTGGGCTTTAGGGAGTGGGAGAAAATAAAATTTTTGTACAGTTTTGGCAAAAAACTTGTTGTAATAAAGAAATTTAAAAAACTGTTTTCTGGTCCTTAATCTACGTCTTAAGAGTTCCTTTTGATGCCACACAATACGTTTAAAAGAAAAATATAATTTTATCTGACATTTTATTTCATGAAAATTATCATCAGTGTACATTATTGAGAATATTTTCAATTTTTTAGATCAATCGTTCTGAGATATAAGGTAGGGGAGAAAAGTTTATTGACAAATTTTTGGCAAAAAAAAAGATTATTCTAGCCCAGGTCTAAGAGACATGAAGTGCCTGGTATTAAGCTCAACCGTGAAAATGTGAAAAAAGTGTCCCATGTGTGTTACCTTGGTCATGTGATTAGCGATAATCTCTCTGATTGTTTAGATGTCGATCGACAATGTCGCTCTTTGTGTGTCAGAGCAAATATGTTAAACCAGCGATTCTCTAAATGCAATAAAGATATACGCAGATACTTGTTTAATACATTTTGCGGAAGTTTTTATACGTCTGCACTATGGATTAATACAACCCGATCTAGCGTACGTAAATTAACATGTTACAATAATGCATTTAGACTTATTAATGGGTTACATAAATATTGTAGCGCTAGTGAAATGTTTGTAATGAATTATGTATGTACTTGTATGACTGTCCTCAGGAAATACGTTTTTAACCTGCGTGACAGATTAATGAAGTCTGTGAACAAGCTTGTTCATAACTGCATTACTTGTGATAACACTTTTAATATGAAATGGTCAGCTGTTCATAGACAAATTAAGTCTGTCACCACATAATTTTACAATAATGTATTAAAACGTTATTTCTTATAATGTAATTGTATAATAGTATTATTGAGGACAATTTCAAACTTTATATATTCTTTATTTTTGTTCTTTATTTTTGTTCATTATTTATTTATTTATTTTTTGTATAGTTTATCTTGTCTGTTTAATTTGTATTCATCTTTTTATTGGCCGCAAGGCTGTTAATAAATAAATATTATTATTATTCAAAAATAATCATTTGTAGGTTTATCCATGCATTAATAGTTGATTATTTTTCTTCGAAAACATATTTGTTTAAATTTAAACTCTCTAGGTTCAGCCGTTTGACCACAATTTCTACCGTACAGACAGACATATAAATGAATGACGTTATAATGGTTTTTAATCATTCCTACAAAACCCTAAAAACGGGATATTTTTTCTCAGAAATGCGATGTGTGAGCAAGTTGGGAAAAGAAGCTCGATCGCTAAAATCTACCAAAATAATCGAATAGCAATAGTGATATATTTTCGAACAGACCGGAAGTACAAGATATCAAAGGCAACTTTGATTTTTTAAATGTTAACGTATGTCAAATTGTACTTTCAAATATGATTTGATAGTGAAATATTTTTGATTATTATTATTATTAATATTTTTAGTTATGCTACAGAATGCTCAACAGTAAAAATGAGAAGGTGTTGAAATTAAAATGGAAGGCACTCTGAAGAACACCTGTAATTAAACATATTTTACCTTCAATTCGTTATAGAGGATATGTTTTTTCTTAAATCGTAAAACATAATATCAAAGTTGTCCTTGATTTGAACTTGAACTTGAAATTGACCTTGAACCAGTACTTCCGGTTTGTTTCACAAAATTTCAGTACTACGATTTGACTCTTCGGGCGAACTTTGGTAATATATTTTTTTTTTTTTCTCAACCTGCTCACACATTGCATTTTCGAGAAAAAAGAAGTGGACTTGTAGCCCACGCCAAAATTTTTAACTAACTAACTAAAACCTTTGCTAGACCTTTGTGACAATTAATTATTCTTGTAGTGCACAAAACACGAGTTCAAGGATAAAAATCCTAACAGATTTTTCCGGACAGTTAAACATAAGAAGTTAAAAGACACTGATTGACCAGTGCAACCCTGAGGCAATGCAACATTCTTTGTCCATTTCATCCTAAACGGAACCATTAGCTTTATGTGCGACTCGTGTGATGTGTACCAATTACACATGGCTCAATAATCAGAATTTTTCTCTGCGTAGTACTTTAATTAAAAATTAGATGACTTGATCCCTTAAACGCTGACCTTGTCAATTAATATATCAGCCGAAAGCTCAGGATTGTTTCTAATTGTTATATATTTAAATTTGTTTCTTAATTCGCTTTAGATTTTTACCTCAAATAATAAAAATAAATACAGTAATAATTCGTACAGGTAATTATTAGAAAAAATAACGCACTGACAATTAAAAATATTTGGAGTAAGAAACTTACACCGCGATAATATACGTATAGGTTTGAAAAACTGTATAGGGTTGCCTTCTTGTAGGCTCAACAGTAGCTTATAGATAGCCAGAAAAATATGCTTTAGTGACACAAATAGCTGAATTGTTTGCAAGTGTAGAAAATATCAGTTTAGAACGCCAAAATAACAACAGGCCGGAAATAATGCAAGGTGAATAATGTAGAGTTTCAGACTTATTTGGTATCTCTTACCTGAAATTAAGATAGCTGCGAAGCTTAAATTATACGTAATAGACCCAGGTCAGATCAACTATGGGCAAGCCTTAAGGCATGGCAGAAATGTAACCAATGTAAACAAAATTTAATTGGTTAGAACGCCTGTATTTCCCTTAGCCATGTACGATACCGAAATATGGACGTTTATACTTGGATATCGCAGAAAAATTGGTGCTCTGTTAAGAGTAATGATGTACCGGATATCCGTATCCTTAGCTGCGGATGATCCGAAAAAATTTAAATCTGTGTTTGTCTGTCTAGTATATATTAAATATTAAAGTGAAATTATTTTAATCAAAGACAATGGACGTGTTTAGCGAACACAATTGTTGAGTATGTTGACTTACAGATTGCAGTATTTCATTTAACGAATTGCCAACAATTGATTATATTCACAAAGTTAACAAGTTGAGTGCTGATTCTCAGCAGTTATGTTCGCTGAACGTGACACTGAGTGAATGATATTGAACTCAACTAAAGTGTGTGTCACTTGGCAAGTTTTTGTTTGTAGGAACCGCGTTAGATTACGCGTATAGTGAAAGCAGATTGCTGGTTGCTGGTAGTTTGTTATTGACGCTGGTTCGTGCTGGCAGCCAACTTTGGGGAACCAGCACTAGCCTCTACTTTGCACGGTATCACTGATAACACAAGGATATTCCTGCTCGCAGACTGATCTTCGACAGCGTTGGCAGCCAGCTACCAGCTATTGCTGGTCTATATGTGTACCTTATACGCGTACCCTATCACATGCAACTATCGCTTCTACTTGAATGCAAGATCTGTATCCATACACGTAGATAGGTATATAGATTTATTTATTGATACGTATTGGATATGTATGTATATAATTCCAGTCAAACAAAAGAGAAAATAACAATATATAATATTAGTACAATAATATTACAATACCTAATATAAATACAAAAAGTAGAATGCACCATCTAAATTATGATTCAGCTATTCTCGTATACTCTATAGAAAGCATTATTAAGGAGGTAAGCTTTCATGGTAGATCTGAATTTACGCACACTGTACTTCCTTACAGCTAACAGCAATTTGCTAATCATGTCAATGCCAACATTGTTACAAAACATGAGAATTTTTTATAATTAAGGGGTTTAACTATATTATGGCGCCCTCTAGTGCTATGATCATGACCATTTCCGCATATCTCTCCAATGCTTTCTCTAATCTATGTGAGCGCTTCCAGTATGTACAGGCACGGGAGAGAAAGTATTTTGCTGGATCTAAATAACGGTCTACATATATCCCGTCAAGCGCTATTCGTAATTATTCGAATGGCTTTTTTTTTTTTTTTGGAGAATAAAAATTCTTTTCCAGTTTACAGAATTTCCCCATAAAAAGATGCCATATGATATTAGACTATGAACGCGCGCAAACTGTACCGTTTTGGCTGCACTAAGTGACATGTAATTCACCACTTTTCTTAACATAAACAAGCCGGTGTTTATTTTATTTTCTAGCGTGTTTACGTGTATCTTCCAAGTTAACTGGAAATACAAATAAAAACCTAGAAATTTAACATTATTGTTAGTATATTGTACCTATTAGATTTTCTGAAAATTTTCTATTTTGACTAAAAACCATTTCATTGATCTTCTCTAGGTTCAGGCTCAAATTATTCGATGCAGACAAAGCCAAAGCCTGGTTTAGGGATGTTTTCATAAGGTTTGAAATTCTTTTGTAGTCTACATTTTTATTTAAAAATGTACTGTCATCCGAAAACATAAAAGTATTGGCAGTAATGAAGTCGGATAAGTCGTTAATGTAAATTAGGAACAGTAATGGCCCCAAAATAGAACCCTGTAGAACCCCGTGGTTTATCTTCAGTTTATCTGAGAAACTGTTATTTACATTAACGCACTGGTACCTATCTGTTAGAAAATTACGTACCAATGCAGCTCCAATACAGCTCATTAGTTGTGCCCCTAATACCAAAATGTTCTAATTTATCAGCTAATATGCCATGTGAGACACAATCAAAAGCCTTGGAGAGATCGCAAAATGTGGCGGCCACGTGTATACCTTTATCATTGCATCATTACATCATTACATCTAATAAAAATTTAAATGCAGCCTTAGTGGTGGAACTCCCAGATCTAAAACCAAATTGGGAAGTGGATGGTAAATTATATTTTTCTAAATATTTAACGATTTTATATTTAGTTCCAATTTCAATTTTTTTTTAATATATCGGAACCAGTGATATCCGTTGATAATTAGATGGATGCCGGCCGGCGTAGCGTAGTGGTAACACATGTGCTCTGCGTTGCGAAGGTCTCGGATTCGAATCCCGTTCAGGCATGAAAATTTTCTCAAATAAATAATTGTCCTGGCTAATTGCCACAGCAGCAAATGCCATAAAATTTAAAAAAATAAATAAAAAAATAATAATAATTAGATGGATTATCTCTTGCTCCTTTTTACCGACCGCCAACATATATAAGGGAGGTATTGTGATCATACCAATTTTGACGTTTCGAGATTTCGATGGATCTCCACGAATTGACGTCCCTACATAATGTTTTGACAATTTTTAGCATGATGTCTGTCGGTCTGTCTGTCTGTCCGTCTGTCTGTCTGTCTGTCTGTCTGTCTGTCTATCTGTCCGTCTGTCCGTGTACACGTGCAGAGCAAATTCGGCTGAAAGGATTTTTATGAAACTTCCTATTTAAGCTTTTGCCATCAATGGCACAAGTTGATCAACTTTTGGTAAAAATCGGTTGACTAAAAATGCGAGTTTACTCGGGTCGATTTTAAGATTTTTGCGAATATTTCACAACAGAAAAATATTTAGAAAAAATTTATTTTACAAAAGTTGTTATAAATACAATAACTAATAACTTTTACTTGAGACGGTTTTTGATAAAACAAAAATTTCGAAAAAAAAAATTTTAATTTTTTTGTTTCTAGTTATCTATTTATTCCAACTTATATGTAACATTTCCATGGTTATGATAAATAATATCTCTGTTAGAAAATATTTGGCCAAGTTATTTCTACTGTGCTGCTAGAATCAAGAGATACTCACTGTACTTGTACACGTGTACACGTGTACTTAACAATGACTTGCATTACAAAATTAACAAAAATTTCTAGAAATACCTTTGGAATCATTCCAGTTTTGATATCCATGCAGCCCAAACACTAAAGTCCACACTATGTCACATTTTTACCACTTACACCTTGCACTTTTACCACTTAATAATAACTAAACACGCCAGAAAAAATGCAATGCCTCTTGTAAAAATCACGTATCTACAAATCAAGATGGCTATCACTGATAAAGCTCATTAGGGAATATAGTCATTAAAAATTAATAAATAAGATAAGTAACAGAATTGTTTAAAAATATTATTAATGGGAATATACACATTTATACCCATTTATTTTGGGATTTTTGCGAATATTTCACAACAGAAAAATATTTCGAACAAAATTATTGAACAAAAATTGCTATAGAAGCAATAACTAACAACTTTTATTTGAGACATTTTTTGATAAAACGAAAAAATTTTGTAAAATTTTTCGAAATATTTTCTAAGTCTCAATTTTTTCATGCAGGTCACCATGGCGTAGTGGTTAGTGCACTGACTTCTGGGTCATGAGGGCTCGGGTTCGAATCCCGGTTATGGCATGGAATTTTTCAATAAATATAAATGCATCTGGATAATAGTCACAGTAGCTAAGTCCAAAAAAAATAATATTTTTTTTTTTTCATACTTATATGTAATGTTTCCATGGTCGTGATAAATAATATCTCTGTTAGAAAATATTAGGCCAAGTTATTTCTACTCTGCTGCTAAAATGTATTAAGTACTTTATGATGGTGGTCGATCCTGTGGTGTCCACAGCTGATTTTTTAAATATGGGAATCACCTTCGAATATTTTAATTGATCTGTATAAATGCCAGTTAAAAAGGATTTATTAATAATGTGCACCAAGCCAACGGAATGGCCGAGCGCATTAAATCGTGCGGTTTAGGCTGGTGGAAACAATCTGGACTGGGCGGTCGGTGGTTCGAGCCTCCTTCGTTGGTGATATTATTCGGGCGAGAATAATATGTTTACATTATTCCCATTTTCACAATCATTCACCCTTCATCCAGATAGGAGCTCGCCCCCTGGCATCGGCGATTAGCCTCGTTGCAGAAATAGGCCGATGTAAAATAAATAAATTTAAAAAAAAATGTGCACCAGAGGTTCAACAATAACTAGACTTCATTCTTTCATGATCCGAACGCAACTAATCCGTATCCGTATCTGTATCTGCGGATCTGAATTTTATGTGAACTAGCATATCACTAGTTAAGAGCAATACGAATAAAACGTTAAGGAAAAAATAAATAGGAGTAGTGAAAACAAAACAAAACCATTGATAAGCAAGTTAATGCCTAATTTAACGCTGGGTGGCATGTAGCCCTTTCGTGTTAGTTGCCCCTGCAGTCGTTATTTTGACAAGAACAGATATATTTAAAATTATTTCAGTAGGTAAAAGAAATTTAGATTCGTAATTTCAATAAAATTATCACAAATATCGTAAATAAATTGTGAATTTTTCATGAATCACGTAAGAAAAATATGGAGAAATTGAAAAATAATTTATAGTGTTTTCAAGCATTTAGATGAAATAATGTAAATCGTCTTTTTATGAAGAAAAATAGCAGGATAGCGTGCCTCTATATACAAGCTATTGAAAAGTTACTGTGTGACAGTATATAATGATTATACATTTTTCATATTTTTAAATATTTATACAAATAGGAATTTACTTACTGTACATTTCAAAATTATTTGAATAATGAAAATAGAATTATCATGCGATTCAAATAATCGGAGTAAATTATTTTAGGTCATATTTGTAACGTTTAGAAGTTTTTTTTTTTTCAAATATTCTTTACGTTTTGTATAGAGTTTTCTAGAGAGAGCTCTTGAGATTATGATTTGCTATATTCTGTAATGAAACATTTTTTAAATTACATTTTTTTGGCTACTTAATATAAACAATAATTTTTACATTAAATTATTAATTATTGATTCAAATAACGATGTAAATAAAGGGCCTATGAAATTCTCACAAAGGACTTGAAACAGAGCTGGAAATCCGAACCGGAACCTTAACCCACACTGAAATTACAGAACCTTATTACAAAACCCTAATCCTAAACTACAAATTTTAAAAACGGGAATCGGTACTGGAACCCTAAGAAAAAAGAAGATTTTGAGTAGGGTTGCCATCTTCCTGAGGTAATAGGGAAGGACATAGGTTACCATGCAGAAACAGGACCGTGTAAGGGGGGAAGAGGGGCGTCGGAATCTGAGAGCGCCAACATTGTTCTGTTTTTTCTTCTTCTGATTATATGCATATTCTAATATACCGTGGTTCGACGAAACGCGAAACGTAGCAGTTTAACATGGGATTTTAAATAAGTGCAGAAATTGACTCTCCTGTACATTTTAGAGCAAAACTACAACAATACAAGTTGTTTAAAATTAGTTTTTACTCTTACAAAAAGTCTAAATTTGATGCCATAGAATATCTGAGACACTAGATATCCTATAATATAATACGCCTGTTTGTATGTTCGTCTATGGTATGTTCGACCGGTCGTTTCTTCATTCCCCGATAGAGGCGCGCATATGTTAATTATTTATGTCAAAATTGTTTAAAATATATTGTTGATGCAATAATAGTGAATTTTCTACGAACACTTTTTATAATTATGATAAGATGCAATAATAGTGAATATTTTACGAACACTTTTTATAATAATTGATAGAATTGTAAGAAATTATTGTTTATGTATTGGACAGTAGTGTGCTGTGATTTTTGTTTTGAGTGTTGACAATAAATTAGTAAATATGACAGTTGTGTTTTTCATTAAAAAATCACTTCGCAATTATTAATTTAGTTGTGAAATACACGGATCGGTTTTTTTACGAAGCAAACACAGAAAAACGTTATCCTTCCGTGATATTCGACATTTTTGATTAAAATTATTATTAGCAGAAAAATAATTATTTAAAAAAATATTTGGTTTTGATGAAAGTAAGAAAAATGTGACTTTTTTTTCTTTATTATTATTTTTTCAATGCTTTATTATTTTTTTATTTCTACGATTTATAGGACAAGATTTACAATATCCCACTGCAAACTCTATACAGATGGCAGCACATAACGACTACACTAAATAATTCAAGAATTATCAGTGGCTGTAAAACAATGGTTTCTGTTTATTTATCACATTAAAATATCATTTACCTTTTAGTATAGGTTAGATTAACCTTAAAAGCACTATCTTAGGTTATGGTTGATAACTGTTTATTTTATTTTTTTTTATAAACCACCTAAAAATAAATTGTATTTTAACTGTTCTGTGCAGGGCTAGGGACAGTGATTCACCTTAAAAGCAATATCTTAGGTTATGGTTGATAACTGTTTTTTTTTTTTTTTATAAACCACCTAAAAATAAATTGTATTTTAACTGTTCTGTGCAGGGCCAGGGACAGTGATTCACCTTAAAAGCACTATCTGAGGTTATGGTTGATAACTGTTTATTTTTATTTTTTTATAAGCCATCTAAAAATAAATTGTGTTTTAAAAGTTCTGCACAGTCCCACCCGTTTAGAATCTCTGTATATTGAACAAATGACGTATGTGTGACGCATGCGCAGTGTTCAGTGGGATATTGTAAATCTACACCCTGATTTGAGATATAGTGTAAGTACGCTTTTTTCCGTGTGGCCTTTTTGCCTTTTTATTATATAAGAAAGTGGAAAATTAATTTTAATAAATATATTTTAAATTTAACGTCTCAAATCATTTTTAGTTTTAACATTATAAATATAATGCACTGAGTGAAAATGAATCGTTTTCCCATCTTAAAAAGTTAATGAATTAATAATTCGGAATAATGCTCATTATTTGTCCAGTTTTTAATAATGGGCGAAGAGTTGATTCAATTTGAATTGGATGAAGTTAGGCGTATGGCTAGAGAAAGAAGTCTGAGGTGTCGAGCAAGTTCCACACTAAGGTAATGATTTGTTTGCCAACACAGTTGGCAACGGGTGCACTAGTTTGAAAAATAACATATGATGTTTTCGTCAAAATTCAGATAGCCGTTGACATGTTTATGTATATATATATATATATAATCGAAAGAAAATTCTTGATGAAATTAATATGGGTATTGAAGAAAATTCTTACTTCATAATCGTCATATATTTATTGTAAAAATTATCGAGACGTTTCGATTGGTAATCCAATCAACCTCAGTCTAAAAATAAGGTAACACATTGAAATATAACAAAATCGAAATTATTAATGTTCTATGATAGAATATTTGTGATAAAGAAAATGTAAAAGTAAAATGAAGTAACTAGAAAACTAACAATGAAACCAAAAATATGAAAGACAAAACCAAGATGGCGCGAACTCCATTTTGTATTACGTACGGTTAATAATATATGTGCTAAACACGTAAACTGAACAACATTTAAATATAAAACAAAACGGACAAACAATATTCTTTAATATAGTCATAATTAGCAAAAGGAAGTGTTCTTAACAAAGATAGCTTACCCAATATTATAGTCAAATGTATAAAATCATGTATTTCCACATTAAAATGTATGGAACGGACAGGAACGGTTAATCATAGTCTAGCCGAACGGTCTTTCCTATACTGGTAGACAGATCGACGTCACAAACATACGATAAGGTGAGGAAACCACTTGTGACAGGTTGGTATCAAAACAGCTGTTTATTATGTGAAAAGTTTAAAAGTATGAATTATTAAGAGCAACGGTATCTGTTTTTTTATTTAGGCATTTATCTTTAGAAGTGTGTATGTGCAGCATCTCTGATATCATTCTTTTTTGAAAAATATGTAATGAAACTTTTGTCCCCCACCCTATCTTCCAGAGAGGTTGATCTAAAAATCTTAAAAGCTCTCTATAATGTACATTGATGGGACACGGAATACCTCAACAGAAATTTTTATCAGATTAGTTTTTCGAAAAATATCGATTTTTTGTGTCGTTGAAAAAAATAATTATTTTTGTGTGGTACCAAAAGAAATTTCTTAAAACGTAGATTACGGAACGAAAAGTAGCTTTTTTAAATTCGATTTTTTTAACACGTATTTAGTCAAAAATTTGTCAAAATAGTTCTTTTACCGCCCCTTTTTACCCAAGGCGGTCAAACTAAAAATCTGAAAATATTATAAGTAGTGTACATTGATCTGAGACGGAAACGTACGAGAGGAATTTTTGATCAGATTTCGGAATTGGAAAATATTTCAGTTTTTGTGTTTTTGACAAAATTAAATATTTTTCTAATTCATGGCTAAGTTAGGGCTAATAATGTTATGGATTTTTTATATTTATGACTAAGGTAGTGTATATCTTTTCTTTTCGTATTAAAAATATAATAAAAAATTTTAACAGCTGACAACGAATCGCCTTCTTAAAGAGCTTGCACTCATAAACTCGATCATTAAGTGCTCCGCCTTACGATAGGCCTATAGTAATAAGTCTTGTTTTAAGGTATCAAAGAGAAAAAAATAGTTTATAGTAGTGAATAAATCAAATAGCACATATTAATATAAGCTGTTCACTTTTGTAAGGACAAACTAGATCTGGATATTTTGGTGATTTTTATAGTGTATTACTGACTTTTAGAAACGTGGTTATATTGTAAAAAAGGCTTTACAGTTTTGGATTATGTTTTTTTGTATTATTTTAGGTTATGATCATTATAATTTGGTTAGGTATATTAAATATGTCAAACCTAAAATATTTAAGATGTCACTATTCAAAATGCAATAAAGTCTATTCCAAACGATTAAGCGGAACTAGATTTTCAAATCTAGTAATTTTTACAGATTGATTGGAGCTTTTGATCATTTTGTTCAGGAAAAGCCAACTTCAATATATAAAAAAATAGCTAATGACAACTTATAAAAATGAAAATTACAATTAGTTCCGCCTAAATCGTTTGGAATAGCCTGTATGACAAATGATATTTTTTTAAATATAATCTGACTTTTCAAATAATTTTTCTGTAATACCAATATGACATACAGTTTCAAGCTGCAAACTGTTGAAGACAAAATTTACTCTTAGTTTGTTCTTACAAAAGTGAACAGCTTGCATAGTGAGAAATACGTTTCAGAAATTGAAAAAATATGAAGTGTAACAGGACTATATTAAGTCGCGAAACGTGTAGTCAACGACATCCAGTATTCTATTGACTTCTTAAACATTTTATGTACCTACAAAACTCGGAAATGTGTCAAAATTCACATTTCACATAAATTTTTTTAATATTTGTATCCGTTCTGTCCAAAACTAGTCTTCTGCACATTTTCTTTTCATCTTGCGTTAGCTATACAATATACAATCAACAACACAAGTTGATATTTAATGACTTAAGTATTTTTCATTGGAAAAGGTTCGTTAAGGTACTGACTTATCTAGACATATAATATATAAAATGAGTATATTGTCATAATTTTAAATACAATCACATACATACATTAGGTGTGTTCGATTTGCACATTTGCAGTTACTGTTTACTGCCACGTTAAAAAAATCTGTTCGTTTTGTTTCGCAGTAACTGCAAATCTGTTCGATTTGTCGTAATTTACTGCCAGTTTATGACGCTACTGCGAAAAAGTTACAGCTGCTTCTCTTGCGGATTATTTGTTACAGCTGTGTTTGTTTACCTTTTTGAGTTGGTACCATACATAAAGAATAAATGGTTGGTACTTTGTTTTTGACCTTTTGACAGGAATATGGCTAGCATATTTGTTTTGATATTTATACTATATTTTTTTATGGCTAATGTCTTACAAATTCTTTTTTTGAATATCCTGGGACAATAGTTTCTACAAAAAATTTCAGTTTTTCTATCCTGGGGAATTTTGTAAACCTCGCAAATACAGTTCATAACTTCATCATCCGAACTCGAAAAATCTAAATCTGAATCAGATGATTCTTGATTTGATAATATTTCAAGATCCATTAAATATATCTAATATTTTTCACCATTTCGACACTAGGCTGACTAGATTTTTTTCACAGAAAAAGAGTATACTAAAAAAAAAAGATTACAATCCAAAAATTCAAATAATGAGCAAAAAACAGAGGTCCTCATTCAAAAATACTAGTGACGAGCAAAAAAAAGGTCTTCACTCCCAAAATAGAAGTGATGAGCAAAAAAAAGGTCCTCACTTCTAAACTAGAAGTAATTAAAACAAGTGACTATCAAAAAAGAGTATATTCAGGTTTTTTTTTTAT
Organism: Liopterus haemorrhoidalis; assembly: GCA_963971575.1. Taxonomy (NCBI): domain Eukaryota; kingdom Metazoa; phylum Arthropoda; class Insecta; order Coleoptera; family Dytiscidae; genus Liopterus; species Liopterus haemorrhoidalis. Next base: position 59,908,133 of record OZ020611.1, read on the forward strand.
AAAAAGTAAGAGTATGGAATCATTACTCAAAAAAGAGTATAATACTCTTATAAGTGTACGTTTGGTCCACCCTATTCGACACACAAGATAATCTCCGAACCAAATCGTAAAAAGATTCTTAACTTGGAAAGTTATCTGACATCTGTCTGACATTTAACATTTACGTCAGACGTACTTCTTATTCTTTACGTATAAACAAATAGAACAGAAAATTAAGCTCGCTGTATGTTACCAATTTTTAGTAGTAAACTGTTAAACTGCATCGTTTTACTGCTAGCGTTTAGCAGTATAACGCGAAGGTGCAAATCGAACATACCTAATGTTTAGCTTTTCAGTTCCTATTTTATTTTTATTTAAGTTTATCATTTTATTTATCATTTTATTTTGTTTACAGAATTTACTTTTTTTAAATCTTTTTTTAAATTATTCATTAGGAAAAAGAACTAGACAGAACCTCAGTTACAGACACATACATGAGTAAATCTTTGCATTGTTCAATTTTAGGGTTTTGTAGGTATGACCAAAAAACCCTTATACCGTCATTTTGTCGTCTGTCTGTCTGTTCGGTAAAAATTGTAGCCAAACGGCTAAAGCTAGAGAGTTGAAATTTGGCATGCTTATACAACTCTTTGACCCGCACATAGGAAAAATACTAAAACATCTAAAAAACATATCCCCCTAAAAATATAAACAAATATGTGCTCATCGAAAAAAAAAATATTTTTTTTAAAATTCTGAGTAGGGTATCAAATGAAAGCCCTTGGTACGTGGATTAACGATCAAATTTTTATTTTTGCAAAATAAATTATTTTGAAACGATTTTTGCCAAAATTTTGCAAAAAAAAATTTGTCCCACACCCTGTAGCCCAGATGGTTTAAACTAAAAATCTGAAAAAATTCTAAGTAATGTACATTGGTGTGAACCGGAATAGTACAACAGGAATTTTTGATCAGATTATGTTTTTGGAAAAAAAAGCATTTTTTGTGTTTTTTTGCTAATAATGTTGAAAACTTATAGTTATATAACACACTAAAGTATAACGTTTATCTTGGTGCAATGGTTACGGTACTAGCGTTCTGACCGAGAAAATGAGTGTTCAAATCCCACGATAAGAGAGACAAGATTATTTTTTATTTTTTTTTTTTGCATTTTTATTTTGTTTAAATTATTTTTTCAAAATTCTAGTTATATTTTGGCAAATGTTGCATTAAATTTTTAAAAGCGTAAATTTAATAACCATTGGAAATTGTTGAAATTATAATTTAATTCTGTTTGATGTATACGAAATCAGAGGGCGGGGCTAATGATTTAAGCAACCAATAGAAGCCATAGGCGCAATTTTCAAAATATTAATGAACCTTGCTATGTAAAAAAAATACTGCACATATTTAGAAACTTAAATAATGGTATTAGGCATTCGAATTAAAATTCATAAAAAAATATTTTGACATAAAATTTGTTTTGGCATCCCAAATAATCATCATTCAGTTATTAAATACCTGCAAAACCCTGAAATGTGTGAAAATTCACACTTCACATCAATTTTTATTAATTCACATCATTCTTTTATAGATAAGGAACTAATATGAACAGACTGGTAAGATTCCTGTATTTTAACCCAGTGTAGGTCATCCAAACTTCTTCATTTATTTTCCTGAAACTGTCTTTTGAGTCTGATAGAACAGATAGAAATATAATACTATCCATATAAATTGTATGAAACAACACTTGTCTTTTCCGTGACACTTTCCCTCACATTGAACTTCAAAAAGATGTTTCTTTACAAGCCGAAGCGAGTTCATGTTACAGTTAATTTTATTTATATTTACAATAGATCATCGATGGATTTTTCACCTGACTTCGGAAATATGTAGGCGTAAGAAAGAACTACTGGACCGAATTTGATTCAATAGCATCCGAAGCGTGCAAGAGAAAATCAAAGAGAGGTTTTGTTGCAGATAACTTTTCGAATTTTCAACCCATCTCAGAAACGGATCATTTAACAGTTCTCTCACGTAAGGCAATCAACTATTATACGGAAGTCAGTTCGATACAAACTTGAATGGTGATTTTGATTACGAACATTTTTCAAACATTTTAAATAATTTAACTTTGATGATTTATTTTAAAAGAGATTTCAAAAACTTTATCAATATTATACGGGAGAAGAAACGAAAAAAAAAAAGAAGAAATAAGAAAATTGGAAAATAGAATCAATAGAAATGGGTTTTTACCATTTATTTATTTTTTTTAAATTTGATATGTGGTTGAGTCATTTTCGATCTCCGTTTGCCAGTTGTTCAAAATTTATTATGATCTATCGCTCAAAAGCTGTTCGGGACTGAATATCGCCCGCGTGTTTTACAATTTCCTAGGGTATTCATATAATAATAATAATCTTTATTCGTGCTTATTTACATTACAAAAAATATTTACACAAATCAAAAAATTAAAATATCACTGCACAATACAAATAACACATTAAAAGAATAATTAAAATAATACATGTTCAGAATTAAAATAAAAAATAAAACACAAGTAATTTTTAAAATTTCTAGCAAACGCCAAGGACAAATAGGTATTTATAAGTTATAAAATTCCGTTAAATCATTGTAATTATTTAATAGGAATTCTTCAGTGGAGTAAAAGGCTTAGCTACCAAATATTTTTACATAACGCTTTAAAATTTAGAAATGGTTGCGTTTCTTAATGGAGATGGCAGATATTCACACATTATAAAATTTAATAGCGTAGTAATTACAATTATATCTTGATTTTTGTAATAGTTTGTATTCTGTTCTAAAATCGTTCTTATTTCTAGTATCATATTGGTGGATGGAACTTTGAAGATGAAGTTTGTTATTTTTGCCATGTATATGTTGGAGACATTGATGGATGTACAGGCAAGGTAGTGTTAATATATCTATTTCTGTAAATTTCAGCCTGCACTCTGATCTATATCTTAAATTACTCATGTTGAGGATAGCTCTACGTTGTAAGGAAAACAGCCGACTTGTAAGCGATGAATGGCCATTCATACTAATAGGGTATAGAGAAAATGGGATTGAAGATAGGCAAAATAGTAAATTTTCGAGATGGAATCTTTCGCGCAAATTTTTTTAACAATAAATAGAGGAGTATATTTTGTTACATAAATTAATAATATGGATGACCCAGGTTAGCTTCTGACAATCTTTAGTCCAAGGAAGGTCTCCGATTCTGGGTTATTTATTTCAAGGAGGCTTTTAGTGGAGAAAATCAGGTTTGGGTCTTATTATCATTCATCGTTAGTTTGTTGGCTTTAAACCAATTACAGTAGGAAGATAAGGCAAAGTTTCTTTCATCTATGAGTGACGTTATGGAACTATGGTATTGCAAGGCTGTTGTATCTTTGGCAAAAAGAATGGTTTGTAGATTAGTATTGATATTGGATAAATCATTAACGAATAGAAGAAATAAAACAGGGCCTAAATTGGATCCTTGTGGAACTCCATATTTTATTTCTTGTACCTTTGACGTTCCCTTTCCAGAAAATACAAACTGCCTTCTATTGGACAAATAAGACCCTATAAGTTTGGTGCTTGCGTGATCAAATTTGTTGAAACGTAGTTTTTTTAATAACGTATCATGAGGAACGCAATCAAAGGCTTTGGTGAGGTCGAGAAAGCTGCCTGAACAGTATAACCACTTTTCGTAGCAATTTGTGACGTAACTCATAAACTCTAAGGGCCGGTTTCTGAAAGCCTAGTTAACTATAACCCAATAATTAGAAAATGGTTGCTATGGTTACTTATGGGATTGTTATATTGTAACCGAGCTTAAACAAAAGATTAAACTCAGCTAACCTTTCAGAAACCGGCCCTATGATGGCATCAGTGGTAGATTTGTTCGATCTGAAATCATATTGTTTTGTAGAAAGTAGTTTATACGTCTCCTAATGTGATATTAGTTGATTTTTTAATATTTTCTCAAATATTTTGGAAAAAACAGATAATAGGTAAATTGGGCGAAAGTTGTTAATATCTTTTGCATTACCCTTTTTGTGTATAGGGAGTACACGTGCTAGTTTTAGGGAAGCAGGAAATTTAGTTTGTTTTATAGAAGAGTTAATAAGTTTGGTGAGCGGATATACCAAAATGGTCTTAACGTATTTTATGGCCCCAACACTTAAGCCATAGGCATCAGTGGTTTTACTATTCTTAAGATTGCTTACTCTGTCTATAACTGTAATTTCAGATATTTCTTTAAAGTAAAATGGGACAGTGTTATAGACTTTTTAACAGTATACATATATATTTAATTTTCTTTAATGAAGTTTCTTTTTCATGAAAAGGAGTTAACTTTTTATTTTTGATGTATTATTTGGGGTTTGACATGAGTCTACTATTATTATTATTTTAAGTTTACGTAGAAAGTATTTGGTTGAGTCGTAAATATCTTCCTCTCTGGGGAATAAATAGTAATGTCATTAGTGGTACAAATGTTTCATCGTATTTGACTATTTTTCTTGTTTAGAGCAAACAAGTGTCTCTCAATTTTATCACAACAATGACAATGTATACATTGCACTAAAAAAGTAAATATGTAGTTGAGTGAAACGGAGGAATTAAAAGTGCATATTTGTCAAGTGTCGGTTCAAAATTGAAGAAGAAATGCTGCGGAGACTGCTTACAAATAGTATGTAGTATTTATTGGTATCATAACTGACCGGACAATTCGCTGATGGGCGTGAAAAAGGTGTTAAGTCTTATCTTCTTACGTATGACTTACCTCCGTTTTCGCCCTCATCAGCGAATTGGTATGTGCAATTTCGTTCTGGAGATACGTACGTCTTTGGAGCATGAACAAAGATCGGGGAAATCGTCTGACTTTGATGGTGGTGCTTTAATATCATTACCAGAAACCACCTTAATTACTAGAGAATTAGCAAGCAAATTAAATACTTTCAATTTCTATAAAAGAATGTTAAACATAGGAAACAGCTTCCTGGTCTGTTCTACCTCATCCACCGTACTCAACTGACCTTGCTTATATCATCTTATAACTCATATTTCTAGATCACTCAAAAAATCTTTATAAATATCAGGTCGTCAAGGTTGAAATTTGCAGTTAATAATATTGCCAACTTAAACAGTTTATTATTTGACATTGACTTAATATTATACCGTCCTGTTTTTATTTTTTTTGAAAGTTACACATCTCGCCTGTTAAATGATATCATTATATGCTCTAAATATTATTTATGCATTATATATCAAAAACTTTTTTTTTAAATTAATCTTGTTGAAAATAGAACGGTCAGAAATTCGCACTGTTATGAAGTATGAGTTATTACGTGAAACTACGGCATCGCAGACCGCGCGAAACATTAATAGTGTATTTGGCTCTAGTGTCACTACGCAGCAGACAATATCAAATTGGTTCGCCAAATATCGTACAGCTACCTTAAAAATTAAACAAAAAAAAAAAAAAAACAAAAATCTGGCTCATCGATCACAGCAGAAATATACTACAACCAACTGGACGAAATGATTCAAAAACTTAAAGAAAAACATACTCCATACTCACCAGACCTAGCCCCGACTGATTATCAATTCTTCCACAATTTGGACAACTTTTTAATAGGAAAACAGTTTAATTGCGACAATGCTGTAAAACTGGCCTTCCAGGATTTCATTGACTCTCGTCCGCCAGGATTTTATACCACCGGTCTGAACAACCTGCCGCTTAAATGGCAAAAGTGTATAGACAATATAGGTGCGTACTTTGATGAATAAAATAATTCCTTATATTTGTAAGTTATCAACCAACTTTGCCTTTTTCTTTTCTACAAATATCATCCTTGACGACCGAATAGTTTTATTCTCTCTACAAAATCTCTACATATCGATCTACGATGCGCGAATGTCCTATTTCAATTTAGTGCCAATATTTGCCAACTGATTGCTTCTATTTCTCACAACTATAATAGAGAATAGACTTAATGTTTGTGTTAAGAATGCCCAGTTTAATGTGCTGTATTATCTTTCAGGTTTTCCATATTCTCTTGAACATACTACAAGGATGCTGTGGTCTTTTTATTCAGCACTCGAAATTTTTTAATAAAAGCCAGGTTCGAGAGTTCAGAACAGAACACTGCAAATGATGGTGATTATATGAGGAGGTTAAAGCCAAATGGTGTAAATCACATATTCTAAAAAATAAAATAAAAACTGATATGTTGTAGACCAAACTAGAAATACAAATCTGGGAAATGCAATGGTAAATCAATAGTCTTCTCATGATATTAAAATTATAATAATTTTAAGTAGAATGGATGTGTTTAAATACAACGACGATAGGTGGCCAAGTGGTGGTCAGACCCAAGGCCAATAAAGTAAAATAAAAAAAAATAAAAAAATACAACGAATCTAAGTAAAACCAATTGGTTCTATAAATTAACAAAATATGTCACATTAATTTGGCTCTGACCCCCTCATATAATATAATAAGTTACTACTGCCATTTTTCTAATTTAAACTTGATGATAAAAATAATTAATTATTTGCGTAATACTAATATTATAAACAGACAACATTTTCAAACAAATTTTCAAAACTAAAAAAGTTCCATTGAATTTCCTTTATGTTGTGACACTCCAATTTGCATTTAGAAAATCCTCAATTACATTCCAAATGTGTGTTCCATATTCGTAAATGAATGCGTGTAACCTAATATTCATAAAACTTAACTGTTTCTAGAGGTATATATTAGAATAAATAGCAGGAAACTCATCACAAAATACACTCTCTACCTTGGAGTATAAAGTTAATCAAACATGAAATAAAAGTTTCATATTTCTCTCCGTAAATCGATTTTCTTCAATAAACCAACATTCCATTACTTTCAACGTCATATTTACTTCCTCTACGGTCAGCAAACTTTATTATGTCAATATTGTAAAATATAATACCTTCTACATAATGCCTCAAGTATAAAACACGAAATGTTTTTACATTAAATCAACAACCTTACGGTACCTTTTGATCAATGAAAGTAATTAGCAAATGTGTTTCAAAAGGCTTATATTGTGGTTACTACAGAATTTCTTGTTTTCTTGTTCCTTTATTAATCGAACAAGTTGAATTTAGAAAGTGATTTAGTATCACTGGCCATCTTTTAGTAGTGAGGAAGCCAACTGAACATAAACTTCTTTTCTTTCATGCCACTGCAACCTGTCGTGAATCGTGGTCTCATTCATTAGCTTCTTCTATTGTATATCAGTTTGAACAACAAATAGGATCGTCACACAAATCCTCAATCGCTAGAATGTAGGCCATGGAGCCAGGGCTGCCTTATATCATTGTATTTATTTTTCATAGCAAACCATGCTTTAAACATATTTTTATTGTTGTTTTGTTGTAGTCATATTATTGTTTATGAAAATAAATTGATGAATATTCTCGTAATAATGTATTTTTTAGTAATAATGTATTTTTTAGTTTTTTAGTATATTAATTTTGTCGCAGCATCAGTATTTTTTCCATTTACGAAAATATCCCATCTTATCTGTTCTCCATTTTTCGGATTAGTTTCTAAAAGGTCTCAACACGTTACCTGTTCTCCATTCTTCGTGTTAGTTTCTATAGGTTTTCAGCACCTCTTCATTTTATCGCTCTTCTTTTCAGCAGCAAAATATATTAATTGCATGGCTCCTAGCAGCATCGTAATATTTATGCTTTTTGAAGCGCTAAACAATCGTCACCTCCCTAAGTGACTTTGTTGCCAAACAGACATGTGTCACACCACTACACCGTATTTACATTCAATCTGCTGCAGGGCACCACCATGATCAACCACCTATTTGCTCCTTCCCATATAATACATTCACCCTGTGCCCGACGATCATCCTAAGGCTATCGATCCTTCGAACAACCGGCCGAATTTCAAGCCGGTGCAGGAACAACATTTGGTTCTACGGCCATAGCAATCAATTACCCGAACACTATCCAAGGACTTCTCACCAATTGTTGTCATGCAGCTGTTAAGTCACGCTACACATTGTCCATCCATTTTGTGTGTGGTTTCCCTGAGCTTCTCTTAACAAGCGTAGTTTTTATGAAAAGGCTACGTCTTTCTTTGTCGAGCTTCGTCTATAACCTGTGTATGAAAACAAATAACTTCAAAATAAGAGGTGTAGCCCAAGATGACCCTGTTTCATAAAATTCAATAAAGCATTGGAGCGCATTTTTTATTTTTAATTAAACTGGACCAATAGCGGACTTAAATAAAATGGCGAACATTTGAACCATTTACGACTTGTCATCTATATTGTTTTAATAACTAACAATGTAACCAATGTAGACCAAATGCTACAACAATTGAATAGAAACGAATCAAATAGGAATTAAATTCAACGTCGACAAAAAAGTGTCATGCTTAAAATATCTGGATAAGAAATTAAACAAGCAACAATCTACAAATACCTACAGTACGACATAGACATCAATGTTAAAATCAAACAATGGAAATACAAAGGAGTATTGGGCATCCTTCGGAAAACTCGAGAGTTGGGTTAAAAGAAATCTTCCTATATATTTAAAGCAAAAATGTGGGATAAGTGAGTTGTACCAGACCTTACCTAAGTGAGACATCATGAAAATCTGTTCATAAATTAAGAGTAGCCCACAGCTATGAAAAAAGCGATGCTTAGTACAACAATAGTAGATAGAGAAACGATCACTTGGATCAGATAGGATACTTCAGTGTTTTACGTTGTCGAAATAATTGCTTCACTTAAATGTTAATGGATCAGACCCAAGGCTCTACTAAAAGATAACAGATGGACTAAGAAAATAGATGGTTTAAAAGACACGCTGGCAATTAGATACACTTAGTTTATGACAGAATATAATGGGAAAAGAGATGCTCACTTTTAGTGTACTAAACAGTGTTCTCAGATTATTATCGCTGAAGTATGATGATAATCAAAATTTGATCCATTTATAAAGCATTTTAAATTCCCTAGCGGACCCCAGTTTGAGACCACTGATCACAAACTGATACAATAAGCTAGGTGGTCAACATTATGAACTAGATTATACAGATTAAACCTATCTTCATTCTCAACATTATTAGTATTTATAATAATAATATTCTGACTTTGTTATGCATATGAAATATAACAACTGATTTTGTTGTTTCATTTCCTTGTCCACGCCAATTATAAAGTTACAAGGGCATTTTATAATTGTTTGTCCACTTGAAACATTAGTAGTAAAACTTGCATGACTGCTTGACGGTTCCTTTGAGTAATATTGCTCAAGCTATTGTGTGTTTATTCAAGTAAATTATAGGTCTACATTCATGTTGTATGTTATATTCACTTGCCTGGATATAAACAGTAAACTTTGAATAAACGATCCTTCAAATTCCTAACTTAAGTTTACTGTTTGCAACTTTAATGCACATACTGTTTACTATACTCTTTATGTATTACAACTTTAATAATATTAATTGAATTAGTTGAATTGGTAACCTATTATTGCCATAAATGCTGTTACAAAGTTTCAGAGCTTTATCAAAAATAACGGAAACGAGTTTTGTATAATTTTCACTCAACTTGCTTTGGCACAGGATTTTATTCTGTTTGGCTACTCATCAATCGCAACGCATCACCTCTATTGGAAAACTGGCCACAGTTAGCGACAGAGATCTTTTTAAGGACTTATACCCTAAAGCTGCGTTCAGAGCTGTTTAAATTAGTTGACATGTTGTACACTGTTGATATGTTTAGTAGCTAGTTTTAACATTCAAGGTAGCGTTTACAGCTAAGGAAATTAGTGAGTTAAGAATAGTGCGATATCTGTGTGTGATTTTAAACCATCTACTGTGGCTTCGTAAAATGTTTATTATCTATTATCGTTATCCTAATTCTGCTGTCCTAGATTTTTACTAACTAAATCTAACCTAATTAGGGGAAAGTAGGCAAAGTCGTACCCCCTAATTTATTTTGCCTGTAAAACTAATATGAATGCAACGACAACAAAAATATAAATGCAGAATATTACAGAAATATTTCAGTATCTATTGCTATTAAAATTGCAAAATAAAAAAACACTGCAAAAATACGATTTACCCAACTAGGTAGGCAAAATTGTACCATAGGGTTGGTTAAATGTACCTGTCAATAAAAAACAAGAAAATAATCACAGATTTTTAATTTTTTAATTAATTATTAAAAAAAAAAAATACAAATGATTTACAAAATTTCAACAAAAAAAAAAAAAAAACATTAACATTTTTTTTCTGTTCAAGCCCTTGGCCCGAGCAACAGATGTTGATTCCGGTCGCCGTAGTGACAACGTTGGGTGTCTCTTGATAAAGGCGTAATACCACACTTTGCCTGCAAGACCTTTATTTTTGTTGAAATTATGTATAATAGAATTTCGCTCTGCAATTTCGAATGCCAGTTTTCTGACATCCATAATTGTCAACCCAAAGAGCAACCTTCAAATTTTAAAATATGCTTAACTAGTTCTGCTTCAACTATAGAAAGCAATGCTGTAGATCTGCTAAAAAAAATTGTGGCATTATTGGCGCGTTTATTTTTTAATTCATATTGCCTTTTAAAAGTTGGCTTTGGAATGCCAAAATTACGGCATACCTCGTTAAGGCTACATTTTTATAAGCATTTATTGTTTCTTGCATTACTTCTTCGGTCAAGGACAGATATTTTCTTTTTGTTCCATTCTAAAAAAAAGTGAGTTACTCATAGGTTATAGGTACATTTAAATTCGGTTGGGTAAATCGTACCGGTACAAAATAGAAAACTGTAAACAAATACAATTTACCCAACACGAACTAGATTTTTAAAATATCTATTAAAATAACCTCAATCTGTTCACTGAAAAACATTTTTACAGTCATTAGATTTAAAAACTAATCGAAATTGAGATATTGATAAAAAAAAAAAAAAAAATTAAAAGCATTACGAATTGAGTTAAATGCTTAAGAAAGAGTGTACATTCTTACATCAAGCACCTGCTAAAACTTTTTTTTTTTTTTTTTAATTCATTTATTTATGGGTGCTTCAATAGCTAAGATTATTAGCACCCCATCCTATAGATATACATGCTACTTGTTACAAATTACAATTAGATAATGATACATTGTATATACATTTGATATATAGTACATTTTTACATTTGATATTGTGTGATAGTTTTTACATTTTGTATATAGGGTGTACATGATATACATACAAATATTAATTTAAATTTACATAGCTGCATTAAATATTTGATATAAGTTTTGTGTCTTTTAAGTACTGTATTAGGTTTTTAGTGTTTCTTTCATCATTATTTAATATTTGCGCTAGAGTGTTTTGGAGGTTGTATCTTCGCCTTTCCCTGTTAAATTTTGCGCAGTAGACAAGTAGATGTTCGACAGTAATCTGAGTGTTGCACCTTTCACAGAGCGGTTGTTCCTCTTTATCTAATAGATACTTATGCGTGATACTGGTGTGCCCTATACGCAGTCTTGTGATAATTGATTGCAACTTCCTTGTTTCTGGTGAATGCCATATTTTAATTGAATCTTTTATACTTCTTAACTTATTGCCTGTCACTTGTTTCCACGTTGTATCCCAATTGTCTAGTATCCGAGTTTTTATTATGCTTCTGAGGTCGCTAGATGGTATGGCGGTTTCAAATATATCATTCGCTTCTGTTGCCTCTTTTGCTGCTTTGTCAGCTGCCTCATTACCGGTAATATCTACATGCGATGGTATCCATACGACTGTTACTTGTTTATTGTTTGTCTTCGCTAGGTGGAAATTTTCCTGCATTTGTTTCACTGTGGTGCACTTGCTATATAATTTTTGTAGATCTTGGATTGCACTTAATGAGTCGGTGAAAATGGTAAATTTATTATCTTGGCTTTGGTTAAGATATTCGGATGCTTTAAGTAAGCTGTAGATCTCTGCTGTACACACGCTTGCATAGTTGTTGAGGCGATATTTATGTGTGCTACTTCCAGATATAACCGATGAGCCCGTTTTGTCGTTTAGCCTGGATCCATCTGTGTATATTTCTATGTGGTCCTTGTAGTTGCTTCTTATTTCTTGAAATTGCTGTTTGTACGTTGTGGGAAGGGTATTACTTTTATTGTTATTTGAGAGTTGAAGGTTATAAACAGGTCTATGTTGGATCCATGGGGGTGTTTCGGGTAAATATAGTTCAATGATTTTGGGAATTGTTATATTTATTGAGTTTAACTGGGATGTTATTTGTCGTTGGAGAGGTGTTTTATTTTTAAGATATATCTTATTATTCCTTTTCTGGAAGACACTGTCATAAAGAGGTATAGTTGGGTTTCTAAGTAGGTTGGCTGTAAATAATAGATGAATTTGTTTCCTTCTTAATTCCAAAGGTGGTTCTCCTGCTTCGTTTAGCAGACTTAACGTTGGACTTGTTCTAAAGGCCCCAAGGCAAATTCTAACAGATGTAGTTTGGATGGAATTTAGTTTGTTTAAGACACTTTTTTTTGCATTACCATAGCTTGTACAACCGTAGTCTAACTTCGATCTTATTATGCTTCTGTATAGTTTAAGGAGTATAGTTTTTTCTGAACCCCAATTATAATGACCCAGAGTTTTTAATAAGTTAATTTTTTGTGTACAATCTTTTTTTAAATAGTTGACATAATCCTTCCAAGACAGTTTTTGATCAAAAAATACTCCTAAAAATTTTATTTTCGTAGCATATTCTATAGTATTGCCGTTGAGGGTTAAACGTGGTTTTTGGTTGGCAGCTTTGGATTTTGTAAATAGAAGTGCTTTAGTTTTTGTTGGGGAAAATGATAATCCAGTATCTGATGACCATTTTTCAAGTTGTGATATAGCAGTTTGCATTTCTTCCTGTATTGTAGTGATGTTTCTGTTTTTATAGCATATTATAAGATCGTCGGCAAAAAGTGAAGCTTTTATGTGTGTGGGTAAACCAGATGTTATGTCATTTATGGCGACTAGAAAAAGTGTAACGCTTAGAATTTCACCCTCTGGCACCCCATTTTGCTGTTTTTTTATCTCTGATATTATTCCATTTAGGCTAACCATAAATTTTCTATCGGAAAGAAAATTTTTGATAAAATACAGAATATTTCCATTAAGACCACACAGTTTTAACGATTTTAAGATATGGTACTTCCAGGTCGTATCATATGCTTTTTTTATGTCGAAGAAGATCGCTAACATATGCTGTTTATTTTCCTGGGCATTTCTAATTTCGTTGGTTAAATTTGTAATGTGATCCATAGTAGATCGCCCTTCTCTGAAGCCGCTTTGTATTCTGCTTAATATATTGTTTTTTTCAAGAAACCACATCAGTCTTTTATTTATAATTTTTTGCAATAATTTACTTAAATTATTTGACATGGAAATCGGACGATAATTGTTAGGGTCTGTGTTTGAGCTATTTGGCTTATGTATTGGCACTGTCTTCACCATCTTTCAGTCGTCCGGGTAAACATGGTTTTCCCATATGTAGTTAAAGATGTTCAGTATGTGGTCCAATAAGTCTGCTGATAAATGCTGGAGCATTTCGTTCGGTATATCATCCAATCCAGGGCTTTTGTTTTGTTTTAGATCTTTTATAGCCCAGTGTAGTTCTTCTTTTGTAAATCGAGTATTTACAATGTGATCACTGTTTTGTATAAAGATTTCATCTTGCTCACAGGCAATTTTATGTTGTAAAAACTCTGCTTGGTAAGAATTATTACTTGAACTTTTTTCGAAATTATCAGCTAGGGCATTTACGACTGATTTTGTGTCTGTTACTATTGAGTTATTTACAATAATGGCTGGTATTGTTCTTGCTTGTTTTGTACCTTTAATTTTCCTTATTTTTCCCCATATCTCAGAGGTGGTCGTCTGACTATTTATACTTTCCACATATTCCTTCCAGGATAATTTTTTACTTTCTGTGAGAGTTCTCCTAGCTACGGCCCGTGCCTTTTTTAATTCAGATTCATTTTAATTAGATTTTCTATACTTTTATTCTTCCTATACCTGTATAGGGATTTTTTGCAATTTTTTGTGGCCTCATGACAAGCTTCGTTCCACCAAGGTACAGTATATTTATTTTTTGGTTGTTTCTTCATAGGTATAATATTAGTTGCCACATTTTTTATAAAGTCAGTAAGGTTTTTAACTGTAGAGTTTATGTCATTTTGTATTATTTTTAGATTGTGGTTGTTTGTGTGTTGACAAAATAGTTCCCAATTAGCATTTTTTAATTTCCACTTTAGTTCATGGATTTGTGAGGTATTTGTGTTATCCGGGGGTAGAGTCATTAAAATAGGGAAATGATGACTGCCGATTGTGTATTGTAGTACTTGCCATGTTAAATACGGTGCGATATGGGTATGGCACAAGGATAGATCTATACTGGAAAGGTTGCCACTTCTAGCACAAAAGTGGGTGCCTGAGCCATCATTTAGTAGAGCGATATCATCGTCCATAATATTTTCAATCATTGTACCTCTTCTGTCATTCTGCGAAGATCCCCAAATAACATTATGGGCGTTAAAATCGCCCAATATAACAAACAGTGTCGGTAGTTGATCAATTACTGATTTTAATTCGGCCTGTGTAATTATGGTGTTGGGTGGTAAATATATGCAACAAAGTGTGATTTTCTGTGGAATAAATGTAGTGATCGCAACAGCCTCAAGATTTGTATTTAAATTTACTTCTTGGGCATAATTTTTGTTTGTACTAGTATCGCCACCCCGCCACTTGCTATGGAGTTTTGTGTTCTGTCTTTTCTGAATATATTGTACTGTTTTAAATTAAAAGTTTGATAAGTAGTTAGACGTGTTTCCTGGAGGCATATATACGATGGATTTATTTCTGATATTAAATACTGTAGTTCTGGAAGGTGTGTTTTTAAACCATTTAAGTTCCATTGTAGAATAGACATATTAAGATTCTTTTTCCTCCTCCTCCTCCTCCTCCTCTTCCTCAGCTAATTGTTGCTGTATTTTTGTATTTAGTCTAGTCAGTCTGTATTTTAAGGTTTTTGTTGGAGCGTATTTATATAAATCCATAATCATATCAATGAAGTTATCTGCGTTAGGTATATATTCTCTTATTATGGAGAGAGGATTATTGTTACCGTGTATGTTTTCAATAATGGTTTTAAAGATTTCATATTTCACTGGATATTTATTTTTAGAAAAAATATGCTTGAAAGGTTTTAATATGTCTTCAGTTTGTTGAGGTGTTAGACTGGGACTTAAGGATCTCTGCTTCGATTGCTTAGGTTTTTTAACTTGTCTAGGTTTGGTTATATCCTTCTCAGGGGTGCTAAATTTTTCCATTTCTATGGTATTTTCTTTATGTAAGGAATCATTACCGCTAGAAATTGGTCTTTTCTGTCCACAATTTGTTGATTTGTCCTCAGATAATTGGTTTGCTTGAAGGTTTGAGGCACTATTTGTTAACTTTGTTTGCTGGTCAGTATTTTCTTGTAGATCTGATACTTCTTCAATGGTTTTGTCATTTTTCTTGTTACTGTGGAATGATGGTTCCATGAGTATTTGTTGTGAGTGAATTAATGGTTGTACTAGTGTTTTTTCTTGTTGTGGATTATTTTTATTTTCCAGATCAGTGTTTTGTGGTTTTTCAATTGGGTGACGTGTAAATTGTTTATTTTGAACAGGTTTATGTTGTGGTAGTTGCGCTTGTGTGGGTACTTGGTGATTTTGGGCCTGCTGAATTTCTTGATCATTTTCATAAGAATTTGATGTGCTAGTTTCTGGGGTTATTAGTGTTGATTCTATGGGGTTAGATTTACTGTATTTACAGTATTCTGTTTTATGACCAAATTTTTTGCATGTTTCACATGGGGAACTATCTTCAGTTATAAACATTATGCTGTTATTACCTTCGTATGTAAAGTGAATTGATTCTGGGATTTCAAGATTTTCATTTGGATGTACAAAAATTTGTCTTCGAAAACTTAGAATATGCTGATATCCGTCTTTTTTAATGCCAGCACGTAGAAAACCTAAACGTGATTGTAGGTTAAGACCATATTTTTTTAGTTCTTGTTCAATAATTTCGTCAGGTATTGACGGACAGAGATTTGAGATTATCAATCTTTTTGCCGGTATTATATACCGTCTAACAGTGGTAATGGTGTTGTTAATCGTTAGTGTCTTATGATTATTTACAAATTTGGTGACAAGGTCTTCATTTTTCATGAAAATGCAAATTCTTTGTTTTGAAATTTTTTGAATGTGAGTGATATTTGCAGCGCCAATTTTATCTCCGACTGCAAAAGCATATTCTTCGAATAATGTGTTGTCAATGGTGTCCATGACAATTGCTAATTTTTTTGAAGGGTTGTAGTGGGATTTATTTGTTAATTTTGTAACATTTGCAAATGATAATTTTGTTTGATTCTGCGTTGTATTTAAATTTGGCTGGCTTGATGTCGGTCCAATCATGTTTGCGCTGGTGCTTGGCCCGGGGTCGAGCCATCCAGTGTCAACATTAACACTCATTTCTTAGTATTTAATTTACTTTTTGACAGATGTCGTTAATAGTACTAATTTTAATATAAATGTGTAGATATTTAAGTTTAGGGTTATGGTTATAATAGTTTATATAGTGAATAGTAGTGAATTATTATTAGGAATAGATGGATGAATTATTATTAGGAAAACAACGTACAAGTAAGCAACTTACTTTTTTGTATTGTTGACTGTAGAAATACTGCTCTGTTTGGGTCGCTGTGACACAGGTATGTTGACACTTTTACGGTTTAAACGTAACCGCTAAAACTTTATTGTCCGGTATCTCACCATACAGAGTTCGACCTACGGTGACATTGCTACTGTCCGCGTATTATATTATACATGCAGCTTCTTAATTCAACACACAGATGGCTGAAATAATGTCCAGATTTGACTATGAAAGAGGTGGTACGATTTACAGAATGGTACACAATAGCCAACTTTCCCCAACCTAAATTGATCATATTTACTGTTCATCTTTGTAATTTTGGGCGAAATATGTTGTAATCGGCGCGATGACATTTTGTTAGGTTATGTAAAGTTATACAGTATGAATGTTCTCTCCGATGTAGACTGAGATAGCTAATGTGCTTATATGTCTGTCTCATTAACTACGAAGTTTAGAAAACCATCCACAATAGACAACGTACAACGTATTACATTTAGAGGACGGTTGCTCACCGTAGTGATAATCAACAGTGCACAAGATATAGTCTACAGTCTACAAATTTAAGAGCTCTGAACGCAGCTTTATACTTTCTAACACCGACCATAATTTGTAGTTCGGTGGATGAGATAGCAGATAACCTCTGCAGTGATGAAATAGGGTAAGTGTACGTGTATGTGTAAAAAAGTACTACTTTATGCACTTGTTACATAAATAACTATTAAATTACAGAAAATTTGGGTAGAAATTAATAATAAAAATACTGAATCAGTATTATAATAAAACTTTATGCAAGCACACAAATACAATTATTCACTTGAATATCAAGATCTACCCAAATATATTCACATAAAAGATTTCCATTTTCAATCTAACATAATTCGCAATTTCTTATTACTCAATGTAAAATTCTGGCCCTTAACTCAGCAGAAATAAAGATTTCACGACAAAATAGAAATCAAAAATTTGATCGAAGAAGTATGGCAAGATAAAGCACACCTCAAGTGAACCGATTTAATCTTACAGTTGATTCATACACTCGAACTTGGAAAACTTACTCTATGATCTCCATTAAATGAATTCATAGAACAGACGCTGTTCCATCTGCGCAGCACTCTCATAAACTTATGCATTTATCTAGATTTAAATCAGTTCAGATCAGATGTAACCAGAAATTTTAAATTAATTTACGAGTTTGCGTTCCTGAATATTAACTAGAAAAAATACGCGGACCTATAAACATATACCTTTAATAACTGTTATATTGTTTTCAGTTAACTAGACATATCGATTCTTATTGATAATTAGTTTAGAACAAGGGGTTCTTCTCAGTAGCAATAAGTAGGACTACAAGTAATATTTTGCGAAAGCTGCAACTCGATTTTATGTTTTAATCATTCGAAGAATAATAATATTACTATTTTTCTATAAAACTTTAATATCATCATCATCATAATTTATCAGCCGTTTACCTCCACTACTGAACGTAAGCTTCCCATTTGCATCTCCACTTCTCTCTGTCCTATGCTACCTGCAGTCAATTACCGACCAGTCTCTTGATATCATCCGTCTACTAGGTAGGAGGTCTGCCTCGGTGTCTAGTTAGTACAGTCTATTGGCTACCATTCCGGTACTTCCCTGGTCCGTGTACCATCACTGACTCTAGCAACGTGACCTGTTCACTGCCATTTCATGCATAAAAATTTTCCGTCTGATCCACAAATTTGTTTTTCGATCCAAAAGTGTAATGCCACTTACACCTTTCTCCATGGATCTTTGAGCGACTCGTAGTTTTTCCACAGATTGTCTAGTGAGGTTGAGAGACTAGCAAGGCAAATTGATCAAATACTTTTCTCTTGAGGCAGTGGGGAAATCACCTTTTAAATGTGCTTCAGGTTTCCAAAGGCTGCTCATCCTAAACAAATTCTTCTATTAATCTCTATGGTTTGGATGTCCCGGCCAACAGCGATTTCTTGTCGCAGGTATTTGTAGTGAGACACTCGATTAATGAGTATACTCGAGATTGACAAATTACCAATCAGTACTAAATTTGTCATTACTCTGGTCTAATTTATGTTGATTTGGAATCTTTCTCCTCGGCTTCACTATTTAGTTCTTCCATCATTTAGTTCATAGCTCGTAAGTCGTCAATAATTAAAAGTATATCGTAGGCAAAACGTAAGTGGTTTAGATGTTCTCTATTATTAAGCCTTGATTTGTCCAATTGTCCAATTTTATCATTTAAAAACCCTCTCCAATGCATCATTAAATTGTTTAGGAGATATAGGGTCTCCTTGGCGTACATCTCTCTCGACATTGGCTTAGATTGGCAACTCATTTTCCATATGACATCATCATTGTTGACTTGAAATAAATTCTGAGTATACGCTCGTAGATCCACATTTTTAATGACTAAACATTCTTTTCAGAAGCTTTTCTCATGGTACAGAATTTGGTACCGTACAGGCGAGAAGAGAAGACATAACATTCCATTATACGTTTCTTCAGTTCTAGAGTGAGATCATGGCAATGCAATAAAGATCTCGTTTCAATGAATGTAAAATATTCATCACCATAATCATCCTAAAGTAGTTTAACATGCATTATTCGACAGCAAAAATTAGCATAGTATTAGGTAGTCAAGGATGAAATTTATAGAAGAAAAATGAAAGTTGCACCTATATTGTCTATACACTTTTGCTATTTAAGCGACAGGTTGTTTAGGCCGGTAGTATAAAACCTTGGAGGACGAGAGTCAATGAATTCCTGGAAGGCCAGTTTTACAGCATTTTCAGAATTAAACTGTTTTCCTATTAAAAACTTGTCCAAATTGCGGAAGAAGTGGTAGTCAGTAGGGGCTAGGTCTGGTGAGTATGGACGATGATGAAGAAGTTCCAACTCCAATTCCTGTAGTTTTGCCACAGTCATTTGTGCAGTGTGTGGTCTAGCGTTATCAAGCAATAAAATATGAATCGATCTGTTGACCAATCTAGGCTGTTTTTCTTTAAGTTTTTGCATCATTTCGTCCAGTTGGTTGCAGTATATTTCTGCTGTGATCGATGAGCTAGTTTTTTTTTTTTTTTTTTTGGTTTTTAAGTTACCTGTAGGAAATTTAGCGAACCAATTTGATATTGTCTACTGCATAGTAACACTAGAGCCAAATACACTATTAATATTTCGCGCGGTCTGCGATGCCGTAGTTTTACGTAGGAACTCATACTTCATAATTATGCGAATTTCCGACCGTTCCATTTTCAAAAAAATTAATTAAAAAAAAAGTTTTTGATATTTTTTATAGCATACAATGATTTCTTTAAACAGGCGAGATGTGTAACTTTTCAACAAAAAAAGAAAAAAAACAGAACGGTAAAATATTAAGCCAATGTCAAAATATTTTATTGTTTTTATTTGTTGGCTTTAATTTATGGTTAAAAAAAAAAAAAAAAAACAAATGGTATATTTTTCTTTTTATGTTGTATTGCTGAACTTGTAATGCAATTTTCTCAACTTTGTGCCTACAAGCCTACAATATATGAACTCTAAATCATATTACTTTGCCCGTCCGCATTTTTTAAGTTTTTGATTTGAAAAATTAAATAACCATAGTTTTATACTTTTTAATCTACTTTATCGTTTAATTAAATTTAAACATATTTACCCACAAAATGAGCTTAATTATATTCATTACGGCAAAAACTGTATAAATTTCACTCAAAATTTTCTGACAAAAAAAGAATGTTTCTTGTAAACCTATTACCTATATAGTGTCACATGTTGGATGGATTCTAAGACCGTGGAGCAAAAATAGCATGCTGGCCATGGAAATGGACTTCTAGAAAATGTTAACAAGTGTGTAGCGAATGGAAATGGTAAGGAACGTAGCGATGTGGGATAGAGCTGGAGTATAAGTGCCGATAATAGATGATATCCACAATAAATAACTGAAATGAACGTTTTCAATGGATATGAGAGCACCGCCTGCTTAATAAAGTGGACCCTACCCAACCTTAACTAGGTTGTGATCATTTTGTGAGAGAAAAAAGGATTTAGAACATAGAATATAGAACTATTTTTCAAATTATAACCAGCCACTAATAATACATAAATCAAGCAAATCAGATTTGTCTGTCCACACCCTATTTTTCATTAGAGTCAGTGACTATATGTAACAGTGAACATTTTCAATTTATTCGCGGAACAACAAACACCCTCGAGCTAAATTTATTTGTTTTTAATGCAATTTTGTTTTACTCGTTCACTAAACATTCACAAACTGTATCATGAATGAGATAGAAAGAGAGAAGATATTCGTAACACAGGTATCAGGTAACAATGTTCTAACTAGCATGCATACAAACAGCATCAAATGAAAAGTTCTAATACTGAAGTTACCGGTAACGGATTCGCGTTAGTAGCAGATGCTGACACGAACGTAAATTGTCGACAAGTATACATTAATCAAGTATGCGAGACCTCATAGTTTACAGATAACAAGGTTAGTAAACTCGACGGTGTAAACGGGTTAGACGTAAAACATATCAGGGTGATGTTATGTCTAATACAGCATGCTCTCTTACGTTGCAACAAAACTGTGTTCCGAAACAATGTTCCCACTGATTTAACTCGCCTCATGTAATTATTGCTAAAGGCTAATGCAAATTGTAAGCCTCTCTGCATGATAACGATTCAATGTTGGCAGCCAACACCACCTATTGATAAACAACTGGACATTGTTGGCTTTAGTCATGATATGTTTCATGTCAAAGGTGCTGTAATAAATGCTTATCTGGGTAAAGCGAAGCATGACTTAACAAGAGACAATAATAAACATCAATATTTGGCCAGAAGGAAATTTTAGTGAATACGTATGTACGTTCATACATATGAGCTGATTTATGCATGTCATACCAAAAGGGTTGGCAATATAAATAACTAACAAATATTTTTAAAAACGCTTTGTTGAACGATAAAATGCATTTTTGGTTAGCGTATGTTAAGTTTTCACGTTGTGCATTGTAGACAGAAGGACATCCCGTATTTACGAGATATGTTCCATATTTTAACATTTTGACAACTAGTTAACTAGTAAGAGGTTATCGGAACATACAAATGTCCCATATTTACGTAATTATCGGTAAACAAGTACATACATATATTCCTAACATATCTGTTCTAAGGTTGGCGAAATAGTTCAAATTGAAACCTGTTTTACCATTGGACATTTTAAATAGTAGTCAGTGGCGGCTCCTGAGTACGTGCTGCGGAGCTGCAGCTCTTACTTGAAAATATATATTTTTTTAAATCTTTTTTTGAACTCAAAATGTATTTAGCATAGTAATTGTGGTGTGAAGATGCATTTTTTAAAATATATTTTGAACAATGCTATTGTTTCATAAATATTTTTTTTCCTTTGTTTCCTTTGAATAAGTCTACGACGTGCTGCTTATATCCTAGCGCCAAGGAAAGTGCAAATGTAGGCTTGTAAAGGGGTAGCGGTGCGTGGGCAGTAGTGATAAACTGGTGGGGATCGGAGCTAGAATGCTGTTAGCGTCACAATAACAGTGATCACAGTACTATGAAATTATTGAATGTATTTATTTAAGTCGTAACTGAAATCGCTATACCTATATTATCTCTAAAAATTTATTGTTTAGGTAGGTATTGATAATTAGTATTTTCTAACTTTTTCTTTTAAAGTTATAGAAGTATCTTAGCTTAACAAATATGTTTCGTATTTTAGATTATAAAACAATAGGTTTAAAAAATGAATACTGTCACATCATTATTGGAAATTCTATTTAACAGATGAACGTTAGAAGAAAAAATTGATATTAAAAAATTGGGGCGACACACACCAAATTTAAATATTTCGGAAAGTGCAAAAAGCAAAAATTATAATTATAAGAGGCAATTCAACAGAGTCTTATATGATAAAACGTCCTGGTTAAACACCTAAACCTATCCTTGTATTATAATTTGCAGCTCTGAGTCCCAAGAAGTCACGAACCCGCAAGTGATAGTAGTTTGCAAACATTTATTGTTGATGAATAAATTTTACATTGTCAAAGTATACGCAGAAATTATAAATAGGAAAGAGATTGATTTAAATATATATAGAACTTGGACACCAAAATAGATAACCCTGTACCTCGCCCGACACCTTTACCTAAGACTGTGAGGGGTACACATTAGACAGTCGAACAAAGTGAACGTAATGAGTAGCCATAGCTAGATTTCTGAACTAAATTATTGTATTTAAAATGTTTCGTTCAATTAAGTTGAAAAATTTTTCAACTTAACTTTAAACTTCTAACTTCACTATAACGCACTCCCCTTTTTGGGATACCATTTCTATATACTTTGAAACCCTACAAGATTACATATATGTGATTTCCAAAATGTGTTGATTTATTTTAAATTTGTGAAGATATAAAGCGTCTTTCAACAGGGATGCTCGAAATTTGTTAGGTTATAGCAGCCATGTTGTTAAAGTGACATCAGTCAAATTTTTTGTCAATTGTTTAGTAGTGTACGGTAAATCACCATGGAAGGTATTTGCGTTGAACAACGTGCGCATCAAAGTCACTGCTCCGTTCGAGAAACGTTCCGCGCAATATGTGATTTTTATCCTCGCCACAACCATCCTGCCGAGTCGACTATTCGACGTTTGGTAGCCAAATTCGAGTCAACCGGTTCGGTAAATAATCAGCCAACACCAGTACGTTACCGAAACGCAAGATCTGCTGAAAACATCGCTGCTGTGCATGAGAGTGTACGGGAAAATCCAAGACAGTCGATTTCTCGTCGTTCACAAGAACTTGGCCTTTCTGTGACTTCAAGTTGGCTTCTGTGACTTAAGGTAAACGACCATAGACAACGCAGTATAGACAACGCAGTGTATTCGCTGATTGGGCTTTATAGCAGTTGGAACTTGACCCAAATTTCGCCAAAAAAATCATCTTTAGCGACGAAGCCCATTTTTCGATGAATGGATATGTGAACAACCAAAATTGTTGGATTTGGAACGATACCAATATACACGAGATACACCAGCACCAAATGCATCCCGAGAAAGTCAATGTTTGGTGCGGATTTTGGTCTGGCGGGATCATCGGTACTTCTTACAAAACAAAACTGGCATTGCCATAACCGTCAACGGCGAGCGCTACAGATTTATTGAAAAATACCACATTAGACTGTTGCCAGTCTGTGCGTGGCTCATCGATACAACAATATATAATATTTTCTGAATACAATTGATCGATTTTTTTTTATACAATTACAATACAATTATATAATTAATTTTTTTATACAATACATATACAATTTATATAATTAATGTGTCACATTTACAAATTACTTTTGCAAAAGCGTTTCGCCCATTTATTATATCTGATGTTCGTTCTGTCCAATTCTATACCTACACTTTGCAAAAATGCTTGAAAATTATTATGTAGTGTGGGAATTAAATATACAAAGTACTTCTGACCAATATTTTTATACATTTTAGGTGCCTTGGCCACTAATTTATTTCTGGTTCTGTAATCATGTGTGAAATATGTAATCTCTTGAGGATATTTTTTAATGTATTTCAATATTGTTAAGGCATATAGTTGATTTATATTTAAAACCGGTGAATCTTTGAACAATCTTTCAGTGGGGTAACGCATAGATTTTTTATGTATTAATTTTAAGATAATTTTCTGTATTATTTTGATTTTTTGTAAATGCGTTTCAGCAGCGCCACCCCAAGCTATCAGCCCGTACGAAAGAAGAGATTGTACTAGTCCGTAATAAAATGTATATAAAATTTTAAGTGGCATAAAATCCCTCAGTTTTTTAAATAAATGAAAAGTTTTTCTAGCATTTTTGCAAAGGTACGATATATGCTCATCCCATCTCATATTTTTATCTATATATATTCCAAGATATTTGGTTTTTTCAGTTTTAAATATTTTACAATCACATGTACAATTATTATCTACTATACAACTATCTATATGCAAAATAATCAAAATTTGGTTGGGTATTGTTATATATAGAAAATTGTACAAACAATGTTTTCTTTTCATTTAGTGTCAGCACATTATTATTTAACCAAATTTTTATTAAACGCAAATCATGTTCCGCCATTTTTCTAACATCGTTCCAGGTATTGGCCTCTATACATAAAACTGTATCATCCGCGTATGCTATTAGTTTACCGTTTAGATGTGAAATATTTAATAAATCGTTAATATATATTAAAAACAAGATCGGACCAAGTACAGTACCTTGAGGAACCCCACAGTTCATAATTTCACTGGAGCTTTTATTATTACCAATTACAACTTCTTGAGTTCTTTCTTGTAAATAATTATGAAATAATTGCAGAGCAACACCGCGTATACCGCAGATTTCAAGTTTTTGGAGCAAAATCGAATGATTCACCGTATCAAACGCTTTTGCTAAGTGTAGAAAAATAGCGCAAATAGATTTGGTTTTGTCTAATCCGGAATATACATATTTAGTCAACAAAGCAATAGCATCATCAGTTCCTTTGTTTTGTGTAAACCCAAATTGTTTATTAGAAATAATGTTGTGACTTGTCAAGAAGCTTACAAGTCTTTTTTTAATAATTTTTTCAAAGATTTTAGCAAAAGTACTGATTAATGCTATTGGCCTGTAATTAGATATACTATTGTGGTGTCCTGACTTGTAAATTGGTTTTACGAGAGCCTTTTTAAATGATTTTGGGAAGTAGCCTGCAATTAAACATTTATTTATTATGTCAGTCAAGATCAATTTAGAGAGAGAAAATTTACAATTAATGCCCTATTTAAAATTAATATGTGATTGAATCAGTGGCATGTCGGTACAGGGCTACTGCCACATAGAACTGTAACAGTCTGTGTGTGGCTTTATATATAATTTTTATTGTTAAAAGGGCGTATCAGTTACTTTTAAAACTGTTTTTATATATTGGTCTTTAATAGTTAATTGAAATTATAGCTTATTTAAAATATTAGTGACTTCAATTCTAGTTAATTTTTTACAAAATTTCTTTGTCCAGACGGAGTAGTTGTAGTTAAAAGTTATATTTTCAGTATTCTCATTGATAAATTTTTGAAATGCATTGTATATTTTAGGCATGTGATATAAAAAGCAACGTTGTCCGGTAGTTTTAGATACCTTTTTTACATTCGCTTGTAACCTATTTCTTGTGTTATATGTATGATTTAATTTAGTAACATCTGTTGAATTTTTTTTTATATATCTGAGTATTGACAAAATATATAATTGGGGTACTTCCATTAAATTTGCCTCTTCATAGAGTTTAACCGTTCGGTAATGATAAGAAACTTCTTGTAGCCTAAACTGGATGATATGAATACCGATAACATGTGCTTCCAATAGGACGGCGCTACATGCCCCGATGGACATTCTGCACGAGCGATTTGAGGGCATGGACATCTCGCGCGGCGGCGACGTGAACTGGCCACCGAGATCGTGCGATGTAACGCCTTTAGACTTCTGCCTTTGGGGTTATCTTAAATCGCAGATCTATGCAAATAAACCGCAAACAATTGACGCCCTCAAAGTCTAAATAACAAACGCCATCCAGCAAATTCAGCCAGATTTATGCGACAAAGTTATTGAAAATTGGACTTCCCGAATACGTGCCACCAAGCAAAGCCGCGGAGAACGTTTGAACGACATTATATTCCACACTTAATGCCATAAAATTTACTTTCAAATGAAGAAAAAAAAAAAAAAAAATGAGTGGATATCTCACACACAACTTGTTTTATTTAAATTTTAAAATCGAGCGTCCTTAATGAAAGACCCTTTATTTCAAATGTAAAATGCTCCGGATTCGCATTTCTCAAATCTGACCACTATAAGACTGAACCACGTTGGTTCAGACGGAATTTGGTCATGACACAAAATGTAAAATTATTTATGCCGTCTACTGTAACGTATTTCATAGTAGGCATTTATGCAATTAAAGTAATTGGAAATCAGCTGTCAATACATATTGGTAAAACTAATCAATTATACTATAGAAACTAGTATATTACTTGGATTCAGCGAAATATCCCGACATTATGGTACAGAATTATTTACTAATCATATTAGTATAATCATTATATGATTGGAGATTTTATATTAAAATCTAACACACGCTCCCAGCGATTTATACAATATATGTAGAAATATCAAAATATTAAGCATTCATTGGGAATCAAACCCACAATGGGTTGGTTATCAGGTGTGTTGCAATTTATACTATTGTTGAATTGGTTTCTGTTGAAACCTGCTCCGGCTACTAGTTATAGACCGGGAGCTCATGACATTTTTGGTCCCCGATTTCATACAGCATGCCTTTTGGAGGAGAGAATATTTACCCTGTGACAACAAAAAAGGGATGGTACTAAACCCCTGCACGCTTTCCGGTCATAGGGAAAATTGCATTTCCACTTGCACAAAATTTTTGTGTTTTTCTCTGAATTAATATTGCTTGCCCTTTTGTCAAAAGAAAATTATAACAAATTTAAAGTCTTTTAATTATAGGCATGCTGTATGAAAACGCGGAAAATCATATTTTTTTATTACCAGATCACATGACCGTTTGAGCCCTTTGGGACCCTCCGAATCGCATGCATATATTTAAAAGACTTTAAATTTGTTATAACTTTCTTTTGACAAAAGGGCAAGCAATATTAAATCAGAGAAAAGCACAAAAATTTTGTGTTTAAGTGGAAATGCAATTTGCCCATGAGCTCCCGGTCTATTACACACAGTTGTACATTTTGTGGAGTCACCTATTACGTTTTCTTCTTGCAAGGGTATGTCCGGCCTTCATGACGATGGCGAACAATCGGACAATGGCAGATCTATCTTTTACCAATCTAAAAAGTTGTTCTTCATTTCTTATCCTAGTCCAGTTCTTTATTTTATGTAGCCCAGCTAATTGTCGTCGACCAATTCCGCGTCAACCTTCGATCTTGCCTTTTAGTATTAGCTGGTGAAGCTGGTATTAATATTCTCTTATAATATGACCAAGGTGAGAGATTTTATGAAGAAGGTTCATATTGTGCTCTAGGACGTTCTCGGAACTTTCAAGTACAGACATGTCGTCTGTAGGTAGGATTTTTATAATTTTTTCATCTCTTTTATTGCATTGTCTAGCACTACTGTAAAAAGGAGGAGGCTGAGCACACACCCTTGTCGTAAACCTACTGCTCATTTGAAGAATACTAAAGATTTATTCCTAATTCTCACGAACTTCAAATTCTTCTGATAAAGACTTTTATCATTAGTGCCAGTTCTTCCTCTACTGTCCTATCCCTTAAGCTTTGCCATACTGATATTTATATTTTAATCTACATAGATATAAAACCAGTGAAGTTATAATTTTGTTTAAATGCACCAAAAACAGAAAATAGAATTAATAAAGGAGTCTATGTTAAAAACAATATATTTTTTTTTTTTTTTTTGCAAAATGCTCATTGTATGATAATAAAATGTGAGATCGGAAACTATAAAATAATTGGATTCTTTACCCTTTAAAAACATAAACATAAAGTAACGAAACATATTCTGTTTAATTCGTAAGTGAAGTGTTACAATTCTCGAAACATTTATTCCACTCTGAAGTTGGTATTTCAAAAACATGTTTTTCGAAGGCTTCTTGAAGTGATGAAAATCGCTGACCAAAATGTTTGACATTGGGGAACAAAAAAAGTCGTTCGGGGATAAATCAGGTGAATACGGGCAAGGAGACATTAATTTGATGTTTTTCTCCTTCAAATAATCAATTGTTTGACGTGCTGTGTGGGAGCTTGCATTGTCATAATGAAGAATGATGCGAGTTTTTTGGTTGCTTTTCCTGATTTTGTCGATTACTTCTGGTAAACAAATTGTTGAATACCATTCCGCATTAACTGTTCTCCGATTCTATAGAGCAGTGGTCTTCAAACTTTTTCGAGTCGTGGAACCCTTTACAGTCTTAGAATACTCCGTGGAACAAAAAAAAAATAATAATAATAATATAAGGTAAATACCTATGCAGCGTGACCAGATTTCAGTTGAGGTAAACCCAAAGATTGAAAAAAAAAATTGTCTATTTAATAGTATATTTTATTAAATTTTGCTCACCTCTAAAATATAAGTGATGAGCAAAAAAAGGTCCTCACTTCCAAAATCCAAATTATGAGCAAAAAAAAGGGTCTTCACCTTTAAACTACGCGAGGGGGGAAAATATAAGCCGTCGCCCAATTAATTTGTACTAAGTTTAAGTAAAAGCTCGTGGAACTCTTGAGGACCTTGTGTGGAACCCCAGGGTTCCATGGAACACAGTTTAAATATCGCTGCTCTAAAGGAATGGTTGTAACATGTCCAGTACAACCGAAGACACAAGCGATCATTTTCTTGGAAGTGCTTCGTAAATGAACAACTTTTGTGGGTTTTTGTTCATCTTGAAAGACCCGAACAATGGATTGTTGCTGAGTTTCCGATTTTTATAAATAAATCCAAGTTTCGTCACCTGTAACGATGTTGCATACGGATTTTGCAGTGCCTAGGTTGATTTTTTATAGCATTCCTTTACACTAATCAACACGAACCTTTATTGGAGCTTCGGTCAAATTATGCGGAATCCATCGGGAACAGACCTTTTTCACAGTTTAATGTTCATACAAAATCGAATGTACTACAGTCTGCGATATGCCAAAAGATACCTCTTTCTCACGGTAAGTCACATGCCGATCTTCTTCAATCATTTTGAGCACAGCATCGATGTTTTTTTCACAACCGATTTTGGTCGAACTTCACGAGATTCATCAGTGGCGGACGCACGACCACGACGAAATTCTGCAAACCAATTGTATACAGTCTTTTCTGATGGTGCTTCATCACCAAAAGTTGAACGAAGCGAATCTATGCATTGTTGTTGAGTAAGGCCTTTACGAAAATCGTAAAAAATCATCTAACGAAAACCTTCACGAGAAATATCTATTTTTTCAGAAACTTGTTTTTTTTTATGCTCACTGTCAACAAACTACTCGTTCAATTTATAAGCTTCCACTGATTTCCCAATAACAAATGTAAAATATTACGAATATAGTTACAACACATTTCAATATTGCCATCAAGTGGTCGTTTGTAAAAACATAAAAGGTATATATTAATGTTATTATGTTTAAATTTAAGAAGTTTAAATGTGGATGCTCATTATTTTGTTTTCGATACTTAACTATGTATGTTGTCCAGTTGTAAGCAAGTTGTAGCAATAAAATTATTTAATTTAAAAAAAAAAAGTTGTTTCATTGTACTTGTATTGCCTCTTCTAAACTGTGGTTCTTTACATGACCAGAGTTTAATTCTGCAATAATGTAGTAATATTTCGTGCGAATAAAGTGGACGCAATAATTTAGCTTTGGGCGAATATTTAAACCGACATATTTGATACAGTATCAGCTAGCTATGATGTTGCCTATCGATTACTCCAAATACGATATAATTTAAACATAATTCGGTTCATCTAATTATTGCTCTAGCTAAATTTAAATTACAAACTAATATTGACATGACAATTGTCCAATATTACTGCACGGCTGTTCAACTGCAATGAGTGAGGTTAGATTATGTCACAATTGTTAAATGAAAAAAAGATGCGTTGGACTTGAATTAGAGATTAAATGTCACAAGCTGATAAACTTGAGTGACATTTCATTGTTTTAAAGGACAGAATTTTTATATATGAAAAATGAACATTTTTATACGCTACAGTTAGAAAATAGATAATTAAAAATCTTGAAAAGAAGGTTGATTCAATCGTATTACCAGAAAAACAATTACATAATACAAAATATATCAATGCAGTGTATCGAAAACTTTAGACCTTCTGAGACTAATTGAGGAGTAGTTTAAGTAAAGCTGCATTCAGACTTCCCTAATTATAATTATACTTATGATTTACATTTATAATTAAGAGTTTGTCATACTGCCTCCTACGTAACCATTCACACAAACGTACTTAAGTGTTTTAATTATACCATAAGTATAATTTAAAAGTTAGCAAACTTCATGCTTATACTTATACTTATGATTTACACTTAGCGAGAAAGAGACATAAAGTAACCTATAAGTAAATTTGAAATGTCAAAATAGATACGACATGCAAAAATATTACAATTATGATCATATAACTGCCGAAATAATTCATAGACGAAAATCTGAGACCATTTTAGCATATTTAAAAATAAAATAAGGTTGAAAACGAAGATGGTGGATCCATGCAATAGTAATTTTTGTTCGTAACTACTGATGGTAGCACTTACTAATCATACTTATGATTTGATATGTATGAATGCTCCCTAAGTATAAATATAATACTGGATTATAATTCTAAATTGTAAGTATAATTTGGTAACTGTGAATGCAGCTTAAGCGAAGACAATTAACTACATGATTATGGGATTATTGGGTGGGATATTTGAAAGCACACAGACACACACACACACACACACACACACACACACACACACACACACACACACACACACACACACACACACACACACACACACACACACACACACACACACACACACACACACACACACACACACACACACACACACACACACACACACACACACACACACACACACACACACACACACACACACACACACACACACACACACACACACACACACACACACACACACACACACACACACACACACACACACACACACACACACACACACACACACACACACACACACACACACACACACACACACACACACACACACACACACACACACACACACACACACACACACACACACACACACACACACACACACACACACACACACACACACACACACACACACACACACACACACACACACACACACACACACACACACACACACACACACACACACACACACACACACACACACACACACACACACACACACACACACACACACACACACACACACACACACACACACACACACACACACACACACACACACACACACACACACACACACACACACACACACACACACACACACACACACACACACACACACACACACACACACACACACACACACACACACACACACACACACACACACACACACACACACACACACACACACACACACACACACACACACACACACACACACACACACACACACACACACACACACACACACACACACACACACACACACACACACACACACACACACACACACACACACACACAAACTCCCGGATTCGAATCCCGGGCAGGGACATTTAGGCCTGTTTTGTGGTTTTTAAAAAAAAATCTGGGCTGTATGAGGCGCAAATAACCTTCGTTGCTGAGTGCCAAACATTTTAGGTAATTTTACTACATTTTGCCCCTTTTCACCCCATTAGAGGACGAATTTAAAAATTCCTTCTGAGTTTGTGCGTTTGTGAGTTTGCGCCAATGAGGGGGTTGGACTGGGCTTTGATTATATCTAGGTAAGTCAGTTACGATCTTATATACTCGGAGAACAAAAAAAAAAAAAAAACCGGACACTTTGAAATATTGATTTAAACGCTGCAAATCGTTTGCAAATTTTTAACTAATAATATTACATAAAATAAAAATGTATCTGAAAGAGTTAAAAACAAAAACAAAAATTCTATAAATTTGCGTTAGCAAAAGGGTTGCTAACAACGGGTATTGCCTCCTCTAGCTCTTATAACAGCCCTTAGTTGCAGTGGCATACTTAGAATTAGATAAAACTTTTCTTGGGATATATTGTCCCATTTTTCTAAAAGAACCCTTCGCAGTTCCTGAAGGATTTGTGGGGGTAGTCGGTTCAGCCAAACCCTTCGCCTTAATATATCTCATACGTGTTCAATGGGATCTATGACTAGACTTTGAGCAGGCCACGGCAATCGACGAATTTCAACTTCATCTAGGTACTCCGTGACAATTCTCGCAACTTGTGGGGAGTGTTATCTTGCATGTATATGAAATCTTGACCCACAAATGGCGCAAATGGTAAAACGTGATCGTCTAAATATTCTTGAATAAACCGGGTAGCCGTCATAGCCCCATTTTCGACCAAAACTAGGTCCATCTTAGCATCTCAAGAAATACCAATCTACATCATTACACTACCACTGTCAAATGGCTGTTTGGGAGTTATACAAAGGGTGTGAATCGTTCATTTAGCCTTTTCCACACTTGCTCGTGTCCGTCAGTTGATCTGAGGCAAAATCTGGCCTCATCTGAAAACAAAACGTTGTTCGATTTCTCATTAGTCCAGTTCATATAACTACGAGCGAACTGTAGTCTTGCAGTCCAATGAGTTGCGGGCAACAATGAGCCATTTGCAGATCTGTGTGACGTTAGTTCCTGCTCTGTTATTCTTTCACGTACTGTTTTCGCAGAAACTTCTGTTCCCATAGCATTTTCCATATTTTGAGCGACGGTAGTTGTTGGTAATGCTCTGTCACGGAGTACAGATGTTATAATAAAACGAAGTTCTCGGTAGCTTGTGGCTCGTGGTCGACCTGATCCGGGCCTTCTAAGATAAAGACCTGTCTCCCGATACCGTCTGATAGCATCAGCAACGGTACTTCGAGGAATATTCGCTACACTTGCGATATAACGTATGCTGTAATTCTCTTCATACAGAGCTACGGCTCGCGCAACATCTTCTGAACGCATATTTATTTTAAGTTAAAATTTACTTCTACAATCAACAAATGTTCTTAAAAGACTAAATAAAACAACATTTTTTAGAATTTGCATTGAATAAATATGATTTATACTCCTGTTAGGTTTTGATTTTTTCCACATTTATTTCAAATATTTCTTTAAAGACTTGCCTTTTCCTTAAGAGGCTTGGATGCTCTAATTTGTTTAAAATATATTATACTATCTCTGTTTTATCATAAATTGATAAAAAAAAACTTTATACATCTCACTAGAAATAGTGTCCAGTTTTTTTTTTTTTTTTTTTTGTCCCTGAGTGTATATAGATTAATCGCGTTTTGGTTTTTACTGAGATCAGTATATAAGTAAAAACTATTTACTCTTTATATCATTTAATATCATTATATGAACTCTTGATGTGACATCGGTCGATATAGTGATTTTTATTTCCCCTTGGTATTCAAACCAATATGAAATATTGTGACATGTTTACCATTGTGAAGATACGTGGAATAGATTTCATATAACAAACTGTCGTGAAAGTGTGAAGTAGTGATAGAATCTCTTACCAACCAACAGATATGATGGCCAACTCACCTAAAACAAATAAACAAGATTAATAAAAAGAATCAAAAACTTTTCACATCTGACATATTTGGTAAAAGACGTAAAAATGTAATATGAAATATGAAAGCCAATAGCTAATATTTCAAACAAAGTTAAAGATGACAACGAAATAAAAACTAAAGAATGAGAAAAAGTTAAAGAAAACATGAATGTGAAATTTAAATTTTCACAACTTTCAGATATTCTTCAGTATTAAGTGTAAGCGGCCATTAGACATCCAAAATGCTGGATGTTTTTGGTAGCATTTTTAGGTTAGGTTAGGTTAGGTTAATATTTGGGTAATGGTGTCAAAACGAACAACATTTGTTGATGTCAAAGTATTTCGTTTAAGATATACAAGAAATTACAGAATTAAAAAATAGCTAGTGCTAGAAGACGCAATAAAGGAAAGTAAGAAATTAGCAAAGATGTACACGATAGGTAACTGTAGGCTGGAGAATTTCAAAGTAACAGAGCTAAGTTATGCTGATGACATGGTGATACTAGGAAGAAACGAGAAGGAACTTCAACATAACGTAAATATATACCATCAAGAATTAAAAAAGAAAAATATGAAAATAAGCGAAGAAAAAAGTAAAACCATGATTACCAGTAAAGACCAGAAGCAACACAGCATACAAATAGAGGGAATATAAATAGAACAACTACAATCCTTCAAATATCTAGGTGTCATAATAAGCGCGGATGGAAAGATGGATGAGGAAATAAATAAGAGAGTAGGAGCTGCTGGCAGGCTTTTTAGCTCAATTAAAACATCTTTTCTGGGGCTACGCGAAAAACCAACGAAAGGTAGACATATTTCGCAAAATAGCCGTGCTAGTACCAACATATGCATCCGAATCATGGGCGACAACTGAAATGCACATGAGCAGGGTGCAAAACATGGAGATGATATTTCTCCGAAAAATAGAAGGAAAAACCAGAAGATACAGAATTAGGAACGAGGTATTCAGAGAAAAACTGAAAACAAAACCAGTACGAACAAGCATACAGGAAGGGCAGCTAAGGTGGCTTGGACATGTGATAAGAATGGGAGAAGAAAGAACAGCTCGTAAAGCTTACGAAGCAAAACTGCCATCCAAACGAACAGTCGAAAGACCAAGAAAAACTTGGCATGCCGAAGTCAAGCAATCAACGGAAGAGACGGGCATCAAGGGGAATGAAGTGAAATACCTATCTCAGGACAGGATGGGATGGAAAAACATCTGGAAAAGCAATTCAGAAACGTGAACATATCAATCTTAAAGAAAACTCAAACTCGCACAAGCCTCACACCGAAAGGTAGAGAGGCTAAGGATTAAGTAAAAAAGTAAGTAAGCAAGTATCCACCGTCAAGTTCCATAAAGTAAAACTATATTAAATATATTTGAGTTTCTCCGATTATGTAGGTTATAAGCTGGGGAAAACAATTCTTGTTTCCAGAGACGTACTGAGGCTATGACCAATATGGCCCCGGCCATAGGTACCAAACAGAAGACAAACAATTGTTTGTTATTGCGGGTTTAGATCTGATACCGGTTTATCTATTTACCTATTTAAAATATACGTTAGTTTTGTTCGTGGATGAAGTGTCTAATAAGGTACCAACATTTAAGGAATATGTTCATGAACATATTTAATGTGCATGTCCGACTTAAGAAGTATTAGATATTCTTATCACTGCAAATTTGGCTTATCAGCCAGTTTGCTTGACTTAGCTGACTTAGTTCAAATTTAAGTGGGATAACTCAGTTTATTAGTTAAATTCAACAAAACTCGCATGTACTTACTTGGAGTTCTTTGCTGTAATCTAAAAACACGATTATTTTGTTATGAACAGGCTACGTAATTGTCTGATGGTTACCGCGAATAACAAACATCTTGTAAGAAACAGTAACTATTTCATTCGTGAACACTAAAACAAATATTACGCCCGCGAATACAGCTCTTACACCGTATTAGATTATATTACACTCGGTGTTGGTTCCAAATGTGTCCATAGCAAATTAACATGGGAGAAAAGTGTTGGATCACGGTTAAAATAAAAAATATCATTTGAAATAGCATAAAAATGTGCATTTTTTAAGTATAAATAGTTTCAAATTCATAATATGAAAAATAAACCTTGTGTAATAAATTAAGTGCATATTAATTTTAATAGATATTTATTTAGATGATTGCTACATTTTTCAAAGATCCTCATACTTTTTAAAAGTGATGACTTTTACTTCAGTTAAAAAGCAGTTTTCTTCACTCGCCATAGGCGCCAAAAGTACAAATTACGTCTCTGCTTGCCGTATGACTTCTATCGTAGTTATAGATTTTCCTCACCTCATATACAAATTCTTTAATTTATACGAGTTGATATTTCTATAAATGTGGTATAACGTCGTAACAGTAAAATAGTAACAACATGAATAACTGCAATTAATAATGTAACAATCGGCATACCCTATGATTTCACTTGAATATTTGGTGTGAAAAATGATTTGAATATATCCTAATATCAGTGATTTATCACCTAGAAATTATTTTTCTGAGTGCAAATAAGTAAAAATCTCCCAACTCCTTGCAACATTCGCATCAGGCGATAAAATACTTTAACATTAATAGCGTAGCTGTCACTGATGGCGTCTGGTGAAGCCAATTTGCACATAATAGCACACCGTCTACCGCTCCTGCTAACTTATTTCATACGGTACGACTCCTTTGAACTTCCGTATTTTCATTAGCATCATTTTCAAGATAGAAAGAATGTTATTTATTCTTATTTCTCTCTTTAAGAATTGTGGATGGTTCTTGTTATTTTTTTGCCGTATGTACGTACTACTTAATATGCTTGTAGTGGATTTCCCTTTGTTCATTTATTTCTTTGCGTACGTTATTTTGATGTAAGGATCCTTTATATCCGCTATTTATTTGATTACTTTTTGATATAAGGGTTTGCTACTGATATTACACATAAGAAGAATGATGATATTGTATTCTTAATGTCAATGTTTCTTAGACAATTTTACTTATGTGGATCACAACATACTTAATTAAGGACAAGAATTATGTGCTTATAAAGATTTTACAAAATTAAAGGATTCATAGTCAAGGAGCTGGAAAATTAGAGATTATTTAAAAACAAAAAGCAATGTCAGTCGAGTATATTTTTCACTTCATTAGATAATCAGATAAGTCCGTATTGGTGGACTTGTTCATAAATATGGGAAAGCAATATTTTCAATAATAAAGATACACAAGTTCTATAAAAAAATCAAGTTAATACTAACAAATGAAAAATAGTCAGTGAATTCTCTTTACTACTTCATTGGAAAGTAATATAAAAGGTGCCTAATGAAATTTTAGTTTAATAGTTACTTGTGAACCATGGCCAAAAAGTAGATCTTTTTCGGCCACATCTTAATTTGAAAAGCAAGGCCTTAAACAAACGAGGCCTTCAAAAAGATGTTTTTGGCAAAGGCGCACATTACCTATATTTTTTGGTCGATCAAAAGTAATTCTTATTAGAAAACAAATTTATTTATTTACATTCGATAATTTATGGTTATTGAACAATTATAAATATTTGTAACTCCATTTTTCTACTGTATATATTTTTTATTTTGACAGTTTGAAACAAACTATGCGTTAGTAGAGCTGGTACAAATAGTATTGTGCCAGCATATGAAATATTAAGGGCCGGTTTCTGAAAGCTTAGTATAAAATATAACAATCCCATAAGTAACCATCATCATCAAGCCTTGTCCATCATCGGGTGATTTTGGACTGCCTCTAAAAAGAGTTCAATAAAAGTTCTCCATCTGACTCGTCTATCTGCTATAGGCTTCAAGTCGGTGATGTTGTTATAAAGTCTTTTTTCTTGGTTTTGAGAGCTCCATGCATTTATTTCTAGCAGGGTTGAGCGACGGCAGGTGTTCTTGGGTCGCCCTCTACGCCTACTGCCCTGAGGGTTGTATGCTAGTGCATATCGACACACTTTGCTAGGAGCCCATCGAAGAGTGTGCCCTAACCAACCATACTTTTTTCTTTTTATTTGCAAATTAATGTCCATTAGACCAGTTCGTTCCATAAGTAACCATACCAACCATTTTATAACTATATATTTGGTTATAGTTAACTAAGCTTTCAGAAACCGACTCTTAATGTTTTTTTTTTTTTGCTGACATTGCCAACAAAATCATTTATTCTCGACTGAAAGTTTCCATACAATGAAATATACAAATTATCAAATTAGCACTGGGAAAACATTCTTTTATTACTGATTTTGCCAATAGAACCTTATCTTTCATGATAATTTAGTCATATTCCAGTTTGGATTGTTTTTTTTTTTTAATGTTTCCAGAAACCATTTAAAACTATCTTTATTTTGATTTGTTAAAAGACAAAAAGCAATTATATCCGATTGACAATTACCATCTTCTACGACAATTAAGAATACAGGTATTCCATGTTTATTAATTTGTATGTTCCATCAATACTAATAAATTCTGGGTATGCTTCCGTTGTACGTTTCATATTATTTGTTTGCATAAACATCCCTTCAGAGTAGTTTTTTTTTTCGTCTATTAAAATATTCTATCTATATCTAGTTGCACTTACACAATGACTTGGGTCTTCTGATCGTCAATCCAATGTTTGTTTAAAATTTGACAAATCTTTTAATGTAATATATTGTTCTGTTCCTTTTTATTTGCTTGTAAAGTAAGCAATTCTTTAGCTATTTCTTCATTTTTACAACTGAACCTTCTTTGATGTGACAAATATACAGTGTCTCATTTCTATCGTGATTATGGTTTTCATTAATCTGTTTGATTTCTAATGCTCGTCCATCAACAGTTGCTCTTAAATTAAAGATAGCCAGGCATGGTTATTCTTTTTTATATGTTCTTTCTTCTCTAACACCTTTGCCAGTGGGGCGAAATTTTTATTCCCCATAATGCACCAGTACTTAATTTAAATGTATTTTAACTATGATCTTATGGGTTCTAGAAGCAATCAACCTACAGACCCTTTTCTAAAACTTTGAAAAAGTTTGCTCCTCGTAATTCTTGACACATTTTTCCAACTCCATAAAGGCACAAAATAATTTACCAACTTCTAACGCTTCCATTTTTTATAATAACTTACACAAAGCACACTAATTATTACATTTCTATTATTCATCAATGTGTCACAAATATTTGCCAAAACACTCAGCTGATACGTAAGCGCATGCGTATTCTTTGAATTTTACAATTATCAACAGTCCCGGTTCAGCAATACCGACAAATTTATTTCTGTATTAAATTAATGGGAAATCTGTAAAAGAGAATAATTAATAGTAAACAGTTGACGTAAGTATTCTATATTGTTGTTTAACATCAGCAAATGAGTATGAACTTGGGAAGCGTTGATGGTTTTGTGTTGTAGAATAGTTTATTCTAGTAATTAGTTAGGTAATTACTTAGTCAAGTTTGTGTAAGCATATTGAGATGGTAAATAACAATTACGTTACTAAAGCTATTACTCTTAGTTCACCATTCGTTTTATGACTATTTAAACTTTTTCCAACAGACTTTCAGCTTCACATCGTAAACGGAAAACTTTTCTCGACAGATGCTGTCCAAACAATGAAGAGTACATTACGTTACACTTTTAAGAACTACATATTTTAATTAAATTGAACAAATATTATAGAGACATTTTTCGTAATTATTGCTGGATATCTTAAAGTTTTCTTCAAGGACAAAAGTCTGTAATCATAATAACGAAAATATATAGAAGTTCAAGACTTACGATTATCGTTGTATCGTTCTAGAACATGGACAAAACAAGTCCGAGTACGACGGTACAATAAATTATTTCTCATAGTGATCTTTCTGTAACTAGCCGAAAATTGTCAATTTAATTTTGTGAAAGAAACAGATTTAATCAACAATGCAGATTATAATTTTAAATATATTTTGTACTTGTACTTTTACTCTACTACGAATACATTTGCGGACAAATTGGCTTCAATTTTCTTTCGTAGTGAACCAAGTGAACTAAATACAAGTGAATAACGTGAAAGTGATCATTATTTTCACTTCATTTCAGTTCAATTGAGAAGACCAAAAGAACATTTTTTTTTAATATTGATTTATTTCAGGCACAAATGTCTCATCAGGATTTGTTTAAATATTTAGTGAATGTCAGAAAACGCATTTTGCCCGTTTTGCGTCTTGCTGCATTTTTTGTTAGTTCAGTAGTAATATCCTTTGTTTAGACGTTTATTTATTTTTAAGGTTTACTGATTTTTAAATGCGGAGCCCTGAAATATTCCCTGACGGAGCCATTGACCAGGTTCCTGCTCTGAGGAATACTTTCGCGACGATCGTAAAGCAGGACTCACGATCTGGATGAAAATAAAGTGAATGGACTTTATTGGGCCCAATTTCACGTGATTGTAGAATACTGGAGATGGGACTGGATATATAGAGGTTGATGAACTTACCTACTGGTTAAAATGTCACGTAACAAAGGATCCTTTGAGATGCTGAATTCTTTATAATACACCACGTCTGGAATGGAGAGTTTGGACACACAGCCACGATAGATTTAACAAGTCCACACCGTATTTTCGTGAAATATACTCACACACACGAATATGAATGCATGCGTAAATTGCATTCACGACAACAAAGCAAAAAAAAAAAAAAACGAATTGAGGTAGAATAATTCTAATTCTACCTCTGCTTAAAGCACGATACTAAGAGCTCAGATGATGTGGTGTCCGAAAATGAGCGACTAAACTACAATAAGACACGAGACGAATGTATATGTAACAAACATTCGTGAACATAACCTGAACGGCGGTCGCGTACAGGCAGAACTGTTTACAAAAATTAACATGACACATATGTTTCGAATGTTATGCGAGAACTTAACATAAAATAATGTTGGACTGAGAACCCTCTCACTTAAATTTTAATAATTCTCACGACTGGCGCGAACTCTGAATAAATTTTCAAGTAAATAACCGCAAAATTTCTGTGTGCTTGAGAGTCAGGGGATTTTAACCGCGTTAACCGAAATTCGAAAGAAATAATAAAACAAATCATATTTAATTATGTTCAGCTTGATCAGTTCATTAAGTACGAAAGAAAACGCCTCAGGTTACCAGAAAGAAAATACCGTTTTGCCAAAATAATTGAATTTTTGTTTGTGATTAGTCGTAACTTGTCTTTTGACAGAAATTAGTCTTTGTATTCTTTTCATAGAAGAATATTGTAAATATTTGGTGTTAAATATATTTATAAAAGTTAATAGTGAACTTTTATTGCATAATTATGGTTTTGATTCCAACTGACACCGTCCGAGCCATTGCGTAAGTCCAAGCTGGGCGATCGCAGTATTACGTGGCTAGGGAGTTACATGATACAGTGTGCAAAGGGCTATACAACGATATCGTGAAGCAGATGAATGCGCTGAAGAGCAGGATAAGGTAGAAAGAGGTGTACAAGTCAGCAGGATGATTGTTTTGTACGATTAAGAATCTTGCGAAATCGTAATTCTATTGCAAGTGTAGCTAGAAATTACTTCAGGCGCGAGGTATAGAATAAGTGCGAGGATAGTTAGAAGAATGATTGTCGAATTTTAATCAAACTCAATTAATCCCGCAAATGGCCAAGAATTAACCAGGCAACATCCCGTAGACTGTTGCGATTTCGCCTAACGGTGGGTTGAGACCGTGTACAATATGAAATTGGATGCTTTGTAGTATATTTTTATTTTTATTTCTATATATTAAATAATAATTACAGATATTTCCTAGAGTTTTTATTGTTACTTACTATATAAGTTGTTAACCCCTTATTTTCTGTTGGTACCAACGCCTACTGCCCGAATGATTTCCCAACAAGCCTTGCAAGGGACCATCGAAACTGGGGGAATTCGGAGTGGAACCGAACCATGTTTATTCCGAAACTATTTAAATACTAGGTTATTACCCGTCAACAATGACGTATTTATGATATAATATTCAATTGTTTGTATGTGTATTTGGTTATATTTTTTAACGTATCTTAATTTCGTATAATTAATCAAAAACTAAACTACCATGTCAGATATTTAGTCAATCACGGGAAAGGGTGTCACCTGTCAGCCAATCAAGAGACAGTGTGTCCCCAGTTAGCCAATCACGAAAACCTTAGAAAAATTGAAGTCACAATGTTACCGACACTGCATACAGACACTTGCTAATTATATGTTTACGATTATTTATTCATAAACTTTTTAAGATGGGAAAACGATTCATTTTTACTCAGTACATTATATTTATATTGTTAAAACCAAAAATAATTTGAGACGTTAATTTATGCTTATGAAACCCTAAACATTTCTGTATGTAATTATATTCTTAGATTCTTAGAGAATAAATCTGCAAAATATTGTTTATATCAGTCAAAGGATATAACAGTGTCTAAGGTTTCTTTTTTATGCATACGAAACCTTAGACATTTCTATATATAATTATATTTATAAATTCTTAGAGAATAAATCTGCAAAATATTGTTCTTATCGGTTAAAAAATATAGGCGCGTCTATAGTTTCTTGTTTATGCCTACAAAACCCCAAATATTTATATATGTAAATTTATCCGCAGTTTCTTAGAGAATAAATCTGCAAAATATTGTTCTTATCGGTTAAAAATATAGGCGCGTCTATAGTTTCTTGTTTATGCCTACAAAATCCCAAATATTTATAAATGTAAATTTATCTGCAGTTTCTTAGAGAATAAATCTGCAAAACATTATTCATATCAGTCAAAGTATATATGAGTATCTAGAGTCTTTTGCTTATGCTAACGAAACACTAAACATTTCTGTATGTAATTATATTCGTAGATTCTTAGAGAATAAATCTGCAAATTATTGTTCATATCGGTCAAAGGATATAGGATTGTCTGCCAATCACGAGAACTTTAGAAAAAATAGATGTCACAGTGTTACCGAGCCTACATACTGACACTTGCTAATTTTATATGTGCGACTGCTACCTTCCTTATTAGATATACGAATGATGTTAAATAAAGAGGAGTTTGATCATAGGTTTAAGGTTTGTAAAATGTTTAAACTCATATATTTTTTTTTTGTATTTTTGTAATAAATAAACATAATTTGAGGATTACTAAGTTTTATTACAATTTTAAAGTTTTTAGGTAGTATGTAACTCTCGCGTAAAATGCATTAATTTAATTTTAACATTAAATTATTTTGTGATATTTTATAAATTGTATGCAAAAAGTTCACGGAATCCTCGAAACTCATTTCAAAGTAAGTCTCAACTCTTGGGAATTTAAAAATTTTTGGAACAGAATTGATACTGTCAACATTTGACAGCAATTTTAATAAAATTAACAAATAAAACAATACGTTACACTTTTAGTCATTACATATTTTTCATAACAAAATTCACAACTATCTATGTGGGGATGTTTGAAATACAAATAACCCAGCTAAATTTACCTTTATTTTAATTGAGCTTTACCCAGATCTTTTGAGTAACTCGGGCTTTTTACCTTGTTAAACAGAACCGGGTAAAACACGGTTTACCAAATCTCCAGCTCTACCCGTAACAATATAAATTGTTAAAATATTATTAAATCAGTCTAATCTCTGGTCTTCTCTCTATCCTCACAGCCTTTGGTGAAACTAACGTTTTTATTGCGCACCACACTTTCGACGTTGCAAAATTACTTTGTAAATTCCAAGAGCGATATAGCTAATAAAGTTGAGGTTAAGGTTGTGTATTGGGTTTTAATTAAATTTGAAAGAAGGGTTCAGCTTTCGTTTAGGGTTTCCAATAATCGTGATCTCTTTCAGATATTAGTTTCGATTCCAGTATCCTACTAGTATCTGACCTAGATGCTCTGAGAACCATGATTAAACGATTAGATTCTCGATGTAATATGTAAAATAATTCTAATAATTCTAATGTATTTCGATTAACAGAACTAAATAGAGTGAGCTAGCTAATAATTTGATTGGTAGTATGTACAGGCCACAATCTATACTATGTTAACGTATACATATGTAGGGTGTTGTACTACCTAACTGTATGTCAAAGTTCTAATTGGCCTGTTGGGATTAACGTTGCCA
Organism: Liopterus haemorrhoidalis; assembly: GCA_963971575.1. NCBI lineage: Eukaryota > Metazoa > Arthropoda > Insecta > Coleoptera > Dytiscidae > Liopterus > Liopterus haemorrhoidalis. Next base: position 59,952,310 of record OZ020611.1, read on the forward strand.
ATTCCATAGTAAATACACCTTTCTAAATAAACGGGTAATTGGAAATAATTTATCAACAGTGTTTCGTTTGAATAAAATACAGGTAGTCTAACCAGAATCGGTCATCGGTCATCTACATATCGGGGAACAGGTGCAACCAGATTTTTGGAGACCCTTATAAGGAATGTACTGAGAAAATTTGTATGCTGAATTAAGCAACTTTGCATTATATTAATATAAGTTATACAGGGTGTTTGTTTGAAACGCCGAACCTCGAATAATTCCTTTATTTTAAGAGATACAAAAATTTCTTCACGAGAAAAGTTGAACTAGACAAAAGTGCCCACTTAAGGACTATAATAAGAATTCTGCATCACTTTCGGTTTCAGCGGAAATTGTTACAACTTTTTATCTAGTATAAAAAATCGGTAATATACATTAAATCAGCTTTACAAGGATGTCAAAATATCATACTTTAATTTTAACCATTTCAAAATGGCGAGCCTTTATTAACAAAATAATAAATAACATAAAAATCGTAGAAATTAAATTATAAAAAGATATAACATTATGTAACTAGGAAACACAATAAAACAAAATGACTAAAGTTAGTAATAAGCTGAGAAAAAATTATAAATGTTCAATATGGCCGCCGTTGTTATCCTCATATTTTCCAGTCGTAATAAAAACTCTTTCATTACATTTAGAACGGTATACTCTTGAATTTCCCTGATGGCTGTTCTTACCCTATGTTCTAAGTCTTCTAATCTTTACCTTCAGGATACCTTTTTTGGTAGAGTTGCTGGACTCCAACAGAATTTATTTGAGATTCCCCGAATGTCAGAACCATATCCGTCATTTCTTCATTTGAATAACGTACGTAAGCCAAAATTACAAAGGATTTGAAGTTATCACCTTTAATATCAAACTCGTACTAACAGGCAAGAAAATTTGCAGATTTTATTTGGTTTTTTATGTAACAAAATCATTTTCAAACGATTTATGTTATATATTATTTCTTTAAATAAATAGTCGCCATTTTGAAATGATATTTAGATATTCTTGTAAAGCTGATTTGACATACTTTCAAGAAACAAAAAATTAAAGTACCGATTCCCTATGCTAGATAAAAAGTTGAAACAATATCCGTTGAAACCGGAAGTGATGCAGAATTCTTATTAATGTCCTTAAGTGGGCCCTTTTGTCTAGTTTAACTTTTCTCTGCAGAATTTTTTGTATCTTCTATAATAAAGGAGTTATTTGAGCTGCGGCGTTTCAAACAAACGTTCTGTATAACCTACTCCTCATGTCATTAAACTATAATGTACCACAACACTTGCACCCGTACCATTTATTTACTGACTACACATATCTCACGTTAAAACATAACACAACATTGTCATTCGTACACGAAATACAAGATATAGACAGACCAACTATTTTAGTTAAGAATTGTAATAATTATGTTTTTTAGATCAGATTAGTTTAAATATTCATGTAGTGAACATCCTTCAGCCTTAAGTCAGCCAGTCTGATATCATGTTAGAATTAGTGTAAATGTAATATAATAAAATGTTAAATTAGTAAATTAAATTTTACTTTTTAAAAAGCCCAGAGATCAACATTGAACTTTAATTTATATACGTAAATAATATAATATTGTAATAAATTAAGATAAATAAGATTACAGATTTATCAGTACATGACGTGCCCGTACTTCGTAAGGTTTTTGTTAAATACACTTTTACAGATAATTGCTTACAGGCGCGCACCCTGGATTTTTTCTTGAGTAGGGTGGGGGCTTACAAGACAAAATTGTTTTATAAGATATGGATCCAAAATACAAGTGAAGACCAAAAAAAGTCTCCACTTCCAAAATTCAAGTGATGACCTAAAACAACCCTCCCTCCTTTATGTGTCTTAACAGAAACTGTACATTCAACAGAAAATAATCTAAAGCACTTTTCTTATATATATTTTTGCTATTAAGTAAATAATAATTGAAATATTTCAAGTTTATAAATATGTATATATTTTTCCATCTTCTTATAAAATAATTTGTGATGTAAAGAATATCTTTAATAGAGATGAGCGATATTTCACTGACAGCGATTTTTTCAGAGGAATGATTACTTCTTAACTATATTTTTACTAAAGAAGAAGGATCCCAATCTTTCGCAGGCCGATTAAACTTATTACCGATAAATTTGATTTGTTTGGAACAGTCAGACGGTTTCTTCTATTCGAACATATCAAATTCATCTTCGAAAACCCTCTTTCTGTTTCTGTTGAACAATTGTTTTTACAATATTTTTGCTGTTTGCACATTTTGAGGAATTTTATAATTGTCGGGAGTTTTTAAGACGTTCTCCACAAAATCTCTGTATTCATTAACATCAATATTAAATTTGATAATGTCGCTAAATATTGGCAACTGTTGTTCGACAGTGTACCGTGGAACAAAAACTTCTTCCATGTTCCATTTTTTTGGTTCCAAAATATATAAAAAGTCCAATTTATTTCCATTTTGGCATCCTGATTGTAAATGGTCACAATCCATTAATATTTTATTCAAACTTTTTATAACACTGTCTATAAGTTTTTCCCGAGAAATCGCCACAAATCGCTGATTGTATATAAAATTTATGTATATAAAAAAACTTTCAGATATTCATTCAGATTCAGATATGAGTAAAATATGTACAACTGCTCCCGGTATTCATCCACTTACCCATCGTTTTATATTTAGCTAAAATTTGATGACCATTGACAAAAAAATATGCTAAATTATTTTTTTACTTATTTGTAAAAAATAAAATAATTTTAAGTAATTTTAAATTTTTACTACCAGTTCGCAGAACTAACGAAAACTTTCGCTAACGGTTCGCGCGAAATTCCACCACTGGATCACGGTCACTATGATTGAAAAAGAACGGTCACTGATCACGACGTTATTTAAAAATCACTATTTCACTTCTGTATATCTACTCTTTAATTTCACCTTAGTTTCAGATTGTGTTTGATAAATTTCATAATTGTAATACAAATTTTCAGGTTTTAAAAATTATTCAAATAGAATCTTAACTAGTAAGACCAAAAATATTTAATAATAAAAGAAAAAATGACACTGGGTTTTAAATTTGACCGGTATCCAATAATAGGTAAATAACTAATATAGCAACGATGTATAACATTCGAAATTTATTATTTGCAAATATATAGTTGACGGTTAATATTTCAGGGGCACAACAATAAATATGGGTTCGTGACTTGAATTAATAATAAAAATAAACCTACTCAAAAATAATTAATAACCTTTTAAAGTATCTGTAATATATCATACTTATAAATTTATTTTTAAGAACACACTTGTAATTAATAGTTGTTCTAAACAGGGAAGAAAATTGTTTTAAGTGAAGACACCATTTATCTTTCAAAATTTTCTTGATGAGTTTTTCTTAAACTCTTTTTATGCATTTATCATTTATTTCCAGAACTAGTTTCGTGGAATATGTATATTCCACAATTTTTTACAATTACATTTTCTGACACGACATATTCTAGTAAGTTTCTGGTAAAAACTTTAATTTATTATCAAACTTTAAGTTTTATTAATAGTTTTTGTAAGTTGTGTGGTCTTTTTCTCATTGCGTGTCATTTATTATATAAAAATAAGTCTAATTATGATAAATTTGAAATATTACCTCACTTTTAAATTTGTAAATAAAGAAATCATATTGAAAAGCTTCTTACTTTTATTTACTTCTTTTATAATTCTCGAGTAATTTTACAGCGGAAAATGTACAGTCAAAAAAGTTTGTACACATTCTGTCAGTAATTACAATGGTAAAGAAAAAAAAAATGAAAAAGGTGAGTAAGTTTTCATCAAAATTTTCAATTTGAAAAATGGGGAAAATTCAGTAAATTATGTGTACTATTGAGATAAATGTTATATTGTTATGTTATTTAGAAGTATTATTCACGCATATAAGTTATACTTATGATATTGAAAATATGATATTACATAGGTAAGTGTTGTAGTAAGTAGTGTGACGTGTAAATTACAGAAACGTAGAACGTATGTCTAAAATCTGCAACTGTGTTACTTATAAAATTACTAAATATCATCAAGTACCGAAAAATTCTAGGTTTTATTGAAAACCAAAACTTCTAATTCATCCTGAATATTTTTTTCCGAGTTCTAAACAACTTAAATAATCATTTGAGACTAATTACGACCAAATCGGTTACACGATACTAATTCTGCAGAGGTTTAAGTCGGAGAATTGAAAAGCGCTACGCTCTGCGTAAAGCAATAACGAGAAACATGATATCTCTTAAAATCGGTGTATCATTTAGATTGGTTATTATATGAGAATACTGATCATGCATATTTTCTTCAACATCTATGCATTACTAATCAAGCTTTCTTATCTCTTGGTAGCTATTTCTATTTGCCGTAAATTGCCCTGGATGCAGTATGCCAGAAATTTTAACTAACTTATATTTTTAATTGTCTTTTTGCTCTAATTCTGTCTTATATCATGAGTAAATTAAATTTTACCTATTATTATACTTTTACATTATTTCAAGAAATCAAAAATCAGTAATATATTTTCTAGAAGATAAGTTTCTGGAGGTTCAGTTGTACATGCCCCATTAGTAATACTTCATATAAAAATCTTCGAATGCAAGTTTGTACTTGCTTTTTGAGTCTAAAATAATTTTCATGTGTCAAATGGTAACGTAAGGCAATTTCAACTGGCTTAATAAAATATATAATATTCTGAGTATCCACGTATATAGTACTCAATTAACACTCAAAATATGTACCAAAAGCGTAAAAAGGTTGCTTGTTAACCGTAGCAATGTTCAATATATTACACTTGACTGGGACATCTTGTATATCAACCAGTCTCAAGTAGTGGAAAAATTGATGTGAAGTGTGAATTTTCACACATTTCAGGGTTTCGCAGGTATTTAGTAACTGTATGATGATTATTTGGGATGCCAAAAAAAATTTTGTCAAAATATTTTTTTATGAATTTTAATTCGAATGCCTAATACCATTATTTTAGTTTCTAAAAATGTGCAGTATTTTTTTTTTATATAGCAAGCTTCATTAAGATTTTGAAAATTGCGCCTATGGTTTCCATTGGTTGCTTAAATCATTAGCCCCGCCCTCTGATTTCGTATACATTCAAACAGAATTAAATTATAATTTCAACACTTCCCACTGGTAATTAAATTTACGCTTTCAAAAATTAAATGCAACGTTTACCAAAATATAACTAGAATTTTGACAAAATAATTTAAATTAAATAAAAATGCAAAAAAAAACAAAAAAAATAAAAATTGATGGGATTCGAACACTAGTTTCTTCGGTAGTTATAGCTTACTAACCGAGAATGCTACCACTGTACTACGAAGGTTCACTCGTTCACAGTGTTAAATAGCGGATTAAATATATTACATATTTTAGTTAAAAACACAAAAAATGCGTTATTTTCCGAAAACATAATCTGATCAAAAATTCCTGTTGTACTATTCCGGTTCACACAAATGTACATTACTTAGAATTTTTTCAGATTTTTAGTTTTAACCATCTGGGATACAGGGTGTGGGACAAAATTTTTTTTGCACAATTTTGGCAAAAATCGCATCAAAATAATTTATTTTGCAAAAATAAAATTTTGATCGTTAATCCACGTACTAAGGGCTTTCATTTGACACCCTACTCAGAATTTAAAAAAAATATTTTTTTTTTCGATGAGCACATATTTGTTTATATTTTTAGAGGGATATGTTTTTTAGATGTTTTAGTATTTTTCCTATGTGCGGGTCAAAGAGTTGTATAAGCATGCCAAATTTCAACTCTCTAGGTTTAGCCGTTTGGCTACAATTTTTACCGAACAGACAGACAGACAGACAGACAGACAGACAGACAGACAGACAGACAGACAGACAGACGACAAAATGACGGTATAAGGGTTTTTTGGTCATACCTACAAAACCCTAAAAATGGGAATTTTTCAAAACTTTCAGGGAATATTCTAAATAAAAAGTTGGCAAAACTATATTTGACCCACATATAGAAAAAAATCTGAAGCTTCGAAAAAAAAAAAAAAAAAATCGTCGGGCAACTATCTACAAATATACATGTATATATATATATATATATATTAATTTGAAGTATTTTCGTAAAAATTCTGTCCCCCAATTTAATAACCAGATAAGATGATTGGAAAAAAAAGCTAGAGAGTGATATGTACCGGAATTGTATGATGGAATTTTATTATTAACAAGGTATTTTTTCGAAATTGTTAAAAAAATAATAATAATTTCATATAATGTGCGATAAATATTTTAATATCTCTATATTTTGGACCAATTTTTGTCAAAATGTATAAACCTTGTATACTATCTGATAACCTAAAGCAGTTGATTTAAAAATCCGAAATAACAGCTCAGTGATGCACATTAGTATGAACCGAAATAGTTTTGATGTATATATATATATATATATATTGTAGTAAAAGTTATTGGGAGTAGCGGTGGAGAAAAGTAAACTCAATATAAACTATATATATATATAAATAAAACAATATTCTCTTGGTATTCGTCAGTTTATATTGTCAATAAAATAAAATAAAATAAAATGAAACGTTTCGTGTACATCCAATTTACACATCATCAGTCTAAAAAATAAATATAATACATTACAATCATTGAAACAATTCATAATTATTTGAACAGGGAATTATACAAACAAGGTAGCATTCCAAAATCAGAAAATAGAGACAAACTTACCAATTTGTTAAAAAATAAATGCTAATTGCATATGTCAAGTAATAAAATGAAACACATGATACCTCTACGATGGTTTGTACAGGTATGAAAAAACTAGACAAGATACGTCACCAGCTGATAGAGTGCATTGACCTACAGAGATAAGACAATTGCAAGTCAAATCCATGTCAGTGATTATAAAACAAAGTAATATTTTTATAATAAAATTTGGTAGGCAGTGTTCAACTCATTCGTGTCCGTTTTTTTATCGGACACGGATGAGTTGGACACGAATGAGTTGAACACTGCCACTGCCTACCAAATTTTATTATAAAAATATTACTTTGTTTTATAATCACTGACATGGATTTGACTTGCAATTGTCTTATCTCTGTAGGTCAATGCACTCTATCAGCTGGTGACGTATCTTGTCTAGTTTTTTCATACCTGTACAAACCATCGTAGAGGTATCATGTGTTTCATTTTATTACTTGACATATGCAATTAGCATTTATTTTTTAACAAATTGGTAAGTTTGTCTCTATTTTCTGATTTTGGAATGCTACCTTGTTTGTATAATTCTCTGTTCAAATAATTATGAATTGTTTCAATGATTGTAATGTATTATATTTATTTTTTAGACTGATGATGTGTAAATTGGATGTACACGAAACGTTTCATTTTATTTTATTTTATTTTATTGACAATATAAACTGACGAATACCAAGAGAATATTGTTTTATTTATATACCAATCGTCAAGAAACCTATACTTTATATATATATATATATATATATATATTTTAAAGAATAATAATTTGTGAGCCCCCTAAAAAATGTTTGTTATTAACTATATAATAATGCCAAATGAAAACTCTTAAAACATTAAAATCTTAAGATTAAGGATAATTAAAAAATGTATTTGGACGCGATTTTTATCAAAAATATTTCTAAATAATCTTTTGCGAACACAGGTACCACTGACGTTGAATTTTCAGGTACATCTTCCTGCAATGGATATTTGTTTCTCCAAGATTAAGACTGGATTACCGCATTTTTGGACCATAACACCGGCCCTTATTTGAAAAATCTATTTAAATTCGGGGCGTGTCTTATAGTGTTTCATAAATTTAATGTTTGTTTTATGGTTCGGTGCTCCTTATAGTCCGAACAAAGCCGTACTTTCCGCATTGTGTTGGCTTAAACTGTAACTTTCAACTCGTTATTATATGTAGATGAAAGTCGACAACATGTCTAACATGTGGCTAACAAGTTTCAACAAGAAATACGAAGTTTCTCAACATGTACTAAACACAAACACCTACGTATTTTCAGAGTCCCTTTACTTACAACGTATAGGTATATATTAAACGCAATAAAGCTTGATTACAATACGATATAGATCGTACGCATAACGCACAAATGTAGCAGTGATTTCCACCCCATCTCTCTCGCAACCGCCATATATTAACCGGAAACTTATTGCACATACGGAACGTGTTTCGAGGGTGTTCAGAGATATTTAACACAGCGGAACTATCTGAGTTAAGGGGAAGAAGCCAACAGACCTATAGCACAAGACTACAAATGTGTTCGGCTAGAGAAATACAAGTTTGTTACACCTGTTTCACAAACTAACGAAAAATAACCAGCTCTAGATTTATTACTGAATTAACGTTAAATATTTGGATAATTTTAACTATGTTCTGCTTACTTGGATTAATTTTACTTTGTTAGTTAAAATACAGGGTCACATGAAACGTAGTTTGCTTACTTTTAATATGTAAATGATATAATATTTAGATACTTGGTTACAATTATATTAGATTTAGGAAAACTGTGCCGAGGGTGAGGCATGATGTACCTGCTTCACCTTTATTGGTGAAGAGAGGCACCAGAATTAGAAAACAGGGCGCAAGAACTGGAAAACGGGGTGACACTTTTTGTTCGTGACTTGCATTTTGAACTGTTTCCTTTTCTTTGCTCATCACTTATATATATAATTTATAATGGTTTCCTTTTTCTGCTCATCACATGAATTTTTAATGTTTTTTTTTTTCTGCTCATCACTAGGATTTTGGATGGCTTCCTTTTTTGTGCTCATCACTTTAATTTTTAATGCTTTACTTTTTCGGCTCATCACTGGGATTTTGAATGGCTTCCTTTTTTTTTTGCTCATCACTTGTATTTTATATGGTTTCCTATTCCTGCTCATCATTGGGATTTTGAATGTTTTCCTTTTTATGCTCATCCCTTGAATTTTGGATGGCATCCTTTTTGGCTCATCACTTGAATTTTGAATGGTTTCCTTTTTTTTGCTCATCACTTGAATTTTAAATATTTTCCCTTTTTCTGCTCATCATTGAGATTTTTGATGGTTTCCGTTTTTGCTCATCACTTGAATTTTGAATGGTTTCCTTCTTTGCTCATACCTTGAATTTTGAACGGTTTTCTTTTTCTTGCTCATTACTTGAATTTTGAATGGTTTCCTTTTTCTGCTCATCACTAAAATTTTGAATGACTTCCTTTTTTGTGCTCATCACTGTAATTTTTAACGCTCTCCTTTTTCGGTTCATCACTGGCATTTTGCATGGTTTCCTTTTTTTTGCTCATCACTTAAATTTTAAATGGTTTCCTTTTTCCTGCTCATCACTTAAATTTTAAATGGTTTCCTTTTTCCTGCTCATCACTAGGATTTTGAATGTTTTCCTTTCTTGCTCATCATTTGAATTTTGGGTGGTTTCCTTTTTTTGCTCATCCCTTGAATTTTGGATGGCTTCCTTTTTTGCTCATCACTTGAATTTTGAACGGTTTCCTTTTTGGCTCATCACTTGAATTTTAAAAGGTTTCCCTTTTTCTGCTCATCATTGGGATTTTGGTTGGTTTCCGTTTTTGCTCATGAGTTAAATTTTGAATGGTTTCCTTTTTTGCTCATACCTTGAATTTTCGATGATTTCCTTTTTTGTGCTCATCATTTTAATTTTGAATGGTTTACTTTCTTCTGCTCATCACTTGAATTTTAAATGGTTTCCTTTTTCCTGCTCATCACTACGATTTTGAATGTTTTCCTTTTTTGTTCATCACTTGAATTTTGGATGGTTTCCTTTTTTGCTCATCCCTTGAATTTTCGGTGGCTTCCTTTTTTGCTCATCATTTGAATTTGGACTGGTTTTCTTTTTTGCTCATCACTTGAATTTGAAATGGTTTCCCTTTTTCTGCTCATCATTGGGATTTTTAATGGTTTCCTTTTTTGCTCATACCTTGAATTTTGGATGGTTTCCTTTTTTTGTGCTCATCATTGTGATTTTTTATGGTTTCCTCTTTTGCTTATTACTTGAATTTTGGACGGTTTGTTTGTTTTGCTCATCACTTGAATTTTGGATGATTTCATTTTTTTGCTCATCACTTGAATATTGGATGGTCCTCTTTTTTGGTCATCACTTGAGTTTTGGATGGTTTCCTTTTTTGCTTATCACTTAAATTTTGAATGGAATTCTTTTTTTACTCATCACTCTAATTATTAATGAGAGGATGCTTAGCTACATCCTCAATTGGCGTCATAGTACATAATAAATGATATCATGACAACAAAGAAGAGAGAACAACAGATGTGTCAGAGTGTGTCTTCAATGGAAGTTATTTCAACAATGACAAAACGATTGGACAATAGTACTTTACATGATACTGATATATCGGAAGGATGAAAGAAGAAAGGTGGCCAAATGAGTTTTGAAAAGGTTTCCAAGAGGAATGAGAGGTTTCCAAGAGGTAGACTAGCATTGCAGTGTTAAACACACAAAAAACACTTAATATGTAAAATAAGATCTATCTTAGGTAGACTGAGAAAATAGAAGTCGATATCACACTGAAAAAAACAAACTCTAGTGGGAAAATAACCAACAGAAGAAATGTGAAAATGTAACTTCTGATATTTTATGACATACACAGGATAAAAAATTCTGTTTATATTATTAGGTATTCGTCTTTTTTTGTCATTTCTGAAATTCTCCGTTTCTTGAGTGCATCAGGTGCATGCAAAAAAAAAAATCCTGTTATATTATTTCGTTTCACATTAATGTACATTACTCTGATTTTTAGAATAACCCGCTTGGCTATGTGCTGTGAGACATAATAAAAAATCATGATAAAATAAAGAAACTAAAAGTAACTACTTTTCGTTCCACAATTTATGTTATAAAACCTTATTTTGTTGTATTAAAAATACAACACAATAACTTTTGAAAAAATAATCATTTTTTTTTTCAACAACACAAAAATCGATATTTTTCCAAAACTAACCTAATGAAAAATTAGTATTGAGCTATTTCGGTTCCCATTTATTAGCTATCAGCTTCCATGGGAAATAGGGTGGAGGTAAAAAAAATTTAAGGCATGTTTTTTAGTCTAAATCTCTCAATGATGTTTAAAAAAAAAACTTGTAGATTTATTCTCTTTAAGATGTCATTTGGCAACCTAGTAAAATTTTTTCATTATATATATATATATTTGCTGCCCGTAGGTCGAATGTGGCCCGACGAATGGTTTTATGTGACCCACCAGTAAGAAAATATTATATATTTTTTTATATCCAGGGTAGCTAACACATTATTGCCTCGCTGCTTTAGGCTTGTTATACATTATGCGTATTTCTGCCGACACTACAAGTCGGACACTAAGTGCAAACCGAATTATTGCACTTTAAGCAAACATATTTACACTACGTCGCATGTACCAAACTTCGATAACACAGAGATATTGGCTACTGAAAGTAATACCTACAAAAGGACCTTCATGGAAATGTGTTATATTAATAGATATAAAAATAACCTAAACGCTAAAACAGACATACAAGGCCTTAGCGCAATTTATAAATATCTGTTGCATATTTCGGAAGAGAACATAGGTTAAGTACGGGATTTGAGTTGTTTACCAACGTAGCATAGACACGGGAAAAAAACAATGTACTACATTACCTACTAATTTGCTTATGTTGATAAAAAGGATTTCGGCCAAATTCCAATAGAAGAATAAGAAGAAGGACTACAGTTTTAAATTTTATTTATTACAACCAATTATAATGCGCTAATCTGTATTCAACCGTTTTTATTTTATTTTATTGTCTGAGCTGTGATATTGTGATTTATATTATGTTTTACGATGTCTATTTTCTAATCATTAGTTTAATGTGTAATATCAGAGGAGACTCTTAGCTTTTACTTTGTAAGTTTTAAAATAATCATTGTAAGAATATTTAAATAAATTTTAAGTTAAATAAATTTTCAGCCCCTGAAGAAGGTCTAAAAAGTTAGACCGAAATATCGGGCCTTAGTAACTTTTGAGTTTACTTTACTCCACTGCTATTCCCAATAACTTTTATATCTTATATATATATATATATATACAAATATATATATATATATATATATATTTGTTTATACTGGTTTGTTAGAATGGTATTTATGACCAAAATACCATTCTACTACCTACAAAACCCTAAAATGAACTAAAACTTTTACCCACACTTAATACTAACTTTTTATAAATACCTTACTCTAGTTGCAGATTACGATGAAACATTAAATTAATATCTAAATATTTTCAAAGTTTTATTATTCATTTTTCCATAATCGTGATGACGACTAAATTTCAAAGAAATCATGAAATAAATCAACATCAAAATTAAATTTTAAAATTTGTAGCACCGATTCCTCTATTATAAAACTGAAACGACTGGCTTTTTCTCATTCTTTTCCATTTCTCATTAAGATTTAATTTTTCATATCCTGCATCGTTGCAAAATATGGCAGACATGTACGTGCGACGAGCAACATCGACAATATTAAGTTCAGTTATTCAAGTTTTGCGTGAACGGTTGATATTACAGTCTCCCTCGTATTCGGCAGAGCGTATACTCTACCTTCCTGATAAAATCCCCGCAAAGTGACGTTAGACCCCGAAGCACTTTGAAGCGCAGTAAATTTTCTCAGTTAGAACCATTTACTAATTTTCTGTATTCAGAGGACGTTCAATTAGATATGAATGGGGTTAAAGTATTTTATTATATTCGATATGTATCATGCGAAGACAATGTTATTTCATTTAGGGCCGCTTTTACAATCGTTGGATAAAGCTCAGATAACGCTATTCCCGGTATAAAATAAAAAAATCGCTTTTACAATGCTCGGATATGATAAATATCGGAATAAACACCAGAATATCTTATCTGGCCAACGACACTTCAGATAAAGGGTAGTACAAGTTATTCCCTTGCTCTAATTGGTGAATAAGTATTTGTTACCCAGCAACAGTAAAAAAATAAATTGATATATGATAAATGTCACATTATAACATTTGTCACATTTTAGGGGTTTTTGGTGGTCATACCTACAAAACCCTAAAAATGATTAAAAAGTTGAATATCACCAACGCCAATCTAAGTTGGGCTAGAACGGATCTCAAACAAAAATCGTATCAAACTAATAAATAAATTTGAAGTGGCTAGCAAGAAAAGATCACAAAACCACTAACATATTATTTTTTGGACAAAATATAGTCTAATAATTGGTACGATAATGAACTGAGTATGGTGCTAAGTTAATATTGTTTGTATTTTTCCATCTCTTCAATAATGACACTGAAACTTTCCTTCAGTTTGAGTGTATTTATATTAATACTGGATGCAGAATTTTGTTCTGCAATGCTGTCTTCATCAGCAGCAAGTGAACACATATTTAACGGTTGCATGGTTGCTTAATCGCCCGTACTTTTGCGCATGTCTAAAAAACAAATGTAAATAAAACTTTCCATATGTAAAGAGATTGTTAAATATAATCAAGTATTTGCGTCTAGTATAAAACACTTATTTTTTTTCCTATGAATACTTGTAAAAAGAACATCGATGTTATTAAACTTTTTCCACTTAATCCATCATGTTCGTTAAGTTTAAGAGGTTTTTTTCGAAACCATGTATTAAAGATAAAATGTATGTTTTCTCTAACGTATAAAACAGTCAATGTAAGTTTTTCTCTGCCATGTCATTCCTTTCACAAGTGTAGAATATACACCTGCTCCTCTCATCCCATCAGAGTCTGGAATTTTCTTTTCTAATAAGCTTTCACTCAAAGTATTCAGCTTTCTAATACTTCTGTACTTTTTGACTAATTCTCAATTATCTTTATAAAGCCATATTCTTAACCAACACCTGGAGCTTTGAAAAAATGACACTATTATATATGACATCGGTTTTTACGTTCATTTTTGTAGCTCATTCTATAGAAACGACTTTACTATGGACGTAAAATAGCCAACTATAAAATTTTTATTGTTTCAGGTATTATTAAAGTTTTTCCATATAAGTACGCAGTTACATTATAACATTTTCTCTTAATAAAACTGTAGAGCTGTGATCATTTTAACTATTTTTTATTTTTATTGTTAATTTTTATATTCATATGTACGTATTTCAAATCTTTTTGCCTTGATATGTTTTGCATGAAAATAAAATGTCTGTCAGAATATGTATATTCAGCTTTTAAATATATATATTCTGACATAGATATCATTATTTATCATGATTACTGTAAGCAATAATATTTGAGTTAATTTGGAATATAAGACATACAAGGTCGCCGAGAGAAATTTTCGGGCACATGGCAGGCAAAAAGGATACCATTTATCGGCTAGAAAAGATATCACTCCGCTGGCCTTTACAAAAACACAGTCAATGACATATTGGTGAAAAATTAGTTAAATAAAACATTGCGCTACCTGTGTTCTTGTGCAACTTTTAATATATTCTTTTTATGTCCAAGCTCCTATTAAAAAGTTATGCGTGTGGGAACACAATAAATGTATTTCATGGAACAGGGTAACCAGTTTTAAAAACAGTATGAGATGATCGCTAAAGAAAGACACAGTATCTGCTATGGTGATATTGTGTGGTATTTGTAATAAATTAATTTGTAAAGTATATTATTTGTTTTTTCCTAGTGATGCTATTTTTATTCCGAATTACATTGCCACTTCAAAAAAGAGTAATGTCTTACGATGTTCTTTTTTAGTGTGGTAACTTGTACAATTCTAAATATTCATATTAAAAACCAATGTGTAATGCTGCCGATCAAATTTTTTTCTATATTTTCTATATCGAGGCTGTATAAGTTATACCATTAGAAATTCATAGTCCTCAGATATTAAGTTTTGAAAAGTCGATGTTTTTTAAAAACTTCTTGTTCTTCACAAATGTGGTTAACAAAAATTACTGCGTTTTTGCAAAGGGCAGTCAGAATTTAGTCCTTTACTCAGTACTCAGCGTGGTGACTTACCGACTGGCGTAGCGTAGTGGCAACCAGGGATGGGGAATCGCCAGAAAATTACACGACTTCAACTCTCGACTCGGTATTTTTATTTAAAATTATTTGTATTAAGTCGGTATTTTTGAAAACCGACTCTTTTCGCTCGTACTTACATATTTTATGTTATGGTGAGCTGTCATTTTATTACATCTTGAATTTTTGTGTCATTCTTAATACAAATTTTTGATTATATAAGTTTAAAAAATTTTAATTTTTTTATATACATTTTATTTTTAGACAGCTTCGACTCCTCGACTCTCATCTTGCGACTCCGATTCTACATCCCTGGTTTTAACACATGTACTCTGCGTTGCTCCGGTCTCAAATTAAAAATTTATTGCGCCATCTCTGATTATAATAATACTGCCCCATTAACGGGTTCTTTTTTAAATCAGTAAATTTTGTTCAATAACGAATGAATAAACAATAAAAGAAAAATAAAGGAAAGAGGTAACCTTGGTGAGGGTTCCCTCACATGCGGGAATAAGAGGGAATGAACAGGTAGACCTAGCAACAAAAGAGGCAGCAAACCTTCCATAAAGGAAGACTGGAAACGACAATGGCACAGTCTAACGAACAACAAACTTCGAGAACTTTCAAACTAAAAGAATATACCAAACCCTGGGCTCCAGTAGGCAGCAGAAAATAACAGAGAGTTCTTACAAGACTCAGAATTGGCCAAACATTTATTACACACCAACATCTAATGAAAAGAAAGAGTTGGAAAACTGTGACAACTGCAATAAAACTGTAACCGTAGAACATATAATCCTGGAGTGCCAACTATATGAAGAACTCAGACGGAACCACAAAATACCAGACAACCTGAAAGAAGCTCTAAGCCCAGAAAATGAAAACATTTTATTAGACTACCTCAAAGAAGCAGATCTGTTCCGAAAAATGTAAATCCCAAATGTTCTATTATTTCCAAATTATCTAACTTAAATGTCGTATCATTAAATTGTAAATATGCCTCATTGTAAATTAATGTCAACATTCATCTTTGTAAATCAATGTAAATTACTGTAAAGTACCGGTGTGCTAATAACCACAGCAGTTGAAGCAACCCAAAATAAGTCCTAAATAAAAAAAAAAAAAAAAACAACTTATTTATATATTTTTTTCTCACTCTTGCTTGTAAGGCTTGTGTGAAACAGAAATACATAAATAAGTTAGTTGTTGTTTATTTCATATGTCATTGAACGGACTTCATAAAAAAAAACTGAATAGGATGTAAAAATTATTACTAATTTTTTTTTTCCAAAACTTGTGATACTGAATAAAGATGGTATTTATGATATTAAGAAATCTAGAAGTGTCTATGGTGAAGAACTCCATTTGTTCGAAGAAGAAAAAAAGAAATTGTATGAATTATTGAGGAACAAATAAATGAACGGTCAACCTGTCAACTTATTTCTAAATATAATATTTAAAAAATTTAGACATATAAGAATACAAATTTATCTGTCCGAGTGGATTTTTTGCATCGCTCGTTCTGCCGTCTGATATTAAAAACTGAAATTTTACACACTCATGGACAAATGAGAAAATAAAAGAAAAAGATAAATCCTATTAAAATAAAACAAGTCTGCCTATTAATATGAAAATTTTGTTTTTATTGTATGCACACATACTAATTTTATCTTTTTGTATGTTTTATACGGTTTATAACCAAATGAAAACGTAGTATTAACAGGAGTTTTTAATTATCTGTGCTCTAGCGTTTCCAAACTACTGCGGAATATCGACATTTTATTGTATAAAAATGTAGCGGTTTAAACGAAAGCTCACAGCACAGGAGTCATCGGAAAGTTTCTAGAACGATATAGAAAACATAACTTTTTGGGCAATTTGGTATTTATTTTTCTACCTAGTCCCTATTCAGCTTTATACATTTAGTCCAACACTTTTCGTAACCTCGCATTCGTTCAGAAAAATAAGAATTATCTAAATTCTTGAAATATCAATTTACAGCTTTGTCGACGATATTCTCATCAAATACTGAATTTGATTTGTTTTGAAAACAGAAAGAAATCGGAGGGAACCAAATATGGCGAGTACGGTGCACGTTTTATTAATTCGAATCGTAATTCATGCAGTTTCGCCATCGCAGGTACCAATTTGTGGGAAAGTGCGTTACCTTGGTGGAACAAGACTTTTATCTTTGCCAAATGAGTCCTTTTGGATTTGGTTACTTCTTTCAATATATCTAATAACGACGCCTATACTGGTCTGTAATTGTTCCGCATGTGTTGCAAGTAGTCGATAAAAATAAATCCTCGGGAATCCCAAAAGACGGTATAACGGCATAACCTTATCAGGAGATGACATCATCTTGGACTTCTTCGGAGATGGCTCACCGCGTGCTATCAACTGTTTCGATTGCTCTTTGGTCTCCGAAGTGTAGTGATGTATCCACGTTTCATCGACAGTTGCAAAATGTCGCAAAAAATCTTTTGTTTCAGACATCGCTGAAAAATAGTCATTCACACTTGCTTTTTATCGTTTGTTTGCTTAAACGGCACCCATCTTGCAGTGAGCTTTGTCATGTACAAATGTTGGTGTAAAATTCAATGTGCGCGGTCTTATGAAATACCTACTGCCTTTGCTACCTCTTGCAATTTTCATCGGCAATTGTTCATTACGATTCCATGGACTATTCGAGCCGTTTCTTCATTGGTAGCTGTTTTCGGCCTACCAGAAAGTGGTGCTTCCTCTGTGCTTGATCGACTGCGTTTAAATTGTCCATCTAGTTTGCAACTGTTGCATATGACGGAGCAGACCCTCCATAAACTCCGTCTAATTCCGTTTTATATCTTTAGCATTTAAGTCTTCTCAAAATAAATGTTTTATATCTGGATAAAAACTAAAATTATTTAAATAAAAAGCTGGACATTACCTTTTAATTATTTGAACTTCCGATAATCGTATCGTCTGGAATATTTTTTTCTTGTAGTTTTTATGAGACTAATTTTAATTAATTTGCAAAAATAATCGAGGATAAAAACGCTGAATAAATTAATTAGCTAATATTACAGCTGATCTGTTCAGAGGGTGCATTATAAATTCATGTTGAATACCCGCTGTGCGTGTCTTTATTGCAAAAGAGTTTTTAATGGTGTAATTACAGTTATAAAATTGTTCACGTGAATTAAAGTCATTACAAGATTAAATACGCAGTTTTTCAGACGATTTTTATACTGAAATTTTTTTGAAAACAGTGTTTTGCTTTATAATTTATAATTAAAGAGTATGACTTGGTAGAAGACTTAATTATCAGACCATTTAAAAGATGTAGAATAGAAACATTTTCTTTTCAAATGGGAAAATTAATTGCAATTTCTTAGTATATTTTCATAAAAACTTAATTGGAAAAAATAAATTAAATGCCTAGTGTAGGGACAGTGATTTTTAAGACTTTTAAAAAATGATAATTATATTTTTTTATATTTAAGATACGAATTATTAAGAGAAGTATCCCCCCCTCTCTCCCTCTTTGTCCCTCTTGGTACTGCCAGCGGAAATTACTTAAGAATTCACATGCACAAGTATATCTGTTTTTGCCAGATTGCATAAAACTAGGATTCAATAAATACTAACATATGATAGCGAGTGCTGTAATCTCCACACGAGCAAGAAGAATAGCTCACAGCCATCGAAAACGAAATATTGTGCCGAATATGTATGTGGTTTGGTACAATACCTTGAAATGTTGATAATCCGGAAAAACAAAGAAATACAAACAACGACGATGAACGAAGAATGTTCGACAACACGCCAATTACCTAAAGGCCGAGAGGAAGATGTAAAACAAGATCGATAGAAATATTCACAAAGGTCTTCAGAAATGACTTGTTTCAAAATGAACATACTAGAAACAATTGAAGAGGAAAAAACCGTATAGGGGTTGTAAAATTTAATGAAAATAATTAGATAACTAGATCCTCTGTTAACTAATATCTTCGTCTTTTGTAAGGTTTTTCCACTGGACGACGTTCCTTTTGAATATGTTATAACCACCTTATCTTCTATCTGTATCATTTACTTAGATGTGATAAAAAGTTCAGCGTAGTATTTTTTTTTTTTCAAAAATAGTGAGATGTTGCGGATCTTACTTCGTTAAGACAAATGTTTTGGTGTGCTACGGAAATACTACACTAAATCATTAGATGCATCCAAATCAATGTTAAATGGAGAAGCCAAAAGAGTAATGTCAAATTTCTGTAAGTAACTCCCAACAGCCAAGTGCCACATAGGAAATATAAAGTTTTAGGTAGGGTTACTTACATTTAATCGGCCAATTTCGGGATATATACCAAAAAATTAGAAAACAACCCATAAAATACGGATTTTTTTATTAATACTTCAGATTATAAAGTATTAATAAAATTTTGATTGAACCTGATATGTTAATTATTAGAAATGTCGCTTCTAAAATGTAAGGAAGAATGAAAATAAAGCTAGTAACCAAAATTGCGAGAAACTGAGAGATGATAGAATAAGTCAAGAAAGGAAAGCGACTGGAACCCTATATTATGTTCTTTGATCAAGGTATTTATTCAAATTGTAATATGCAATTACTATTTCAAACCATAATATAGAGCATAATGCTTTATGTTATTGCGGTATGACGATTAACGATTACAGAGGAAGAAAGAAAACTGAGAAGAATTTCTGGTGACGATCATCCAGTATACCAAGACTAGGTAAAAATCAAAACGAAAGGATCCGGGAAATAATAAACGTAACAACTGATATCATAGATAGAATCCAAGAAAAACAACTTATCTGGTATCATGCCCAGCAAGTGATCGAGGAAGAAATTCCAAAACATAGATTCCAAGACACTACAATGGTTGCCAACGGAAAGACGGAAAAGAGGTAGACCAAAGAACATATGGATGAAAGGTGTGCATGATCCTTTACTAAAACGAATTTTCCTGCAGGAGACTTCAATAATCGACAAAAGTGGAGACTGAAAACTAAGGACTTCAGAGAACGCTGTAAAACCTGTATCTTGATTAAAAAAAGAATTAAAGATATAAAAGAAGATTTATTTAATTTAAAATTGCAGTACATATTTATGGAATTTCAATTTAAGAATTTTTCGTGTTGTCTATTATTATCTTATTCTTTCTTTTTTTCTTCAGTCGGGTTGACTTTTGACCTCATTCACATAAGTTCACCATATTGATCTGTTAATAGTAAGATCTTTCCATGTATTCTGTATACCAATTATTGTTAGATCTTAGATTAACTGATCTCTCCATCTCTTGCGAGGTCTTTCCACTGGTCGACGGTTATTAAATCTCCCCTCCCATATCCCCCTAAACGTTATATCCTCCATCATCCTAATCACGTGCCCTATTCACTTTAATCGTCTACCTCTCTATTCTTGTGTAACACTCGGCCTTTTTACAGTTCTCGAATATTTTTGTTCTTTACGAATTCTCCGTTAACCATTAATTTGAATGGGACCAAAGATTTGGCGTAATATTTAATTTTTCAAAACTATGATATGTTGTCGTTCTCGCTTTGTTACGGACCATGTTTTGGAGCCATACATAAGTATGAGACGTACTATAGCTTGGTATAACCTGATCTTGTTGTTCTCAGACAGGATTTCCATGTGAAGAGAAGACCAAGTGCAAAATAGGATGCATTAGCAGCTTTAAGTCTGTTCGTTATTTCCTGCTATATCAGTTTCACCTGATTTATCATGATGCTCAGGTATTTGAAGGAATACCCAGGTCATCTGCAGGCCACAGTGGTTAGTAACTTCGGCTTATCGTAGCACCAGCTCAAACACGAGGTTAAAGAGCAGAGGTGGGACATCTCCTTGTTTGAATTCAGTATGAATTTCAAAAGGCTGTGATAAAAGGTTTCACTCTGCTTATGGATTATATCACACATACCATTGTCTTCTTGGTAATTTTACTGGGGATACCAAATTCTTCCATAATGTCTTAGAGTTTGTCACGCATAATGCTATCATCATCATCATCATTGGCGCGACAGCCTGAAATGAGCCAAGGCCTTCTGTTTCCAGGTTTCGTGACCATGTTTTCAATCTATGTACATTCAGGAGTAATATGGTCAGTATTACGTCAATTTTTTTAGCGTACACAGAAAAGCACCTACAGTTTAAATCCAGTTGCGAACGGCTAAGCAGAACCCTTAATTTGTATAAATATCTTTACACAAATGATATGACTTAAGCAGGAATTGAATTCACGTCCGTGCCCTTGCTCAGCGGTCAAGTAACAGGTACAGACGATTTAACGTTTGCAGCTACAGGCTTGCTTATAATGCTATCATAGCTATCACGTTCATGATGTTTTATTAATTTTAAGAAAGCCTATGATAGCATTATAGGCTTTCTTATACACGTCGGTGTAATGTTCCAAACATTTTTCAAGAATATATCTTAATGAGAAAAATTGACTATTGTGGATATGCTAGATAGAAAACCCCCCCTGTTGGTCACCAATAATTTCTTCTCAGTATGGTGCAAGTCTATGCAGAATAATATGTGAGATATTGGAGATTATCTAATATGATGTACATAGAAGTGAAATCCAACGATAATTTCCACAATCTAGTTTATTTCTTTTCTTATAGATCGCGCATATCACAGCTAATTTCCATTAATCGGGAAGAACCCCTTTTCTTCATGTAGTTTATTATTATTGTTAATATTATTTTTTTATATTTTATAAAAAATTGAGACTGATGACATTCATGAAGATCTTGGATGCTTTTATAAAGACCCAAAACCGGAATGTTCTGTCAAATTTGAGACGGTTATTTATCGGAATTACAGGAAACATAATGAATGTCGAAACTGACATCATCTAAGTTTTAAAATTTAGTGCGAAAATTACAGTTTTCCTGACTCTTTATTTAGTTTTTATTATTATAGACTTCCTATTCCAATTCTATCGTTGAGTTTGTTTATAATTTAGTCTAGGTTGATTTATTAATACAGTCAGAAATTTATGGACTATATATTTTAACGTTAAAGCATAGTGTTGATATGTGTCAAAATAAACAACAAATTCATACTTAATGTTCAATTTATTATTACTGACAAACATATATCGAATTTATCAAATGCCTTTATTAGACTAATATAACACTCTGTTAATTAGACAACTAACGGCCATCAAATCCATGAATAATTTCATTTCAATGTCCGCAGACAAGATGAAAAATTTATCAAGTTTCAAAGTTTCAAGCTCAAAATTATTCTTAAGTATTGTAGATGAAGTTTACTGTAATATCCCCTTGCGATATCTGAGTCTAAACCGCATCGTCCCAAACCACAAAATCCAGAGAAACACACAAACGCTTGCTTGGAATCAGGAAAGGCTTAACTTAGTCTCAGTGTCTTTACACATCTTGCAAATGCATAATTACATTGAGAAAATTATTGCATTTGATAAATATAAATAACAATAATTTTAGGCAGAAAAAAAAAAAAATACAATTATATTATTTTGCCAGAATTACTACAATCTTCAAAGTGAATATCAGAAAATCTTAATAAAAAAAACAGCATAGTACTTCCTACAAGCATCCATTTTATTCTCCGACATGCCAATATATCAGGTCGTCAAGGATGAAATTTGTAGTTAATAATATTGCCAAATTTAACAGCTTATTATTTGACATTGGCTTAATATTTTACCAATCTGTTTTTTTTTTTTTTGTTGATCACACATCTCGCCATGTTTAAAAAATTGATGTGAAGTGTGAATTTTCACACATTTCAGGGTTTTGCAGGTATTTAGTAAGTGAATGATGATTATTTGGGATGCCAAAATAAATTTTATATTAAAATATTTTTTTGTTCATTTTTTTTTATATAGCAAGGTTCATTAAGATTTTGAAAATTGCGCCTACGGCTTCCATTGGTTGTTATAAGCTCCGCCCCTCTGATTTCATGTACATTGAAACAGAATTAAATTATAATTTCAAAAATTTCCACTGGTTATTAAATTTACGCTTTTAAAAATTAAAAGCAACATTTTCCAAAATATAAGATAGAATTTTGAAATAATAATTTAAACAAAATAAAAATGCAAAAAAAAAAACAAAAAATATTATTGTCTCTTCTCACTGGGATCGTACTGTATTAGTTGGGTGACAAGCCAGCGTTATAACTACTAAACCAGCATACACTTATCAATCTAGCGTGTTAAAAGCTATAGTTGTGTACATTATTAGTCAAAAAATCACAAAAACTGCGTTTTTTCCAAAAACATAATCTGATCAAAAATTCCTGTTGTACTATTCCGGTTCACACCAATGTACATTACTTAGAATTTTTTCAGATTTTTAGTTTAAACCATCTGGGCTACAGGGTTTGGGACAAAATTTTTTTTGCACAATTTTGGCAAAAAATGCTTCAAAATAATTTATTTTGCAAAAATAAAACTTTGGTCGTTAATCCACGTACCAAGGGCTTTCATTTGATACCATACTCAGAATTATAATTTTTTTTTTCTTTTCGATGAGTACATATTGTTTATATTTTTAGGGGTATATGTTTTTTAGATGTTTTAGTATTTTTCCTATGTGCGGGTCAAAGAGTTGTATAAGCATGCCACATTTCAACTCTCTAGGTTTAGCCGTTTGGCTCCAATTTTTACCGAACAGACAGACAGACAGACGACAAAATGACGGTATAAGGGTTTTTTGGTCATACCTACAAAATCCTAAAAATCATGGTAGGCTCTAACAAATATCAAAAACTTTTTTTTTAAATTAATTATGTTGAAAATGGAACGGTCGGAAAGTCGAAATATTATGAAGTATGAGTTCTTGCGTGGAACTACGGCATCGCAGACGGCGCGAAACTTGAATAGTGTTATAGTGCTCGATGAAATCACTGGGCTTAACCGAGCAAGACCCGTTAACGGGCGGCCAAGAATATATTTTCACTGGATCTAAAATATGTCAACTTAAAGGCCAGTAAAGATTTAAAATCACTCCTGCGAAACTAAAATAGAAGATCATTCTATTGAAGAATTAAAAAGGTGATTAGATGTCGAATACTACAGAAAACTAGAAACACGTAAGTCTTAATTGAGAGGTTAGGTTTAAGAGCACAGCGATTTTTTATATTACTAATAATAAATTATATTATATTATACTAATAAATATAAATTTGTTTACGAATAATTAACCTGTAAACAGTATCAGGAAAGCAAATGTTTGTCAGAATAGTTCGACTAATGGCCACTGACACTACTATCGTTTTAAATATGGATAACGTCTTTTGCCAACATAAATGTTGGCTTCGATGTTTTGTCTTAGCATTACATATTTCTAACAGAGGCCAACATAAGACTAGTGTTTCTAGATGATCTAAAACTTAAAAAAAAATCTTTTTATAGATTTTCCTTAAGTGTTCTTCAAGAATTTTCATTTCATGCCTTATATTAAATTTTACATAGTACTGCCTACAAACATCCATCTTATTCTCCGACATGCCAATATATCAGGTCGTCAAGGATAAAATTTGTAGTTAATAATATTGTCAACTTTAACAGCTTATTATTTGACATTGGCTTAATATTTAACCATTCTGTTTTTTTTTTTTTTTTTGTTGGAAAGTTACACATCTCGCCTGTTTAAAGAAATCATTGCATGATTTAAAAAATATCAAAAACTTTTTTTTTAAATTAATTTTGTTGAAAATGGAACGGTCGGATATTCGCACTATAGTCGGATTGCTGATAGGTGACTGTTACATGTATGTATCAAGTAGTGCATTCATATAATAATCTAGTTACCATTTTTCAGCGATTTTAAAAATGTGTTTCGTTTTTGTTTTAACTGTCAGTGTCTGGTAATAAATATAAATTAAAATATGGCTTGCGGCCAATTATTAAATTCATAAACTTTAATTTTAAATCTGCTGGAATAAACAACACATTATAATCCAAAATTTACGTATGAGTATAAATTTTTCCTTATTTATAATTATTACCTTAAAATTAATAATTTTGTTTGTTTGAGTACTGCTGTAAATTTATTTTCGCGCTCTAATTAGTAAAGATATCTACGAATTTATTCAAATAATTTGGAAGGTTAGTTGTCACTATACGTTACTATGGGTATGCAAATAATTATAATGACATAGACAGAGAAAGCATATAGTATTGAATATCGATACTTGTAGCAACGAACAGTCTCTTATCAGCAATCCGACTATATTATGAAGTCTGAGTTCTTACGTGGAACTACGGCATCGCAAACCGTGTGAAACATTAATAGTGTATTTGGCTCTAGTGTTACTACGCAGCAGATTATATCAAATTGGTTCGCTAAATTTCGTACAGGAAACTTAAAAAATAAAGGGAATTCATTGACTCTCGTCCGCCAGGGTTTTATATCAACGGCCTGAATAATCTGCCGCTTAAATGGCAAAAGTGTATAGACAATATGGGTGCATACTTTGATGAATAAAATAATTCCTTATATTTGTAAGTTATCAAGCAACTTTGCCTTTTTATCTACAAATTTCAACCTTGACGACCTAAAAGAAATGATTAAAGCCTGAACAGAATATTTAAATGATACTAAAATAGCTATATAATTTATTTACTTATTTTTATTATTATTTTCTTTTCTTTTTTCATCTCATTACTAACCTGCTCTATTCTTTATTGTTTACCTTCCCATAACCCTCCTTCGTAATCAATGTTCTGTTGAGACGGGCTTCACTAGCAATCACCTTATCCCATCTTAATACTTTCTTTTACAACCCAATTCATAGTTATCATGTATTAAATAGCTCCAGACCAATCGTTAACAACGAAGGTCCGAATTAATTTAAAAAAAAAAGCATAATGCGTGACGTTAAAGCTTCGTTTATAATAGGTCAATAGTACAATGGACTATCATTGTTCTGTTTATTATAAACAGAACAATGATACTACTTTGATTCATCTTCATATTCATTCAATGCGTTTATGTTATGGGACTATTATAAACTAGGCTTAACACTAATTGTTTTGGGTAGCTATCAAATCAACATAATATGTTGATGTCCACTAATTGAGAATAGAGCATGACTAATTAATAAATACAAGGACAAT
Organism: Liopterus haemorrhoidalis; assembly: GCA_963971575.1. NCBI lineage: Eukaryota > Metazoa > Arthropoda > Insecta > Coleoptera > Dytiscidae > Liopterus > Liopterus haemorrhoidalis. Next base: position 59,978,539 of record OZ020611.1, read on the forward strand.
TAGAAGAGTTCACGACCTAGAATATGGTTGGTGCTATAGCAAATATATTTACAGCATTATATGTTACACACGTTTTGAACAGCTGTGAAATATGAAACCCATAAACAGCCCGAAAATAGGGCGATACTTCACATCAGTCAGTTTCAAAATATCAGCTAGTAAAAAAAAAATAGTATGTGAAATGTGAATTTCCACACATACGTGGTCTTCGTAGGTATCTAGTAACTAATAAAATTTGTTGGGCATTTTTATGCCGGGAATCGACTCAAAACTATTTTTTTAAATAATCTCTTATCCGCTAATCTACATTTAAGTATCTATAATTTCTTATTCTACAATAAAAATTATAAAATAATAAATATTGTCACGTGGGTGGCTTGATTGAAAGACAACTCCTGGTTACAACAATACAAATTTATTAATCATTTATCAAATTTACAATATAATGTTTGAATTGGTCCATGGAGTTGGGGAAGTCTTAGGTCCACCCCGTTTTGGCCAGGATCGGCTTGGACCTATCTCCGAGGCGGGGGCTACCTATCAGGGAGTCGAGGAGCCTGGAGAAGTCTTCTGTCACTCACATGGTGACTACTTGCTTGGCTCACCAGCGGTAAAAGTATCTGGCGTCGGTGTCTTGGTCGTCACCGTGTGGACTAGTACGTGTAGAGGAGTTTGCTACGTTCCTCTGTTTCAATATTCTGCGATATCCATCTATTTGTACCGAAAGTTAACCCAGTTCCAATATTCATTCGTCATGACAAATATTTCCTCATTACAAAAATGCGGCGTATGCATTTCGTAATCGGGCCACATACGTCAGACGCTGGAAAATAGTTTTTTAATTAGACAGCTGAGCGTTACAATGTCTAGATGTCGTAATCCTGACCTAGGATTACCTATGTGACAATATTTTGAACAATTCAGAGAAATTGATTATTTTCGAAATAATGATAAAATAAAATCCGCATGTACTATTTCGGTTTATATCATTATGATAGTTGCTGCAGCCCAGAAGTAGTCATTCGATTCCAGTCTTATATAACACAGAGAAGAACTAAAGTTGGAGTCAATAACACGGAATCGACTTCCTTTTTCCCTACATCTGGCGTACCCCAAGGAACAATTCTAGGCCTCTTTTTGTTCCTCCTACTAATTAACGATTTACCTGTGGATATAGGAACCAGTGAGCTTCTTCTTTATGCGGGCGGTCTTAAGTTGTTTCGTGTAATCAACAAGTTGGAGGACTGCTTGCTGTTGCAAAAAGACTTAAATAGTGTAGTGAACTAGTGCGACAAAAAAACTTAAATTGAACATCAACAAATGCTAAGTAGTATCCTTTACACGTAATATAAACGAAATAACCCACAATTACCATATTGACAATATGGTGCTGCTTAAAGATAGTAAAGTTAAAGACTTAGGTGTACTATTTAGACACGATTTAAATTTTAGTGACCACATAGAAAATATAATGAATAGTGCCCTAAAAACTTTAGGATTCATACTGAGAAATAGTGATAGTTTTAAGATATCTACAACTTGGTTACTGTACTGTGCACTAGTTCGGCCTAAATTAGAGTACGCGAATACAATCTGGAGCCCAAAAACAATGTCCCACAAAAATCAAATAGAAAAAGTACAAAAGAGATTTATAATGACCCTGACCGTGAAATTAACCAGAACATATCCTTTTCGTATCTCTTATGCAAACCAGTTAAAAAACGTAGCTCTCAATAATAGCAAGAAATTTCAAACATTAGAATGGAGACGCGACAGTCACACTTTGAATTTCGCGTTTAAATTATTTAAAAATAAAATAGATGCCCCAGAACTTCTTAAAAATTTAAATATTCAAGTCCCTGACATAAGATTGAGAATTAAAAATTAAAAATCACTTTTTCAAAATTTTAGAATCTATGTGACCACTGAACAAAATGCTCAGTCTAGTAAACAAGCAAATCTCTAATAGAGATTTAGATATCTTTTACGACAATTATGGAAAGTTTGTTAGTATCAAAATAAGTAGACTAGTTATATTGTATCTTATTGTTTTATTCTTTATTTTACTCATTATTAGTATTTCTATATTTTTGTTATTATAATTGTATTGTAATTTTTTTCCCAGTACTATGTAACTGGACTTGTGCACTACTATACAAATCTGTATAGTTACTGGTTAAATAAATAAATAAATAATTTTGACATTTTTTTCAGATTTTTAGAATAGCTCCTATGGGGAATAGGGTATGAGTTGAACTATTATTGCTAGAAATCGCATTAAAATTTTTGTGTAGTGTCTTATGAATAATATAATGCAATAAAACTCGTACGAATTTTTGGACAATGTATTTATTATAAGAATACGTTACGCTATTTAGCTTCATCACCTACAATTTTATTATAACACAAAATGAATAGACAACTTTGGTGTATAGCATCAAAATGTCGTGGGAATCATATGTAGCAACATTACAAGATGTGTAGCAACATAACAATGAGCGTTTATGAATGCGGGTATTAGTATTTTTCTAATATGTGTGTCAAATAGCTGTGTATGGAAACTAAATTTTAATTCTCTAGACTATAGGTCTAGCCGTGTTTGTATGAGAGGTTCTTGGTTAAAACCAGGGCTACGAACCGGAACTGAACCAAAAAACGGAAACCGAAAACAACCGTTATTTTTGTCGGAACGAAAACCGGAACTGAACCGAAAAAAATATCGGTTTATTTCGGTTCAGATAATGTTTATGGGAGTTAATATAAAATACATTTTATTTAAGATTATTTTTTAAACTGATGATCAGAAAAAAATCGTAATTTTTGGGGAGGTTGAAGTCTAGCCCCCCCTGGCAACGGCCTTGGTATGATTATTACAAAATAAGGAATAAAATGTTCTTCTAAATTATAGTAGAAAATAAATTTCTAATACAAATAAAATCATTTAAAAATTTATCACTCGGAACTGAACCGAAAACCGAAAACCAAAAAAAAACGATATTTTTGCCGAAAAGTAAACCGGAACCGAACCGATATATATTTTTTTAATTGAACCGGAACGAAAACCGAAACGAAAAAAATAACGGTTCGAAGCCCTGGTTAAAACAACGAAATCCTAAAAATGGTACCATATGTATATTGTAGAAAATTGGAGAAGAAATATTTTTACAATATTATATCTCCTCACAAGTATGAAATTCAAGATTTCATGAAAAGTTTTTTTTTCCAACCTTCACATAATTATGTTCATTGATTTTATTTTAATGTTTTTTTTTTTAATTATTATTCTTCACGTATGGTCTTTTCAAAGAGAGAATCTTAGGAATATCAATGATTCGAAAGATAAATAGAGCTATGGTAAAAAAGACGTCTTCAATTACTTAGTGCTTTTCATTCACTAAGAATATAAAGATAGTGACTCAAAGGATGTTTTTCCATTTGTGGTTTCAGGAGATAAAAGATATATTATCCTTAGTTATGTGTAAAAACAGTGCTATCCTATTACATCTTGCAACCATTAAATTTTCATGTAATCGGAATGTCGAGATATTTTCTGTATTTCGAGCTTGAATTTCAAAAGCCCATAAAATATTAAAGCCTTGTCTATATTACTCGGGATATACGTGAAAATTCAGACAGATCAAGTATTTTAGTTTCTATTTAGTAAATCAAAACTAAGTAAACTATCCAGTAAAGCATGTTGATTCATTTTTTCTCGTGAATTGTCAGTAAGGTAGAGTTTTGACCTCAAATGTAGAGTATTCAAAGACGTAAAAGAGTGGGTTTAGATATGGAGCTAATGGAAAACTGGACGTACTATTACAACCTACTCCATGCCCATGCGCTTTTTCCATATATCACTTCTAATGCTATAGTTTTAACTTTTACTTATTTTGCTCTTAGTCCGTAAGCATTATAAGACTGTGTGGGTTTTGGCTGAATTAACTATGAATATTCATTTCTGTCTGTCTAGGATAAGGTTGTTGGCAACATCGATGTTCAAAACACGTAGATTGGTTTTAACACCATATCTCCATCTTAAACTGGGTTGCCCTATCGTCCTTCTACCCTCCGGTGGTTCATCCCATGCTAGACCTACTACTTTACCATCCTGCTGTATTTGGTTGTACCTAGCCCATTGAAGTCGATTTGATTTTATATGCTATAAATTGTTTGACTAACAATTCGACATTCGGTCTTACGCTGAATTGCTTAGTTTCTGAATTTCTTATTGGGTTTCATATTCTTCTCAAGATTTTTCATTCGAATCTTAACAGAAGCTGTTCATCTTGTTTTGCGAGCATCCATCTTTATAGTGTCTTCAGTTTTAAGGTACTGGTTATCATTTAGGACTTAAAGAAACTCTGTAGAACAAAGTAGCCTTAGTTATTATTTTGGTAGATGTTAACGAATACAGAAATTACTATATACAGGGTATTTGTTTGAAACGCCGCGCCTCGAATTACTCCTTTATTTTAAGAAATAGAATAAATTATTCAGAAAAAAAAGTTAAACTAGACACAAGGGCCCACTTAAGGGCTATAATAAGAATTCTGCATCACTTTCGGTTTCAACGGAAATTGTTTCAACTTTTTATCTAGCATAGGGAATCGGTACTTTATTTTTATTTTTTTAAAGTGCATTAAATCAGCTTTACAAGGATGTCAAAATATTATACTTTAATTTTAACCATTTCAAAATGGGGACTATTTATTTACAACATAATAAATAACATATATCGTACAAAGTTAAACATAGCAAGCTTTGAAAATGATTTTGTTACATAAAAAAAAACCAAATAAAACCTGCAAATTTTCTTGCCTGTTAGTACGAGTTTAATATTAAAGGTGTTAACATTAAATCGTTTGTAATTATGGCTTACGTATGTTATTCAAATGAGGAAATGAAAGGTATGGTTCTGACATTCGGGGAATGTCAAATAAATTCTGTTAGGGCCTAGGAACTCTACCAATAAAGGTATCCTGAAGGTAAAGGTTACAAGACTTAGAACATAGGGTAAGAACAGCCATCAGGGAAATTCAAAAGTATATCGTTCTAAATGTAATGGAAGAGTTTTTATTACGAATGAGAAAATGTGTGGATAATAACGGCGGTCATATTGAACATTTGTAACTTTTACTTAGTTTATTACTAACTTTAGTTATATTTTGTTTTATTGTTTTTCCTAGATATATAATGTTATATCTTTTTATAATTTAGTTTCTACGATTTTTATGTTATTTGTTATTTTCAAAATACATGGTCACCATTTTGAAATGGTTAAAATTAAAGTATGATATTTTGATATCCTTGTAAAGCTGATTTAATTTACTTTCAAGAAAAATAAGCAAATAAACTACCCTATGCTAGATAAAAGTTGGAACAATTTCCGCTGAAACCGAAAGTGATGCAGAATTCTTATTATAGTCTTAAGTGGACCTTTTTGTCTTGTTTAACTTTTCTTCTGAAGATTGTTTTGTATCTCTTAAAATAAAGGGGTTATTCGAAGTGCGGCTTTTCAAACAAACACCCTGTATACGCATTCACCATATATACTAGATCTTGCCAAAGAAACTCCAGATCCAGGCACAGCACAAGAGAACAGACATACAGAAGAAGGTCTGATGATCGCGAAATGTTCAAAAGTCACATAAGGCCTCATTCTTCAAGTGTTACACTTATTAGATCATTAATTTCATAAATGCAAAACGAACTCACGTATAAACCCACGCTGGTAGAACATGGAACTTACCTAGAACAAGTATTAAATAATTAATACAAATTAAATATAACGTAAAACTTAGCTTAAAATACCGAAATAAACGCATCATATAAATGTTCTATGCTGATCTAACTTTTTTTAAATTTAAGTAACGTGTCTGACTGTATCTCACAGGTAATATTGTTGAATAAAATAAATACGTATTAGTTTGAAGAAAGCAGTTACGCTCTCATAGTTTCATATTGAATTTTTAATGTCCAATATGTAAATAATTAATGATACAATATCAGATCCGCTTTATATTAACTGTGATGTTTCGCAAGGTTCTATTTTAGGACCGATCCTGTTCTTAATTAATAAATTAATCTCCTTGTCCAATCGACAACTGTTCTATTTTTTATATGCGGATGATTCAACCATTCTTACTAGATCTCATTCATATAATGACCTGTTACCAGACACTGAGGAAATTATTAATAAAACACATTTCTAGTTTATTTCCTAAAAATTAAGCCTAAATATTAATAATTTACCTATAATTTGCAGAAATAATAATTCAAATTCTGATTTTGTTACTTATCTAGGTATTCAAATAGACCCAGTTCTTAAGAGTAATCAACACTTACCTATTTTAGAAGAAAGTTATGCAGTATTATATATATTTTCATGAATTTACAAAACTATCTATCGTTGAATATTATACGTACTTCTTATTATGCACTCTTTCAATCTCAGATATCTTACGCTTTATATGTATGGGGACACAGCCCATCAGCGAAATGTATTTTCAAATTACAGAGAGGCATAATATGGATAATCTCGAGAGTATTCTACAAAGCAGTTTGTAAGAAATATTTAATTAATATATAAAAATATTAATATATAAATATAATGACTCTCTTTATATTTACTAGTGTCTTCTCTATGGATTTAAAAATGTTAGATCATACTGTACTGTTGAACAGTTACATTCTTACAACACTAGAAATAAAACAAAAATCTACCCTGTTTATACTAGATCGACAAAAATAAGAAATTAGCATTAATTATTCAATTAAAATTTTAAATATATCATTAATCGAAATCAAGTCAACTCCATGGCAATTTTTATAAATAATAGAGCTTTTTTTTATAAATTGGGAGAATATATTAGTTTTAAAACAGTAAAATGGTGTTTTTTAACTTAATTTAATAATACAAGTAAGTCAATGGATTACAATCAAAATTCTATTTAACAACCTCTGGAGTTCCTCAAGGATCACACCTGGGCCTACTATTATTTATAATCTATATCAACAATATAGTAACTTGTTGTAATTATTGCGACATACTCTTATACACCGATGACTTAAAGATTTTTCTCAATATTTCTACTCTTGATGACCGGTTACAGAGCGACCTGACACGTTTCTCTAACTATTGCGTTGAAAACCAATTATACATAAACTATTCAAATGTGCAAAAATATGTTTTACTAAAAACCTGAATAATATATTTTTCTTATACAGGTGTCTCAAAAGAAATTTTATATTTATTTCGCTTACTGCGTGAACGCAACGTATCCGAGGGGCGCGGGGGTTATGTCAATCGGTAGCCTGGCTCTTGGGAATTCAGTCGCTATGGAGCGTTTCTCGGGAGCAGACCGCGCGTTGTGCGTGCGAGAGTTTTACAAAAACGGTGATTCGGTGACTGTAGCGCGTAGAAAATTCTGCAGTATTCGAGGTTTTCGCCACTTAAATGATGCGCCAAGTATTCCTCTCATTCGACATTGGGTTAAAAAGTTTGAAAAGACTGGTACAACGCTGGATAAATCAAAATCCGGGTGACCTAGGTCATCAAGAACGGTATAAAACGTGGAGAATGTTAATCAGTCTGTTCGTGACGACCCGAACCTTTCAATTCGGAAGCGCGCAAGTGCTTTAAATGTGCATAGATCATCATTACATCGCATTATGCACAAAGACCTAAAGCTGCACCCCTACAAAATTCAATTGGTGCAAGAATTAAAGCCCTAAGATGCCAGTCAGAGACTTAATTTCGTAAATCAGGTGATTGAGCGATTTTCAACGTTTACCAACATTTTGTTTTCGGATGAAGCTCATTTTCATCTTAATGGCCACGTAAATAAGCAGAACTGCCGCTACTGGAGTGCAACGAATCCGAAACGCAAACATCAGAAACCCCTACATTCGCCTAAAGTGACCGTATGGGCTGCGATGTCGGCGCGAGGAATTATCGGCCCTTACTTTTTTGAGGACGAAAGGGGGCGTGCAGTTACAGTGAATTCAGAGCGTTATGTGGAGATGTTAGACAACTTCTTGGTACCTGAACTGCAAAACTTTCCTGGCTATAACCAAAGAACATGGTTCCAACAGGAATTTTCTCAGAAATTTTCTCAGGCAAATTGATCTCCCTGAGAGGTGACATAAATTGGCCTCCACGCAGTCCAGATTTAACCCCTATGGACTTTTTCCTATGGGGGTTATCTTAAATCTAAAGTTTACGCCAATAAACCGACTTCACTGGCGCATTTGAAAGAAAATATCCGTCACGAAATGGCAGCCATCCCTGAGTCCACCTGCCGAGACGTCATAAGTAATTTTACTGTTCGATTAAATGAGTGCCGAGAACGCGAGGGTCTACATTTAGACGATATTATTTTTAAGAAATAAATCCCCAAAAAGTGTATTTTAATAATTAATAAACATTTTTTCTATATACGGCTTACTTTTTTTTTAATCGATCCACTAAATGTAAAATTTTATGACACCTTGTATAAACTAGGGGACAACATTATTGAATCTGTCGATTCAGTTAAAGATTTGGGGTTAACCTTCGACTCCAAACTATCTTTTTCCTTACATATTGACATAATTTCTAAAAAGGCAATTAAATTATTGGATTTTATTATAAGGACAACAAAATATTTTGTAAACACAAAATCTATAGTAATTTTGTATAATGCATACGTCCTTAGCATTCGAAATTACTTTAGCCCAGTTTGGAATGCTGATTATGAAAAACATATATCGCGCATAGAATGAATCCAAAAAAGGTTCATAAATTATATTTCGAGAAAAGCTCCAGCCACTACTACTACCTCCAAGGGTACTTGTCATTACTTCGCATTGCTAACTCTTAAAGATAAAAGAATAACATGTGATATTATCTTATTATTAAAAATTCTTAATAATCTGCTTGATTGTGTAAAGCTTCTATCTCTAATTAATATAAATATACCGACCAGGAACTTGAGATATAAAGATATACTATACCGACCATACTCTAGAACTTATCTATTCAATAATAGTCCATTTATAAGAATTCCTTCAACCGTAAACCACTACACAATTATCGTGAATTTTGACATTGATAGAATTTGTGTATATAAAAAATAAAATGTATAATTACCATCATTCACTTTATTCTTCAATCACTTGATTGTAAAATTTGTAAATTGTAAAATACTTATTCTATTTCTTTTTTTTTTTTTTTAATCTCTCCTGCTGAAATATGTAAACATATTACTGTGCATTATTATTATTTGTTATGATTTAATATTATTGAAAATATTGTAAATAATGTTAATTTCGTAGTGGCTGTGTTGGGTTTTACCTGTTTGCAACTCTAATATCAATAAATAAATAAATAAAAATAAATAAATACAAATATGCTAATTGCAATGCATTATTTTAAAATGTAATTATTTTATGAATTATGTGTGTATGTATGACTGATTTACTCCCTTTTAAATCTCCTTAAAATCTGTAAACTATTTTCTAATCTTATTGCAATCTATTGTATCAGAGTTTGTTAATAATCATGGCTAACACTCCAATAAAATCCTGGATTCTCCTTTACAAGTAACATGAGTAGAATAAAAGGGATGTTCCAGTTTTCAGTAACATGTGTGCCCAAATATCCTTCCACTTGACACATATGAACTTGTGTCTGGCCCACAACATAGTTTCACGAGATTACAGTTGGAAATATTGAACTATAAGAACCAAATCATTTCACTTGAGTGGTGCAAGATATGGGACTGTCTGACCTTCCTGCCCTTTTTCTTTTTTCTTTTCTACTTATTCAACTCCACCATCAACTCAGACCTCGCTTGTTACGCGCAATATTCCTCTCGCGCACACCATTTTAGAAGCATTTCCAGTTTTTTCATTTATCATTTTTCTATATTACTTCAACGGACTTTCGAGGCTGAAGGTTATCTAGAATATATTTTATACTCAAATAAACTTGCATTTTTTGTTAACACGTTCAGCCCGACTTGACCTACTGTTGGATCAAGTATTGTTGTTAATCATATCTATATATATTTTCATTGTTTGTTGGCTTTAAAAGATTAGCCAGGTTATAAAAAAAGAGATTAATGGGTCTATTCTGTAAAAAAATGTTTACAGTACTGTATCACTATAGCGTTGTAGTGAGCTTAGCACTGCAAAGTGCCAAGTTACGGCGGCTCTGTAAATATTGAGCATTAGCTATTCTGTAACACATTCTGTAATTTCGGTCGATTTAAACTTTGCTTACATTGGAGCTAACTTCACTATGTTCATTTCTAACCTCAAAATTTGAGGTATTGATCAATGTCATCGATCGGTAATTGTATATCATATTTATATATACACATATACTCATGTTTTTTACGTTTGTAATTTTAATTAATTATTGTTATAATTTGTTTATAAAAATAAAAGTTTCTCTTTGCATCTTATGTATCTTTATTCCATATAAACATATTTTTTACATCAAATTATACAATGGACTGAACATATAAAATACTAATCTGCTACCTCAAATTCATATCTTGATTAGCTGTTAAAAAAAGTTTTAAATCAGTTTTTGAAAATTTTAAATACTTTTCAAATATTTTACCATTTGGTACAGGATCTTCATTATTTTCAGGTTCAGGATCTTCATTATTTTCAGGTTCAGGATTTTCATTATTTACAGGTTCATGCTCATCATCATCAATCTCAGCATAGTTAGGTATTCTTGCTTTTGTTGCTATATTATGCAAAAGTTACCCTTCTTTCACTCCACGGTTTTCTTCCCTCGTAGTGGGGAACTTTATATGAATTGGCATTAGATGTGTTGTTATCAGATAACAAATTTCTATTATCGATCTACTAACCATAGGCTGGCTCAAAGAAGTGAAATTGTGAGCCCCTGTAGTAGCCTGATAGGATCTATTACTTAAAAAATACCTAACCTAACCTAACCTGTATATAAAAATATATAAATGAAAACATGTATGCATAAAGAAAAAGTTTATGTGTGGTTGTAAATTTGGATCATTAATTCTTTTTTTAGGTGACACGAACAATACAAACATATACATACAACTTGACTTCTATACAGTACTGTAACTGACTTACGGCCAGAAAAATATCGCCGTAACGTTACAGCGATATTTTACATCGGTGTAGAGTACAGAGCAACGCGTGTCAATACAGAATAGCACTTTCCTTACAGCGCTGTATTTTACAAAGTTATAGCGCTTACAGCGGTAGAAAACTCATACAGAATAGACCCATAAGGGTTTTAATTTTCCAATTTTCATTTGATATTTTCTGATTTAATATAGTTAGTAATAATAAGTAATTAAACAAATTATCTAGAGAGTTAGTACCAAGAAACGTCTGAATATAGGTACATTTTGTATGAATATAGGTATATTCCGATTTCGAAAATGAATTGGGCTTTTAACGAATCAGTGGGTCGAGTTGTTGATAATGATTAATTTCAACTACATTAAATTTGGCGATTGAAAACGACTACTATACCATGTTTGAAATACAGAAATAGTAAAAAATCACGTGAAAAAGTCGCTATAAATTTAACTGCTCAGCAGCCAAAGAACGACGAGAGTTCGACAAAATTATCACGTGAATATTGCATGATTACTACTTCTTGTTTTTGAACAGACTGTAATAGGTCTAACATGTAAAACTTTTGAAACCAGTTAAATAACTTCTTTCGAAATAATCTTCTTGATAGCATTGGCATTTATTATATCACATTTTATACTTTTAGAAGCACTCATTTAAGACATTCGGAAATTGTTTTCAGATCACTTTCCAAATGTTGTTCATGGTGAATGGGTGCCACCCATTAACGTAACTCTAAGCCCTGGGACCCCAGGCAAAACGGGGCCCAATCTTTTTAATCTTCCAAGATTAAACAGGAAGTTATTTTGTTTATTTTTTTTTTTCCTTCCTACCTCGATTTTTTTGCTTTTATTCTTGAGCGATACTTACATATACACGTTTATATATGATCATAATGATAACATATAAACGATCATATGTGATGGGTTCCTGTGATGGGTTCCTGTGTTATCAACCACATATGCTATGCTGATGACATGGTACTACTCTCACCCTCCTTGGCCAGCTTGAGGGAACTGGTGCAGATTTGTGAGTGTTACACCGCAGAACACGGACTGATATATAACGTCAAAAAGTCTGAGTATATTGTTTTCCAACCCGAGTGCAAGAAGTACAGCGTACCGAATCTTAAGTGGTGTGGACAGATCGTACCGCGTGTGTCGTCCGTGAGATACCTCAGTCACATAGTGTGAGAAGATCTTTCGGAAAATGCAGACCTTAGTAGGCAGTGTCGAATGTTGTGCGTGTGCGCCAATATGCTGAATAGACGATTTGTAAGATGTAGTAAAGGTGTGTGCAATTGCCTATTCAACGCATACTGTGCCTGTGTTTATGCATCACCCCTATGGACAAATGCAACAAAAGCAATTGGACATAGATTCAGAGTTTGTTATAATAACGCCTTCAGAATTATAAATGGATTGGACAGATTTTGTAGCGCTAGCCTTATGTTTGTGCAAAATAGAATAACAGACAGTTGGAGTATGCTGCGCAAACTAATTTTTCTCTGCGCAGCAGGCTTTGGCTGTCAACAAATAAGCTGATTGTTAATTGTATGAAAAATGATGTTATGTTTAACAACCATAGGTGTAAGCTATTAGTGCTTCACTAATACTTGAACCTGTATTGTAGACAGACTGGACCAATGGTTGTACTATGTCTTCTTTTTGTTTTTTCTTTTATGTTATATCTTTCTTTGTAAGTTATGTAATTATTCAGTTCACTATCTGTTTGTTTTGTTTGTTACTACTTGTATATTATATGTATATTGTTTTTGGCCTAGATGCCGGTAAATAAATGGTAATAATAATAATAATAATAATAATAATAATAATAATAATAATAGAAATAATAATAATAATAATAATAATAATAATAATAATAATAATAATAATAATAATAATAATAATAATAAGAATAATAATCTGTAATCGCAATAACTTACTACACTATCGTATTTATTTCCTTTATATTACTATTATTTATATTACTATTACTTTATTATTACTTTTACTTATTACTTTTATTATGCCAATAATACGTATAATTCGAAACAGAACTAGATATGTTTTTTAATTATACCGCAAATTACAACAATATTTAATAACAATGAAGGCATCAAGCGATTAAATTCTTCAAAAACTGAATAGAAACTACTATTAACTATTAAGTACGATTATTGGAAGAATAGAACCTATATAATGAATTTTATTGCAGTTCACGTGACGTGTATTTTTTTGCTACCAGGGTGATCGATGGCAACGTTGCTCAACTTATATCATAATTTATGAATTTTATGACATGACTATTGTCTGACACCTGCCGTCTTGGCAAAATACTTGTATATTTAAAACATATGTGTGTACAAAGGCCTAGGCAGGTAGGGGTTGAGGAAGTAAGGTCTTATTGTCGCCCCAGGACTTTCCCATTGTTCTCATTTCTTTCTCACTATTGTTCGCCGCCATGTGTTCTTGGGTCTACCTACCTTTCTCTTTCCCTGAGGGTTCCACTGAAGTGCCCTGTTGATGCTTGCCTTGTTTCGCCTAAGAATATGCCCCATCCACTTATATTTTTGCATTTGAACTGCACGCTTGATTTTTGTTTGGCCTGTTATTCGTCATAGTTCTTGGTAGGTAACAGTTTCAGGTCAATTGATACCCATTATCCTTCTTAAATATGTATTGATAAATGTTTACAGCTCATTGAATAGCGTGAACTGATTAGAAAGCTCGACATATTTGACCGCTCTACGAAACCACGTACAGACCAAACGAATAAAAACAACGAACTTTAACAAACACAAAAACCAATGAATATTATCGTCAGGGTTCGGACAAGCGTTGGTACCCTGCGAGTTTAGGTTCTTTTGTCACCGTTGATACGATTACACCTATCGAGTAAGTTTACGTTCACCCATGTTCATTCGTTAGGTATGCACTTTCAAAATACAGAAAACTGTGAGCCGATTTGACGTGTTGATTACATATCAACGTTGTTTTTCAGTATTTCGTTTGCTTTTGTTCCTGTACAATATTTTATTTTCTAGTTTAATTTTTACGATCTATTATGCTTATAATTTGTTTTTACGTTGCACGATGTTTTTTTTTTTTTTAATAACATAGTTAGAAGCTGAAATTAAATACATTGTTTGGTTTTCAAATGCACAGAACAAGGGATTAGTAATATTTTTCACTCGTCTATGTAACCATGTGTAAAATACGTATAACACTGCGAATTATATTGTTTTGATAATTAGCACAAAATAAATAGAAAAATTATTATAAAAGCAGTATATGTGTGAAATCAATTATCTCCTTCTCATACTTCTTGCGACTAGGAATAGTTTTTCCCGTTTGTCCGGTCTTTATTCGGTAGAAGAGGAGATGGGTCTTTTCCCAGGGTCTTTTCCCGGGTTCTTTTACCAGAAGCTCATCTATTTTTGATAATATGTGCTAGTTTTCCATCCCGCAATCTATCTACATGTTTTTTTTTTATTCTCTTTTATCTATCATCTGCTTAACTGCGTCTTGAATGCCAAAGTTACATCAAACTACCTACTGGCATTTCTGTCTTTTAGATTGACTCCCTGAAGTTATCGTAGCACTTTATTTTCAGCGTTCCTCATTAAATATTTATATAATACAAATATGTTTAGTTTTCTTCGTATCTGCTCGTAATCATTACTTATAAATGTTCACTTTGTATTCTTTTCTCATCTACATGTATGTTTCCTCACGCAGTCTCAGTCAACATTTTGCTATGCTTGCAGCTTTAACTGATCGATTTTGAACTTCAGAAGTAAGATCTGTGTAGCTGGTTAAGACTACTTCCATCAACTTCTAATAAAAAAGTTACATCTTAAGACAAGTCAATACTGGTAGCATGTCTTCTGGACCAGTGCTACAGAAGTTGTACAGTATATTGCCAAACTAAAATGACAGTGGATGCTGATTGCTGGAACAGGAATGTTATGGAATGACGTCGAAAAACAGTTAAATAATCAAGTGGAATACCAAGTAAACAATGAAGAGACGACTTATCCAAAAGTGCCGCTCAGTTGTGGATAAATAAAGCCGCAGTTTCTCAACAATGGCGAGGATAAATGGAAGCTTATCTGCAAAAACAAATTATCCAGGGCACAGAAATTGAACATCTGTTACCATGGTTCCGTGATGCCGACTGATGAATGTACTGCAAGTAGACTTCACCCATAAAGTAAGCAGAAGTCTAGCAGAATGTCTGGTCTTCTAGTCATTTAAGTGAAAATTAAAAATAATGTGTTTTTAATGCAAACCTGAAGTCCATCTATTATAAGGATGTAAAACTTATAATATATATAACTTATATTTCTTCACAAGATAACTTTGTTTTTAAAAAGATTTATTTTTAATATTACAAGGTATGTCTTATTTCTAAGGAAGCTGAATCTAAACTGTTTTGAAAATAAAAAATGTGTGTAAAATAAAATGTAAAATAATTATTTATTATTATTTTTTCTTTCTGGTGGTCGTGGAGAAAGAAGGGTCTGTGACTCGGTTGGAAGAGAAAATTCGATGTTCGTGGTTCCTCACGCTCGCCTGCGATTCGCGCTCGGAATGTTCCACTCGCATCGAAGAATATACTATTCCGCTTGACAAGAATGTTTTTAACATATTTCTTGAAAAGAATAATTGTCAATTAATCAAATATGTTTGCTTTTAAGTCGTTGAATATCCTAATTACTTAATGACATGTATATAAAATGTCAATCTTGGCGGAACCTATCGAAAACCCTATGTAGACACACAACTGATCTTAATTTTGAAGTTCTATTGAAATTATTGTTAGTGAATTAGTATAAACAAATAGGATTGAAATTTGGAAAATTAGAAACCAAACAAAATAACAAAGCCAAACAAGCATAACGTGTAGACAAACAAAATAACAAAACGGGAAAATAAAATAAACCCGTTAAATTTGCCGTCAGAATATCCAGATTAACATGTCATCTGATAATGTGAAGCTACCCACTTAGATGACAAAGAATATCTTGCAAACAGAGATTCTGTGAGTGTAGTGTGCAGCGGCAACGTTTGGTCCTATCATCTAATTTCTGTGTTCAACCAAGACCTAGATATCAGAAGACAACAGCAGGACTTGACACTCCATGTGATATGAACTCTATCGGACAGTAGCGTACTCATAAATTTTTGAAGGGGCTGTACTTCATTATTTCATTTATTACACTGGTCCACAGCCAAAATATATGTTATAAAATTAGCTTATTTCGATTAATATTTATGTCCGAAATATGAATATGAAAATTAAAAATACATTATTAGCAATCAATGTACATTACATATCACTTATAACGTCGTAAAAGTTGGGCTTGGACCATTTGTTGCAATATTTGCCCGCAAACTGGTCGCAAAGGACGTTCATCCATTAAACGGATAAAGTTACCTAAAGCATTTTCAAACCTGTAGTAGTACAGTTTTTAGAAAACGACAGAGCTGATAACTATAAACAGTTTGCTAAAAATTTCTTATCTTCGCATCATAAATTTGATTATAAATAAAGGTACATTTTCTTCACTATTTTGCATTTTTCTGGAGCATGGTGAGAGATTATATCAAGACATATCAATGGTATAGAAATGGTACAAAGCTAAATGGAATTCTATTGAACTTCGTTGGACTGTTAGAAGAGTAAACCCTCATCTGGAATACAAACTAATGGGAAGCAAAAACGTAAAATATGATCCAATGTTCTCATTTGTTTGGTAACTGGTGGCCATTGGGACGAATGAACTCCACCGAATGATTTTATGTTGCCCACTAATATAAGAAAATAATGTTTTCTTTTCTTATCCAGCGTAGCAAACACATAACTGCAATGTTGCTTTAGGCACACTAGGCGTAACTATGTCGACGTAAATACGTATAAAACTGGGCAGATAAAAAATGAAGCCCGTAAAAAATGGAAATTACAAAGGAAAGTGTAGCACACCAAAAAAATGTGTTATTGAATTAGGCCGGCGATGTAAAAGATAAAAATATGTTACTGAATGAGGCCATAACTGAAAAAAAGTAGCCGATTCCTGATGCAAATTAAAAAATAAAAACAAGGGCAGCTGTGCGCACTATCATAGCTTGGAGTTTGGATTAGATATTTCCGTGTTTTCAAATTTGCTGATACGTTAGATAAATGTTGATGATATATAAGCGATCTGCCCAGCGTTACTGCCAGATATTTTGGGTATGCTGTAAAATGAAGTTCGCGGTTGTTGAATTTAACTGACAAAGAAGCGTTGGCCATTTTGTTATTTAAATGGAAACACGATACTTCCGCTTTGATCAAACTTGGACGTCTCCAATTTTTAAAATATTCATTCAGAATTACCAAGTCTTTTGTTAAAATCCTACAAATGTTCTTAGATTTTGTGCTTGATTAGGGAGAACAATGTCATCCGCATATCCAAATTTCCTAGATGATGTTTTTGAAATATCATGGATACACAACTTGAATATCAGCGGAGCTAATATTGATCCCTGCGGAAGGCCGTTAGAGAATAATAGTTCTGCTCTCCTAATTTTTAAAAGAGACTTGCGTTAACCCATGAAGCTATTTACAAGTCTGGTGATCAATCTATACGAAATAACTTGAAGAAGCAGTATATAAGTCCTTTTCTCCTTTCTTTTTCTGCCTTCTACTTTTTTTTGAAGCCTGCTTCGATGTTTGTTATAAGAGATAATACTTGCTTCTCGTAAATACGACCTGTTCTGCAACAGGCTTGTTCATGTGATAAACTTTTATTAATATCTAAAGCAATTCTATTAATAATACTTATTAATAATAATTGAAATAGAGTTTATTCATAATACTTAAATTAAAAAAAATATATACAGTATTGAAAAAGTTTCTCTAATTATTTTGAGCGGGTAAAGTTTCTCAAGTAAAGTTTAGAAATTATTTTTATATTCCGCATTATTTTGTTCTGGAATTAAAATAGCTATATATTCGAAAATATGCTTGCATATTATAACTCTATATTTTAGTGAATACAAAATTGATTAAACACGGTTATTTTGTACTAAATATCCGATGCTTCTACTTTTTCATTTATTTATTGGATATTTAAATAAATAATCACTACTTTTATATCAAATTTTTAATAAAATCAGAAAAGTTACTAGAAATAAGTAATAAAATCATATAAATTTTTAAAATAATATTTCTTTTTTCAACTGATATTGTAGTTATTGAACAATTGTATGGGGGTGCGCGTCACTGGTAACTGAATCCCCGCAATAGGCTTTCACTAGATTACAGCTTTAGATATTGAAGTATAAGAACTAAATAATTCCAGTTGAACAAGCCGACTGTCTGTCAGTCTTCCATCAGTACTACGGTCACGACCTACCAGACATTTAAAACTTTTTTAAATGATTTTATCGTTTTTCCAGAAGATTGGAATTTCGTATGTCAGTTGAAATTTAGGATGATACAGGCAAAAACTTTTTGCTTTTTATACGAGTTTTTTCGTGCTTTTTTATTTCTTGAAAATGATACAGCGAAAATTTTAAAACGCCTTTGGATAGCTGGAAATTTGACATTCGTTTAAAAAAATGATATATGTAGAAATAGATCAAATGTAAGAATTTATCATAAAAAACACATGTTATCTCTCATAAAAAAATATCAATAAAGATCACCAAATGTTGGCATGATGAATGAAAAAATAAATGCTTTTATGAAAAACAAGTCCGAATGCTTGAGCGCACAGTTTTACAACAAAGCGAACATCCATACATGAAATTAATCATCATAATTCCTTCTACTCAGTTCTGAACATGGTGATTTTCTCGAATACAGCTGTGTAGTGCGTGTTGTGTGTATCACACAGATTTATGGGAACTACAGATTAACATGGGTTTTGAACAATGGGCAAATACCTCGGTAGTAAGCCTTCCGCTTTTCGTAAGAGAACGACTGGGAAATTATGTTTGTCAGCACCTGGAGTTCAACGTGGTAACTTATAAACACATAACCACATATTAACCAATTGCGCTACAGTCGCTTCCAATATAAAATACAGTAATATTCCACATAATACTCATGATACGCGGTTTTATTCGCAGTCTTGTGTCATAAAATTTTATTTATAAGATATTCTGAGGGATTCCGAAAGTTGGCGTTAAGTCACGATGAGGGTTAACGTTAAGTCACGCCGGTTTTTTCGAATTGCTATTCTGAACGAAAGTTTCCGTGAACATTAACGTTGAATGTTGGAGCGATTGGATGTCAGCTAAGTTCACCGTTGAGAGATAACTTGTATTAACATTGACTTAGTCTTACCTCTAAAACTCTAGATTCGAAGTTATACTATAATTACAATTCCATCAATCTTTAATAAATAGCGCATTTGACTATTCTACTACAGATTACATAAAAAATTTATGTGAAGTGTGAATCTTCACACATTTCTGGGTTTTGCAGGTATTTTGTAACTGACTGATGATTATTTGGGATGCCAAAACAAATTTTATGTCAAAATATTTTTTTATGAATTTTAATTCGAATGCCTAATACCATTATTTAAGTTTCTAAATATGTACAGTATTTTATTTATACAGCAAGGTTCAGTAAGATTTTTAAAATTGCGCCTATGGCTTCCATTGGTTACTTATATCATAAGTCCCTCCCTCTGATTTCGTCACAGAATTAAATTATAATTTCAACACTTCCCACTGGTTATTAAATTTACGCTTTTAAAAAATAAATGCAACATTTACCAAAATATAACGAATTTTGACAAAATAATTTAAACAAAATAGAAATGCAAAAAAAAAAAAAAAACAATAAAATTAACAGGATTCGAACTCTGCAACGTTCGCACTGCAATTTACAAAGTGCGTTACGAAGCCATCTGAGCTACCAGAGTTTCTTATCTGAAGTGTTACATAGCGAATTATATATTTAACATATTTTAGTTAAAAACACAAAAAATGCGTTATTTTCTAAAAACATAATCTGATCAAAAATTCCTGTTGTACTATTCCGGTTCACACCAATGTACATTACTTAGAATTTTTTCAGATTTTTAGTTTAAACCATCTAGGCTACAGGGTGTGGGACAAAAAATTTTTTGCACAATTTTGGCAAAAATCGCATCAAAATAATTTTTTTTGCAAAAATAAAATTTTGATCGTTAATCCACGTACTAAGGGCTTTCATTTGATACCCTACTCAGAATTTAAAAAAAATATTTTTCTTTTTGATGAGCACATTTTAGTTTATATTTTTAGGGGGATATGTTTTTTAGATGATTTAGTATTTTTCCTATGTGTGGGTCAAAGAGTTGTATAAGCATGCCAAATTTCAACTCTCTAGGTTTAGCCGTTTGGCTACAATTTTTACCGAACAGACAGACAGACAGACAGACAGACAGACAGACGACAAAATGACGGTATAAGGGTTTTTTGGTCATACCTACAAAACCCTAAAAAAGGAAGTGAGCACTAAAAATCTTTTTATTAAAAATAATAATTTACGAAAAATTATTTTATTGACGACGAATAAAATCTAGTTGTGCAAAAACTTTGAAAGTCACTTGGTATGGCAGAAGTAAAATTCAGAAAATAAACTGCTTCAGGATGGGGGAGATAAAAAAATTGAAAATATGTTGGAGGCAGGGAAAAGGAAATTTCTAAAAATCACTTGAGAATCAGGTACAGAAATTAGAAAAATCACATGGGGCGCGAGATGAACATTCAGAATAACTTTTGGTGATGGAGAGGGGCAGAAGTTCAAAATATCACTTAAGGACGAGGGAGGCCAAAATGTAATGTAGCCTTCTATTATCTGGCATGCAGGCAAATATATGATATACAACAATAATACAAATTCATACAATTATAAATTTTATATGTATATATATATATATATATATATATATATATATATATTAGTAACTTTGGTGAGCGTTATTTACCGTCCACTGAACTTAACGTCAGCTTTCAGAATAACAGTGATTATTTTACAATCAAAATGCTATAACAGAAATCAATGGCTTCATATTAATGAGAACTGTGGTAAAAATATATAAAACGAATATAGCAGTAACTTTAATCTATAAACCACTTACGTATAAAATTAGTGTTTGTCTTATTTCTCTTAGAATTTTTTAACTGGTTGTATGAAAAGTAATAATGAGATTACAACGGAATATACGTATTACATACGGAAGACATTTAGATATTTGGTTCATTTGGTTCCAGAAAAGTCATTGGTCAGACCAATTTTTTATACCACATTTCTTTAATGTACAGTTTATAAGAGTACATGAATTTTTAAATATTGTCATATTTAGTTAGTATGCATACATAAAATATATCAAAAAGAAAATATTTACTTAGTCGGACGCTACGTAATTTCCCTTATATTTCATTATGCATGCATAACATAATCAATTTTACTTTTTAAAAAATCAAATATGATTTAACTTATAAATAACATAGTAAAAAGAGAATATATAATTGATGTATTCTATATGCTGTGTTACAATACAACAAATGTCATAAAATATATAATATGACTCGCAAAAACTACAATATATGTAAAGTGCATATATTTACCATTTATAATTGTATTTTTCGAAATATTTAAACGATTCGATGCATTTCGGATAATGCTCTATTCGTCGGAGAACTGACTGGGATTTTCCATACACGATCGCATCTAGTGTGAAACGAATGTTGTGTAGGCCGGCATCTCTTCTTGTTTTTTTTTTTTTTACCTAGACGTTTTGTAGGTATTTACCAACATGTAATTATTCATAAGTTTCTGTTCTTTTTATTGTCAAAAATTTTCTTCATACCTGCTCAACGTTTCTGATTACGTTTCCATTCTAATTTCTAGCTGGAATATAATTATTATGTTCAATAAAACATTGTGGTGTGGCACGAAATTAATCCGAAATGAAAATACGTTACTCGTAACTGATATCAAAATTCGTCTAGTATATCTAACAAGATGAACAAGTTATCTTAATTAGTTTAGTTGTATCTATTTCAAGTAAGAAGCTTTGAGTAAGTTAGTGAAATTTACTTGCAATAACCTAAAGGAATACCTAACCGTACAAGGTTATTATCGTGTCATGGGCATCCCCTTATCAACCCTTAAATTTATATTATATAGTTCGGAATTTGTATTCCCTGCTCGGGGAGGAAGTGCTGAAAATCCATCAAAATCAGGCTCCGCTAATGACAGATAATAATAATGCTGCTAAATGATAATCCATAACTTGGGGACTGGAACGAGACGGAACATTCCAAGATTGTCATTAAAATCAGATATTTATTTATAATTTAATTAACAAGTAAATGTATTTTGAAAAAGATACTATGGATCCGCTGAGGAATAATAATAAAAACTTATAAAAAAAAATAATTTGGTGATTACGAATTTGACATATTATATTGACGCTTTAATACAGTTCAATATATAAAGTAGAATAACAACTTCTGTTTCAGACCTTTATGTGTATATAATATTGAACATAGTTCTTCCATTGTTGTTTCCTAATTGCCCGATCTTTTGCCGTGTTGGATTCATACGTTGCTCTTCGGGCAAGAAATTACAAGAGGCGTGAGGGGGACTACACAAGACCTGGGTGAAATGGATTAGGCAGATATTACAGGTAAAAAAAAAAACAGGATTTATTTTTGCCACCTGGGGGAGGGCACCGGGTACCCTCTTGGATTAAACACCGTTTCCAAAACTCAATCAGTGTGTGCTAGCTCTCTAACACAACTTAACTTACCTGTGGTTAATTGTACTACTAGTTCTTCATTTTTTAATTTATATGCAAAAATGTATTAATTCCAAGCAATTTTTCGATCTAACAGATCAATAACATATTCTTCTTTAGAGTGCCAACTCGGCGCCTCGAGCGTAGGCTATTTCCCCGCATACAGTTGTGTTGTATATGCAACACAATCGTATGGGAGCTACAATTTATTATCGTGGAATCCGAACCACTAACTATTTTTTTGGTAAACTTTATTAGGGCTTTTACGTCGGTGTTTTTGCCGCTACCGGGAAATGAACTCTGGCCTGCCGCTCAATAGTCCACACACTAACTAACTGAGCCACGACCGTTCTCTTCTTAGACAACATATTAGATAATGGCTAAATTCTTGAAAATGTTGGGAACTGATGTTGATAATGATTTCATTGCTTTCTGTAAATCTTTCTATAGCATTGTACATGACAAGTTTTGAGAAATTATGTAAGAACTTGGTATCCGCAGTATATTAATCAAGATAATAGTGGTAAATGTGTGTCAGGATACATTAAAATAGGAAACCTTTAATCGAAACATTTTGAAATTCACATCGGAGACAAAATAGGAGATGCCATCTCATCTATCTTATCTGACCTTGTGCTGGTGCTAGATCTAAAAAAAGCTCGAGATTGTAACTACTGTGGTCTACAGCTCAATAGCTATCACAAATTTTAACGTATACAGATGTATATAATTTAAAAACTAAGTATGTTATTGAAACATCAACTAAATCTGACACACCAAGGAATCAGTAATAATATTCAAGAGACATATTAGCAATGTATCATTTCGTACCCTCTCTTAATAACGGAATCCTTTTCTAGGAATACTAAAATCAGACTCTGCTTACTCATCAAGTAAGCTCTGCCAAACTTTAATACGCCCCATAATGTATGCATAGTTTCGAAATATAGACCTTAATAAAGCGATAGCCACATAATTCTTCATAGTTCTTGAAATCGAAAAATTAAAAAACTGAAAACGTGGAATATTCGGTCCCATTCAGTAGAAAATATAGCGCAAGAATGATGACAATGCATAATATTACTCAAAGAGTGGTACTTGATCACTCAAAAAATGAGAGATAAATGATTATAGAAAATACGACATGTTATGAAAATGGAAGAGGACAGATAAAAGGATCTGTGAAGAATTTAAACACATCAGTGTGAAGACTTCCCTAAAGATAGAAGGATCAGCTAACCAAAATATCGGTAGAGATGATAGATGATGAGACTTAACAGATCAAGGCGGATAACTTATGTGAGTGAGGTCAAAACTCCATACGACTGACTTTGTCCTTGAAATGAAAATGATATATAAAGGATAACATTTTAAGGTTCTTCATAACTTATAAAACAATATGTAATTAATTAAGACTGTATGGATTGCGGACATAAATAATGAAACTAGATCTAGCAGAAAATGTAAAAAGTATTCCAAGGTACAACAGTCCCTCCACAGTCACAATTAATTGATAAAATCAAATACATCAATGTTTGAGTCAGTAATACTGTATGTTACACTCTAAAAAAATAGAGTCAAAGGAACTTCATGGTACACTAAAAAATGAACTTCTACTGTACCATGAAGTCCCACGCTTTTCGCGTTAGTTATTTAGAATTTTTTTGGGTTAGATTTAGTGTTATGTTAACACTTACACACTGGTTTAATTATAGTGTTAGAAAATAAATAGTGCAACAGTAGTGTTTATTTTCACATTGTAATATTTCATAAAAATAACACTATCAGAATAAATGAAGATTTACACAATGATTTGGTTAAAAGTAGTGAACATTTTACTTTTTTAAATGAAAATTTTAACACTATAATTTTAACCAAACTGAGAATGAATTTAAACACATATGATTTTTTTTTGCTGCGTACAAAATAATATCATCGTATATCATAGTTAGCTTAGCGAAAATTGTATTTTCTATACTTAAGCACAAAATATTTATTAGTCTGAGAGTTAAATAATAGACAAAATGTTGTTCACATAATTATTAAGGTATATTTAAGGTTTATTCTGGAGTCAGTAGAAAAAAGAGAAATCACATGCGCTCTGTTACTCATCAACATTATAATTAATTCTTCTCATTTTAGTTAGTAACTTTATTTAATGTTGGTGACTTATGCAGCACAAGTATAGTCTAGACGTATAATGCACAATTAAAGTTTTCCCAAGGCGAATAATGAAGACATAGCGATTTCCTTGTCAAAATCACGATGTAATTAATCCGCCCTGATATACGCGATAGCGTGAATCACATATGCATGCGAGCTCTTCTCATGACGTGTTGACGTCATACGACAATGATGAAACGTCAACATGCCTAGCACGTTGATGTGCTTCATTTTCATTGAAACGTCTCGTTGGGATCGCGTTACGTGTCGCGGCCAACGCAGATGCTCCCCTTTATCCCCCACCATCGGTGAAACTGAACCCTATTTAAACTTCAACGGGAAATTCTGCCTTCTGCTTTTCATAGCCTAGTCGCGGGCTTCAATTTCGTGTTCGAGGACCTCTCTGCTAATTTACTGCGATTACTGGATAGTTGGAGAGTTTCACGATAGATTCATAACGCTAGAGATAGTTCGCTGTTCAATGAAGGATTCACATATTCGCTTCAATTATATAAATATAATTAAAAGGTTTCCGGATTTCAGTAAAGGATATAGATGGTTCGTCTTTAACTTTTACAGATTTATTTTTATTCGATTCATTTATTTATTTGACTTGAATTTTATAAATTGCGTAGATATCTAAGAGGGAATTAATCAATGGCTGGAAAGAACTTTTATTTTTTCAATTGAGAATATATTTAATTAAACTAAACGTTATAATTGATTTTACACTGAATAAGCTGTGATAAAACAAGTGTCCAAGATAAAATCGAAGAAAAAAAGGTTCGCAAGATCCCTATAGAGCTTTAAACCTCAAAAGATCGTGACAAATTGGGATGGCTTATCAAGGAATTGCCCTTATTACCACAATATGATTGATCACAACGTATTTATTAAATGATTGTTGAAGAAGAAAATAATAATTATAGTTTCCCAATGTCTAGATAGCGTATAAGAGTAGAGAAGGTAAGCACTTTCTTGACCGATAACAAATTTGAAAACCACGTGGTTAGCGAGACGTTTTGATCTGACCTATTACCCTTGTAAACAGGTACTCATATAGAATATTTAATACTCGAGACCGAGTCAACCCCAGAGCTGACTACACAATATCGGAACATGAAAATTTTAGGGATAAAATAGGTGGATCCGAACGACCATTACGCATTCATGTATCCCCTGCGTAATGGTCTTACCACGAAGCAGCTAGAACTCTTCACAAGGCAAAAAACTCAATAATAGTAATCTAAACTAACTTAAAAATGTATATACTGAGAGATTATTCACATTTCAGAAATTAGCGCATACTCGACAGGATGCTATATTTTCCGTGCCATAGTGTAACACAGGCAATATTTTGTTGCACAGCTTCGGGCAATATCCCAATGTATCCTTATGAAGAACTTAAAACTAAGGTATTCGTTATGGTGCGTCGCAAGGGGAGTTTATATAGGTAGTGATATAGAAATAGGCAGAGTCTGGCACAAAACGGACTTTTCGGCACGGACCTACCATGTCCGAAAAGTGAGAGCGCCATAGTATACCTCAGCAGTGGTCATACACAATCGCGCGAAATCTAATAGCGCAGTATCTATCAACAATCTTAATATCTTTATATCTTTAGAAATATAATAAATGAATTATTATACTTAAATAAAATTTATACATATTCAGATTGAAATATATAAAATGAAATATTTTCTTGGGGGACATTACCCATTTTCTCAAACTTAGCAGCTCAGTAATACAAAGATAACGTCAAAACAAGTAAGGAGAAAAAGAAGAAAACTAAATAGTTAGCATATTTAAAAACTTGTCTATGCAAAATGAGTGTTTCAGTGAAAATCTGAAATGGAAAATTTAGAATATAAATTGAAAGCTCTGATTTATCAAATTTAGCAAAAAAAAGAGCTCTGGCGTGGAATGTAGATGCCAGTGAAGCGACAGCCATCGTCAACATAAAGTGATAGCGTCTATCAGAAGTCCAGAATACCTGGCATTCTGGAATGAAAAACAATTCGAAATCCAAGTACTGTAAAGAAATCATCATGTAGTAAAGAGGAAATTCTAGAAATTTTATGTTTTTTCACATGTCCGTCGCATAAATAATGTACAAGGTATTACTCCTTGACAATATGACGATCATTCTAAATTAAGATTTCATCCCAGAAATATTGTGGCTTGCACAGAATAATACATATTTAATGACAATTGTATTGTTTAATGACGTTGCAATTTAGAAAAATTTGTTAAATTATTTCAACTGAAATTTTATGTAGTACATAATTTTAGAAAATACAGCATTTCCCTGAAATATGAGAAAATCTATAATCAATCATACACATGGATTACATTCAATTAATGATGATTGACGTCTAATCCTTTTTGAATGAACGAATTACCCAATCAAGTTGGATTGAATCGTTACAGTTATTACCGAAAATAAAGTTCATTTCATGAAAGATGTTTTTTCAGTAATATAAAATATATATATAGAAGTAATAATTTCCACGTACTGTGCCAATGTTAACATATCAAATAATCTTACAGAAGAAATAAGAATACATCTTATACTTCAGACACAAATCATAAGGTATTAGTATTTTTATTCTTCAAAAAAATTTAAGATCAATTAAGTAAGTAGAACTATAATTATTTACTTAATATTCTTAATAATACTAACTTAAACTTAAAAAAAAAAATAAGATCAAAAACTGCAAGTAGAAATTCATTTTTTCTATATAACAAATAAGACCTACAGCCCTGTATAGCTCAGAAACATAGCGATTGACAAAGGAAACGATCCTCGGCTTCTTCGAAAGGAAAATACTATGGCACATACTTGGACCAGTTAGAGAAGAAGA
Source organism: Liopterus haemorrhoidalis (assembly GCA_963971575.1). Lineage (NCBI taxonomy): Eukaryota > Metazoa > Arthropoda > Insecta > Coleoptera > Dytiscidae > Liopterus > Liopterus haemorrhoidalis. The sequence continues at coordinate 60,006,481 of OZ020611.1, forward strand.
TACTTGGCAAACCAGATACAACATAAACAATACATGAAATACCAGGAACCTATTATTATGCTGGTTTCACAGCGATCTTTGACCATTTTACAAAATTTGTAGGAGTTGATCTACGATATCATTTTCTTTAACTTTGAACTCTGTCTAGTCTTGGCATAGTCAAAGAGTGGCCAAAGTGGATTGGTCAGGTACACTATAATACAACAAGTAACCGGACACATCGATATGCGGGACTGTTTTCGTTAGTATGAATTGGGACCACTGATTGTTGTCCAACAAGGTAGCGCAAGGTTGGGACATGTGCCAACGCTAATGTTAATAATAATAATAATTTATTGACCAAATTACATATACATCTATTGTTTTTAGTCAGTCATTATTAGGTACATACGATTTCATATACAAAATTCAATATTGTCAAAATTACTAAAATCATAAATGGGATTTTTCAACAAAATGTCCTTAACTTTATTTGAAAATTCTCTGCATGATAGTTGTTTAATGTCCTCGGGCAACACATTGAAAAATTTTATACAATAGTAATTTGAGCTATTTCTGGATTTGTTCATGCGAAGGTACTGAGAACGGATATCGTTTTTTGAGCGAGTATTGTATTCATGCGAATCTCCAACAGTAGTGAATTTGCTCAAATTCTTATGTATTAGCAAGAGACAATTATAAATAAATAATGCTGGTAAAGTCATTATTTTGAGACTTTTAAAATAATCTCGACATTCGGCTCTGTAGGCAGCGCCGGCGATAATTCTGACTGTTTTACGCTGAAGGCTAAAGATTCTGTCAGCGGACGGAGAATGTCCCCATATAAGTATCCCATAGTTTAGGTGGGATTGAAATAATGAAAAATAGGCTTTCAATACGACCTCTTTACATACTTCGTATTTCAACCTCCTTATCAGATAAATGGTGGACCTAAGCTTTCTACTAAGAAATTCTGTGTGTTAGTCCCAACGTAAATGAGGATCTACGTGGATTCCAAGAAACTTTACGTAATGAGGGTTTTCAAAGTTATGTTTCCTAGTAGCAAAACAGCAGGGTCTGGGATTTGTCCGTGTTTAAGCATAATTTATTGGTGTTAAACCAAGAATTTGCTTCAGCTGTCAAGGATCTATTCTCGGAAAGGAGAGCACTTAGATTGGAGTTTCTAGTTAATAATGTTGTGTCATCTGCGTAGAGAACTGTTTTAGAAGTCATAAAAAGGGGTAGGTCATTAACATATATTAAAAAGAGTAACGGACCAAGTATGGAACCTTGTGGAACACCAAACTGTAACGGAAGAGTTTTAGATTTATTGTTGTCAAGCTGAGTGAATTGTTTCCTATCCGATAGATATGATCTAAGCAAGGAGCAGCTGTTTTCATCAAAACCATAAAGATATAGCTTATTTAATAAAATGTTATGCGAGATGCAGTCAAATGCCTTGCTGAGATCTAAAAAGGTACCAACACAGTATTCACCAGCTTCCAATGCGTCCACAATATAACCGACAAATTCCAAAACGGCATCAGTTGTGCTTTTGTTAATTCTGAAACCAAACTGAGAGTTGGAAAACAAATCATTTTCGGTAAAATATTGAGTTATTTGTTTGTAAAGCACTTTTTCTACAATTTTTGAAAAAACTGGCAGAATAGAAATGGGGCGGTAATTATTTACATTATTGATATCTCCTTTCTTATGCAATGGAAGAACTTTTGCTATTTTTAGCTTGTCAGGAAAACAGTTTTGTAAAATACAAGAATTAATTATTTTTGTTAAAGGTGAGATGACCTGATCCTTGACCGATTTTAGTAATTTAACCGACAAGCCATATGCATCGGGTGTGTTACCACCTTTCAAAGAATTAATAATCTCCCGTGTAACAGTTTCACCTACTAGTTGAAATGAAAAGGTTACATGAGAAATTTTGTTAAGGTGGTATTTAGGGGGTAAATTAGATATTGGAATGTTCTCAACTATTGATTTGGCAATTTCAGAAAAATGCTTGTTGAACTGATCAGGAGTAATAGAAGTATTTACAGGGCTTTTTGTATTTTTCCTATGTCTATTAATAATACGCCACGATGTTTGCTGCATATTGTTAGAATTTTCCAAGAGATTAGAGTGAGCCTCAGTTTTTGCCTTAGAAATTTCTTTACGATAAACAGTTTTGTAAACATCATAGGTAATTTTGTTCCTGTAGTTGGGGTTTTGTAGAAATATTTTATGTAAATTATTGAGATTATTTCTCATTCCACGCAGATGTTCATTAAACCATTTCACTTGATTGGAACATGAAGTTTTCGGAGAAATTTTAACTTTCTTCATAGGAAAAGACTGTTCAAAATTTAATAGAATTGTTTCAAAAAATCTGTTGTACATTTCAGTACTGTCAGTAATATGATTTAGAAAATCCCATTGGATAGAGTCGAGTTTATGGAAAAAATTAAAGATGCCTGAATCAGAGATATTTCTGTGGTAACTATAAGAGGCTACATTATTTGTAGAAACATTATAATTGTCTTGCAAGAAAAAAGTTGCGAGAATACCGTTATGGTCAGAGAATCCAATAACTTTATTCATGTTTTCTTCAGCGAGGTTCATATTTTGAAACAAATTGTCAATTTTATTGTTTCCGCGAGTGTTAAAGTTTACCGAGGAGATTAAATTAAAACTACCTAATAAATCTGTAATGATTGTTACATCTCGGGTACTAGTATTAAAATTTACATTAAAATCGCCACAGATTATGATATTCATTGACTTATCTAAAGTTTGTAATATTTTGTTTAAATTACTATTAAAAATTGCAAGGTCGGCAGAAGGTGCTCTGTAAATACATACAATAATTAAGTTATATTTACTAACTAGTACGGAACTGACTTCACAATGATATTCAATATTTAATTTATTGACTTTTAGTAAAGGGGTAGCTTTACAGTTTGACTTACACAATATCATTGCACCACCGCCGTTCATAGATTTACGGCAGATACAGGAAGGGCACTCATAATCGAGTAACTGGAAGAAATTCATCTCCTCTTCTTTCAACCTCAAATTGTTGTTGCTCAAATGTGCTTCAAATGTTGCTCAAATTGCTTCAGGAAAATGATGTTAACAGATGTGCTCAAAGTCCTAACTTAAAATAAGTATTCTCAGAGGAGCGAATGGTGTATTTACCGTATCGCAAGACACCCATCCCAACAACAGATATTCAGATAAACATACAAGCTTCAATCATCAAACAATGAAAAGAAAATTGGCGTAACAAGACGAAGAAAAAAATAGGACATGATAAAAACCTGAAAAGACGTGAACAAACCATAATGACAAGACTACGGATTGGATATACCAAAATTACACACCAACATCTTATGACATGAACCGAAAATAATAAGTGTACAATATGTTACAGTGCAATAACTCTAGAACATATAATAATCATTTACATAAATCTGACAAACCTAGGATTAAGATTCAAAATGCTGAACAACTTCAACAGCTACCACAAGCTTTGAAGAACGACTTTATTGCCCAAGCCAACATCTTGAACTTCATAAAAGAAGTTGACCTCACCAACGAAATAAAGACATATAAAACTCTTATATATAACTAGTTATATCTAATATTTAAAGTATATGATAAGTCTACTAGAAAAATATTTATCAAAATACATAGGCCACATGTATTTTGAGGACTTCGAGAAATCGTATTATTCGGAAGGCATCGAAAAATTGGAAAATTGTTGGACGAAGTGTATAGCATTAAAAGGAGACTATGTTGAGAAATAAATTGAGTTTTAAAAATAACCACACAATATGTAAATTTATGTAGTCAATATATACGACGATAAAGACCTAGTAGTCGAAGCGCCGCTAAATAAACAGTATGGAAAAAGTATATTTGAAGCAAAAAGATGGAAGACCCATTTACGAAATTTACATGGAAAGTTGAAAACTTTTGTTATGTATATATCTAGCTTTTGGAGGGTTAAGATTAAGATTAAGATAGCTTTTTTGTTTATTTTTAAGAGCCGTCAGCAACTTGGCTGTTGGCTCCTGGTAGTACATATATTTGCAAGTACATACGCAGGCCTCCTCTAGCTCTTTCTGAGCTTCCCTATCCTGAGCAACCCGGAGAATTGAATCATCTTCTTCTTTGTGTACTTCTTTTCCGTTTTTGTCTAATAGCAAATATTCCGTAGTTCATCTTGTCCATTTTGGAGAATATTGCATATTAAATAATTTACCAATCTAGATTTCGCTAATTGAAATATTGGAACTAATCGAAATATACGTGGATACTGAAACTCTAATTACTTCCACTTTACCATTATGAAGGTGCCTAATTTCTTTGTGGTTCATTTCATTGGAAAATTTTATTATCTTTTTTGTCTTTGAAGGAAATAATCCGCAGAAAAAATAATGGTTTTGTTGGCTTCAGTTAATAACTTTTTTTTAGAATGAAATGGTTATTTTATGGCTTGCTGTGCTTGCTAAAAATAAAGATTATTTTCGTTGATTTACTTTTTTAACTTTTTTTTTTTTTAATTAATGGATTTTATATTCTGTTACAATGGATGTGTATCATCAATTTTAAATTATAGCTTCGCACTTTTGGACTAGGTTCATGATGTCTGATAGAAAAGTGATATTTATTTTGTGAATGGGAATAGGGAAATTTATGGTTATTGTTACTTTATTGAATTGTATGTCTGGGTTATGTTTCTCAAAGTGCTATCTACAAACTAGAACTGCCGCGTGTCTATTCTTCCGGTTGGGAATTATTTGTTTACTGATAGTTGTCATTGAAATTCCACAAGATGCTTATAGATAATTTAATTTTCTTTTAGTGCATAATACATACATGTATCTTAAACAGGAAACACCAATCAATTTTGAAACTGACCACTTCTAGCCGTTATATAGCGCTAAAGTATCTGTGGCCACACGTCAATAGAATTACGAAGGGTTTTTGGAAAAGATTTTTAACTCTAAACAACCCAGTAGTGTCTGACGGACACATTTTAAAATTGATTTACATTTTAAATCTAATGTGTGTATTTTATCGCGAAATCCGTTTGCATAATCTTTTTTCGTAGTTTTAAATATCAAATTATCTCACTAAATTAAAAAAAAATATATTTTTGTTTATTGAAACAATTATCAGAAGAAAAAAAAACTTAACAAACCAGATGTGTCTATTGGACACTATAGAAAATTATGCAGTTTTGAACTTGTTGAAACTTGTAGAAGCCTGTTTTTATTCATTATCAGTACTAATATTACCGACAATTACGCATTTGCAGTGGACAAATATCGTATTATTGTTGTTTTCCAGTATCCTTTGTGTTTTGTGTAATATATATATATATATATATATATATATATATATATATATATATATATATATATATATATATATATATATATATGTATATATATATATATATATATGTATATATATATACAGTTACGGTCAAAATAATAAATACACCTAATATAGTAACCTTATTATTTGTAGTTCGATCACTAAATAAATTCATATTTTTATTTTAACTGGCATAACCAATAAAGCACTTTATGAGCTATTAAATCCATAATATTTATCAAGAAATATTCTTTGGTCATAGAAATATTTTGGTTTTTGTGAAAACACTGCCTGACATGGTTGGTCAAAATAATAAATACATTTCCTAAAACTCATAAAAATAATTTGATAACGGAGTTAAGACAGGTTCATACAAGTGCATAATGTATTTATAAGTATACGTTTTACAAAAAAAAATATTTAGTTTTGTTCAAACTATTGCAAATATGGGTAAGAATAAGCATTGTGGTAGTGAAATGAGCAACTTAATTAAAAAATTAAAAATGATGGCAATTCTTTTAGAAGATTTGCTAATATTATGGGTTGCTCTTTGGGAATGGTACAAAATGTCATCAGTCACTCATTAAAAGAAGAAACCCGGGGTAGACCACACAAAACTTTAAAGAACGAAGATAGACGCTTAGTAAAGGAAGTGAAAAAAATCATTTCATGTCATCAACTAATTTACTAACCGAACTACAACCGAATATTTCTGCACGAACCATTAGAAGGAGGTTGATAGAGCATAACTTAAGATCATGTTCGCCTAGAAAAGTACCATTATTAAAACCAAGACACTTACAAGCCCGTAAGGAATATGCTCAAGAACACATTTACTGGTATGGTGCAGAAGGTATTAAAAAATGGAGAAATATTTCGTTTAGTGACGAAAGTTAAATTTATGTTGTTTGGAAATGATGGGGAAAAAATTGTTAGGCGTCCTCCAAACCAGGCGTTTAAGTACGCGAAAAAAAAAACCGTTTAACATGGAGGAGGTAAGATTTTAGTTTGGAGTTGTTTTTCTGGGTATGGTATAGGTCCCTTATTTCGCATAGATGAGATAATGACGAAAGAAATTTACATCCTAATTTTGGAAACTATTATGTTACCCTATGCGGAATGGAATATGTCACTAATATGGATCTACCAGCAAGATAACGACTCTAAACACACGGCTCGTGCAACAAAAACATGGTTCCAGAAAAACAATTTTCAAATTTTACCTTGGCCTGCTCAATTACCCGATTTGAATCCAACAGAAAATCTTTGGAAATTAGTAAAGGATGGGGTTGAGCAGGAAAAACCAAGGAACAAAAATGCATTATGGACTGCTGTTCAAGAAGCTTGGTACAGCATTCCTGTAGAGAGCTGTCAACGGCTCATCGAGTCGATACCCAAACGATGTCGGGCCGTTTTGGCAAATAAAAGGCATGCTATTGATTACTAAGATTATAAAAATTAGTATTATGTAATTAGTAACAGTAAAATTAATAATAAATTTTATATTTGACTAAATTTTCTCGATTGTATTTATTATTTTGACCAACCGTTTCAGGTAGTGTTTTCACAAATATCAAAATATTTCTATCGCCATATAATATTTCTTGATAAATATTATGGTTTCAATACATCATAAAGTGCTTTATTGGTTATGCCAGTTAGAATAAAAATATAAATTTATTTAGTGTTCCAATTACAAATAATAAGGTTGGTGTATTAGGTGTATTTATTATTTTGACCGTAACTGTATATATGTAAATATTTATATATATAGGTGGTATTGGTTTAGGTCTTAAACCATCCTCCGCTAGGTACTGCACTTCAGGCTTACCACAAGGTAGCACGTCATACGCGAATATCTGACGGGGAAAATACACACTGCCGCATCCCAGACCCAGGAGATGTGCGGCAGCGGCTAGTGCACTACACCGTGCGTCTTCTATATATATATATAGTATAAATTTAATACTACTATTAGTTATTATTCAATGATAGTCAAAAGTAACGAGATAAAAAAGTGTAAGTGTAAATATTTATTTTGACTGTTTGACTTAAATTTGAGAAATTGATAAGCGTAGGACTTTGACGGACGAGGAACTGCGGCTTGCTTTAGAAAATAGTGATGATGAGAACTACGTGTTTAAAAGTGACAGTAAACTCGAGAATTTTGTTATAGAAACTGTTTCTGATAATAAAAGTGACTCCACAGAAAACAAGACGAAATAGAAGACATTGCAGGATCAAGCCAACAGCAACAAGCTGTTCAGTCAACTGAAGTAGTTGTCAAAAGGAAAAAAAGATGTCACATTTGCCCTCCAAAAATTTCCAGAAATTCAAAACAGTGTTGTGATTAATGTAATCTCAATGTGTGTTCTGAACAATTACTAAAAAACTACTTTGTGTAGATTGTTTTCCAAAATCAAATATTGCATTAATAACATGTCATATTTATTAAAAATAAGTTAACTTGTAATACTTAATACATTGCTGCCGATTTTCAAAGTTGTGCCTGTGGGACACTACTGGTCAGTTATGTTGCAATCGCATACTGGTTTGTTAAGGGTTAATATTGAGAAGGTTTTCAACCGCCAGAACAACAGGATGTTTGCTACAAGTTTACGAAAGGCTTGTGAGAAAGCGCAGACGATCCAGATAGGCCATTACCCTGCTTCAATTATGGTTTAATGGGCCCGAGCTATGAAGGTACATTTTTAGGCTTAATTTTTACGAGAAAGGGGTAAAATTCTACTAGAAAATCGTGTTGAATCGTGTCTTTTTTTATCGATAGTTAAAGAACTGAACAACTCCCTTGTCGAAGGTCACCACTGGAGCTTCCTGCAAGATTCAGCGCTAGCCCATAATACGAAGGCTGCGCAGCTGTGTTTTAAAACAATGTATCGCACTTTATTTCCCCTGCAGATTGGCAGCCTAGCAGATCTGACTTCAACCTCCTGGACTTCAAATGTTGGTCCATGCTTCAGGACATGGCTTGCAAGAAGAGACACCCTACTATCGCTAGACTGAAGTGCTCACTGATGAAGGCAGTGGAGGGTTTTTGTGTAGAAGCCTTTCGTTATTCTATTGATGTGAGGCCGCAGAGACTTAAGCACTGTGTAACGACCAGAACTGAAGTCACTCTGAAAACTGATTGGTGTTTCTTATTAAACATGCATCTATGTATTACATACTAAAATTAAAATATCTTTAGGTATCTTGTGAAATTTTACTGAAAACTTTGTAGTATTTATGGATAGACTAGATATGGCATATAAAAAATATATGTAAAGTTTTATTATTTCTATATTTGGGTCGAGGAACTGTACATGCATATCGAATTTCAACTTATCTGGCTGTTGGATGTTTGCCCACAATTTATAACTGCGAAATCTTAAATGTTTAATCGACATTGCTACAACAAATTAAATTAAATCAATTTGAGAATGTAATTTTATTATTGTTCATAATTTTGCCAATCGATGATGAAATAATAAAGTTAACAGAAGTTAATAAATTATTTGAAGCAGTAGGTCTTGTCATCAGCAAAATAATTTAAGAGATTTATATTAAGTTAGTGAGCTAAAGTTTCTACACCTTCTCGCCCAACTTCTGAACACCTACACATTAACTAAAGTAATCTACATTATTAACGACTCTCTAATTTCATATTCCACATGATGGAGTATTATGTCTTCAAAAGTTCTTAACAAATTTTTTCAAACAATAATTTTAAATACACTATCAGAGATCATTACATTATTAAGTACGAAAAATTAATCAAAAAGGTATTATAGTAAAATATAGATCTGTCTAATCATGTGTGTGCATGATGCCATCTTACGTCTTGAAGGTAAAACAGTGCGATTTGTGTACAAATAAGCCTTAGTTGCATTTAAAATCTTCAGATGCAGATACAGAACACGCGTCCTCTCCTATTTGGAGATAATACAGTAATAATACATTTAGGCCCGGTCTTTCCACCTTCAGATAAAGTTCCAGGTAACTATCTGACAGATAAGGTTATTTATAACTTCATCTGCTGAATAAATGTCATCCCTTCTTTCTATACAAATGTATCTATCGGATAGTTATCTAACGGATAATGAGACTGACGTATTGGATTCACTAACTGGTATTGACATTTATTCAGCAGATGAAGTTATAAATAACCTTATCTGTCAGATAGTTACCTGGAACTTTATCTGATGGTGGAAAGACCGGGCCTTAATGTAATAAATATGTCTTACTCATCGACTTTCTGGCCAACAACTTCTAGGATTCTAGAGCTCATTAGCTTTTTTTTAGGCATCACTTATATTTTGGAAGTGAGGATCTTTCTTTTTTTTTTTAGGGCAACAATTGCATTTGAGAAGTAAGGAATGTATTTCGTTAGGTCATCACTTGCATTTTAAAAGGTAAAATACTTTTGATCAGCTCTCATTGCTAAATAATATCCCGATCCCTACCCCTATCCAACAATTTTTCCTTCTTAACCCCCCCAACCTAAGAAAAAGTCCTGGTTGCGCGCCTTTATAGCCGAATATGAAATAGTTTTAATAAATACACAGGGCGTTTCAGGTTTAAATGTAATAATTTAAAATACGAATTCTAGACCTCAAAACAAGTAAACATTTTCTTTTCGACATAAACACATTACGCTTAGTTCGGGAGATATCAAGGTTTTATTGTTTATGCATAGGGAAATAAGTATAGATAATAAAATTAATATAAAAATAGGTTTATTGACAAATAAATAATCAAATGTTAACAACCTACAAAAAATGAAATATTGTTTTGAATATTGACCACCAGCTGGAAGGCAGGCGTGGCACCTTTCAACTTCAAAAAGTTTCGACTTGGCATTGTTCCTCCGTTATTTATTTGCATGTTTTTTTTTTTTTTTTAATTTATGACTCTTCAGCTACTGTGTCTATTAACGTCTGTGTTTACATCGATTTTTACAATATACGTTAGTTTTTCTTGTTGGTATTTTGTGCAGTGTAGTATGATATGTTCGAGGTTGAGTGGTGTGTCGCAAGTGTTGCATGTCGGTTGTTGTGTTTTTTTGAAGATGTGTTCAGGTGTTAACAGGGTGTGCCCTATTCTGAGTCTTGTTAGTGTGACCTGATCTTTCCTTCTGTGTGTAGATGTCCAATTTTGGGCAGTTTCTTTTGTTTCTTAATTTGTTGGTAATATTTGTGTTGGTCCATTTATTGCTTCACTCTTTTTTTTGCATGTTTGGACTTTCATTTGTTGTAGCGTTTGAGAATCGTCAACTCTTCTCTCGTAAACTTCTTGTTTTAAAGTACTTCAAACAAAAAAATCAAGTGGAATCAAATCCGGCGATCGAGGAGACCATGCAATAGGGCTAGCACGACCAATCTATCATTGAGGAAAGTTGTATTGTAGCCAATGACAATTATGTTATTGAAACCATAATTCTTGTTTTTTTGTTTTTTGTTTAAAAGTACCTTTTTCAAAATTTTATTAAAATTTATTATCACATTGAAATATGTCTGAAAAATTAACATTGGTTAACATTAAAATTAACAAATCTCCCTTTAATCGTACAGAAACGTTGGAATAATTTTTATGTAAATGGTCAAAAAAAGCCATTTTCCTTTAAACGTGGAGGTAAAAAGTGGAGATTACACACATTTAGTTGTTGAACTATTTTGCTAGATCTTGACAAGTAATTAAAAACATTAAAACCTTACGGGTATATGTCTATACGAACATTTTTACTTGTTTTGAGGTTTAGAATTATTATTTTAATTTAGTGCACATAAACTTGAAGCACCCTGTATATTCTCGCAGCAAAATTCGCTATATATTTTATGATAACCACGTAATAATATAAATTTTTCCATCTGATATATTTGCGTCAGTGAAACATTTTGTTTATATTTTAAGGTAAAAAGAATCAGACAAATCACTTATTCTAAATCCTCTATTTCTTTTCCATTGTGCTTTTTTTTTAAATCCCTTCTAGCTGGAGCAGGGTCCAACGTCTAAACAGTCAACTGAATCAATGTGTCCTTGAACGAATTTTTATACCGTTACTCTTTCCAGTTCACTCTAAAAAATGATTTGTTTCCTTTGCCTCATTTACGATTTATCTTTCTGTATCATTAACCATGTATACATATTCTTTATGTTTCCTCTGAAATATATTATGAGGGATAACTAGACGTGTTATTTATAATACATTCTATTCAAGTGAACTGAGGAAAATGAAATTTATTTTATTACATTATTTTTTAGTAAGTCTGGTATACAATCTCCAGACAAGTGAACGGGATATAAAATTTTACTGTAATTATTATTTTATTTTAACTTTATTAACAACAAATTATAATAATTATTATTAAGTTATTCAAAATTTGATACACGTGGAATAAAACAGCAATTAGAACAAGGAAAAAATTATGATTCGCCGTCACAAAACTCATTTGATTAATAGGAAAGCTTATGACTTCTATCCTATGGGATGCTAAAGAGTTCTTGCCTATTCCTCATAGTCTGGGTATTGTCAGTTGGGTTAATTTTTAGCATTCCTCACTTAAGTCCTCCATCTTGATCTGTTAATTATCAGTATGCATGCCGTACCAATACTTGTTAGACCTTCCGCTAGCTGATCTGTACTTTTGCGCGGTTTTACCGTTGGTCGACAGGCAGAGCCATACCGAGAGTATTAAGTGCCGGTAGTAAATGTCCAACAAGCGCCCTCTTGTATATTTTGGCGCTCTTATTTCAAAAACTGATGAGCAAAAAAAGTAAGATGGATAGAAGTGATGAGCAAAATAATTAATGAAGAAGGATCGAGTTGAAGAGCAAAAAAGACGATGGATCGAAATGACGAGCAATAAAATTTAAACATAAAATGCGCCTTACACGTAGCTGCACCAGTAGCAAATGCCATCTTCTCTACTTTCATTCCCATAGATTCTTTACCATTCTGTTTTCCTTCATCCGCATCATGTGTCTTCTCCAGTCTAATCCGTTTACCTCTCAGTTCATGTGTGATACTTAGCCGAGAACTATACTCAAGTTCTTGGATATCTTTGTTTTTCAATTGCATAATGTCCAATGGTAATGGGAAAATACTGTTAATCTCGCGACCTAAATGAATGAAAAAATGTTTAAATTTGTTCAATAGCTCTGTAGTGTCTAATGGGTCATTTCGAGTAGTTCTATCGTTCCAAATTTACTAGAAGACATACGTTTCTCGACTCACTTAGACGAATTTTGAGTCGTTATAATTGTATGATATAAAATATAATTTAAGATAAAACAAATATACCTAATGAAAGCTAGAATGTCAGAACAACTTAGCAACACTGTTCAGGACTGCCAACTGTTAACTTGTAAAAGACAGTACGTTGAGATTATTTTTCGGTTGCCTAGTTATAATTACTAATTATTACGTAACTATGATGTTGCTCCCAGCCAGACCAGTCTAGAGTTCCCTCACCTCTGGCTACCTATTATTAAAAATAACATTCATAATCCTCGAGTCACTAATCCCTTAACAAACATCACATATACATGTGGCAAACAACCTTAATCCATTCACTAAGCCCGGAACCAGATACGTAGCCCAGTTCCATGGCTTTAACAACCGACCAATGGTAACAAACTTACCACGTCATTCCATCCTTTCAACACCCGGTATAAAAAGTCTAAAGTTGGTTTTACACAGTTCAATTTATTGATCAATAAATTCATGATTTTTTGGGTCAAATAATTGAACAATTTATTGATAACCTTGAAAATAAAAGGATCACTTTACACACATCAATTTATTTATCAATTTTTTTGAAAACTTTTACATTACTTAACAGCTGTAAAATATGTTGACATATTTATCAAAATGAAAATATTGAAAAAATCTTCACAAAATTACGACCTATGAACAAAAACAAGAGAAATGACTTAGATGATGGTGAATTAGAACGTTTACGGTTCTGTCACATTTGAAAACGAAACACATAATCTATATATGTCTTGGTTATGCTACAACTAAACAGTAGGCAATAACTTAACAGGCAAAAATATACCTAGAATTACCAAAAATTTGATGAAAAATAGAATTTGTTCTATTTTCAAAATAAATAGATCAATTTTTTCATCAATTAAAAGTTCAATTTATTGTTGAAATTTGAACAATTTACACCGCTTTTTCCCAACGTGGGTCCCACGCCCCACAAGGGGGCAACATGATTGTTCAGGGGGGCAATTAGACCTAAGTCTTGCATCCTGAAAAAGTTGTAATTAGGCTTCATTTAGGGAATAATTCAATTTTTGAATATAAAAATTATGTATATGTTACATGGGGCATGGTAAAAAAAGGTTGGGAAACACTGATTTACACACATCAATAAACTGAAGGTCAAATTTTCAATTTATTGATCAATAAATTGAACCGTGTAAAACCCACTTAATTAAATACAAACGATTATCACTCTTGTGAGAGCTAAGGACAGAAACAGATTGTTGAGCAGTTTCCAAAATGTTCAAATTTTTGTTTTATGAAGTATTATATCTCTTGTATACTAATATATAATGTACTATTATGTATTATAATCTATATACATAGAATGTACGTACTATTCTAGACTGGTAGGTACTAGTAACATTGGCAAACGATCAAATAATGGTGTATGTATAACGTAAACGTAAATAGACTTCATAAGTTATATGAAATCGACAAATATATTTAAAAATGTTGAAAATTAATGCCTTGTACCTATTATTAAATTAGTGAGCGATAGAATTTTTACAATTAAGAGTAATTATATCCTGATAGGTTTTTACATAATTTCATATATAAATTGTAATTAATTCTATTTAAGATTGTTAGATTGGTATGAGAAACATGAATTATGTTTACCATGTCCTTATTTGTTTTCATTTGCTAAATGTTAATAACAATTGATTACAATATGAATTGTCTTCATACAATACTCGAATCTAAAATTACTCTCTGTTTAATTATTCGCTGAATGCAGGAATCTTGGTTGTACAAGTTTTAATTCAAACTAATGCAGAATTGTCTGATTAGTTGCGAATTATAAATTCAGGACAATTCCAAACATTAGTTGTAAATGCAGTTGGAAGCAAATGTTTTAGTCAACTACTTTAGACAGCGTTTTCCAGCTGTACAACTGCAGTTTCCACTAAATAACTACATCTATAGTTTGTTCACAACTCACAAGTTCACCAACTCTAAGTATATCAAATGCAAACACTACCATTGTTGTCCAGATCTACATCAGAATATTCAATACCTTCGTAATTACTAAAGTTCTAATCGGCTAGAATACGATGATTCATTTAAAAGGTTTTCACAGTTTTAGTTACTTCTGAAATTGAATTTTATAAGAAAATTAATACATTCTCAATTTCTGGTAGTAGCGCAGAGGATTTGTTCTGCAATTTTTGAACTACGGTATTATACAAAAGCCACGTGGGCAGTGTGACGTTTCGAACTTATTATTAGCAGGAATCGAAATGTACCGGAATAAACCGGCTCGAAAATTATGGAAAATATCGTTTCGGTTCGTGTAATTATCGAAAATATTATTTCGGTTCGTGAAAAACATTAAGATTTCCGTTTTGGTTTATTGGCTAAATATTATTTCAAAAATGTACTATAGTATTTTTTTTTTTACAGACGAGGCACGTAATCAACAAATACTTTTTTTTTTAATGTCCTTTGCTGTTTTGGCAATTAGCCAGGACAATTCTTATTTGTGAAAAATTCCATACCTGAACGGATATCGAACCCGAGACCTTAGCAACGTAGAGCAGATGTGTTGCCACTACGCTACGCCGGTCGGCAAAAACAAATACTTTACTAAAATAATGCGTTTCATTGTGCTGCACGTCGTCTGTTATGAAAACCAGATTTTAACATATGTTCATTAAAAAGAAAAAAGATTTATCTTAGCCCGCATGTTAAAAATTGCACTCATAACATCTAACTTGTATAAAATAGGTGGAGTTTTAAATAAACTTTTTTATTGCAGTATTGTAAATTAAATATTTATAATAAAGTAATAGTTGTTAATAGTATTTTCTACGACTCCTAAAAAACTGCAGTATTATAATTGTTTTTGTGAAAAACAATAAAAAAAAATTAAAAGGTGTTAAAAAAAGTCTCATAAGCGTTTCATTTTTCACACTTCTATAAGCATAATACATCGATTTATGGGGGCTATAATACTATCTCCATGGAATTACATAAGGTCATGGGGGCGACCGAACCATCTTTAAGGACTGCAAGAGTGTCCGTGCAGTCCGAAGAAGAATTAAATAGTGCATTGAAAACCATCAAAGTCTTAACTGATCTTAACTCCAAAAATCTAAAACAAAAATTGTTTCGTCCTATTTTTTTTTTTTTTTTTTGTTAGTGACAGCCGTAGAAAAAGGTGTGTATACATATATCAATTTTTATGTATATTTTCTAGTTGCAGAAAGTCTTTTCTTCACTCATGAGGTTGCTGCACTCGCCTACGGCTCGTGCGAGGTAAAAAAAGTACTACTTTATGCACTTGTTGCATAAATAACTAGTGTAGTAAAAGTTGAGGTTATGTGAACAAATTTATACAAAACGTCTAATGTGTTCGGCGCTAGTTAAGGATAAGACCAGATCTCGGATGGGGTGATGATCAGCTACTCCAGGACGAGTTGCCACCTGTTTAAATATTGCTACGTCAGTAATATTGTTGTTGCATATGCGCAAATAGCATTCGTTGCTGTGCGCCAGAAATTTTAACTAACTAACTCAATAAAACTGCTACGAATACATTAGATTCTATGTTGAAGACACCAGCCAAATCCCCTTTATAACAACAAAGCTAACTAACCTAACCCAACCTTATTCTAAATAATAGTTTCAAGAAAACTTGAGGGCATGGAAATATAATAAATCCGAATCATCTAATTTAGCACACATCTAATAGAAAACGGTCACCATTGCAATGAAAAAAATTTAGAAATTTTATATTTAGAAAATAAAAGTGGAAAACTTATGTACTTCTTAGAGGCATTTAAGATTAAATATGCACAGCGAGAAGGGCATAATCTCATTAATGAACAATTGGATCCGTTGGAATCTCCCATTCTCAGGACTATGGTCAATGGTATTTCCTAATTCCTTCCCACACCTATTTGTTCGTAATAATTAACCTGTATATTTAGGTAATATTGTCAGCTTTTCTTGTACATTCATTCTTCTGAAGATGGCCTAACAAGCCGAAATATATTATGTTTTAATAAAATATTTTGTGGAATATAACCAAGTATATTATTTACTATTTTTTCATCATGTTCCATCAAGACTTAACAGCTACATCTATCAATATTATTAACAGTTTCTAAGTTTATATTTTTAATTTCTAAAATTATTTTATGTATAATTGTATTTTGTTTATGTGAAGTACTTTGAACTTTAAGGGCCGGTTTCTGAGAGCTTAGTTAACTATAACCAAATAGTTAGAAAATTGTTGCTATGGATATTTATTGGATTTTAATATAGTAACCGAGTTTAACCAAAAGAAGGTTAAAATATACATTAAATAATTTTTGAAACAATAAACCGAGTGTTTTTATTTTAACCTTTTTAAAAATGTTTCAACGAGTGCCTTCAACTAATTCAATTAATATTAAGCAAAAGATTAAACTCGGCTAAGTTTTCAGAAACCGGCCCTAAATGATTACGATAAACCTTTTGCAAATGTGAACTCCTTAACAGATGAATAACTGTGAACTAATACATGTCTATTTCCTAGCAATCGCCTATAACAGATTCACCGTAATCCCGTAGGAAGTACGTATATGTTTGTGTTTTATAAATAAAAAACCAAAAACAAATCTGAAAATCCTTCAGAACAAATTAAAACTTAAATCCCGCGAGTTACTTTCGTCTGAAGTTGTCTTTGAAATGATAGTGTAAGTATCCAAAGTGTCAATTCAGTGTGAATCCCTGTCACAAGTATCGTTAAGTCCAGAGGTCTCTGGCAGCGCGCAAACTTGGAGTTATGGCTGTAGCAGAGGTAAGCTCTTCACAGGACGCCCTTCAATTCTCCCAGGACCCAGGATGTTACATGCTGCATACCAAGTAATGGCAGAATAACGGCCTACGTCCTTCGCACCCTTAAAACAATCCCTCTACCAACTCTCTGTTTCCCTTCTCAAAAACTCGATGAATTTTAAAAATATTACTACTCGAGAAATGTTTTATAACAACTGTTCAATGTTCCTATATTAAATCTTTGACTATGAATATAAATTATGCAAACTCACTTCTGAATTCTAACTGAGATTTTTTATTACATTTTCGCATTTATAATAATTATTTGAGTTATGCCATGATTTATTTTAAAGGTACACATAAAATGTAACTTATTGTCAAGGTTCATCCAAATAGTCATTAAAATGGTCATGGGATATTTGATGAGGTTGGGAAAGGAATGTTGTTTGTTAATTTAATTTTTTTTGTTAATGATTTGTAGGCAGAGACTCCGTGTGATTGTTGGCCGCTCGTGAGGGTGACCGCCCTTTGCTACAGTCGAGCCCAAATACCTTAGGCGATTATGAAAGTTTGTACACCTATGCGATTTGGGTTCGATTCTAGTGGAGGGCGGTCTTTTGAATGTTTACACACGAGCAGTTGACGCTTACGCGGCTGCCCTGTTTGCGTTTTTATGAGGTAACAAATGAACATTATTTTCTTGATTTCGTTGGGTCATTTATTGGATATGTTTGGATTATTTTGACGAGTGTATGATGACCAAATTTAATTAATTGGAATCCATTTTATTTTTTAATTCAATTTACAGTATGAATATTCAAAATAGACCCCTTAGAAACTGTTATCCAGCGTTGCAGTGGAAAAGTTGTGTAAAGGTATACAAACACTGCGTTAGTGCTTAGGTTATCGTTAAGTCTGCTACACATATGTGCATCGGTATACTGCCGGACTGTGCGGTGCTATTTTGGCGTTTGGAGCACACATTGTAAAATGGTGCTTATAAGTATATCCTGTATATGCAGCGATGGGCTGTTAAAAGAAATCCAAATGAAGCGATGAGCAACGAAATAGGAAATCCAAATAAGACGATGAACAAAAAAATTGATAATAGAATAGTTATTTAACGTCCAATTTGTATAATGGTAGAAATAAGAAATAATTTAATATATATATATAATACAATATTATAGCACCTGAAGAAGCCAACAATGTTGTTGGTGAAACGTTGTGTTGTTTAAAATAAACGCTTCTTGTCCAAAAAGCTGAATGAAATTATTTCCTATTTCTACCAAAAAAATTTATGTGAAATGTGAATTTTCACACATTTCAGGGTTTCGCAGGTATATAATAAGTGATGGCGGCATGCTGAGTGTGTACGACAAGTTTTGCTTTGTATTAATCACGGCAAAATGAACGATATTTTTAAAATAATTTATGGTCTGTTAATCTAAGAGCTTTAAAAACAAATTTTATGTTAAAATATATTTTTGTAAATTTTCATTCGAATACCTAATACCATTATTCATGTTTCTAAATATGTAAATTTTTTTTTTTTTTTTTTCATTAGCACGGTTCATTAAGATTTTGAAAATTGCGCCTATGGCTTGTATTGGTTGTTTTAAGTCATATGCTCCGCCTCTCTGGTTTCGTATACATAATAGAACGTATATAGCGTTTATAATAATATCAATTAAAACACACAAATCCAAGCACATATAAGCATTTATTACTACGTCTATTTACAATCTGTCACACATATGTCATTATATTATGGTTACTAACGTAACATACTACAATGGATGTCCAAGAACTAGATCTGCTCCTCACACAGCCGTCCTGATCTTAAAGCGTCCTCGCGGCATCTACAAATTTAACTGGAAAATAAAACAACTTGCTATTCTAACACGGCCGTCTCTGATGATAGAACGCTTTATAGCGTTTATAATAATATCAATTAAAACACACAAATCCAAGCACATATAAGCATTTATTACTACGTCTATTTACAATCTGTCACATGTATCATCATGTTATGGTTACTAACGGAACATATTACAATGGACGTCCAAGAACTAGATCTGATCCTTACATACATGACACATAGAATGAAAATATAATTTCAACAATAACACTGGTTAAATTTACGATCTTAAAAATTAAATGCAACATTTGCCAAAATATAAATAGAATTTTGACAAAATAATTTAAACAAAATAAAAATGAAAAAAAAAAAACAAAAAATAAAATTGTCTCCTCTGCCCGGGAGCGGTTTTCTAGGTAGTAAGCGAGCAAGCTAACCATTAGACCAGAATACTCCTTCTAGTATAGTGTGTTACAAAACTATAACTTTTGTACATCGTCAACCAAAAAACATAAAAAAATGCGTTATTTTCCGAAAACATAATCTGATCAAAAATTCCTATTGTACTATTCCAGTTCACACCAATGTACATTACTCTAGAATTTTCTCAGATTTTTAGTTTAAACCATCTGGGCTACAGGGTATGGGACAAATTTTTTTTTGCACAATTTTGGCAAAAATAGCATCAAAATAATTTAGTTTGCAAAAATAAATTTTTGACCGTTTCTGACCGGGCTCACGCAAATTTAAGCGGTAATTTAAAAATAATCGAGTGAAAAGCAAAAATCAATGTGGCAGACCATGAATTAGTAAAGCCTGTTTTTAACGAACGTCCCCAAATAAGAATTAAAATTCAAATCACAGTACAAATTAAAATGTGCCGTTTATTCGTCGTTCACTTTAATTTAAGATTATTAAATAATCATAGCAATAAATGGTATAGTACCGCTAACGAAGTTCTGATTTAACGATTTAAGTTTACACTAATTACACAGAGTAATTAAAGACTGAGGAATTTTCTGTGTGAACCCACGCTGCATGCAGGTACCATTGTGAACTTAAGAAACCTCCAGACCTCCAAACTAAACTAACCTGAGAAAGTTCGTGTAACCAAGGAAACGTGCGGTACGTCTTTTACATCTGTGGATGAATTTCTTACCCGAAATTGGAATATTCAACAAATCTTAACTTTCATTTTGCGTGCTTGTGGTTTTATACCACCGCGTTATGAGCTCATATAGCTGTTTCAATTTATACTTCATGAATATCTCCTCATTTGTTAGACATTTTAATACTATAATCGGACAAAATTTATTAGACAATTATTACTTTATCCAACACTAACGATATGCTAGATTTTGGATGACTATCATAACTCAAAACAAGTCTTTTTTTTATGATATTTAAGGTTTCGTTAGTACGATCAAGGAATCCTTCTATGTTCACTAATGTGTCTGTCTGTGTTTGCTGTAGAAATTGTGGCCAAATGGCTGTACCTAAAAATACATAATTTGGTATGTATATACAAGTTTTGGACCCGAATGTTTATGTTTGATACTCTGGTTAAGAGCGTGATGCTATATGGAGTTGAAATATGCAGATGGAAAGAACAAGAAGAAATAGAAAAAATACACGGAAAATACCTAAAATGGACTCTGGGACTCAACACCAACTTATGTCATACTGGAAGAAACCAAGAGGGACAAAATAAGAGTACTAACAGGAAGAAGAGCCATGAAATATGAAGAGCGAGTTATATTGACAGAAAACACAACATTAGAAGTGTGCTGGAAAGAGAGAAAGAAGATGAAAACCGATACCAAAGGGGGAATGAAACGGGAAAAATATTACGAACGGAACGGTTTTTCCATAGAAGATGTCTCAAAAAAGAGAAGAGAAGGTCAAAAGATGACAAACATAATAGTAGAAAGAGACCAAGAAGTGCAGTTACAAGAATAGTACAACAGAATACAAGAAGAAACAATAGACTACCTAAGAAACTGTAAAGGAATGCAGCCAGAACCACGAAAAACAGAAGACCTACTAGACGACTTGGGGAGAGGCCTAGCCTGGATGAAAGCAGTCTTGGAAAGAAGAACAAAATGAATTCTTATGTATGATAGAATAGTATATATAAATGTTATAGTATGTAAACCAATTCTTTCAAAGCCGAAAGGCATGAAATAAATCTATTATTATTATTACAAGTCTTGGACCCACATTACAAAAATATTGATATTTCGATGGAAAAAACCAACTTAACGAGCACAGATTATTAAAAATATCTATTTAAAAAAATAAAATATATTATCTATGACCATTAAATAATAAACGCATTATGTCTCCAACTGTAAATACACGCGCATGCGTGCTCACCCGTAAACAATTAACGTTTATTTATAATGCAAATTTTTATTTAGTAAGTTAGTTATAATATTAGTGCTCAGCAATGATGGCTATTTGCACCTCACACAGCCCATCTTTATAACTATAATATTACTAATAAATAATAGTATTTTAAACATTGTTGTATAATACAATCAGCTGATGGTTCAACAACTGTCTTGAGCACATAGATTCTGGAGTTAAACAAATGACACTCAGAATTGAGTTTTTAAATGAAATCTACTAATTTTTAACAATTTGGTAAAATTTTGGTATGACGTCCAGAAGAATTCTTTGGAAAAGATCCAGCATAAATTCCTTAAATTCATTTATTTTAAAGTCATGGGATCTTACCCTCCTCCTGAACTTACTTATGACTCCCTGCTTCAAATATTTTCAACCAAACCATTATACAAACACCGATAAATCAGTTCATTGTCATTCCTAAAAAAATGTATATCTAATAAAAATGATGATCCTGCACTTCTTCAACTTTTAAGTTTCCATACCCCCATGCCCACACTCGTAACCAATTACTCTTTCATTTGCCGCATGCGCGTATTAATCTCTTTCTTAAGTCTCCAATTAATCGCATGTGATCATATAATCATACAGATATTGAACATATAGCGATCCCTTTAGTATCAATTCTTAATTTTCTTATTTTGATTTCTAAGCGTCTTTGTTCCTACGTTGCTCAGTTGGCCTTTGAACTTTTTTCTACTTTTATTTTTACATTTTTGTCTTATTTATTCTTTTTTTTTTAATTTTTTATCCATCTTTTTTATTTGTATTATTGTTTCATTACCTTTACGTAATTGCAATATTATTTATATTTTACATTTTATTGTTTTATATTTAATTTTATATGTATGAAATTTTTTGGATTATATATATTAGACTTAGGGTATTACTTAAATATATATATATATATATATAACACCGTAACTTTAAACAGGCTATTACCATGTATCTGTCCGTATTTGGTTTCTTTTCGTAGGATAGATGTAAATTTAAATAAATAAACATATAAACAATAAAACTATATAGTTGTAGATAAAATATTAAATTCAATTCGCATATAATGGCAATACCTCAGCTATATTTTAATATATCCCCCCATTATATGTTTGCTAAATAAAATACTATTAAGTTATGAGTGAGATATAAAATGAAATCTCTTGATATATGGATTAACAAACAAAATTTTATAATTGAGGAAAAGATTATTTTGACGTAATTTTTGTCCAAAATTTGCCGAAAAACTTTTGTACCCGATGCTATTTCACAAAGGGGCTGGTTTAATAATTTAAACTGGGGAAATTTTAGAGTAATACACGTTCATGTATACCGAAAATTATTGAATTGAATATTATCTTTTGTTATAATAATGTTTAAATTCCACTGTATCATATCTACTTGATTTATGACACTGTTTGGCATCTATAAACGGAATTTTATTGGACCATTACAACAATGTAATAAAATTGGACTCCTATCAATGTTAATGCTTTTTGGTAAAAAAATTCCTTTGCATTATATATTGATTTATTTTTTTACTTCTTTTGTAACTTCTTCCATGTCTTGTCTCGCATGTCTTTAGACATTGCAAACAATTCAAAAGAAGTGA
The DNA here is from genome assembly GCA_963971575.1 of Liopterus haemorrhoidalis. Taxonomy (NCBI): domain Eukaryota; kingdom Metazoa; phylum Arthropoda; class Insecta; order Coleoptera; family Dytiscidae; genus Liopterus; species Liopterus haemorrhoidalis. Next base: position 60,029,755 of record OZ020611.1, read on the forward strand.
CTACGATACTTTTTTTCTTGCAAATTTGACAATTTAATTTGTAATAACCTGGTACGCACTGTTTCATAAAAACATATTTAAGCTTTGTATGCAACTCGTTGATAATCGGACTTTATAAACTGGCCTTATTTATCGCTCGTCCAATAAGTTCTACACAAATGCTTGTTACATAAATAGTTATCAAGTCTTATATTGTTTTCAATTATTACGGGCGTCATAAAAAAGTGCGTTTATTCTTTTCGATGCAATCATTACAAGCAAATAGTTTGGTGTTGTTGAAAGTGACGGGCAAGGGTCGGATCAATTAGGACCTACACGGCGAAAACCCAACGCCTTAATAGATTACCCAAGCAGTTTTCGTTGAATCATCTGGCTACTGAGCAGCTAATAGTCAATGCATTTATACATTGAAATATTTTTTTTATGTGACAAAAAAAAAAAAAAAAACATCCTCAGAGTAAGTTCTATAGCTCCAGTTCCAGTTAGTTAATCGTGATAAAATTTTATATAAGTTTTAATTAAACCAAAAACAGTTGTTTACTTAGAGACCTTTATAACTTCCTATAAGTTATATCTGATAGATACAATATTGTGGATTGTTAATTTATATTTCTGTTACTATTAATTGTACTTTATTTTCCATTTTTAATAATTATTACCTTTTCTTCAATCATTAACAATTTATTACGTTGAAAATAAAATCTCATTAGTTATTAGTATTGGTATTCTAAGAGCTCTTTACATTTAAATAGTCCTTTAAAACATAATACTGTTTTCTATATTCTCTTTTCGCCTGGAATATTATTGTTTGGAGCACTGAAAACACTTGACAATCTTATATGTAATTAGTTTTGTTCTCCGAGATCTTTGCCTTTAGAAGTTTATTACAAAACAATTTTAAGGGCTATTTAATTATTATCCACCCAAATGTCGTATATTTGTATATATAAGTTTATTTATAATATATATTATACAATTTATGTTTCACTAAATATAAAAAATCTTCTTACTGAATAAATAAAAATTACATTATATGGTTGATTTACGAAGTTTTTCAATTTAAATTTTGTAGTTATAGGTTTGTAGGTCTAATGATGTCCGAAAGATAGCGTCAATCTACAAAAGTCTCGTGTCAGATTACAGTATTACGCCCCGGTTTCAAGTTGCAGATCTATCGAAAAAGAAATAGAACAGCAGTTTGTCGAAATGATACAATTTAGTGAGAAATACATATTAGGTGAAAAGACAAATGCAGAAATCAACAAGGGTACAGGTAAGAATCGGACCGATTATAATCTACACGGCATAACAAAAACAAAAACTGTTTATTACTCTCATTTTTTAAATTTAACAAGTTTAAAGAATTTGTGTTTGAATATTTAGGTCAATTAACAGAAAAGTCAGATTTTGTATCGATGAAGGCGTTGGTTACAAATCCCATCTTGTTTACTATATTATTTTATTTTTGAGGTTGTTTATTTAAATTTTTATGACAATTTTTACGAATTTTATAAAAACTTAAATTAATATATAAATAGATAAATAATTTTTAATTGATATATAGTTCTAGATTTCCAAATTTATTCAAAGACATGTGATTTTTTCTCGGCTTCTTCTAACGATTTGTTTTGACTAACACTTTATTCTATATTTTGTAATTTGACAAACAAAAGAAGATCTTAACATCAGTATAAAAAAATCTTAAAATCTCTTTATGAACAGACAAGGTCATGAAAAGAAGATCGTTTTGCAGAATGATAACATCTTCTCTGTCTTAATTATTTACAAATCAATATTTTGAATTAATGGTAAATGCAACGCGGTACTAAAACCAGTACTGGAAAAACATCTTATTTATAAGCGTTTTTCTTAACGAACGTTGGAGAACATCGTTGTTTAGTTTTCGACTCCATTATGAAATAAGAATTTGCTGGATTTTGCAAACCATTTGTCAACCAAGGGTCTTTCAACCAAGTAGTGCATCTACCACTTTGACTAAATTTGCCAACGATCTACTCTGAAATAATAAGTGCAGCTTGCACTTGTTGCGTGGCACGTATCATAAACATGTCTCATTCTCCCTTTTATTCTCTCTCTCTCTCTCTCTCTCTCTTTGTTTCTCTGTTAGCCATATCTCCCCCTCATCCATTCTTTTCAGCCCCCGACTTTTTTTGATGTACTGGCACCGAACGGAACTTCAATGAAGGCGAACAAATTTGTTATTTTTTTCTTGCCTACTGTTTATGCACAGCAAATTCGCTGTTAGTTTACGTTCCTTTCCTTTTTTATTTATTTCTAAAAGGTCAAGATGATGGACTTGTGTGAAGCTAAAACGCAGATGACAGTGCCCAAGAAGAGAGAGAAAGAGAAATATAATCAATAGCGGAATAGGGCATTAGGAGAGTTCCCGGTAGGTCGGACACAATTTAGGCCCAGAATAAAAAATCAAAACATATTTTTAAAAAAATAGTAATAAAATATATGTAAAAAATATTAAAAAATAACCAATGGTTTTCGTAATAGTTAAAATAAAACTATATAATTAATAGATTCAAAGAAGTTCCCTTCATAAATATTTCTAAAATCCATTCCGCTAAGAAAGTAACGCACAAAACAACTCACAGAACTAATTTTAAAACATGGCAATGGATAGTTACATTTCGAAAGCCTAATTATTCTGATATTAGTAAGTCAGCATCTTGCACGTGATTTATAATTATATTCTTTTAAAGTAGTTCTTTCAACTACTTTGCTAAGACTGGATAACAAATTAATTGGGGGGTAATTTTTAGGACTTGAAGAAATTTAACTCGGTTTAGTGTTAACTAATTTTATAATTGAAACTATTGAGCTTTTTGGGAAGTATTATAAATGAGTATTTGTAATGTCATCATTCTCGGGTGCCTTTACATTTCTTTAAAGTTTTTTATTATTGACGATATTTCTTTAAAATTTTTCAACTCAACTGTTTGAAAGTTTATTTGCTTATTTCTTTTTATATAATTTATATTATTTAGTATTAACGGATTGGTAAATTGAGAAACTTTATTTTTTTCTTATTAAGGCGGCGCACAACCCTATGGTTCTCAATAGTTTCTTATACAAAACTAATAATCGGAAATAAAATTAATAATAATCTATATATCAAAATTTGCAGCGAATTTTTGTCTATTTAATAGGATTGTTTTAATTGTAGAAAAAACTGTTATGTAATTGTAAATAAGCAAATTGCATTATAGACGCCATCTTGTAAACTAATCGACGCATATTTGCGTACGATGCGGCAAATTGTAGCTAAAACTTCATTCTACAAATATGTTTGCAGCTATTTTGTTCTATTGTGAAAACTACTTATAGTTATTGTACTTGGTATTCTATTTCTGCCGCCATTTTGAAACTGACGCGGTTCTCAAAATAGGTGTTACGGGTAAAAATGATTAAATTTTCTTGAAGAATACGTGTACCAAGTGGCATTCTATTTTCATCAAGTATAATATTTTTCGACGAAGGTTCTGAACTATAAGTAATCAAGTCGATAAAAATGTTGACGTATTATTTGAACATTTCTACACAAAACTGTATAAATATAAAAGTAAATCGGAACCCAGAAATTGATTTAAAAAATTACAGAACAATATCGCGGATGTCTATTTTTAAGTTATTGATTGATAATATTTTTACAATAAATATTTCTACAATTAAAAATATCCTATTAGATAGATAAAAATTCGGTGCAAAATTTGATGTATAGATTAATACTAAGTTTATTTCAGATTCTTAGTTTTGTATAATATATATATATAATTCTTTATTTCCCCTAGGCCTTGCGGCGTATAGGGTTTTAACTATTACATTGAGAAAAATAATCATAATAATATAATAAAATAAAATAATATAATATAATTTTATGATTTTCTTTCTTCTTCTTCTTCTTCTACCTTCTACCTCCGGTGTTCATCTCTTTCTTCGTAATCTCTTTTCGGCTTCCGTCTCCGGTCTCCTTCCTTCTTGACTCCAGTTCTTCTTCCCCTCTTTCTTCGCTTCTCTTCCCTCTTTTCTTTCCTCCTCCATTGCCTCTTTCTTCCTTCCTGTACTCAGTTCTGTCTTACCTCTCCGCATTCCTTCCTTCTTTCCTCGAGTACTCTCGCCCACCTTTCTCCCTTTCCTTCTTCACTCAACAGCTCCTTTATCTCTCCCTCCCATTTTGTCATCTTTCCACATCTTTTTGTAAGATGTTCCAAGGATTCTTCCTCCTCTCTACACATTCTGCATACCCTATCCTCCGGTTTTGCCCAATACCTACTACTCCGTTCTTCATTTCCGCATCTTAATCTGGCAATCCTTCTAACTCTGCCCCCTGCCTTTCCTCTCCTCCCTTTCAAATATTTAGGTATTCCTACCGTCCTTATCTCCCTATACCTTTTCATATTCCTTGAATTGTCTATTCTTACTGTTCTTTCCTGCTCCTGTACCTCCTTGTCTCTCCTTCTCAATTCTTCTACTATGTTTCTTCCTTCATTTCTCTTTCGCTCAGCTTCCCTTATGTCCATCCCACATCTCCAATAGTACTCTTTCCTTGTTTCTCCCCATTCCGACAGTTTACCTTTTTGTTCTTCCTTCATTCTTTCTTCCCAGCATTCTCTTATTATCTTCCTTCTTTCGTCTCTCCTGATTTTCTCCTCATACTTCGCCGCCCTCGCCCCGGCTCCTACTCTCAGCTTTTCCCTCTTCATTTCCTCTCTCACTATATATCCTGGTGTCGTTCTGTCTAATCCCATAATCCATCTCATGTATCCCTCTTGTACCCTTTCTACTATCTCCCATTCTTTCCATCCCCAGATCTCTACTCCGTACATGAGGATACTCTTCACAATCCCGTCAAACAATTTCATTCTCCACCTGATATCGTCGTCAAACCTCCTCTCTCCTATGCTCCATAGCTTCCCCATAACCATTCTTGCTTTCTTCACCCTTTCTCTAACATGCTGCTCTGCTCTGTTGTTCCTCGTTAGAACATATCCGAGGTACTTCATACTCTTTACCTCTTCAATTTCTGTCCCTGACCATTCCCATCTTATCTTCTTTCTCTTTCCTCCCCCCTTTCCAAACACCATCACCTTCGTTTTATCTCTGTTTACCTCCAGTTTTTTTCTTCTAAAGTACTTGTCCGCTCTGACCATCATCCTCTTTAGTCCCTGCTCATTCTCTGCCATCAGAGTCAGGTCATCTGCGTATCCCATTGTCCAATACTTAGTTTTGTATAAGAAAATGGTAACCTCTGGGGGTTATACGCAGCCTTAATGAAGTTAAAAAAGTACGTACGTACGCAACGTACGTACTTTTTTTCTAAATAATGCCGGTCTACAAAAGTTTTCCCAGGCAGGTTTAATTTTCTATTGATAAATAAGAATTTTCTTAATTTTTTCTTCGAATTTATATTGATATCTCTTAAGTTTTACTAAGATATTTTAGAGTTAAATTTTAATAGGTAAGTAATACTTTTTATATCCACCTCTTTGGAACGTAAAAATTTTTACTGTCCAAATTTTTTTTATAGATGTATTAAAAAAATAATAATATGCCCAGTAAAATTCTAAAATAATTCTTTAGAATTTTATTTCTGAAGAGACCTATAAAATACTTTTTTATATTTTAAGGTGAAGATTTACTCAAAAATAATCCTTTTCAAAATGGAATATGTTTTTTTATGAAATTTTTATGAAACTTAAAAATTAAGTTGTTCAAGTTGCAATAAAAACCAAAATGTCTCTAGTTTTTTTCATTTTTTTTTTTTGTAAATGGTTGTTTCATTAATATAAATATTTTTCCTAGCCCCGTGTTTTATTGTTTTGGAAAACATTGCCCATTTGTGAAATATAATTTACTATTTATAAATAAACTTCCTAAGAGTTTCTAATGATGCGATTTCTGACTTATATGACCAACGTCGTTTGAGTGGCACTATTGAGTCAAGGGTGACAAACCTCTTTGTGAGCCAAATAATATCAACCTTATTTATACAGTAAAAATATGCCAATCTTCTACATAAGCAATTATCAAAGCAATCCACACCTTGCCCATTTTGCGTTCCGAACTAGATCTGTAAATTTAAGAACGAACCATTTCTTCAAGTTACCAAGATTAGTTATGCTTGTTCGTTAACGAATTCCTCGCTTTATATAATATTCTGTGGGATACACTGCTGTTACTCGTTCCTCATCACATAACCTAATTATTTAATCGATTAACTTATCGTTGGTAACTATATGCGGTAAAGTTCTTAGGAGTTACAATAGGCGCAAACCTCAGCTGGGAGAAACATGTAGAGGCAACATCTACAAGTTTATGCAAGGCAATTTTTTGCATTAGAAACCTAAAACTGAAAGTCTCTCAAGATGTTCTTATAAGTGCGTATTACTCATTATTCCAGTCACACGTTATGTACGCATTAATGATCGACGCCATTCATCACATGCGATCAGAATTTTTGAATTGCAGCGTCGTGTTGTTAGGATTATCAGTGGTTTAGCCTACAGAGTGGATTGCAAAAATGCTTTCATTGCTTTGGGTATTCTGACTTTTCCCTGTCTATATATATATATATATATATATATATATATATATATATATATATATATATATATATATATATATATATATATATATATATATAGATATATATTATTGTTTGACTCACGTGCATTTTAATTCAAAGGACACCCATCTTCAAAAGGATGTTCATAATTATAACACAAAGGGCAAAGAATTAATATGACCAAATTATATAAGACTATCCACAACAAGGTATTCATTAAACTATTTTGCTATTAAATTTTATTATGTACTACTAAGTGAGATTAAAAGGTTATCAAATAAGATAAAAGAATATTTGAAGAACAATGCATATTTTAGTTTTGATGAATATCTATTGACTGCGCACTCGGGGTAATATCATTTATCGATGATTCGGAAGATAGCGAAATGCAATTATATTACACGCACTTTCGCAATTCTAGAGAGTTAATAATTAAGAAACAACAAACTTTATATATTTTTCAAACCAGTGTCACCAAAACCAGGAAGTTCAAAAACAAACATTGACGACTTTCCTCAACGAGCGTATAATGACATATCATCTGAAGACGAATAAAGTGCAATTTTAAAGTGTAATTAGAATGTAAACTTTCGTTTATAATACATATATTTCTATTTGATAGTTAATAAATAGCTTATTCAGAAAATTTATTTTTATATAACGGACATTCGGCTATATCGGACACCCCCTCGCCCGCATTGGTCCGTTATACCGAGGTTCCACAGTATTTTGTTTTATTTCTTTTTTATGTATTCTACATCTTTATTTAATGTATTTATAAAGTAATCTTCCATGTATACTTATGACAACTGTAAAGTATTGTAATTTATTGTTAACATGTATAAATATTATTATTATTATTGTTATAATTCGTTGAGGCCTTTTACCACATTTAGTGTCGCACTATGTGTGCGTTTGAATTTTACAAATATATATTTTTTCCTGCCACGTGCAACCACAGGGCAGTCATAGTTTTTTCCATGTATTCCTCTCTTGTGTTCTACTTCTTAATTTGTTCCAGCAGGTTTCTTTTTTCTCAGTCACTTTTCTAATATCGTCAATCAATTATTTTCTAGCTTTTCCTCGGCATCCTCTTTTAATATATGTGACTCTTACAATATATTTGCTATTTCAATTTATAATGTTCCGTAATATGTTTATTTTAATTCTATTTCGTTTTCAAATCACTTGCGCCAAATAAATTTTCTAGCATGATCTGACCTAGCCAATAATTTGATTTTCCTTTTTAAGATACAAAGAAATAAATAAATATATATATATATATATATATATATAGATTGCTAAAATATATGTGTCGTTTCAAGAGATCTAAAGTTCTTTCAACATATCGACAAAATTTTTACTCACGAATTTTGTGATTAAATAGTAGAAAATATTATAAATGTGTATTTGTAAATTCCTTGAAAGTTGATAAAAACATTTTATTGACATGTCAGCATATTCATTGCTACAATTTTTTTTTTTTTTTATGAGAGGTATCTGGATTTTAATTCAGTTCTGCAACTCTTTATAACATGTATATGTCAAACCATTTGGACTGGATCAGCTACTTGTTGATTGTGCAATTTGGTTCAGTTACAAAAAATATGGACGATTTAAGTTCAAAAATTGCCTCGATCCTTTAAAAAACAAATAAAGAATTATTTTTGTTGTTTAGTATAAAATCTATCCCTTTTTGGACCTTGGCCCCCCTTAAGAATTCTTCTCCAGGCGACCCTGTCTCGCGCAGATGTTTTCCTATTCTGGATATTGAGTGTAGTTAGGTCTTATTCGACCACATCTATCCATCTGGTCTTTGATCTGCCTCTTCTTTGTTTCCGAATCATTTTACCTTCTGTAACCGCCCTGAGAATCCTTTGTTGGTTCATTCGTTGTATATGTCCCGCCCAATGAAACCTATTAGCTTTGAAATAGGCGGTAAGTGGAGAATCATTATATGTTTCGTATAATTCGCAGTTATATCTGTTTCACCATATATCTCCTTCTTTTTGCCACCTAGGATTTCAGATAGAATTTTTCTTTCGAAGGTATTCAGTTTCTGATCCGTAGATAACAACTACTATATTAGGGTATTATATATATTGAATTTTATCTTTCTCATTTACATCATGGATTTTAATAATAATAATATCAAGTTTTATTTTACTAAACTATACTATATACATCATTACTTGCAGACTAGAGTTCCTATATCTACACCTCTATAATCATAATTATTGACATAATATTGCTTATTGTTAAGTCATCATATTGTTGAGGAAAAATTTTCAAAAAAAACGAAGTGTTCCTTTCATATTTCGGGATTTGAGATCAAAAACAATTATTTATCAACAAAAGTGGCTTTATTGTTTTTCAAAATATTCTCCATGAAGATCAATAATACACTTTTGCATGCGTTTGAACCAATTTTCGAAGCACTTTTTTTACCAATGTTCCAATTGCTCCAACCGGAGCAGAAAATTCCCCATTTTCCACTCCGATTGTCAAATTACGGGGAATCCAACGCGAACAAATCTTTTTGAAGGCCAAATGTACATGCAATAATGAATGTATGTTGGTCCCACTAATGCCCAAGGATACCTCAATCTCACGATAAGTAACATGACGATCTTGCAGTATCAATTCACGCACAGCATCAATGTTTTCCGTAACAATAACCTATTTTGGACGAACTTCACGAAATTCGTTTTTAAGCGAACTACGGCCACGACTGAAGTCAGCAAACCATCGTAAAACAGTAGTCCTTGAAGGTGCTTCATCGCCTAAAGTCGAATTAAGTTCATCGATGTACTGTTATTGGGTTAATCCGCGTCGAAAGTTGGAAAATATAAACGCTCGAAAATGTTCACGATTTACTTCCATTTTTAGCCGAGATGAATTTTTTCAAGATACTGTAAACAACACAAATAGCGCTCGTACGTTAAAACGTTCTAATTACGTATACCGTCAAAATGTCAAACTTTACGATAGAAGCGTCAGTTGCCAGATGGCAGCACAGTTTAGTGCAATCCCGAAATATAAGAGGTAACCCCCGTACCTCTCTTGGATTTAAAATAAATAAACATGATGAATAGACTTCTAACATACATATATTTATCTCTCTGTAACGCTACTACTTCAGACGAGGCTTGGTCCAGTATTTGTTTCTAATCTACACCTCGCTTTGCCTTTGGATTTATCGTTCTTTAAGTTCTTTTTCGATATCGTCAATGAAATGTCTTATCTCCCTAGACATCTTAACCTTACTAAATATAGGTCGAATATAATTTTTGTATAATAGGGTAAAGGTGGGATAGATACCCCAGTTATAGAAAAACAATCGTGTTGCATTAATCTTAATTATTAAACTTTATCTGTTACTTTGCTATAATTCTTAGATAATCTTACTACACAATAACATAAGATTAAAACACTTATAACTATTCTAAATATATAAAATTAATGATTTAAAATAGTACTGTAATTGGCCATATATCCCATATCGATGGGATTTTTGCCCCATATGGTGGTATTTATGCCTCACTAAAATAATACATTTGATTTTGACCAACAATTTTAATATTTTTTTTAAATAACAATTAAATATTACAATTTAATCAAAATTACAATTTATTATTATTTTTTTTTACCGACTTTCAACATGATGTCTCTTGGTGTGTGTGTCTGTCGGTCCATGGAGATGTGTAGAGCAATTTTGGACAAACGGATTTTTATGAAACTTCATATTTAAATTTTTGACATCAATGGCACCAGTTGTTCAACTTTTGGTACAAATCGGTCAACTATAAATGTAAGTTTACTCGTGTCGGTTTTAAGATTTTTGCGAATATTTCACAACAGAGAAAATTTTCTAAACCATCTATTCTACAAAAATTACTATACAAGTAATAATTAACAACTTTTATTTGAAACATTTTTGATAGGACTTAATAAATTTTTAAAACTTTTCATATTTTTGCGATATTTTTTCCAAGTATCTATTTTGGCATATATGTTGTTGCGTGTCCTTGGGAAAATGTTAGTATAAGATTATATATATATATTTATATATATTTTATTGTAAGATTATATATACAATGCCCGAGCCATATATCCCACATTTATTGCGGCCTTATATCCTTGTTCTATGAGATAGATGCCCCATCTGTTTATTTCGAATGTATACAATATTGAGCATTATTTTCTACTCTATAATGTGAGGTTAAGTGTCTTCTGATACCTAGTAATGAAACTAATTTTGTTAAAGTTATAGTTACGTCATAAAACCTTAAGACAAAATGTCGTAATTATTGAAATGCAACCAGTCATATGAGCACCTACCTTTACAATTTAATTTTTCATAAACTATTAACATCGATGATAATTTAACACATTTATTTCAGAAAACTGTGTATCTCGTACAAACTGTCAGTACTGAAATGATACAAACACACACCATTATGGATATATGCGAAGTGGGGCGTTTATCCCACTGGGGCATCTATACCAACTTTACTATAGATGTTCTTCATACTCTCTACTTGAGATAACCAATCCATCTAGGTTTGTTGATTTTGACAGATTTGCTGGTCTAGTATTGGTCAAACAAATCACACAGTTCGAAATATATGGCCTCCGTCATAATTCCCTACTCAATCTTCAAAATTTTCAATTATTTCATTTGCAACCAAATTTAATTTTACACTTATTTACTGTCAATCACATTCAGCCACTCTAAGTTTCGTCCGTATCCTTATACGTAATAGTCTATATCGTCTTTAATTTCCTGACCAGGTCAAGGTCACGAAAATTTGCTCCGTGAACATCAAACGAACCGACAACAAATGAAACCACTGTATATGCTGTGGTAATATTACAATACTTTTACCACGTGAAATTAAGATTTACGCATACATAATATATTGTAGGAAAACTGAGTTGCACAGCATGAATAAAATCCCAAGAATGTCTTTGTTTATGTTAGTATGTTATAGTTGAAATTCCGTAAGATGCTTTTAAGGTCCATTTCACAAGAAAAGGAAGCATAAAAACGATCCATGTAAATGAATAGGATACCGCCCACTTGGTTAAGTAAAGTTCATTTCATCTCGATCAGCGTGGGAGCTTCACTCCAATCTAATAAAAAAAAAGAGGAGCACGTTTAACTTACAATTTAATATGCGAATTTTCCTCGAAATTACTCACATTTTGCTGAGGGCAGACTAATTTGATCGTTAAGTTATTAACAGGACCCAGACGCTCTTAAGTGATTAGCGATTTCATTGAGAATTTCATAGTCAAAGTAAAAACATATTTGTAAATTTTCGTTTTTGTGTCAATAAAAGTGTATTAATGATTTAGAACAATTAATTTCTTATAAATATTAACAAAAAGTAAGAAAATATGACATTATAAGTGATACATAATATTTACATCATCATAAAAATTACGAAAATATTAACATCACTTTCAAGTACATACGAAAGTTTATTTTTTGTAAATAGAACACACGGTCAGTTACTTGATATTATCATAATATCTAGTACAGGGTACTTGATATTATATGCCATATATTAAAAGCAGAGAAATTTAATCATGTTAAACTTGTAGATCCATCCGTTATTGAAAACTTGTACTACTGAACTGTCAAGAAAAAAATAATTAAGTTGTACAGATATAATTTAAATTTTATAATACTTCTCGTGGTACTTTTTAGTATTGTAATGTAAAACCAAAAAATCTGAAATCAAAAATTTTATTACAAAATGAATATATAGGTTATTCCAAAAGTTTAGGCGGAACGAAATGTAAGTTTTATCTTTAAATTTTCATGAGTACACTTTTTAACTATTCAGGGGGCCTTTGCTAAACGAAATAATAAAAAGCTTCATTTAAACAGACTGGCGGCTCGTGACAATATTGAGGGGTAGGGTCAAACTAGGCCACCCGCTATTTTACTAAGTTTTGAATCAGCTCAGCTTGCAGTAATTTATTTCCTCGTTTATTACCAATTAAAAAAACACGGACAAAAATTTTTTAATATAGATAAATTGAGAAGTCATTTATAAATGAAACTATTTATCGCGGGTACTTATTTACCTAAATATGGATACTTAAATTAAATGGAAGTGACTTACCAAAATCTCAGATGTGCACTAAATCCGTAATACCGTTCTTCGTCCATGTTAATTCTCCCCTGAATAAAACACAAGGAAAACAAAAACAGCTTGCTTTTCGGTGCATCCGCAAATCCACTTGTTCTTTTGGTAAATGTTTCTATTAAATTTTCTTGTCCGTGTTTTAGAAGCAGAGGCAGAAACATTCTGAGTTTTTGAAATATCCAAATCCGGTAACGGTTTTCCCAGTTCTTCTATTTTGAGTTTTTCCTCAAAGGAATACGAAGAAAATGTTTTTTTCAAAAGTTTACTGATACTGTTCATTTCTAATAGTAAGAAAAACAACACACACATACGACACGACACAGTAAAGAAACACACTATAATACACGACGCTCACTATATGCAAGTTTAACTCAAACTAACGGGCCATTATACGCATACAGCTGGCTCGGCTTCAATGTTATTCTAGCGCATGGTCTGACTATCTTTTCATCCCGGCGCCCCTCCGTGGAGGCCAGCAAGCTGTCTGAAAACGGAGCTAGTTTCGATTTGGCTCGTCTGCCTAAATAAATACAAAGCGTGCTTCGTCGCATCGATAGCACCGTTTCTACTTAAACGCGATATGATTATTTGTATTTATCAATATTTTTAAAGAAAATAAAAACTTTTGAATAATATATTTGTGATGGTGTTGCCATAATTTTACATGGTAGGGTCTTGGCTTCTTGGCTCTTCATGAGGAGCCGTCACTGTTGAAACATTAAAAGTTACTAGTTTTCAAAATAATGTTTCGCTTAAATCACAAACAGTCTTCAACAGACCACAAATTTTTAAACTTGCTGTCAAGTGTCAAAAATGACAGTAATACAGATTTTCTTTTGTTTCTTGACTATCTCCAACATGTCCCACATTGCTGTCTTTCTTTTCCACGGCTTACTTTGACGTAAATAAGTTATCTTATCGACCATTCATTTGAGCAAAGCAATATTTTATTTGTGCGGACATGAATTGAAATTTAATTCGTAAAATGCATGTGTTGCTGCTCTCAAATATGATTTATTATTAATCTAACCATGCCCGAGCCCTGATTATTAAATCATCTTATGAACAGAAAACCATAGTTTGCATAGCATGCATGAAAAAATCATTATTACATGCGGACAAATTTATATGAGTCGATGCGTCTATATCTAGATATAACATTGATATCCCTATGGTTTATTTCATCATATTAATTGAAAGGCATAGATAGAGAGGATTGGCGTTCGTCTGTCCATCTAAATGACATAGGCTCTTGATTGGAGCCCGTTATTATAGTCACTGTCATTTCCGACAGCTTTGTTAATGGCAGCAGGCAGAATACGTGCGCATATGTCGAGAAAGATGCTGAATTTCATGTTACTAACTTTTTACTCCCCGGTAATGACGGCCGTTCAGCACTTTCTGATTTGAACACTTTGCACATTTCAACAAAGAGCATTTAACACAGCCTAGTGGGCGTAACAGAACTTTGAATAAGGAATTTCCCGAGCAGGGCTCCCTTCGCTCCGGTTCAACTTGGTTGAAGATTGCTTATTAATGTAGGAGGCGATGTATTACATATCCTCTTAGATGTTTCGGCATTTTGGTGTTTAACAATTTACGTTAAAGACGAGACAGGAAATGAAGTTAACAATTAATTACGCGAAGAAGCAGATCTAATATATTAGTTTCTAGTAATATAAGATCGATATAAACTTATGCAATAATTATTAATGAGAAATTTTATACCTGCTAAAACAGTTTCAATTGGCAGTATTACATATATATTAGGGGTGAAGAAAAGTTTCAATAAAGTTGTTGCTTTGTTTTCATAATATATAAAAAAAAATTAATTATCAAAATATTTGCCTTCACTTTCTTTGACCATTCATCATCTCCAGAGTAATTTGAGAATTTTTGCGCAAAAAAGTTGGGTATGCGAGCTCAGATTTTTCATTTATATTGATGGCTGACTGTAATGTTCCCATGAATTTTTTGGTTTAGTATTGTATACATGATTCATTTTCAAATAACTTCTTACTAAATGTACCTTTATATGTTACCTGGCAGCTGTCCAAAGGTGTCTTTTACGTCTGCAGCAGATTTGTAGTCAATAATTTTTGCATATCATCGCTCTACAATATTCTCGGTATTCGAAAAGCATAGTTGGTCACTGACATCATAATTACCGACTTCGAAACTAATAATAATAAGTACCTACAGGGAGTCACAAAACCTTAAAAACAAAGCAAATTGATTCGCTCGTTTTAATTGCATTTTGATTTGTTGGACCTCATATCAAAAGCAGTGTTGTTTATATAGGTTTTCGTCTGTTCATCTCAAAATACTTTGCCATTATTTTTAGGGTTTTGTAGGTATGACCACCAAAAAACCCTCATAACGTCACTCATGGGTCTGTCTGTCTGTCTGTCTGTTCGGTAGAAATTGTAGCCAAACGGCTTAACATAGAAAGTTAAAATTTGGCTTGGTTATACAACTCTTTGACTGACATATAGGAAAAATAAACTCAATTATTATATAGGAAAACTATTGAGAATAAAAAATATCATCTCGAGATATACAAAATTAGAACACGTTCAGACTGGTATAATCAAGAGCTTAAAAATCAAAAATCTAAGCTTGACTGTTTATACGAGCTTAGTAAAATTAATATAGAATTTAAAATCTGTTATAAACAATATAAAAAACATTACAAATCTAATATAAAAAATGCAAGAAAAACATATTATGATAATATGATACAGACTTCTGATAACAAATCAAAAACCACTTGGAACATTATAAGGCAGGAAAGTAATGTTTCTAAATGCAACAAAAAGGTAGAAAGTAATTTAACTTCAGAAGATTTTAACTTGTTTTTTTCCACAGTAGCGGATCAAACTATCGCAACCATACCAAATATTTCAGTTCCAGATAGTCCTTCTAAAACAATGCATTCCAATTCTTTTTTTCTTTCTCCTGTTGATTCTAATGAAATTTTACCAATTATTAAAAATCTTAAAAATAGTTACAGCACAGACATATATAATTTAAATACTATAATTATTAAAGCTTCAACCAACTATATTGTGGATCCTTTAGTTCATATTAGAAACTGTGCCTTTGATAGCGGGACCTTTCCTTCAGTGCTTAAATTGTCAAAAATCGTTCCAATTTTTAAAAAAGGCGATACTAATGACTCATCAAATTATCGGCCTATTGCACTGACGCCTATTTTTTCAAAAATTTTAGAAATCGCCTTAAAAAACAGATTAGTAAATTATCTAGAAAAATTTCATTTGTTATCAGAACGTCAGTATGGTTTTAGACCTAAACGATCTACAACGAAAGCAGCCAGTGAACTATTGTCTGATGTCATTAAGGCACTCGAGAGCGGTCTTCATGTGTCTGCAACTTTTTGTGACCTCACTAAAGCTTTCGATTGTGTCAGTCATTATGAATTGTTACGCAAAATCGAGCGCTATGGATTTCGTGGGATTGCATTAACTTTAATAAAATCCTATCTTTCGGATAGAAAACAAGTTGTAATGTACAATAACAACACGTCTAACATACTTGCTCTTAATGCAGGGGTCGGTCAAGGAACGGTGATTGGGCCGTTACTATTCTTATTATTTATAAATGATCTTCCTGATGAAGTAAATGCTAGTACTGTTATGTATGTAGATGACACAAATTTTATTAATAGTGGTGTAGATCATGATCATGTTGAACAGAATATAAAAGCTACTATGGATGAAGCTATATTGTGGTTTAATAGGAATAAGCTTAAACTTAATGAAAATAAAACTTCCCATTTAGTTTTTAGTCTCAACAGATCTTTCCACAATGATCATCTGTATCATGTTCAACATGTAAAATTTTTAGGATTTGTGTTAGATGCACAGTTAAATTGGAAAGAACATGTGAAATATGTAGCTAACAAAATTAATTCGTACAACTTTATGCTTTATAAAATCATGAGATACGTATCACTACATATAGCAAAAACTGTATATTTTTCATACATACAGTCAGTCATGCAATATGGTGTTATTCTGTGGGGCAATTCTACTGATTCTATTAGAATTTTCAGAACTCAGAAAAATGCAATAAGAATACTTGGTGGGGTTGCAAGAAGAGCGCATTGTAGACAGATTTTTAAAGAGTTAGGAATATTAAGTTTTCCTTGCATATATATATTGCAAATGCTATTATATATAAAAGAAAATGGATATTTATTGAATAGTGGAAGCGACCTTCATAACTATAACACCAGAGCCAAATCTGATTTTCGTCTACCGAAAATAAGGTTAAATGTTTCAAAGTCTCTTCCTTCATTTATAGGCGTTACCCTATTCAATAAATTACCTATGCATATCAGAGAATTAAATCTCCAAAAATTTAAAAAAATTATTTTTAAATTCTTATTGAAGAAAATGTACTACAGTATTCAAGAATTTTTAAATGATAATATTGATAGCTGTAATTTTGTGATTGTATAATTGCGTGCAGCTTATTTATTTATTTATTTTTTTTTGTATATTTGTATATTTGTGTATTTTGACATAATTTAATGTATATTTCTTGTATTTGGCAAATTTAATAAATTATTATTATTATTATTATTATTACAAAAATTTGTAATTATTAAAAAAATTATTTTTAAAAAAATTTTAGTGGTATACCAAATGAAACCTCTTAATACGTGGATCAACAAAAAAAAATTATTTATGGAAAATCATTTTATTATGCTGTTTTCGCCAAAAAGGTGTCAACAAACTTTTCTCAGAGGGGCTGACCTAAAATTCTGAAAAAATCTCCGTAATGAACATTGATGGGAACCAAAATAGTTCAACAGGAATTTTCGATCATATAAGTTTTTCGAAAAATTTCGATTTTGATGTTGATAAAAAAAAAAATTTCTTTAAAATTTATTATGTGGTATCAAAAGAAATCTCTTAGGACGTAGATACAGGAATAATAAATAGCCTTTTGAAATGTGTTTCTCTTCACATGATTTTAGCCAAAAATATGCTAAAAAAGTTCTTGTCCCGCACCCTTTTACCAAAAGGGATTAAACTAAAAATCTGAAAAAAATTTGGGTAAAGTGTATTGATCTGAGCCGGAAACGTACGAGAGGAAAATTTTATCAGATTATGTTTTTGAAAAATATGGCAGTTTGTATGCTTTTGACAAAATTAATTATTTTTTTAATACATGGCTAAATTATGGCTAATAATGTTATGGATTTTATGTATTTATAACTAAAATAGTGCGTGTATTTTTTTAAAATTAAAAATATAAACAAAATAATTTTTTTTTACAAGTTTCGAACTGAGTTACTCACACCAGACCACACTATACTCTACACTGTAAAATAATTCTTATTAATCTAATGAAGACTTGAATACAAAATAAATGCAGACAAAAACGCTGGGATTTTTAGCAAATTATTTAAATTTTGTTTAAATAAAATTAAATGGAAGCTTTTAGTTCTCAAACATCGAATAAAAGTGATTATCTAAAAAAAAAAACTATTGATATTGATGTGATTAAAGAATAAGTATTTCTAGACATCTAGCATTATGTTGGCTTCTTACACTTATTAAATACCTACAAAACCCAAATTTAATATTTTTGTTATGGCATTAATATATAAAATGAAAAGCAGCGCTCCCAGAACACTTCCCTGTGGGATTCCTATACCATATGCACAAAAAATAAATTTCTGCGTGCCACCTATGTCGGTTTGTCTGTCTGTGTGTTTAAGATTCAAGATCATCTGCATATATCTTGAGATATATGTACCTGTAAAGACTAAAATGACTATGGATGCCCAGGTCAAATAAATTATTTAAAAAAATAAATAAATATCTCATTTCTTATTGATTAAAAAGCAAAAATAGAAATAAATTAAGGAAATAAATCATTTTTATTTTTTGCCATTTTTCAAATACATGCATATTTGCGAGACGTAAATTAATTTTTTTAAATATAATAAAGTGTATAAAAAAATAATTTGAAACTACAAAATGATTATTTTTCTGTTCAATTCAGTTTTTAATAAGATGCATATTTGTGGGGGGGGGGGGTTACAGGAAGCGTTACCTAGAAGCTTGAAACATCTAAAATTTTATTTACTTATAATAAAAATATTGTTTAGAATAAATAAGCAAATCCTATCACTTTTATTAATTTTTTAGAAAAAGGTTTGGGGGACTATGGGCGATCGTACGATAGATCTCCCTTAATCCCAAACGAAATACGGAAACCTCAGCAATAAACATAACTGTGACGTCTATCTCATATTTATGTAACCGCTCTTAAAATCATTGCGTAATTTTATTTTTATAATTGTACCCTTCACATGCTTGTTACCGTAACTGAACACTCTGCTAGTTCTTCTTTCGTTCTTCGTTCAATATTAGATTCGCACAGATCCATTCAATATAATACCTATTCAAATTCTATAACAAAACGATATTGGATAATCCAGTATATAAATTTTGTATCTGGTTTTGTCGAAATAAATCTGATATTAAAATATGCCGTCAGGTTTATTTTCATTTTGAAAGGTGTAAGGGCTGTTAAATCGAGGAAGTGAAGGAATTATAGTGGCATCCGGATTGCGGTATTGCCAGAGAGGGAAATAAGAAGCTTTGTGAAGCGTTTGTAAATTCAATTATATATTTATACAGTGAGAAACCATGGACGTGATGTGCATTTTACTTCATATCTAAGACACACGTATTTTTTGAAATATTTATATTACGCAAGGACATTTTTCCAGACGCTTTCACCTCTCTGAAGAATTGGGCTATAAAAAAATCGATTTTCAGTTTTCACTTGGTATAACATAGTTAACACAAGGAATGTTCGAAAATAAGTTAAGTTACAATTAGAATTAATTAAGCAAAAGAAAACAAAAATTAATACTGCAAGTTTACTGACTTACTTTAAGAATTTTCATTTACTGGTGTCGGGCTGTTTTAGTTGTTTGAGAATTATTTTTGCGGTGTCGTTTTCAATCTTGTGTGCAACGGTGGCTTTTATGTAAGGGCAAGTAGGCTCCAAGTAAAATATTTACATTTTTAAAACATTTAGGTTTTAAACATTTTTAAACATTTTTAGGTTTTTATAGGTATGACCAAAAAAACCTTATACCGTCATTTGGTCGTCTGTCTGTCTGTCTGTCTGTTCGGTAAAAATTGTACACAAACGGCTAAACCTAGTAAGTTGAAATTTGGCATGCTTATACAACTCTTTAACCCGCCCATAGGAAAAATACTAAAACGTCTAAAAAAAATATCCCCCTAAAAATATAAACAAATATCGGCTCATGGAAAAAAAATATTTCTTTTAAATTCTGAGTAGGGTACCAAATGAAAACCTCTAGTACGTGGATTAACGATTAATTTTTTATTTTTGCAAAATAAATTATTTTGATGCGTTTTTCTGCCCAAATTGTGCAAAAAAAAATTCCCACACCCTGTAGCCCAGATGGTTCAAACAAAAAATCTGAAAAAATTCTGAGTAATGTACATTGATGTGAACCGGAATAGTACAACAGGAATTTTTGATCAAATTATGTTTTCGCGCTACACTATACTAGAATAGAAGGCGTATCCTGATGTAATAGTTATGGTGGTCGCTTTTTACCCAAAAAAATAGAGTTCGCTCCCGGCAAGAGGAGACAATTTTATTTTTTCTGTTTTTTTTTTCATTTTTATTTTGTTTAAATTATTTTTTCAAAATTCTAATTATATTTTGGCAAATTTTACATTTAATTTTTAAAAGCGTGTTTCAATGTACACGAAATCAGAGGGGCGGAGCTTATGACTTATAACAACTAATGGAAGTCCTAAGCGCAATTTTCAAAATCCTAATGAACCTTGATATATAAAAAAAAAATATTTTAACATAAAATTTGTTATGGCATCCCAAATAATCATCATACACATACTAAATACCTGCCAAACCCTGAAATGTGTGAAAATTCACACTTTATTAATTTAGTTTTTTAATTTTATTAATAATAATAACCTATTTGTCATAATTACAGAGATATAGATATGTAAGGATTTTTATTTCATTTTTAATTTAAATCTCTTAAATCTTTAAATCCTAACAGCTTGTTTGTTTTTATACGCTGGGTTTAATTTATACAATCTAACGAATACCGTAATTCTATATTCTCCGTACGAATGAATATATTGGGACATTGACCAAAGCTATAAAATGAGCTACACTAGTACACGAAAAGTATAGCATCTAGCCGAGATTGCGCCAATTACTGAAAAGTGAATAATTTCCCAATATTTATATTTGTTTAGTTAGTTTAGATTGATATTATTGTGAATAATAAATGAAAATTTAAATATGGATAAAAGTGAAGATATAGTTTTACGTATTTTTGGTAATATAAGTAAAAATAGATCAATTGAATCTGTATACAAGCAATTTTAACCTATTTACTCTTAATCTAATTCATATATTAAATATGTTTGTTTTACTGTATCAAATTTATTATTGTTACAAAGTATGGCCTATAATTAAAAAGTTCAGTGCCAACGACGGTTTCAATTTTAACATTACAACTGATTTCGACCACGCTACTGTTACTTGTATTTTTTGACGCACTACATCGAAGGCTATTTGCGCCTACACAATCCAATAAATATCATATGGTTGATTAAACAATCTTTGAAATGAAAATAAAACTCTAATTAGTAAGTTCTTGCATTTTTTAATTTAAATTTTTATTGACCCTCCATTTGTATGTCCTAGAGCCGCTACTGCATGTATATAGTCTTCGTTAGTTTCCTTTTCGCCCCTGTTCTTGCTTCAGCTCTTTCTGAAATTTCTTGTCTCCATGGTTTCCTCAATGTTTTTATAATCTGTTTTTTGCCTCCTTGCTTCAAAAATTCTCTCTTTTAATGTCCATTTCTGAAACATGTTCATACAGTGGTGCACCCAGGGGGGGACCGGGCCCCTCCTAAGAAGGAAGGAAATAAAAATAAAAACAAAAAAACATACTATGAAATTTTAAAAATAGAGATGACGACCATTTTTTTTTAGGTCGTCACTTGTATTTTAGAAGTGAGGACCTTTTTTTTAGGTCATCCCTTTGTATCTCCGACGCGAGGACCTTTTTTTTAGATCATCACTTGTTCCTTCCTCACATCTGTTTGCAATAAAAAGAACAAAGAAATTAATGTAATTTTTATGCTTATGTATCCATAATATATCTATTATAAACCAGGCTCAACTCTACTTAGCATAGGGATGAGTAAATCGTCCGTTACAAAAACGTATTCTTTACATAAAATTTGCGTATAAAAATATAAAAAATGTAAAAAAAAATATTTATTTTCAAATTTTTCATTTAAAAATTATTATTTTCTTATCAATTTTGACTGCATTGTTCGTAAAAAATCCGATTGTGTATTTTCCTTCCAGCCATAACCTAAGGCAGGGACGGTATTCTCCATAAAGAGTTTCCGGGTGCAAGTAAATGTTTGGGTTTCAAACAATTTCTAAACAAAAGACTAACTTTCCACGAAAAAAAAAAAGCTACCGATCACTTGGAGAGCGGGAAACAGACTTTTTTCTGGGGCTCCAATAGAACCTAAATATCTTGTACTTGGTGCCTTTTTCCATCTGGCCAAGCCTAACGTGAAGTAAAAGCCATAACAGATGTTAATTATAACATGCCGTAATAAAAAATTAACTTCTTTTTTTTTAATGGTTGACATTGTTGTTACCTATTCTTTACGTAAAAATTTATTTTTTCCGTAAATGCATTTAACCTAAAAATAGAAATTAAAATACAAATAGAGAAATATTGAAGTTATTTCAAGCGAGTAAACTGGTCTCACTAATTTCTGATAGCTAATTGGGAATTAAACTGAGGCAATAAACTCTTTTGTCTTTATTTTGTTTTTATTGCTTTTATCTTCTAAATAAATTCTTTGATCACCAATCGAGCATAAAAGTTTACTAATAGAGAAACTACACATCATCAGGCTTTTTCCAAATTACTCTACTTGAAAATATTGAAAAATAAAGCAACATTTGCAAGTGATTGACTATCCATAACGAAAAGAAAACTGAAACATTCTCTAAAGTACACACAATGACACTTCTAAAGAAACCCTATAAGAGATGCATTGAAATATAAAAATCGTGCAATATAGAAGTACAAAGAAAACAGAGAAAGAACGTTAGAGAAAAGTGTCAACTTACATTTTCTTTAACGAAAAAAACTGGAGACATACTATCTAAGTACATACTACATAAAATTTAAATTGAAGGTGAAATATGAATAATTCAGGTAATTTTTTGCCACCTTTGTCGTCATCCAGTTATTCTGCTTATATTCTCTAGATGTATTCTCTTTCTGAACCATTGTTTGTTTTGCAACAACGTATTTATTTTACTTGTCAGTGTCTCCTGAATGCTGATGTACTTTCTTATTTGTTCATGTTCTTTAATGTCATAGGTTAGTAATTTTGTTTCTTGATACATGTGACATGTAGCGATATGTGTAATGACATATCGTTTTTCCACGACTATATAGATATACGTTCATGACAGGCGTGTCAGTGATGTAGTATATTCCCCACTCCTTTTAATTACACACCGCTGACCAGTTACGTAATGAGCTCATTACGTAATAGGTTGAGCTCATTACATAACAGGTTCAAGCAGCAATGACAAACCGTTGCTAGGCAACGTAATAAATAGGTTGAAAGCATATGTCAAATAATTGTTAGTTTGTAAAGGAACCCGGATTGAAATTAATTAATATAGTTAAAGTTTTCGAATTTTGCAAGCATATTTTTGATAGAGTTAGTGTTGGTCAGTCAGTTAATCAGTTGACAAAAGTATTGTTATTTTAAATGAATTTACATTTCGTATGGCAGCGTATATGTTCGTTGCTAGGCAACGTAATATATAGGTTGAAAGCAACTGTCAAATTACTGTTAGTTTTTAAAGGGAACTGAATAAAAATTAATCAAATAATAAAGTTATAGTCGTGGAAAAAGCATAGTATGAAACTTGCATTGAATAGTCATTTCTCACTCGTATGAATTGCGTTACTCGCCTGCGGCTTGTGACGCAACTTTCATACTCGTTTGAAATGACCATCATTCCATGCTCGTTGCATAATATACTATTTCAATCTACTGTGCAATTAAACTAATAACCGCAATTATTTAAAAAAAAACAAAAAAAACATCTTAGTAACAGCAATAAAATAAGCTTTGTTTACTGCATTGTGCTTTATGTTTAAAAACATTAAAAACATTTTCTCATGCTATCTCAAGTTATTTATTCATTTTAGTGGCTTCTTGGTGAATGTTAATGGTATTAGGTGGATGAAAAAGTTCGACCCGTTTTTTTGACAAAAATTGAAGAAACATTTAATCAATACACACCGCTACAGTATGTGCCGTTTTGTTCGATGACCTTTCTGCATCCCTCTGGAAACTGAATAATCCCGTGCTGGTAGAAGTTTTGATGTTTCTGGCTAAAGAACTGATTCAGGTGATTTTTTTAAGTCTATCAAGGAAATAAAATTTTTACCGTTCAAGCTGTTTTGAAGCGATCTAAATAAATGGTAGTCGGAGGGTGCAAGGTCATGAAAGTATGGTGATGAACCAAAACATCCCAGTCAAGTTATAAAAATTTGTTGTGTGGCTAAAGACACGTGTGGTCTAGCATTGTCCTGATGGAACGCAATGCCTTTTTTGTTGGTTAATTTAGGCCGCTTCTGGTCGATTGCTGGCTTTAATTCACTTAGTTGTGAACAGTATTTCTCCGAATTAATGGTAAAACTAAAAACTGATTTATATTAAAAAAAAAAGTTCAAACCTCAATGGTATCCTCACCGTACACAGCACATATCTTTTTTTGCGTCTACGAAGCATTCTTGCCTTTTCAGAAATAAAAATGTATAATTTGTCAAAAATAGTCCTTATTTTCTGCCATTTTTAATACTTAACAATATTTAAAAAACACAACCAAATAACAATTTTTTTCCCGATGTACTCACTGAATCTTCTATCTGATGGCCTCAAAACTTAACACGTGTGAAATCAATAACATTTTTGCATTGCAATGCCATCTAGTGCTAGAAACGGGACGAGCTTTTGCATCAACCAATATAATTTTTTAGAAGAATGTTTCTCTTTTATGAAAGATATAAATAACAAAGAGCGATCGAAGAACTTCTAGAATGTGTAGTGGGAGCGATAATAGGAACGTATATTACGCTATTACGGAAAATAGTCGAAACAAACGAACATACAATCCATTCAGTTGTACTCCATCACTCCGTCACTACGTCGCATCAACCATGAGGCAAAAAGACTGAGGAGCTGGATTAGGCATGTGTAATTAATTGTGCATAAATCATATATAGTCAATAATAAATAATCGCAAAATCCTGTAGCTGATCGACTTTAACATTGTTGAATAAGGAGTGGACAAATTTAGGATATTATACTTATGTCTGCGTAGAGGTAACGCTTCTGCCAAAGGTCTCGGGTTGAAATCCCGGTCAGAGCATGGTTTTTGTGAACCAAGATTAGGACATTAAGACCTGTTCAATGATTTAAAAAAAAAAAGAAAAAAAATCTATTTAATTGGTTAACCAGCAATTACGTTTTTGATTACGAATAAATGTATTGGAAAAAGTATCCAATATATTTATTCGTATTTTTCAATCTTCTTATTAAGAACTAATAAAACGTGCATTTTTTGAAGTAATGTTTTTTTTTTTGGAATAGAAAACTTTGTAATTAATTAATTATTTATTTTATTTCGTCGTATTATCTATTTAGAAAATACGACTAATTAGTCGTTTTTTCTAAATAGAAAATTTCCTTAAAAAAAAACAACATATATTTATATTTATACAGATTGGAAAAGGCAACTAGGCTCATAGAAAATTTAGGCCTGGAAATATTGCTAGGCAACAGCTGTCATGATGTTGTTAACTTATAATTATTTTTGAGGATATGGAGGTTTATCTGGTTTAAGAGAAAATACAAATTGTGAAATGAAATTTAACAGGAAATTTTTTCGTAGAATTATTGATTTATTTGGACCTACTTTTGAAAATCGACCTATTTCATCTTATACAACAATAAGACGAAAAGTAAACATTTTTGAACAATTCGGTTGTGTTTCTCCCAAATTGCATAAAGTGGTGATCATGAACTATCCAATGCAGAAAAAAATCTTCATATTGCCGTATGTTCAGAAATGGAAGAATAGTATATTATGTTACTAGAAGTAGAACGCGCTCTTTTTTTGTGCTGAGATCAAATGTTGCTGCCGAGGCGCAGCCGAGGCTTGCATATTGAGCGAAGCACAAAAAAGGCGTTCTACTCCGAGTGACATATACTATTTTTTCTTCAAGCGTAGGTATTAAAAATTTGCAATCATAAATACTTATGACTTTATAGTTTCAGATGTTATTGCTGCTAATTCCGGCGCTGTACATTGAATTGGTTGCGACAATTTTTAATTTTTGATCTTTATATTGTGTATTTTGTAACTAATCACAGAATGATCACAAAATAATAATATAGTAACTCACTAATAACGTAACTAATTTCTGAATTCACTACAAACATATTGAATTGACAGATGTTTTGTTTATGGCGACTGCTGCCATCAGTGCCATCTGTTGATAACTATATGAACTATTTATTAGTAAAATAAAGTTCACATTATTTTACTAGTAAAATAATGTATCATTTCTACCGAATGTATTGAACAATGTAATGTTAGCATTATAATTCGCTTAAAGAAAAAATCCATTTCAGTCCAGCAAGCAAGTCGCAGAAACCATGAATATTAGCAAATATAGAATACGTATATACAGAAAACGAGAAAAAAAAAACACACACACATGGTTACAAATCATATAAAATTACAAAAACCCAAGAAATATTTCCTAAAGATAAATTTCAAAGAATGTTATTTTGTGAAGAAATTATGGAAATGTCAAATCAAGATCCTATTTTTTAGGGAACATTTTATTTACGGATGAAAGTACATTCCCCTTACATGGACGTCATAATCCCTCTGTAATTCTCTGTAACATTATTATTGGGCCATTTTTTCTGACCGAGACATTAAATGGCCAGAGATATTTAAGTCTCTTATAAAATCAAATAATCGCTGCACTTCAAAACAGAAATATCAGGTTGGAGAACATTTGGTTGCAACAGGATGGCTGTCCTGCCCATTACAGTGCAGTTGCACGGCAATGCTTGAATGCTATGTTTCCCAATCGACTAATAAGCTGAAGAGGAAGGATTAAGTGGCCATCAAGGTCGCTAGATTTATCATTGGTTTTGGAGCAGTGGTTTTGTTCAAACAGGTTAAAACTTAATCGAGAAAAAACACAAAACATGATTTTACACAATCGCAATGACTGTCTTGATATGACTGATGAGGTGCGATTCCTGGGTTTACATATTGATAGCAGCTTGAATTGGAAACGTCACTGTATGAGTATCACTAGTAAGATCTCGAGGTCATTATACGCTTTACGTAAAATAACACCGGTAGTGCCATTTGAAACTGCTATTATAGCCTATCACGCTCTCGTCAACAGCCATTTGGCATATGGCATTCTATTGTGGGGCGCATCAACAGATGCTATAAAACTATTCAGAACTCAAAAAAAAAGCTTTACGCATCATATGTAAGCTCAGAAAGAATACCTCTTGTAAACAGTAGTTTATTAAGCATTCAATGTTAACTTTACCTGCTATGTTTATTTTATATTACCTGATATATGTTAAATCTGAGTTTCAAACTTTTGATTACATAAACAAGAACCTTGAAAGAGTGACTAGATTTGGTAACCATTTGGAAATACCCAAGATCAGATTGGAAGTTTGTAAAAACTCCCCTGGATACTGGGGACCTAAATTTTTTAATCGACGACCGGATAGAATTAAAGTGATGGATCTTAAGAGATTTAAATTTGCTGCCAAATCTATTCTCCTAGAAAAGGCATATTATACCATTGAGGAATATCTATTGGATAATATTGTGTAACAAAATAGAAAAATGTCTCTAATTAATTAGTTTTTGTTCATTATTATTATTATTATTTATTTATTTTTTTGTATCTTTTATATTTCTCTGTATTATTTCATATTTCATTGTTCTGCATTTTATATTGACGTGTCTATGAATGTATCATTCTTACAGAACTAATAAATATTATTATTGAAGGGGGGTTTGTAGTCTCGCCAGTACCGTTCAGGTTTGCCCGCAACGTGTTCGGCACAGACAAGACGCTCTTCTCTAACCTTCACGAGAAGGTTAATTATTATTATTATTATTATTATTATTATTATTAAATTATTTTTTCCTCTGTGAATATATAAAAAATAATATTTACCGTCATGGTACAACACGGGCTCAAAATTTGGATGAACTACATGCAAGAATTATTGAATCTACTGATAGTCCAGTAACCTAGTATATCATAAGTTGCATCGAGTGGGGGTAGTTAGTTTCGTTTTTTTTTCTTGTATGGGTTGTGCCTGAGATGCAAAATCCAAGTTTTCGACCTCGGCAGCCTTCCGGAACACTTTTTAATTTCGCAAAAACTGCTAAATTTTCGCACTTTCCGGTTTCTGCCCATTTTGACCATAAAGGAGCACGTTTTCGACAAACACCATTCTATGCATTTTTAAACTAGATTAAATTTTCTACAATTTGAGACCAAAATGGGCTCGGTAGTCTTAACAGTTTCCGAGATACAGCTTTTCAAAATTTGAAACAATCTCCAAACTTGAAAATTGTATGCTATATCATGCTCATGGGCACTGTTTATTTTTAGAAGTGAAAACTACTCCTTATTGTCAAAAATTATAAAATAACATTGCAAAACCTTATATTGCTGCCGAAAATACTGGTTATGTAGATTTATTACGCTCCGAACCGTGCTATTCGAATGTTTCGAAAAAAAATTTATTGGTTTTTTAAACATAGCTCCTTCATTTTTAGTGATAGAAAGTTTTTTCAAAAACGATTTTGTAGGGCTTTTCAAGAGCTATAAGACTATGTAAATTAAATTCCTTAAGATCCCTTAGTTTTTAAATGGGGTGAGTTTGCAGGGCTCGAATAAGGTGGTGTTCGCTTGTAAATAGAGGTTTTAAACGGCTATATCTCGCCAAATATTCACTGTACAGAAAATATATGCACAAGGAAATTTAAGTCATTAAAAAAGCTACAATTTAGTGCTCGTATCTTTTTTTCGTATCTCCAGTAATTTCGGAGATATTTTGAAGAAAAGGGTGAAAAATACGAAATCGCAAAAAATCGTTTTTTCTTTAAACTCCAATTTTTCTAAAATTAGGCATTTTAAATTGGTCAAACTTCTTGGGTGTACTGAAAATACATATATGAAGAGAACCACAGAAGGGTGAGGATCAATTTTAATTAGGGGGGTAAATAGGGGGTTGTTTTCACTGATTTTTTCGTAGAAAAAAGTAGGTACCGACCTTATTTTGATCATAAGTCGCTTAATTTTTATACTAGAGACTTTTTCTTTTTTTTTTTGAAAGGTCTAATCAAATACTTTAAAAAAGATTCAATGAATTTTCTTCGAAAAATGCAAATTTTTCCTGTTATTTGACTTTGAATCTTTCAAATTATGCATTTGGCGAAAAAAAGTTAACCATTAACATGCCGTATCTCGGTTCGTATTGGCCGTAGAAAAATAATTAAAAAAGGATTTTGTTTGTTTTTTTAAAAGCTACTATTTTACTTTCTACAGTTTTTTTGATAAAATGCATATTTTTCGAGTTATTCGCAAAAAACTTTTTAAAAACATCGATTTTTTCGTCGAAAAACTGTTACACTCGTATTGTAGTTGAAAGTTACCATTATTTATAATAATTAATTCTTACCCACATGCTATAGATACCATTACTTCTATTTATTAATGTTTACTTCACTGACTCATGTTAGACAGGTTGTTGAAGATATAAAGGCAACTGTATATGATGAAACATGAAAATTAGCATAAAATTTTCAAGTTTGGAGATTTTTTCAAATTTTGAAAAGCTGTATCTCAGAAACTATTAAAGCTACTGAACCCATTCTGGTCTTAAATTGTAGAAAATTTAATCTAGTTTAAAAATGCATTGAATAATGTTTGTCAAAAACGTGTTCCTTTATGGTCATAATGGTAAGAAACCGAAAAAAGTTCGAAAATTTAGTAGTGTTTGAGAAATTCAAAAGTGTTCCGGAGGGCTGCCGAGGTCGAAAACATGGATTTTGCATCTCAGGGATATCCCATACAAGAAAAAAAGACGAAACTAACTAACTTCTAGATATTTTTTTCTTAATATTGTACTGCATAACAGTGTCACGGATTATCATAACCTTACAGTAACAACATTATGACAGCTGTTGCCTAGCAGCAATCCCAGGCCTAAATTGTCTATGAGCCTAGTTGCCTTTTCCAATATGTATACTATGTATTTCTAGTTGATAGTTGTGTAGTTTTAACTTATTAATATGACACATGAAGCAGTTTTGTGGTGATTTCGGTTTTCAATTAAACAAATGTGAAATCCAGATTTTCATATTGTGTTCCAAATTTATTCTAAAAACCGGCCAGATTTTATTTTATTATATTTTAATTTATTCCGAAATTATTTTTGTCCTCGTCGTTAATTGTGAAATCAAGAGAACATTTTCTACTTAATATAAAAACATTCTTACTCTTAGTCGAAGCAACTTCACTACTGAAAATTTTTGGAAAAAGTACATTAAAACCTGCAGTTCTAACGAAATTGATGAGAATGAGATGAGAATAATTCATAACATTTGTTTTAATTTATTTTTTTAATTTACTTTTTGATTCATTCTTGTTTTCAGTATTATCTGTTGGATACTTCTTATCTTCTGTTAAACTGCTTCATGTGTCATATTAATAAGTTAAAACTACACAACTATCAACTAGAAATACTTAGTATACAGATTGGAAAAGGCAACTAGGCTCATAGACAATTTAGGCCTGGGATTGTTGCTAGGCAACAGCTGTCATAATGTTGTTACTGTATGCTTATGTTGTGGGGCACGAATATTTGTACTTAAATTTTTAAGCGAAAATACACACCAAATCTACATACGTGATAAATTTATATAAAATGGATGCTTAAAAAACTGTTATAAATTTATTTCTGTATAGCCAACGAGGAAGCAGGAAATCGCATATATCTGTTTTTACATGATTAATCTCTGTATGTATCAGGTCATTTCAACTCCCTGTAAACCCTCATTATAAACCATATATGTTAAGTGTATTGACGATGTTATAATTTAATATCAGATAGTCAGAGTCGTGTCACTGAACATCAGCTTGCAGACTCTCCCAGTCGTGGGCAGCATTCCGCTAAATAGTCTCAAGTATCTGGTACTTTGAACGAGGTTGCTATTACGGGGGTTACCTTACGTTATGTGTAAGACGGTCTCGCCCCAAGCAGAGGCGTTAACAGCTGATGCCAACAGCGTAGGTGCTGTGGTGACGGTGTTACTTAGATTGTGATGTAGGAAACACATAGCGCAAGGCTCGCAAACTCTATCTGATATCCAATTTCGGACTGAGGCTAGAGTAAGATGCACCAAGAGCTGTTAGTTTACGAGATATTAGGTCTACTTTTACTGGTCAACTTTATCGTCAACATTTAGTCCTTGCCGGTGTTACCGAAATCATTAAACGAATAGTCCATCTATTCCGAAGTCCGATAAGTACTTCATCATGCACTCCCCGCCTCCACTTATTATGGATACCATCTTTACCACCATCTAGGGTTGCCACCTAACGTCTTACTCTAACCCGGAGCAAAAAAAAGTTGTGTTTTAAATAGAGATGTGCCGAATCACATAAAATCCAAATCTGCGGATACAGATACGGATAGGGACTATTTGTTTTCTGATCCGTGGATACGGATAAGGATCTTCCATGTAAGTACAGAGACCTTGAAGCCATAACTTGATATATCGCGCTGTTTCTATAGACTGTTCAATTGTTAGAATGCAGTACAGGTTAAATGCAGTCTCGAAAACCACCAGCAAATTATGTGATGCTCGAATTAACACAGTCTAAACGCCAAAATAAAATTTACTCCACCGTGGGCATGTTTAGATGCAATCTTGTATCGAAACTAATTTATTTTTTTTATAAGATATTTGTTCAAATTCCACCTTAGAAAAACGGATACGGACCCGAGTATGGATTTTTATTTTTTGCAGATCATCCGCAGATACGGGTACGGAACGCCGGCACACTACTAGTTTTAAATACAATCCATTGCTCATCTGAGTAAGCCATGGTATTTTATTTTTTTTTTTGTTGCATAAAATTTGACTTTAAAAAATAATTATATTCTTCCAATCTTATTTGTATATATTTATGTTTAATGATTATACTAGAACATTTTATCAACTCATATTAAATAAAATCTATGAAATAGAAAATACTCTATTTTTTTGATATTTTATTTGCACATGTCTAGTTATTTTTCGTGGCTATCAACAAAACTGTCACCCTAACATAGCCTACTCAGATAAAGAAACATCGTGAATGGATTTGAAGTAAATGTTTATTATATATGCAATATATGCTTCATAAAATAAGAAAAGAAAATCAAAAAAGCGATGAAAGGGAGGCGCAGATATTCAGAAAATCACTTGAAGAGCGGGATTCAGAAATTCAGAAATTACTTGAAGTGTAGGAAAGTGGCGAAGGGAAACCTACGCTAGACTTGCCTTCCATAAAAAAAAAAAAAAAATTAATTTTCTAAAAAAAAAATGTTTAAATATTTAGATAAATCTTCAAAAATACATCAAATTATGTTCTATACAAATTTTTGTCCAACGCTTGGTTTACTAGTTACGAATTGATTATCAAGACCACGGAAACGTTACATATAAGTATGAAAAAATTGAGACTTGAAAAAATTTTAAATAATTTTACAAAAATTTTTCAAAATTTTTCGTTTTATCAAAAAACGTCTCAAATAAAAGTTATTAGTAATTTCATTTATAGTAACTTTTGTTCAATAAATTTTTTCTAAATATTTTTCTGTTGCTAAATATTCGCAAAAATCTGAAAATCGACATGAGTAAACTCCCATTTCTAGTCAACCGATCTTCATAAAAAACAATAGGGTTCTTCCCATTTAATAGGAGAATTTTTTAGTACCAGAACGAATTCTCTGAGTTGAACCGTTCTTGAGTTATCGTGTATACACACACACAGACACACACACATACACACACACATACGGACGGCACTTCGAAAATAGGTTTTTTGGATTCCCTGGACCATGAAACGTGGTCATCAGTCAAAATCTCGACATCGAAAATTTTCGCGATTACAATACTTGCCTCTTATATATTAAGGTCGGGCAAGTAAAAAGTTGGATGTTAATATTTCGCTCGACCCGGAGAAATACGGATCAAACCCGGAACCCGGACACTAACCTGTAAATACCGGAACCTCCGGGTCAGATCCGAAGAGGTGGCAACCCTACCATCACCGAGAGAAATATTCAAGACGCCCTACCGGTGTGTCACTTCTTAGGAGAAGCGCTCTCCCAAATCATAATTATCAAAGCCACGAACTTTATGCTTTCCGTTCATAAATTAAAAAATAATTTTCAATTTGAGCCACCATTGAAAGCCACCATAAATTGATATGTATTATTAATGATCTAATAAGTAATATTAATCTTGTT
Source organism: Liopterus haemorrhoidalis (assembly GCA_963971575.1). Taxonomy (NCBI): domain Eukaryota; kingdom Metazoa; phylum Arthropoda; class Insecta; order Coleoptera; family Dytiscidae; genus Liopterus; species Liopterus haemorrhoidalis. The sequence goes on from OZ020611.1 coordinate 60,063,282, forward strand.
ATCACATCTCGCAATTAAATCTCTTCTCTTCTTTAGTCCGTAAATGCCCAACTGTAGTATCTCTGAGCCTCAGTTATCAATACCGCACTGTTACTATACATAGTCATGAGCCTCTCAATCGCAAGAATGAAGTTCCAAGTCTATGACTCCCACAGATACCCAATCCGGCTTCAGAGCGCTGATATATTTACTGTGATTTTTTTTCTACGAGGATGAAGTGATAAATAATTTGTAGAGAGCGGCCAATCTAGGAGTTAATTCGTTTCAGTACTATTAAATTCGAAAGAACAATGGATTTTTATCCAATTAAAAATTATATAGAATTAAAACATATTAATATCTAACTAGGCCGCACTCTTGTAATCGTGACACGTGTATTGAGATATATGTAGGTCAGAATTTTTATACATTGAAGATAATGCTTTAAAATTTATAAAAATCCTACGAGGTTCTCCAAATTAAGAAAACCATCAAGCCCCTTAATGAATAGATATTAGACTATAAGATCATCATCGTCATCACCTTACTTTTCTTCGAATCAGATTATAAGATATTGTTTGTCATATACTTGCTTCTATAAATCTTTCATTGTTAACTTCATTATTCATATCAATACTTTGTAATTTTTATTATTGTAGCTTTGATAATGGTTAACACCAAAACAGCATTAGCATGAATAATACACATTTCTGTGAAATTTTACAACTATTTTCATTTAAGAACCGTTTGCTTGATAATTGCGAATACCTATGCCGCATAGTCTATAACAAATGTCCATACCCACACCAGATATCGAACTCAGGATCTTTAGAACGAGATACAGGGTCGCTACCTCTGTGCTACCGATGCTGGCATATAGGGATCCGTTTTGTCAAAAAACTAGAGAACACTTGCTAAACTACTCTTTTTTTTACATTTGTGTTTGTTAATTTCTAGTCACCTTTCGATTTTCCTTTTCTATGATTTGCAAATTTGAATTAAAACTTCAATGATCAAAACTGAATTTACTCTAGATTTTTTTTTACCAACTTTTCGCCACATACGAATTCAATATAAAAACCTGCCTATGTCGTTGATAATTAATAGATACATAAATCCTTTCTTTCAATATATTAAACGGGGGATAAAGGTATCCAGATTCTGATAGCCAATGATAGAATAAATGAAATCCGTAGAGAAAATAATAAATCTCTGTGATTGCTTTTATTACTCTCTTTAATTTATATGGTTTGAAAATACCTTGACATAGATAAATGACATTTAGACAAAAATAATCAATTTTTAATTGTATTAAAGAGGTATTTAAAAGTGTGATGGAGTTTAGAAAGAAATACTAGGATTACTAGAAATACTAGGATACACTGATGATTTAAAAGTTTTAAGAATTTTTAGAATAGATTCCATTAAATGTACGTCAAAAAATGTATTTTCTTCAAGACGGTGCACCCGCGCATTTTAGCTGTTTAGTTTGTTAACACTTAAGCAATGTATATGAAAATAAGTGGATTGGTCGGGTCCAATTTTACCGGTCCTGCTCCTTGTTCTCCCCGTGGGAGCATTTGACCATGGTATACACCATCGAATTATGGACCTGGAGGATCTCCGTAACCGGGTAGAAGCAGCAACGGCGGAAATTCGACAAGGCATGGGCCTTGCAGCTTACGCTGATTCATGGATACGCCGAGCAAGACTTTGCATACCACAGCAGGGTGATAACTTCGTTTAATAACATCTGCTGTAAAAGTGCTTATCGTTTTCTTTTGATCCCATAAAAATAAAAACTTTAAAAATTAACGTCTCTTTTATTATAAAACTTTTACAAAGCTGTTTTAAAGGTTTTTCGCCTTATTTTGACCTGTAGTATCACCCATTTAAAAATAAATAAGAAGAACGTAAACACTCTGCATACATATTTTTGCCTACATGCATTTATTTCACTGTATCCTTTCAGAAACTTACGCCACGCCACTGTTATCCACATTATGTAGTAGCAAACGCCCAGCTAGAGTATATTTAAATTAATAATATTTAGATAGAGATATGTTAATTTGAGTGACATCCAGCAAATTTGTTATGAATTCACACATGTTTGGACACACACAATAACAGAAATCTCCACCAGTATCAATGATAATTGTGTTATGAATATTTATGTCATTATTAAATTGTACATCTTAGAAATATCAATAACTAACATTATAGTGTTGTAGTGTAAGGGCTTTGCATAGTAAATGGAGATTATAGAGAGCACTTTAGCACAACACCACAATATTAAGAGAAAATTGAATTAATAATACATTCTGAAATTAGTTGGTAAGGCACGTAACCCACCAGATTAAGATATCGTATTATATTTTTGGCGTTAAACAATGATGACAGTAATGGATTCCATTTGAATTTAAGAGGATAAATACAAGGATACGACAGGAGAAAGGGATTCACACTGCGATTTACTGTGCAAAAGTTGCAAAATAGGAAAGCAAATATTATCATATTAGATTATATCTATTAACATCATTACTTAAGGTATTATTAGCTAGTTTGGGTTGGTATATTTTGTCTTAGTTTGGGTTATTGAGTGCGTTAGGTCTTAATAAGTTTTAATTCTAACTGAAAAAAAAAAAAAACATCTCTATAATATACTTAAAATTTCATCACATATTACAAAATAGACGACGCAAATCTGTTCAACATAATATTACTTTAAAGTAATATTTCATTTTTATTTAATATTATATATATCAAATAGTATGTACCCATAAATATTTTTAAAATTATTGAAAAAAAGATATATTGTTGGTAAACAACTATAAAATATAAATTCATATTAAATAAACATAATTAATCATAAAAATTGGTAGTAGCTCATGTTTCAAAAAATTATTTGTTTGATAATAATTCATTTACACTGATAAACTTCTGAACTAAAATTAAATTTATAAAATTTATTTCTATCTCTCCCTCTCTGTCTATCTATCAGTAACGCTAAAATCTTTGGTTAGCCTTCGTCTGATACAATAGGTGCTTTCATTTCACAAGAAAATTCTTTTGTAGTCTTACAAATGGAACGCCCTTACAACTTAGACTAACTAAAGTATTAATAAGGTAAGAATACTTAAATATTGTGGTAAAAGGAAAGCACCTAATGTCTGCATGGGTCGCCAACCTACGTCCCGCGGGCTGGTTATGGCCCACCAAATGATTTCATCAGGCTCGCTTAGGTTTTAACAAAATAAAAACTAATTTGATAACTATTAAACTTCGTATATATATATATATATATATATATATATATATATATATATATATATATATATATATATATATATATATATATATATATATATAAGCACTTTTACAGCAGATGTTCGAAATTATCACCCTGATGTAGTATGCACAGTCTTACTCGGCATATCCATGAAACATCATAAGCTGCTTCAACCCGGTTACGGAGATCCTCCAGGTCCATAATTCGATGGTGTATACCATGGTCTTCAAATCCTCCCACGGGGCAGGAGCAGGACAAGGAGCAGGACCGGTAAAATTGGACCCAACCTATCCAATTATTTTCATATACATTGCTTAAGTGTTAACGAACTAAACAGCTAAAATGCGCGGCTGCACTGTCTTGAAGAAAATACATTTTTTGACGTACATTGAATGGAACATATTCTAAAAGTTCTTAAAACTTTTAAATCATCCTAGTATTTCTTTCTAAACTCCATGACACTTTTAAATACCTCTTTAATACAATTAAAAATTGATTATTTTTGTAAATCTCTAAATGTCATTTATCTATGTCAACGCTAAAACCTTTGGTTAGCCTTCGTCTGATACAATAGGTGCTTTCATTTCACAAGAAAATTCTTTCGTAGTCTTACAAATGAAACGCCCTTACAACTTAGATTAACTGAAGTATTAATAAAGTAAGAATAATTAAATATTGTGGTAAAAGGAAAACGCCTAATGTCTGCATGAGTCGCCAACCTACGTCCCGCGGACTGGTTATGGCCCACCAAATGATTTCATCAGGCTCGCTTAGGTTTTAACAAAATAAAAACTAATTTGATAACTATTAAACTTCGTATATATATATATATATATATATATATATATATACACAGTTTTTAACTTCGAGTTGACTACGTGGTGTTTGTATTTTATCTGATTGACTGACTGAAGATGTGCATACTACCCATGCACGAAACGTTTCATATTTTATAAATCGACAAGAACATTTTAATAAACTGACGAATAAAAGAGAACCTGCGTTTTATTTTATATATATATATATATATATATATATATATATATATATATATATATATATATATATATATATATATATATATATGTCATCAGCTAATACTTCTGCCAATGGTATAGTGTGGGACTTCACTAACAGACCGCGATTAGGCGACCTGAACTATGCGGACGATATTTGTTTACTTTCGCGCACATACATCGATAAAAAGAATACATTAAAACGAATCCAGGAAAAGGCCTCTGATGTAGACCTGTCAGTTAACGTCAAAAAGACCAAAGAGATGCGTATTGGCACCAATAACTCCGACAAACTTACTATCCAGGGAACAGATATTGCACAAGTTTAAGAGTTTTGTTATCTTGACTGCATGATGTCGACCGATGGCGGCAATTTCTATTTTATGCCACACGATGCATTTATTTATTAAAGTTATACAAGTTATTATGACAAGACTACGAATCGGACATACTAAACTGACACACGGATACTTAATGGCCAGACTCGACAAAAGCTACTGCGAGAAATGTAATGCACTCATAACAGTTGAACATTTTCTAATAGAATGCCAACTGTTCCAACTACAACGCACCCAACACAATTTACCACCAGACTTGACACAATCACTTCAACCAAACATGACAAAAAATATCGCATTTCTTAACGAGACAACACTGACAAATCATATATAACCTGTAAAACACCATAACAAATGTATATGTATATAACAAATGTATATAACACTGTATAACTCCATACCTGTAATTACATAGACACTAATGGCCTAGAAGTCGAAGTGTCTCTAAATAAATAAATAATATATATATATATATATATATTTTAGCAAAACAATAAATTTAATTCAACAAAAAAAAATAATCTGATCAAAAATTACTATTCCGGTTCACATCAATGCGCAGTATTAAGATTATTTTCAGATGTTTAGACCGACCTTGCTGGAAGATTGGGTTGGATGGATAGTAATATATTAAAATAAGTTCCATAAGGCAAGATTTTCCCGCACGCGTCGAAGTTAGAAAACAAGTTGGCCGCACCAGTTTACATTTTTGAATTTTTGAAGGTAGCCATTAGCTATCATTTTTGTTTTATATAATCGATTGCCTCAATATTTTGCAGTTGATCAACTTCAATATATTCCAAAAGAGTACCAGGTAAAACCATACATTTTATATCAATAATAGAACAAAAATGCAGGAATGAATTCACTCCTCAGCAGAATCATGTCGTTATTTGATCAGTACTTTAATGGCTGCGATATTTTCTTCATTACCTTTGCTCACTTTAAGTCAGAAGTTAAACAAATTGTAATTTAGCATTTAAGGTTAATTTTAATTTTTTTATTTTGATGAAAATATGTATACTTTATATAATTTGTAACCTGTGGGAATTTCTTAGGAGACTCACGTCTCTGTTTATTCCCCATTTAAATAAATAAATAAATTAGTAGGATATTGTACTAATTTTACCAATTTTATGAAATAAAATGTTTAGTGCCATTATGACTTTCTTATGAATGGAAATAGAAAAACGTTTTTGGCATATAATGAGCAAACAATTTTTTTTTTCAATAATATCTCTTTTATTCCTTTTTGCGAATTATATATATATATGCAATACTTCTGTAGACCAGCACTTTGACACTATTTCTACAGTACAAACCGACAGACAGACAGATACATAGGTTAGTTGTAAGGGGTTCTTAGTCATATCTACAAAGATATCTGTACGCTTTTATCTGCGTCACCTAGTTACAACTGACTTTAATTTCCTGTAAGATGCTCGGTTTTGAGTACAGTATCTTTATTTGTTATTTGGGTTATAGCAGATGTTCAGAATAGTATATTATAAAATCTCAAAAATATAAATTAACTGTCAGGATTTCTTTGAAAATAGTCTGAATAACATTAAACTGCATTTAAACTTTAGAAATTAAATTAACATTTCGCTGTAGGGTAAAATAAACAAAATACCAAATTATACTATAATTGACCGAATTGTTTTGCTGTTCCGTGAATTTTCCCTGCATAATTTAATAAAATGTTCTCTCTTGATGCACTGAAAATAACAAATATTGTAAATTGTGGTAAATTCACTGACTCACTGAAATATTCGTGACTTGTGTTCTGACGATGTCAACCGATTATTTTTATTTTGAAGAACGTTTTGAAGTTTTAATAAATATGAATTTGATATTTGGGGGTTATTTAATATACAAATGGAAGGAAATTATAGGATACAAGGGCAGACAGACGTCAGTTTTCCCAGGCTTTTGCCAGCTATTTTCATTCGTCTTTTTTTATCCGTTATCCTAAAAAATATTACAGGGACAACTGAAATATAGATATACAGATATACGGTCGGTATATCATGAGTGGATTAAATTACTAATTATTCTGAAATGAAACAACAGGTAAGCAATTATCGAGAATTTATTTTAGATAAATATTTTTACCGACAGCCAACATATATAAGGGAGGTATTGTGATTATACCGATTTTGAAATTTCAAGATTTCGATGGATCTCCACGAATTGAGGTCCCTACATAACGTTTTGACTATTTTTAGCATGATTTTTGCCGGTCTGTGTACACGTGCAGAGCAAATTCGGCTGAAAGGATTTTTATGAAACTTCATATTTAAGTTTTTGACATCAATGACACAAGTTGATTAACTTTTGGTAAAAATCGGTTAACTAGAAATGGGAGTTTACTCATGTCGATTTTAAGATTTTTGCGAATATTTCACAACAGAGAAATATTTCGAAAAAATTTATTTAGCAAAAGTTGCTGTAAAAACAATAACTAACAAATGTTATTTGAGACATTTTTAAAAAATTTTTTTTTTAGTTTTTAGTTTCCATGGTTATCGTAAATTATAAATGCACATTATGAAATTGTCAAAGTAACATACGTTATTGTCTTTTACAATAATAACTACTCTGTTGCTAGAATGTATTTTAAACAAGTACTTTGTGATGGTGATCGGTCCTGTGGTGGCCACAGCTCATTTTTATTATTAAGAATATCTTCTCGAGAATTTCTGACTTCTGTTAAGAATCGATGGTTGGATTATTTACGTCATAAGTAGGAAGAAAAACGAACTAAAACAGATGATAAACGAAGGATCTTTGGCAAACGCTGTTGTCGATCGTAGAAAGCAGGGGGGATGAAAATGTTTGTCAATACCAAGTCCTACATTTGCGTTGTTTCTTGCAGGAATAAGGAAATTCGTAAGGAAAGGAGGTGAATTAGTTGTTGCACTCTTACTTACAATCACTCCTTTTCGATTCCAGTCGTGCAAGATTTGAGAGATGTTATTTAGACACCAATCTTTCCAAACATTCCTCATTATCTTATGTTGTTTCTTTACGTACATATTACCTTTTCCTGCAGAAAAGAATGCTAGTTAAGGACTGTTGGTTGACTAATCTATTAAAGCTGCGGATTTTAAGTTGAAAATTATCAATATAGTTCCTAACTTCAGTTGGAAGATTTCATAACACGGTTACCGAGTGTTATTAAGCCATGGTACTTTTTTAAAAGTTGCTATTGATTTTGTATACCACGCCAAATATAAAAAGATATCGCATTACGAGACTAATACTGTAACTTAATTTTAATTAAAAAACGTATATTTGAACTCATTTCATCGTTTCTGCATGTACACCTCTCCAGCATCTCTGCACCACTGCTTTCTGGTTTTCTACTGATTAATAATTAGATAAATAAAATAAATAATAGGTTCCCAACGCCTAGATATGCGTATAAGTGGCAGAGAAGGTAAGTTCTCCGTTTCTAGACCGCCGGTCATAGATATGAAAGCCACGTAGTCATTGTGACGTTTCGACCGATCCTATTACCCCTGAATAAACATTTGCGATCCTATTTCCCCTAAATGAACATTTATAAGTATTAAATAGTTGAGGCTGAGTCGATATCAGGGATGTCTGCACAATATCGGAAGATAAAAATCCGAAGGAGGTGGGAGGTATCGAACCAGAGTCTCTGTGCTCTGTAGGCAACCGTCTTACCACGGAGCCACGGCAACTCTGATTAATAATTTGAGTTGTAGGATATCTTCCGCAAGCTATCTCAAAAGCTCCGTAAGTTTTCTTCTTCACCTCAATAGATATCTCGAAATTAGTTTCCTTGAATTCACATTTAGGAGGGGGGAGAGGGAAATTATATGGTGCTCTATATCTGGTAAGAAGAAAGGGTGTTCAAGCACTGCGATGTGCTTTTGGCCAAAAAATACTTCACAGCGAGCAGAGTCGACTAGTACGTTGTCGTAACCGTTTTCCCACAACAATGACTTTTTTTCTATAAACTGCAGTTAGTATAGGAAAACATTTGAAAGTTATTCAATTTCATCGAAAATTAAAATTAATACATTCCTCGGTTTCATAACTCATTTTCCCGACACATAACAAAAACACCTTTAAATCAAACAATGTGTGACATCAATCCAGTAGTGTGATATATGAAGCGATAGGAAATGAAGTTCGTGTCGCTCACTAGCATCCGCACAATTCCGGTCTACCCGATGTGCTTCGAACTTCAGAAGATCAGTTTCGTTTTTAATAGCCACTCACCTTATTTAGTGACAAACAGTTCTAAATAAAATTAGCCATGCAGAAATAATCTCTAACAATCAAGAACAACAAATTAATGTAAATAACATAAAAATGTAAATAATCTTTGTAGTTCTATATATTATTTCAGAGAATTTGTCTATTGAAACCCAAAAATATCCTTGTTCAATTGTAAACCAGGTAAAAGATATCAAAAACTCATAACAATCAAATAATAGTTTTAAAAGAACTGAATCCATAACAGACTCTTCACTTCAACGGCCAATAAATTTGTGCTTATATTCCAGGGTTTCATTTTGTAACAGTTTCATCGTCTCATGTTGGAGAACGGAGGGTTCAAGATAAAGACAAATGGACAATAATTTGCTTGTTGCTTTGCTGTAAAGTAACATGTTGGATGAAGTTGTGTCGCTGCGAAACAAGCCAGACAGAAAAAAAAAAACAAATAAACGTACCAGAATATTCAGTCTACTGCTGCAGTTTAGACAGGGTTGGTAGAATTACGCTGTAAATAAAAATAATTAAGAAAATGTTTTAAATTTGGTTCACAACTTAATAAAATAAAAAAAGCCTATATTTGTGTACCTGTCATTATTTTAATCATTTTGTATGGAAGTCAAATATAAAAATTCATATAAAATAAAATCGAAGAAATTATTTATGTCACAAATTACTAATTGGTTCATATTAGAGATACGGTTGTTGGTTTGCTATATGTAGGTAGAACGTCGCTCAGTTAAATAAATAAAACTCTATAGAAGTGAATTATCTAACACTTTTGCCGGGTTAATGCTAAACAAACAATTTACTTTATGTAGCTATAGTATTTTAAACCAGATGCGTTAAGTTTATGGCCATGTTTATTGCCCTTATAAATCGGACATTTGGGATTTGGGCAATATTTTTAAAAATTTTATATAGTATGGTTTTAAGAAAGTACAGACTAAGCCCATTAGTTTTAAATAGACTGCCCTACAATTTGATGACAAAATACACTTTATGGTAATACATTACAAGCCGAGTTCTCGCGAAGTTCAACATGACATCGATCCAGATCCGAATCACTCCGGTCACTGCTCACAATCGCTCGATCAATCGTATCCTTGAAACTTGAAACTATGCAGTGAGCCGTGAGCCGGCTCATTTCAATTTGGTGAACCGTGTCACTTCGGTCAGTCTACTGAGCCGACTCAGTGAGCTGGTTCATTCATAAACGACCCATCTATAGTTCATATAACTTTTTATAGAAGGTAATAGGTTCATATATTCCCACACTTTAAATATTATTGAAATACTTTTTCAAACACGTTTTAAAAAACTTAAAGGAAAACAAATTTTATTGCATTACCTGTGAGACAGCGAGTTATAGAAAAACTTGCCAATCAACTACAAACATTTATCAACAAACATTTATCAACAAACATTTATCAACAAACATTTATCAACAAACATTTGTCAACAAATGTTTTATGACAATAATCGGAATAATTCAGTTAAATGCCATATCCAATAAAAATCTATGACAGTTCACAGAGAAAACAGAAATAAGAAAAGGAAATTAAAAAAACGCAAATGGAAGTGACTCATCATGCCCTCAGACTAGAACCAGATTGTAGAAGAATATTTGAAGGGGAAGGAAAGAGTTGGAAGACCAAGATACACATGGCGACTCACCATATATAAAGAACTCGAGAAAAACTGAAGCCATATAATAGACCTAGCGATGAAGTGTACCAAATGGTGCCAATCTTCCCCTATAATTTTTCCGACGTATAAGAAAAACATATCGAAACAATATGTGACAGCAGACTGAATTGCAGGGTTGCTTATTATTGTTCATATTCAATGATCCACTCGCACTTCTAGCTTGCGTGATGTGATACGATCTTAAGAATCCTCTTTCCTTACCAGAAACACTTCGTATATTAATGGATTTGGATGGAAAAATATACATATAAATAATTAATATGATGAGTAATATACTTATATAATATAATTTTCTATTTTCTTATATAATATATATAAGAAAATTTGATGCAGGAAAAAAAACTGTCCACTCACATAATAGACACTGTTGCCCACATAAAGGAAAGTCAGGATGCACTCAGATTCGCAACACGTCATGCGCCATGCTGATGGGGAAGGGGGTAATGTCACAGAGGTAATCCTAGGTCAGGATTACGACATCTACACATTGTGACGGCCAGCTGTCTGATTAAAAACTATTCGTCAGCGTCTGACGTATGTGGCCTGATTACGAAATGCAGACACTGCATTTTCGTAATGAGGAAATATTTGTCATGACGAATGAATATTGGAACTGGGTTAATTTTCGTTACTAAAAAGCTGGAAGTCACAAAATATTGAAGCAGTGGAATATAGCCAACTCCGCTGCACGTATTAGTTCACAAGGTGACGACCAGATTCTTGTAACGAGGGTGAAGCCAAGCAAGCAGTCACCACGTGAATGGAAGAAGACTTCTCCAGGCTCCTCGACTCCCGGATGGGTAGTCCCCGCCTCGGAGATAGGTCCAAACCGATCCTGGCCAACACAGGGTGGATCGAAGACTTCCCCAACTCCATGGACCAATTCAAACTTTATATTATAAATGTGATATACATATTTAATAAATTTGTTATGTTGAAACCAGGAGTTGTGTCTCAATCAAACCACCCACGTGACAATATGTTATAAACTGGTAAAAATGTGTCACTTGATGAATAAATATTAGAAATAGTCTTTAGTATCTCTTTCTTATCAATAATTTTGCAAAATGAAATAGAATGTTACAGATGACTTTATTCGATATGTGTTTTTGAGGACTGTTGGGTCCGAGAATGCATACGTTCTCGGTATGACCGGCAAGGTGATCCGCAGGGAAACGTAAAATATCAGGCCTGTAGTGAAATAGTGTCGGGAGTTGGCTATTAGCTACCGAGCAGTGTCACTGACTGGCGGTTTTAATATTTTAAGTATTGAGATATTTTGCACAGAATAATCGTATGTACACTGGTGATTGTGGGTTTTTATTGGAATTTCTTGCCCTTAGAGGGATTGATAGAATTGGTGCAGATTCTGTAGGTTGATCTAGCTGGGTGGCTGTTCCTTTGATTAAGGCCAAAGCTTCTACTATTTTTACAAAGCAGGGATTAAAGCAGATCCCAGGTAGACGTGCGAAGGTAGGACGTGGTGGTACGTCCTGCCGACATTACCATTCACAGATCCTCTAGCACCCCATAAATATATTATTTCTGTTCCGTCAATCTGAACCGAATAGCGAAGAGGTAGCTGGACGTTAACCGCGTGCACTAGAGGGTCACTCTAACGAGGCTGTGCCAAGCTCTGTCTTGAAAATCGTTCGGCACGTCTATATGAAATGTTTTGCTTAAAATGACCAATGGCTGACACCATCACTATCCAGAATATTGAACTTTCCTCCTAGGACAGCCTGTATAAAAGACTTTTACAGCTAACTAATAGGTCCTTACTATGAACCAGGCTCTTAATTCTGGTATTCTTTTTCTTCCAATTACTTCATTAACTTCTTCCCTCGACGATCTTATGGGTATTCCTTTTTTTTCTTCTTCTTATGAGACTTCACTCTTTTATTCATTTAATCCATCGTGTACCAGTCACTCTTCTGATTTGTCAAGATCACACCTTTCTTTTATGTATTCAAAGGCAAGTTTTTCTACTTTCAACCTTCTGGTTTTCTATTCTCTACAGCATCTTCGCTATAATTCAATTTCTGTAGCGACGGTTTTACTCTTTTCTCTTATATTGATGAAGGCAGGAAGTAGGAGCTGCAGTTAAAAAAATAAGTATAAGAGATAGAGAGGTACAGCTGCAGAACCAGCAGAATAAGATCGATCAGGCCTGGTACTTTAAAAAATATGGGAGCATACAAACACAATGAGCGCCACAATATCTGCAAGAAAATAACAAGTACTAAAAAGCAATAGCAAGATTCAGGTGCGGAAACGAGACAGAGCAAGTAAATACTGGAAGGAAGAAAATGGGAGATTGTGCAGAGCATGCGGTGAAATGCAAGAAACAATAGACCATTTAAAAAACTGTACAGAGATAGGAAGAGAGACAAGAACAATACAATAATTGCCGGACGAGTCGGGTGCTAGGACGACATGACTGAAAAAGATTTCTTAGAAAAGAAGAGAAAATGAATTGGAAAAATAAACATAAAAAGCTACTTTTTCTTGGATTTATATGTACGCTGTTCTTTTTTTTTTTAGATGTTCAGTATATAAGTATATTAATTATTTAATTATAATATATATTATTATTTATATAGTTAAGTTTGGGAAATTAATGTAAGTACTGTACTCCATTCAAAGCCGAAAGGTAAGAATAAAGTATATATCTATCTATATTTTATTAATGGCCCTGTATTTCTCACCGGACGTCACAATACTCTGGATCATTGATTTCTACATATTTGATTGTATTTTCCTGGTGAGGAGTATGCTCCAAAGTGTAGACTTTAGTAGTTTAATACACGCCCTTGTTTGGCTAAGTTATTTTTAATTGACTCTTCCGGAATTATTGTATTAGTCAATAATTACAGGAATATATAAATACATAAATTTTGAGACACAAATATCTTCAGAATATAAGAGAAAACAGAGAATGTAAACGTAATCTAATTTGAAAAACGTGTGTGATATTTAGGTGCATCGAACTTCTCATCCAGTGCTTTATCATAAACCACTTATTGCTATTGAAATCAATATGAATTATTGTTTTCACTGTTCAATATAAACTGTAATGAAGACTGACATGTCTGTTATAGAAAAACTGCTACAGTTTCAAAGTCTCTTTTTTCCATCGTCTGTAGAAAATACAAGGTAAATCAAATTTGTAGTACTTTTTAGTTCCCTTTTATCTGACAGATTTTGAGAATGCGTGAGATAAAATTCATTTTTTTACAACGAATTTATAAAAAATATTGTGTTATACTGACAAAAAATATCACAAAAAGTTTTTACACGAATTTATTTATAGTCCTGTATGATTTTTAAAAATACAATGGTACCGACTAAGGGAATGATTTTTCAAATTATACATAATTTATTTGAAATCGTATAATATAATTTAAAGAATTCGTAGGTATAACCCAGTCGCTCTTATTCAATCACGTATTGGTACAATAGAAATTGTAGACGGACAGCTGAACTTCGAAAGTTTCAATTTGACATGCAAATACAGTTATTTAAATAAAAGTAAACAGATTAAAAGAAGGATTATTTTAGATAACAAGTGCTACTAGAGCCTCGCATACTTAAATAAATTAAGTTAATAAAATTTCTTTATCCAAATTACTGAGTGAACCACCAAAGTGCAAATCAATAAAACGCCTGTCAAACCAATGGAAATTTACTATTCGTAAGTCTGGACGTTAACAAAGACTGAGAAAAATCTACTCGATATATTTAAACGTAAAAAATACGTCTACGTAAAATCACTAGTAGCTACTTACTTATAGAGAAATTATGAAAAAAAAAAACATTTTTTAGTAAAATCCCACATTGTTTGTCAAAATATATACAGTGAATTTCTTTTATCCTGCAATCGTTACTATGGTAATTGAAATCTGACAGCAATGTAAAATTGCATTTCTTTTAATTTGCAACATAAGCGATTTAACATTGCTGTCAAAATAATCTGTCGATGCTAGGGAAACCATGCATAATAAAAAATTCTATGTTGTTTTTATTTCATTAAAAGACAAAAGGAAAATATCACATGGTTATCATATATATCTTATTTGGTGATTTTATATATTTAGCTTAACAAGTGAATAAGATTTAAATCGATTTTATGTAATAGGGAATGTTTCAAAACACCCGTTCCTGTTGTTCGAGGAGAACCAAATTTAGGAAGAATTGTTCTTTATTAATAATAACTATTTTGGTGGTTAGACCAAAGTAATAACATTTGTTTCACTCATATAAAGATAGACTGGCCTATTGCACGTTTTACGTAAAAAATGTGATGCAAACTCTGCGGTGGACAACCCGGCGCCGAGAAGTTGACAAGAATAAATATTATTTATTTTATTTGGATCATACAGGTCAGATCCCAATAATATAATGTCACTACAATATATATTTACATTTATTTATAACTATTATAAAACAGCTAATTTGTTTGTGTCTGCGGTGTAATCCCCGAAACTACTGGACCGATTTGAATAATCCCTTCAGTGTTGCATAGCTTACAATTTCCTAAGTGTTAAAGGCTATATCAGTGTTTTGCAACGCTATCTCGCAAAGGCTATGTTGTGCCGCAAAAGCAAATTAGTGAACCGATTTGAAAAATTCTTTCATTAGTGGCTAACTTAAACCCTTTGGAGTGAAATAGATTATCGTGGCTCCCTGATGTGTCTCAAAAGTAAATTAATGAACCGTTTTAAATCATTCTTTCAGTGGTGTATAGTATTTCTCAATTGGAAAGTACGACACCCAGGTGTGGCGTGTAAGCCAACTACTGAACTGGTTTATAAAATTCCTTCTGCGGTTTATAGCCTAGATCTTTCTGAGTAACATGGCTATGCCACTGCTTTTCAACTGGGAGAGGTGCGATACTCTGGTTTGGCGCGAAAGCACACTACTGAACCGATTTGAAATTGTCTTTCAGCGCTGTATAGCTTAGACCTTTCTGAGTAACATAGGCTATATTAATGTTTCATAATGAGGTGAGAAATTCTTTTGTATGTTATCATTTTACTTTAACATACAAAAGTAGAATTTCATAGTCAATAAATTTCAGTAAAAAAATCAGCTGTGGCCACCACAGGACCGACCGCCATCACAAAGTACTTGTATAAAATACATTATAGCAGCAGAGTAGAAATAAATGGCCGAATATTTTCTAACAGAGGTATTAATTATCATTACCATGGAAACGTTACATATACCTAAGTATGAAAAAAAAAAAACTATTTTTTTCGTTTTATCAAAAAATGTCTCAAATTAAAGTTATTAGTTATTGATTTTATAGCAACTTTTGATAAATATTTTTTTCGAAATATTTCTCTGTTATGATAAAACTGCAAAAATCTTAAAACCGACACGAGTAAACTCCCATTATCTAGTTAACCGATTTTTACCAACAGTTGACCAACTCGTGTCATTGATGTCAAAATCTTAAATATGAAGTTTCATAAAAATCCTTTAAGCCGAATTTGCTCTGCACGTGTACACAGACAGACAAACAGACAGACAAACAGACAAACAGACAGACAGACCGACAGATATCATGCTAAAAATAGTCAAAACATTATGTAGGGACCTCAATTCGTGGAGATACATCGAAATCTCGAAATGTCAAAATCGGTATGATCACAATACCTCCTTATATATATATATATATATATATATATATATATATATATATATATATATATATATATATATATATATATATATATATATATATATATATATATTGGCGGTTGGTAATTATATATGTTGGCGATCGATAATTATATATGTTGGCGGTCGGTAAAAATATTGCATATCACTCCAATTTTGATTGATGTTGAAAAATTCCACTTATCGAATAATTAATTCAAATATATAATTCTGTTTTATTACCGACTGCCAACATATATAAGGGAGGTATTGTATTTTTATTTGTATTTTTATTTTTATTATTTGTATTTTTATTTGTATTTTTATTACATTATTGTATGGAGGTATAACAATTTTGACGTTTCGAGATTTCGAAGGATCTCCACGAATTGAGGTCCCTACACAACTATATGACTATTTTTAGCATGATGTCTGTCGGTCTGTCCGTCCGTCTGTCTGTCCGTCTGTCCGTCTGTCCGTCTGTCCGTCTGTCCGTCTGTCCGTCTGTCCGTCTGTCCGTCTGTCCGTATGTCCGTCTGTCCGTCTGTCCGTCTGTCCGTCTGTCCGTCTGTCCATCTGTCTGTGTACACGTGCAGAGCAAATTCGGCTGAAAGGATTTTTATGAAACTTCATATTTAGCTTCCGCCATCAATGGCACAAGTTGATCCACTTTTGGTAAAAATCGGTTGACTAAAAATGGGAGTTTACTCGTGTCGATTTTAAGATTTTTGCGAATATTTCACAACAGAAAAATATCTAGAAAAAATTTATTAAACAAAAGTTGCTATAAAAGCAATAACTAATAACTTTTATTTGAGACGTTTTTTGATAAAACGAAAATTTATGAATAATTTCTGTAAAATTTTTCTATGTTTTCATATTTATATGAAACGTTTCCATGGTCATGATAAATAATATCTCTGTTAAAAAATATTAGGTCAAGTTATTTTTACTCTGCTGCAAGAATGTAATTTATATAAGTACTTTATGATGGCAGTCGGTCCTGTGATGGCCACAGCTGATTTTTATAAAAAACTATCGTTTTTTTAGTTCTCCTTCAAGCGTCGTAGGCCGAAATAAATTGTTTAACGGGTCGCTGGCGACTTATGTGTCACCAGTATTTTATTTATGAGCACCTTGAATTAATTTTAAAAATACGTGAATTGGAATTTTGTAATACATTGAATAAATTTATGACTTTTACCAGATGTTAATATTTTTTGAAATCGTATATATTACAGGGGGTCGCGTCGACCCAGTTGAGAAACCCTGATATAGTCAAGAAGTTCTAAACTATACAACACTGAAAGAATTTTTCAAATCGGTTGCTTAGTTTTAGAGGTTACACTTGAAGACTCAAACAAATTTAGCTGCTTTATAATACACTGTAAATAAATATAAACATAAATATCTACCTTATTGTAGTGACATTCTATTATTGGAATCTATTGTGTATGATCTCAAATAATATTAATAAATAAATAATATTCTTTTTCGCCAAGTTCTCAGCATCGAGTTGGTCATCACCGAGTTGACCATCACCGAGTTAACAGAGTTGTGTAAACCATCACCGAGTTAACCGTGTCGTATGGTTGCGTACCTATATTTACCGTGCTCGGTATTTCATTTACCTATCTCGCTCATTTTCGTGAGTATGTAGTAACGTGCGTTCAGACTCGCTAATCAAAGGTGTATATGATTTTAATCAACCATTGAAAAACATATCCATTGATAAATGAAAGTAGTTCGTTAGTAGTATTTGTTTTACGATACAGCTGCATTAGTATAGGTAACAAAGAGCACTAATGCAAAATAGTGTGACGAGATGAGTCAGTGATTGGCATGCGAATCGTTAATTCTCCATCGCTAATTGATTCAATTTTAACTGGGAAAAGATTAATTAACTGTCTGAATGGAATCATTTGATCGATTTTTGATGTCATGGAGAGGAGAGAAGACAGACGTTGTCAGAGCTTTTGTCACGTAGTATGCTCGAGAGAAGAGTAAAGGCTGTATTCGGTGTTCTGGTGGCGAGAAGACGACAAAGGAACTTATACTGGGAGTTAACACGAATTTCACCCTCACAACTGGCCGAGACAGCCTCACACTTTATCGATTCACTGTTTCATGTAACAAGGTAAAACTAACTCAACGGCCATCACGACGGCTGCTGGCTTCCAGTCTTAAAGAATTTACTGAACGTTATGTCATGTCACATATGCCAATTCTAGTAATATTAATTTTTTCTTTTAATTTGGTTCAATATTTTATGTATTACTGGTGGAAAAAATATTGCAGATAATTCCTTTATTTAACAAAACCACACTCAAATCAATAAGAAAACTGCACACAAATGCCTATGAAATAAAATTATGAAGTGTATGAGACTTAAAAAAATTCTAAACATCGTAATTGCAGTCAGTATAATAAATAAATTTGTGACACTTAACAAAATGCTATCATTTACCAACCTTCTATACTGTGCACCTTTATCCGATGTTTGTTAAAAAAAGCTTAGATAAAAACAATGGTAATTCCTTAGTTTTAACCGGTATCACTGTAAAAAATTCTGTGTAACCTTAGTTTTTTTTTGTGCTTTACTTTCTCTTTGTTTCTTATTTCTGTCACTATAAAAATCCTGGATTTCACTAATAAAATAAGGAATTGTATTAAATCACTCCTAATAAGAGTTGAACAGGAGTTGTTAAAAAAAAAAAAAAAAATACTGAGAAGTGTGTATTTTCACACATTTCAGTTTCTTGTACCTACAAGAAACTGAAATTAGAAATTGAAAAGAATTTAGTATGCGATAACAAATTGTGGGTACATATTAAAAATCATAAATTTCGATAACTTTTGAAAAGAATAATTTTCGTGGTTCCATCTAGAGACCACAGACGAATTTAATTACAAGATGCACTCGCGTCTTGGCTCAGCTATATCAACTCAGTTCTCTCGTCAGTCAACGAAATATTGAAAACATGGTGTTAAAAAGAAATCTATAATTTTCGAATTCATTATTAGATCAAAAATTACTGTTGTATTATTCTGACTCACATGATTTTGTATTACTCAGAATTGTTTGAGATTAACCCTCCAGGGTTATAGGGCGTGAGACAAGAGCTTCTTTAGCACATTTTTGGCAAAAATCATGTTAAAATAGTGATATTTCAATACTTTTCTACCCTTAAGAGGTTTCTTTTGATACCAGACAATACATTAAAAAACTAAAATAATTATTAATTTCTTAACGACACATAATATTCGACATTTTTCGAACAACTAATCTGATCAAAAATTGCTGTTTGCTCCGGTTCTCATTAATGTACATAATTGAAAGTTTTTTCCGATTTTTAGATCAAACACACTAGGAAATAGAGTGGGAGTTTCGAGATTTATCAAGGTAGAGATGCTGAATTAGACAACGAATTTCAAGAATTTGGTTTTTGGAAAGAATGAGGGAAAAACAGGTTTGTCTATAATTTTTTTTCCACATCTAAAAAACTAAAAGCCGTAAATACACTGGCCTGAGGCACAATACGTACGAATCGTAGGCATGTGTCCAAACATATAAAAAATAATAAAAATATGAAAGGTGGCGAACAGATATATAAATATAGTTCGTGAGTTATAGGTTATCTTAAATGAAAGGATTACATACAACTATATACTTTGATTCGTAAATTTAACTTCAAATTTTCACGGAAATAAAACTACGCTTGTAAAACGGAAACAAAAAGATGGTATTTCGTGCCTAATCCCATATCCTGAAATTTTTAAGGATTACAACAACAAAATGATACGCAGAGATCGTGCGGATCAATTGAGAAAAAGCTAGGGTCTATGCCAAAGATTGATATTACATTTGTAAATGCCTATATTGTTTACTGTCAATTTGAGAAAAATACAACTACTCAAATTTCATCGGTTAATCACACTTGAAATTATAACATCGAAGAATTAAACAACGGCAAAAGGAAGAAAATTTAAAATTTTTCGTTATTGAGGATGTTAGACTGAGTAATCGTGGCAATAACTAGATTACTTTTGATTCGAAGAGAGGGCGCTGTGAAATGTGTAGCAAAAAAATATACCATCTTGTCCTTACTCATAATGTTGCCTCTGTAAGATCTATGTATGTTGCAATGGAAAAGTTAGTTAGTTAGCTAAAATTTAAGCGCCTTGTTGCAATAAAAAAAAAAAAATCAAAATACCACACCATAATTTAATTTAATATTATATTTAATTATATAAATTTATCTTATGTTCTTACGTAATTTTCTTTCAATAAATATTTCATATAATAATAAAAAAACTGTTTTTCCTTAAAATAGTTTACTTAAGTTCTTCTTCTTCTTTTTATTTTGTTGGCTTCGGTTTAACAACATACCTAATGGAGAACCTATTCTACATATCTGTCTTGATTTCCGTTAAAAACCATAATATTTTGTCACACCATATTTTATAACAGCTGGAGTGGGATTAGAGAAAATTGTTTTTAAGTTAAGTGAAGCAGTTTCGACAGTTAAAAAGTATGTGTTCCGTAGTTCCAGGTTCTCCACAACTGCATAGGTTGTTTCTAATACCTTGATTCGGTTAAGGTGTTAATATGAGTGACAATGATTGAATATCATGCGTCAGACTGTGGAGATTGTTTTTTTGGTTAAATGAAGGTTGTGGAACCATGGCCGAGATGCGATGAAACGTGTGTTTTTTAAAGTTATTCTTTTTATTGACGAAAGGTACTTATGAGTACCAGTTAATTATTATATGAACTAATTGGTAAAAAAATATAATTAGCTATTTTGACCACTAAAAATAAATTATTTGTGTAAAAAAAAGGTATATTTTTTATTGTTACGCAACAATGGGTTAAGGTCAGTTAGCAATTCTAAGGCAGACTACCTGGAGTAGGTCATGCAACTATTGCAAGAACTTTGTTACTTGGTAACAATATATTGGTAACTTGGCGAATATTCCAACTATTGTGACAAGCTAGAAATTACTCTCTCAGCTCCAGACCATTGAACTATCTAGGATATACAAATAATAATATAGTTTATGCAGATGACGCCATTGATTAAATATGGATACTCGAACATACACATGAATTGTGGTATATTCACTGTAAGTTGCAATTGGTTAGCTTGAGCACATGCGGTTCTACAGTCATTTGCATAAAGCCAAAGCTCTTTATTCGCGAGTTCTTCCTCAACCGGATCTTCAGTATTGAGCATAGGATCTAAGTCAACATTTTTTGATCCTGAGTAACTTCTGGATATCAGACGATTGCAATTGTTCCAAGTCATCTCATCAAGTTATTTAAAATATGAGCAATGTTTCGTCATTTCTTGAATGGTCACAGTGTTATTATTATTTCCCGGAGTGAAACTAACTATTGGAACCTCTTTAAATTTTTTTAAATATGTAGGTATATCTTAAAAATTGAATTATTATTATTATTATTTATTTAGTCCAAGAAGCAGAAGCCAAAGGCTTGTAGAGTTTCGATACAAGTACATTCATTTATACATCGGTGGTACAAACAAGAGTGGACATAAAATGTAACAAAATGTAACTAATATTAAATCAAACTTAAACTTTATACTATTATAAAAGGATCGAAAACAAAATAATAATACAAATTATTATAACAATAATGAAGTACGAAATAATATAAACATAATAAAAATTTAATACCCAAATAATAACTAATATCGTCAAACATAAACTATATACTATTAAAATAATTATCTAAATTACTCTTAAAAATATTCACAATATTGAAACTGACAATAGAGCTAGGCAGACTATTCCAAAGATCAAAAACACAATTAGTCAAAAAACTTTCCCGCACTTTTCCGATATTTTTCATGTTTAAGTTTAAGAATGTGACCTCGTAAACCCATATTCGCACTCAACACAAATAGATTAGACAAATCACAATTATATTTCTCCGTTAAGACACGAAACGCCACTATTAAATCACCTCAAAGTCGACGGTCAGAAAGAGGCATAAGATTAAAAATTTGAAGACGTTCTTCATAGGGCTAATTTTGGTGGCTCCTTATTTATGTCCTTAATTAGCCACGGAGAACACACAGCAATACTGAACTCAAGAATTGGTCTAATGTAGGTGGTGAATACCTCTGGCGCCAGTGAGGGTGACGGTCTCGAAAATGCCTTGTTTATGACATAAAGCAGAAAATTGGCTTTTCGTGCTCATTCTAGAGCTTGTTGGGACCAAGACAAGTTTGATGTAATAATGATTCCTAAGTCAACCTGAGAATCAACTTTCTTTAACGGAATCCCGTTAAGCAGATAGATGTGTTGTGGGTTATTGGAGCCCATGTGTAACACGTTGGTCTTGTTAACATTGAATGGGATTAACCACTTTATAGACCAACGGAAGATCTCAGCAAAGGTCGATCTGTATTGCTTGTTGATCAGTTACAGCATTATTAAATAATTTAGTATCATCGGCAAACATCGCATGTGGAGACGTTATGATTGATGAAAGATCAGCAACATACATAGATAAGAAATAACAGAGGACCGACGACAGAGCCCTGTGGAATTCCGCTGAGGACAGGTTTCGGAGTGGAAAACGCATCACCTACCTTTACTTGGAATGTTAAGTCAGAGAGAAACGCCCTAATCAAAGTTCAGAAGATTACCCCAAATGCCATAATGTTCGAGATTAAGAAGAAGTCGTTGGATCGGTACTTTATCGAATGCTCGTGCGAAATCGAGGTAAACCATATCCAATGGTATATTATTATCAAGAGCACTAGTCCAAATGTTAGTGCAATACAATAAATTAGTCGTAACT
Organism: Liopterus haemorrhoidalis; assembly: GCA_963971575.1. Classification (NCBI taxonomy): domain Eukaryota; kingdom Metazoa; phylum Arthropoda; class Insecta; order Coleoptera; family Dytiscidae; genus Liopterus; species Liopterus haemorrhoidalis. The sequence goes on from OZ020611.1 coordinate 60,086,361, forward strand.
GAACGTCAAGGCAAGAATCCATGCTGATGTTGTGGGATAATGTTATTCTTCTCTAGAAACGGTCAAATTTTAGATACGATTATACGTCCCATAATTTTTCTCACTGATGAAGCCACACTAATTGGTCTGTAGTTCAACGCATCAAGCTTATCTCCCTTTTTAAATATAGGAGTGATGTGAGCAAGCCGCCAAGAGGGGGGAAGGATGTACGAAGTAAAAGAAGAATTCATAATTTGTGGTAATGATTCAGCCAGAAAATCCTTATAACGTTTTAGGACAACAGATGGGATTGTATCAGGGCCAAGAGAGGAAGATTCCTTGAGGCTTGCTAACTCCTTGAAAACTAAGTCAGTAGGTCGTGCGACCAGCAAATACCGAATTTATCAACCGCGAGTAAGGTCTTTGACTGTATGTGCATAATTCGAGAATCGTCACACTAATGGAAAAACATAATTTGAAGAAATGGTCTGGAATTATGTTTTCTCTAAAATTGAATGAAAATCTAACCTTAACATATGAATGTGTGAAAAACATATAAATGTGTTTGGTGATCCGGTTGGAACGATGATTTTTTCAGAAAGTTGTGAAACGATGACGATGAGTTTTAGTTGGAAAGTCCAGTTTTTACAAGATCGGAAATTAACGTTGAACCTGTACGCTTGCTTATGTCGAGACTACGTTTGGCAATGCGAATGATAGTTAAGAACTCAATCTGATTTAAGGTACTGTGAATAAGATTGTTACAAGAAAATAGAACATGCAAAAATTAAAATGAACAAAAATAGTTTCGAAAAATAATAAGTTGTAATACGTTGATTTCGCGCAAAATGTACATTTAAGTGTTACAGCATAAAATTCATTTGATATTGAGGGAAAGCAATTATTACAAGATATTCAAAATTTTCAAAACGTTGCGAGTGATTCCTTCGGTAACATTTTTGAACAACAACAAAAAATAATCAAATACAATTCCATTTGTACCATTTCGATTCACACCGATGGGCATTACTTTTAATTCATTCAGATTTTTAGACCGACCCCTCTGCGTTAGAGTAAAAGAAAATAAGTCCATATTAATTGTTATTCTTCTTGAAAAGTTAATCCAGGAAACTTTAGATTTAGGAAGAATAATTTAACTTTGCTTATATTAAACTTCAGCTTTTGGTATCAATCAATAATTTTCAATTAAAATTCAACAAACAGAGTAGAAAGGTATAAGTAGAAAGCATGACATACAAAACTGTGTGTCATGATTTCGATATGAGTCCTTTCCTAAAAATAGATTGATAATAACACATTCAGAATATACGACTTCCACCAAAATTTCACCGTGAAAGAAAATAAAAAAGTGATAAATGACTGCTCTAAAGCCACTCCAGATATTTTTTTGTTTCCAAAATTAAATAAAAGGGACTGGAATATAAATGTAAATGTCATAAATCCATTGAAATCTCAACTTTAAAACATTGTAATTCAGAGATAAACGGTCAACTGAAGTATAAAACAACTTTTATCCAACTCTCTTGTTGTATCAACTTACTTCAGACTGACAAAATATATTCTAGGAACGTTTATACATTTAGCAAAAGTTTTCTTATATTCAGTTGGCTTAACTGTCTCCAAAGACCAAATATAAATCCACGGCATTATGCGGACATTTCTTTCAGTCGATTTCTTCACGAAGCTTTGCCTGTTCTTACACTCCTTTTCGCTGATCGCCCTGTCAGCTTTGATTGATGATTCCATCACAATAGTGGGGATTCCTCTATATTTATCATAGTTTATAGTTTATTAGGAAATATTAACTTTTTACCAAAACTTTAAAATATTTTGTTTAGTTTTTGCTTGATTGTTATAAAGCAAGATTGATGGAAACACAAAAAAGAATAAATTTTGATTTTGTAACAACTAAAGAGATACAATCATCTCGTACACAACTATTGGCTTGACACTTGGAAATTATTTTATAGGACCAACATGCCGGTTTCGGTAGCATAGAAGTAGCAACACTGTTTCGCCTGTGAAAGGTTGCGGGATCAAATCTCAGTAAAGGAAGAGCTGTTTGTGTTCGTCGTTTAAATCTAAGATCTATCAGCTAAGATACCAAATAATCTTTTATAAATGTCCAAAAAAGTTATTTCCATTTTAGAATCAATAGGTGTTACGGTTTGTGTGAACGGTATGTGTGTTAGTACGATTAATACCGATTCAGATGTATTTCGTTTTGTTTACTTTAATTTAAGCCAACTAGATCTGCTAGTGTTCTAATGCAGTTACTTTGGTGCTTCCATGTTTTTCCATACTTAGTACTGGACAGTATTCGCATAGCTGAGTCGAGAATAATGTTAAAAACAAGTTATAACAGTACCCAGCATTGATGCCCGCAAATTTTTTACCAAGGACAGGGGGTAATGAAGGCATGTGTTTGAAAATATTTAGTAATTTATTAAATAAACATTTATAAACACAGAACACATCTTTTTATTTTATTTTTTTTTTCTTTTAAATGAATTTTTGTGAGTTTTGATTTTATAATCAATTGTATAATTACAATTAATGGGTTTGTAAAAAAATGTATGTCTGACATGTACTTCATTCGAAGCTGAAAGGCATGAATAAAGATTACTACTACTATATAAATAGAAAGTGAAGGCGTCTGCAATCATTGGCAAATTGAAATGAATGATTTCTAAGGAATCTATAAAATCTTATCTATAATAAGTCAATGTTTCCCTGTGAACACTTAACATAATTAACCGGATAAACGATCATCTGCCATTTTTAACCTCATAGTTGACATAATAATAATTGTAATAATGGTGTACATAAGTTCTGACAAGACCCGATTTGACTGCACACTTTTTTCATATAGTCATCTTTTTTTAGTTATTAGTATTGGGCCTTCTATAAGTAGTTTCCACGTGGAAAATAAACACGTCACGTAAATATCAATATTTTAAATATTATGTTACAGAAAAAAAAGTACAATTTCTATTTACGCGCAGGTTTTTATGTCACCGAACTGGTAGTTATCGTTTTTCGGGGAGAGGGGTGAAATTATTTTCTTCCCGGGCCCGGAGTTTTTCTACTACCGAGACCGGGCCATCTCGCGGGGTCCTTGCTTACCCTTTCCGAGGTCTAGTGTTGCAATGTTGCGAGACCCCTTCTTACAAACTTAAAACGAGTAAATGCAATTAACTAAAATTTATGTAACATTTGATAGCAAATATAATACAGACATAATAAAATTAGTTATAATAATAGGTGTACAACTTTGCTTCCGCCGTTTTCTTCCGGAAATTCGAGGCTTTATTGTAAAAAACAGGTTATACATTTATGATTCAAAATATTGTCCATCGCCGGCCACGACTTTCTCCCATCTTTCGGACAGCATACGAATCCCGCATTGAAAACACTGGTCATCTTTTGAAGCGATCAACGAATCGATACAATTTTTTACTTCTTCATAAGGCGGAAGTGTTGGTCAGCCAGGCCGTGTGCCATTGATCGAAACAAGCGATAGTCAGAGGGAGCAACGTCTGGAGAATACGGCTGGTAGGGTAGGACTTCCTATTTCAACATTTCCAGGTATATCTTTCAACATCTCTTGGTTTCAACTCATACGGCACCCAATTTTCTTTTTTCTGAATCATTCCCATCTCTTTAAGGTGCTTTCTTCTTGACTTTGAAACGAGTCTTCATCAAGTATTGCCTCCAATTCTGCATCTTCGAAAACCTTCTTTCTTCCACCGCTATGCCGGTCTTCGACGTGAAAATCAACGTTCTTGATGCATTGAAAGCACTCACGATACGTTCTTTCACTAATAGCGGCCTCACCATAAGTATTTGAAAGCATTCGATTAGAGCCTCAGCCGCAGATTTCTTCATACTGAAGCAGAAAATTAAAACCTCCCGCAAATGACGAGAATTTGGCTCGTAAACTGACATTTTCAATCGAGAATAACTTTATGATGCAGACACAAATCGACTAATGTTTTTATGGGGTTATGTTGACAGATGCCCAAGTTTATTGCAAGACGTCTTTGATCTATTTATTTCGATCACTACTTACCGCTAAAGCCATCTATAGGGAAACGGCGAAAGCAAAGTTGTACTCCTATATAAAATAAACCTATAAAAAAAGCATAAGTGTTTCAAATAAAACACTTAAAAGTGGAGAATCCAGGGGAGGGGCAAGTACCAGGGGCAACTTTACTGCGGGCGCGCATGGTACCCAGCTTTCTGATGCCAGCAACGACAGAGAAGTTGTCACTTAAACAACCTCTACGCAATAAATGGTAGAGAGCATATTATGTAAAGGGACACTTGATGAACTGAGTGAACTTATCTCTTACTCTAATATTTTGTAAAACATGTCAGATTGCTCTGTGCCGCAGGTTATCTAATACTGTCTCTCAGTTCACAAATGCCCAGTACAGTGTATCATTCTACCGATGGCTAGATAACAATTCGTAAGGTGTTTATTTGATCTGGGATCTTTGAGAGTGTAAGTTATCTTGTTCCTGTCTCTGACATGAACTTATATTTTCTGACAATTTGATATTGTCGCGTGTTTAACTACCTAAATTGTGAAAAATTACAGTAATAAACCGTTTTGGTTTTTGTTGCTTGGTTATTTCCAACATACTCCTTAATGCTGTATTTCTCTTCCCAAGCCGTGGAAGAAGTATTTACTTTTTGAATCACGCGATATGAACAATATAGGCCCTCTATATTGTTCATATCGTCAAAGAAGCTGATTTCAGAGAAAAAAATAATAATAATAATAATAAATAAATAAAATTGTTGATACTGTTAGACATTCATCAACCTTTATCTCACGACATTTAAATTCGCTTGAACTACCTGGCGGCCGGAATAAAAATTGCATTAGGTGCATCAAAATGCAAACATTTACTTAAAATAATGTAGCGCCCGTTTTATTTACACTAGAATTATGAAATAAAAACGAAATGGAAGATAGTTAAATTTTTTACATTCCTATAACTATTTTATTAAAAATATATACATATTTTAACAGTAATTCAGTTACCTTATTTTTGTGAAATCATAAGTATATATTCATAGTTCCTATTTAAGTCTATTTAGTAGTTTATTTACAGTATATTTATTCACAATCAGTGGCGCACTGGGAATTTTAAGGGGGGAAGACAAAAAAATCTCGCTTTTGAAATTCTGAAATACAATTGATGACCTAAAAACAAGTCTGCAAAAATCTACAAAATATTTTTCATATTGATCAAAGGATATAGGAGTATCTAGAGTTTCTTGTTTATGCCTACGAAACTCTAGACATTTCTATATGTAATTATATTCTTAGATTCTTAGAGAATCAATCTGCAAAATATTGTTCATATCGGTCAAAGCATATAGGATTATCTAGAGTTTCTTATTTATGCCTACGAAATCCTAGACATTTCTACATGTTATTTTATTAAATTCTGATAAATTATATACCAGCCGCTGAAAAATACCAAAATATTTTTATATTTTTAATATTTTAATATTTTTAGCTTCGGAATATTTCGTTACATTTCGGACTCTCGCTCCAAATTGGTTTTAGACGACAGGCACGCACCCAGGGTCACACGTTGGACTATTATATTGTAGATTATCATTTGTAAGGAAAAGAAAAGTCGTTAAAAGAAATAAGTAAACAATAAATTTTATGTTTATAGCTCACACATATTGTTTATTATCTACTCAAACAATCCATACGGTTTGTTTATATAAATTCAATAGTCAGCACCTAAATAATGTAAACATACGCAGCGACGCTTATATGCGTCATTCGGACAACAACGAATACAAACGGTGACGCCTAAATGCGTCATTCGTAAGATAAAGGTTAATAAATGTTTTTTAATTTTTTATCCCATGTAAAAATGATGTTCTAAAAAAAAAGAAATCATATTTTTTACGATTGAGTTAAACGCGAATTGTTTGAATATCTTTCCAGCAAAGAAACTGGTATGGTGTTGCGATTTAACACGAGAACACTAAACAATGTAACATGAGTTACAAAGATACTTCCAACTATTCACAAATCAAACGGTGTTATTGATTTCAAACGCGTATATTTACTTTTCCTTTGTTATCACATTCAAATACCGGCATGGCATGTATCTCGAATTTCTTTTTTGTAATACATTTTATACTTTTTACAATATTTTCACATGAAACGATTTTCAGATCTTATTTCCTGAAAATAAACAAGCACACTATTATTTTGTCACATTTTTTGAAAGCTTCAGAGAACGTAGTGAGACAATGTAACAATATGGAAACAAAGAAGCGATTCTTTTGAAGATTTACGAAGATTTACTAAAGGATTATTTTGAAAACTATACATTTTTCTCTTCTACTCTTTATTTTGAATACACTTAATCGGCTTAAATTTCGAATCTATCAATTGATATTATTTGGGATTTTAAATTTTAAATATATATTTTTTCTATTTCCCCTAGACCTTGCGGAGTTTAGGGTTTTAGCTGCTACATGAAAATAGAAATAATCACACATAAATATAGTACATAACAAATTTGATTCAATAAATTTTATATGAATTTTCTTTATTCTTCATTCTTCCTCCGGTGTCCCTCTCTTTCTTCCTATTCTGTTTTTGGCTACCGTCTCCGGGCTCCTTCCTTCTTGACGCCAGTTCTTTCCTCCTCCTTTTTCCTCCTCTTTTGCCTCTTTCTTCCTTCCTGTTCTCAGTTCTGCCTTACCTCTCCGCATTCCTTCCTTATTTCCTCGAGTACTCTCGCCCATCTTTCTCCCTTTCCTTCTTCACTCAACAGCTCATTTATCTCTTCCTCCCATTTTATCATCTTTTCACATCTTTTTGTTAGATGTTCCAAGGATTCGTCCTCTTCCCTACACATTCTGCATAATATGTTCCTTTGCTCAATACCTGTTGCTTCGTTCTTCATTTTCACATCTTAATCTGGCAATCCTCCTAACTATGCCTCCTGCCTTTCCTCCCTTTCAAATATTTAGGTATTCCTACCGTCCTTACATCTCTATGCCTTTTCACATTTCTTGAATTGTCTATTCTTACTGTTCTTTCCTGCTCCTGTACCTCCTTGTCTCTCCTCCTCAATTCTTCTACTATGTTTCTTCCTTCGTTTATCTTTCGCTCAGCTTCCCTTGTGTCCATCCCATATCTCCAATAGTACTCTTTCCTTGTTTCTCCCCATTTCGACAGTTTACCCTTTTGTTCTTCGTTCATTCTTTCTTCCCAGCATTCTCTTAATATTTTCATTCTTTCGTCCCTTCTGATTTAAAATTTTAAATATTAAACGGCTTATTAACTGATTTATTTACTCTATTAAAATTTGTACTTATGTGAACGTATTATCACCATCTAATATGATAGTATCAAAAAATAGGAAAAACTTTTATAATAGCTCCTTGAAATGTGATTATTGGGAATTAAATAAAACATGGTTACTTTTCTATATTAATAAAACAATTTAATAATTAAAAATAAACTATAGAAAACTTGACATTGCATTAAAAACTTATGGCATATCGTAGATTAAATGCAAAAACTTAAACCATTTTTTTAACATTTCTTGGTTATCTTGAGTTCTGTATTTCTCTTCATTTTATCTAATTCTTATACACTTTGATGGAAAAATACTCAACAATCTGTTTCAGTCTTAAGCGATCACAAAGGAAATAAACGTTTACAAGACTTTTATAATGTATGTTATAGGGATGTGATGACGTGGTAGGTGTGTTGATATTGATCGATTGATTAAGGTCTGATGATGGGCCATGAGATTGGGCCACATACCTCTTTCTGGACTTAATGACCGGTTTAAAGTTGTTTGTCACATGTTTATATGATAATGGGCTGTTTGTTAACAGATTAATGACTTGACGATTAGAAAGGTTGATGACAGTTAGTCAAAGATAAAACTCTACGCTGGATTCTGGTACCATCTCTAGCTACCTATCATCAAAAACGCATCTTCAACACCCGGTATAAAAAGCCTAAGTAACTACAAACGTTTATCACTTTTGTGATCACCGCAGACAAACAAATTGTTGAGCATTTTCAGAAACAACCTAATTTTATATTTTATGAAGTATTATGTTTGAAGTATTTTTTATTACTAGACCATTGCACAATAATTTCAAAGGCATTAAATTAATGGTGTTATAACTATGAACTAAATAATATTATGTATAAATTGAATTTATACATAATATTATATAGTCTCTGTTTTGCACTTCCTTGGGGCTCAGTTGTTAGGTTTATATCACACAAATCCGTAATGCACTATTATAACGCACGTAATGTCAAAAATCTGGTCTTCTGATTTACTTGTCTTCCTATATAAACGCGCGATGTACAGTCGTTTCAAATGCGACCCAATCAATAATCATTATAATTTTGATACAACAATAAAAAAAAAAAAAAAAAACAGTAAGTTCTAGAAAAACCTAGAGAAACTTCTGTTTGTGAAGTTTCTGTGTTAATTGACTGCAAACTCACTTGGACACCATGCTTAATATTATTATAAATTGCGAAAAAAGACTCAACATCCTTCGATCAGTTGCACGCATTTCGTGGGGTGCAGGTCCAAAAACCCTGCTCATGTTATACAAAAATATCATATTATCTGTTATGGCATATGGATGTGTCCTGTATGACAACACATCAGCCACCGTATTAAAACAACTAGACACGTTACAAAATAAAGCCGTCAGACTCGCTCTTGGGGTCTTAAGATCAACCCCCACCAACGCCCTACTTGCAGAAGCTCATATCATGCCACTACACCTCCGAAGAAAACTGCTAGCAAAGAAATACCTAACTCCCCGAATGATGTTCTACAATGAACTACCCCTTGGATTCTTAGCCATGGATAAATAAACCGGCCAAATAAACTAACCCCAGTGCTAGCAGAAACATTCATGGAACTGACTAATGATCTAGCGCCAAACATTGACAAAAAAACATTCCCATGTTTTCAATACCCATACATTGCTGTCTTTGCCAAACAAATTCTTTGAAATTGATTTAACTATGCCCAGAAAAGATATAGATTTTTCCAAAAAAATTAGAACGACCTGGCTGGATGGACATCTCTTATTCACAGATGCGTCAAAAACTAATGAAGGAGTTGGTTGTGTCTTTATCGACGCTACAACGGGCCACTCGGAAAAATACAAACTCAGCAATAATACATCCATCTTCTATGCAGAGGTCGCTGATCTCAAAATGTGCCGTAGGTACATTTATGATAGTCTCCCAAAATATAACACGTACTTAATATTTTCTGATAGTATGAGTGCGCACCAAAAACTTAGATACCCGGGACTGGACCCTTTAAATAACCCAATGATTTATGAGAACCTGCAACTGACCTACGGGCTAAACACAGCAGGCGCAAACATTAAAATCATATGGGTCAAAAGCCACTGTAACATATATTTCAATGAAATTGCAGATAAGCTGGTTAATAAGGCCAGAAACGATGGCCTGACATTATTTTCACATACTTACATAGACGACTTTCATAAAAAATTTTAATCTGATATCTATATAACTTGAAATAATGAATTTAGGGAGAACATAAAAAAGGAACATATTATGGCAGCCTGTAGCCTACTGTATCCAAGAGAACATGGATGAATCTATGATGACTCGTTCTTTCATTACCACTATCTGCAGAATGATATTTGGACACACTCTTTCCAGAAGCCACCCGAACCGTATTAACATGAGCCCGACTTCATATTGTGACAGTGATAATGCCTCAATTCAAGATATCAACCATCTGCTATTCATCTGCCCAAGACAGTACACGTCGCAACAATTTATTTAATACGCTGATCAAAGAAAAAATTCTTCAGGAAATAGAAAAATACCTAAGAAATAATAAAATCAAAGTATAACAACAATAAAAGACAATACATACAAACCAAAAAGAAGAAATACTGGTTAATAACACAAGCAGTCTGGACCATTCTTCATTTTCTAAAATTTTACGAAATTGATCGTTTCGAAAATTTGCAACCCGCTTACTATGAGCGAAAGTCATATGCGGCCCTTATAAATTTTGTGTTTGAGACGCTTTGTTTAAAGTAATTTTATAGAGATACATGAAATTTTCTATATTTTCATCGTATTAAAAGTACATAAAAATGTTTAAATTTAGTTAGACTTGCTACATCTATTATATTTAAAAATGACCGTGGTACTATCTCCCAAACTTCGTAAAAATAATGTAAATATGTATACCAAACCCCTTAAATTGTAATAATACAATTAAGTGTCCTTTCCTAAAATATCATGAATATGCAAAACAAAAGGTAGGAAGCAAACAACATAATCAAATTTTAACAGGGTTATAAAACAAAATTATCTCATGTAAGTTCTATGTTATTTCAAAGTAACATTATTTGTGTGATGCGAATAAAAATAATTTAACTTACGTAGTATTTAATTACATTAATTTTAAATTTGCTTAATTTTAAAATGGTCTACGGTTGCAAATATACACCTTGATGCTGTACCTTATATAAAGAAATTTAACAAACTATTGAACAAGAAACGATCTACAAATACATGGAGTACGACAGCCATCAGTCAATCAAACACTAAAAACACAAAGGACAATTAGTGTGGAACGGGTAACCCTTGGAATATTGTATTTAAAAGTACACACATGGGAAAAGTCTAGGGATATAAAAAAATATATGAAAATAAATAGAGTATGGTTTCTTTTGTTCGTTTATTGTATTCCACCAATTAAAATACCCAATAAAGAATAGTTTACAACAAAATAAGCTAAATGATATTTATAAAATTAATCATATTTGAAAAAAAAAAAAATTAAAAATAATAATAATAATGTACAGATTCATGTACAGAATTTTAAAAAACAAAAAAGAAAACATATGCTAATAGAGAGTATGACCTCCACGTTGGTTGATCACATCTGCAATTCAAGGATAAAATAATATTATCGATGTCTTCTTGAGGTAACTATGCCCATTCTGCTCTTAGAAGCTTTCTTTCTGAATCTAAAATTATCGTGGATGTTATCCATATATGGAGTAACTCTTCTCTTAAGCATGTGTGGGACACATGTTCAATCGGATTTAGATCCGGTGACTGTGCTGGTCATGGTATCCCATCAATACTTTCGTTATCCAGCAAGTTCGTTACAAATCGCGCAACATGTGGTCAAGCATTATCCTGGGCAAGATGAAACTGATCACCAACAGCACCATGAAATAGACGGACAATAGGTTGAAGAATACTATCCAAATATTGTTGTGCTGTTAAAAATTCATTGGGAAAAATTAAATTAGTTCTACTGCTAATGATTTTCCCACCCCATGCCATAACAGTACCACCTCTGTAACTGTGAACTTTCTGGACGTGCCTCAAACGTTTCAAATTACCGGATCTTCTCCATACTCTTGTTCGACGAGAATCTGGATGAATTCCAAATCTGGACTCATCAGTAAACAAAACTGTAGCCCATTGATTATCGCACCAATATTAAAAATTGTGACACCAGTCTAATCTTGCTCTTCTAGAGACGGGTTGACATCTGATTGGTCGTCGAGCTATGCGCTCGCTGTAACACCCTAACCAATTCGGGTGCTGTAATAGTAGACCACGTCCCGGATGTTGTTCGGCCGACCACCCTGCTTCCCTGTAACGTCTCGATAACCGACTGATGACACTGAGAAACTTCTATCCGCTGTGCTACATCAACTTGCCTGAAGTCAGCTTGGAGAAGTCCCACCACACGATTCATCTCGTGGATAGTTAAATGCTATCGCTCCATTATTAAAAAATAATACCACTACTTAAAAACACTGCAATTATTAATATAAACGTTTTAAATCGAATTAAAATGAAACATGTGATCAACCTACGAATCATGTACTGAATAAAATTTGTCAAAATGTGCCCGAAAAGAAAAATGTATGATCAGACCGTTGTATTTGTGTTCACCAATGGAGCATAAAAGACAACCTAAATGCGTAAATCTGCTGAAAAGTTAGGAGTAGCCCTAAGTAGTGATTGGTATAACAAAAACAGATAAAACAAACATTTCGTTTAGGGAAAAAACTGTTATGTTTGATGTTGTCTGAAGAATCTCTAGATTTAAATAAAAATGGGTTGGACACAATAAAGGAAGACCACCTTTCCCTTAGACGTCTTAAAAACATGTGTCAACAATCGAATACCTTTGGCTCAAAATAGAATAAAATGGAATCAAAAAGGAAAATGATATGTTCAGCAGTAAGTCAGATGATCCAGTATTGTTACATATATTGATCCTGTTAAGCCAACGTGGTGGCCGAGCGCACTTAGTCGTGCGGTTTGTACTGGTGGAAACCCAGTACGATTGTCCGGTCTGTGGTTCGAGCCTGCTTCGTTGGTGATATTATTCGGGCGAGAATAATATGTTTACATTACTCTCATTTCACAATCATTCACCCCACATCCAGGTGTAGGAGCTCGCCCCCTGGCATCGGCGATTAGCCTCGTTGCAGAAATAAAGGCCGATGTAAAATAAATAATATAATAATAATAATATTTATCCTGTTATTTATCTAGGACACGAGATGCGTAATAAAAAATGTGATTTGCACGTGCGAACTGATTATTTAGAGAAACAATGTCGAATATAGAGAACCAGAAGAATCGTTAAAAAAAATTAATAAATGATTTAGCAAACTCACCTCATCAATATTCCACACTGCCGTATCAAAAATAAAAATCGCCGTGTTGATCCCCAACTTTCGTTAAAAGGCCCGTGAAGAATTTATCACGTATTAATTTAGAAATATGGAAACAAATTATATTTTTGCAAATTCTTTGCAAAATTTATTGAGTTCTCGTAAGGCATCTCCTGTCGGCAACTTTGTTCATTATTAAATTATTCTAATTTATTTCTTATTATATTCTTCATTTAATTAATGGTTATTTAAATGCAGTATCTCATCAAATCTATTTTTATAAAGAAATATGATATAAGTAAGTTTCTATGTTTTCATATTTATGATGTTTTTATCTTGAAATCTTTGATTAGAAAAATAAGAATCCCTTTTGATATGTATCTTTCGGAGATTTCCTACAAAACATATATCACAAATGACAGATTAACAAACCTTTGAACTTCAACCATTCTTGAACTCACAAGTATACACGGATATAAAGGAAACAAAAATAATATCAACATGTCTTCCAATAAAATAAGAAAACTTCCGTACATTCACGTTACTAGTTACTTCAGTAAATAATACATAATATTGACTTTGTTTTGACTTAGTTATTTTATTATTATTATTATTTTGAATATAATTACTAGAATTAAATACAATAAATAATAATAATGGAGCCTTTCTTAAAAGCAAGTCACGTTAAACTAAGTGACAAAAGAGTTGCAAAATATGAGCATATAAAATAGCAAGCGACAAAAAAGCATGTAAGAGCATAGAGCGAGTGTCACAAAATAGCGAGCGCATGTTAATGTGACAGAAGAGCCTTTTAGAGAGTAAACAACAAATACTGAATTAAACTATTATGTACCAAAAAACTGGGTCGTTAGTTTTGAACCTTAAACATTCAAATAACTGTGCAAAGTTCTAATTAGACACGGCTGATGTAGCTGTAAAAGCCGCCTCCCACAGACCTTTGATTGATGTGAGTTTCATATTTCCAAATGACTCAAAGAGTCATCTGAAACATTTGGTTTTAGCCAGGTGGCAGCATGAGTGGAGCAGCAAACAGGACGTTAAGTTGAGACAGATTAAGGGAGACGTTAAAACCTGGAGTTCTTCCTGCAGGATTAACCACAGGGAGAAAACCGCCATCACACGCCTTCGTGTAGGCCACTGTTGGTGGACCCGTGGACACCTCCTTCGAGGTGAAAAGTCCCCTACCTGTGAGATGTGTAACACAGATTTGTCTGTGTTACACTTTTTAACAGAGTGTGTACAGTTCAAGAATGTCAGGCAGAGGTTAGGCCTGTGCTATGACCAGTCAGTTGCTTTAGGTGCCGACAGAGTACTCATGGACAGGCTCATACTCTTTCTGAGAGAATCGAACTTACTGTTTTATTTGTGAAGTCTTGCACCTTACTTTAATGTGATCTATTTATAGACTGAGATATTCGAAGGTAATTGGTCCCTTTAGAGCCTTTTACCATCACCCTGAGTCGGTTCAATATTTCGAACAGACTTTATCTTATTTATTTGTGTTTTTTTGTGCAAGATTTCTTTTATTGAGTATGCGTACTTTTATTGATTTTATTTATTGTTTTTAATATGTAGTGTAGTCATTTAGATGGGCTGCGTTAGGCGCAAATAGCCTTTATTGCTGCGCGCTAAAACTTTTATCTAACTAATAATTAGACAAATAAATTATGATACTGCTGAAGTGTTAATTGTCATAAAAATTGCGAAATTTTCGTCCTCTGAAAACCATGGAAGATTACACACTCCTTTTAATTATATTTTGCTCAACTCAATTCAAAACACATGTAACTGTACCACGTGATTAGTACGATCAATAGTAAAAGTAACTAAATTTTCTACACAGTTACTACTGAGTTAATGTAGTCAATATAATTTAAAATCTTTTTCATTTTACAGGTTGGTAATAAATAAAAATAATCGTTTTAAACTTACGTTATTGAGGTCTTAACTTAATACTTGAATAATATTCGACTCACCTGAAACAGAGAACAAGAAATGTTAGTAACTTTATTCTAGACAATTTCTTTTCTAAAATTATAAGTAAATTTACATAACACGTATTTTTATATGGCATGAAATGACCCAGAATGTCCCTTGATCCTCGCTCTAGGAAAATCCTTTTCAGTGAATGGTTACTGTAAGAGTTTTCAAGGGTTGAAATCACTCAAGCAAAGATAAAAATGTCACGCACCAGACTTGTGTTATAAAGTACGATGTGTCTAAGGTGAAGAATTATATTTCCACATTGTTCGAATGTAACGTTACCAACCATGTGCGACAAAAATCTGAGAAAGAAAAACTGCATTCACTCTAAATCCCTTAACTAAAAAGGTTAAAAAGGATTTCACTTTGCATTTGTGTATGCAAGTTTATGTTTCGGCTTAAAGACAATTTTTACTCTTTTTAAATTCTGAAAACTAATGTCCAACAATGTTTAATGTTATTTTAACACTTTTGAATAAATTTAAAATTAACTTATACAGAAGTAGGGCCGTATTAGAGATTTGCGGGGCACAGGGCCCACAAAAAAATTTATATGTTAAAAAAATATCAATGATGTATATTTGTTTGTTCTTTTAAGCTGCTTAACTAGCAAAGCTCTATCGGGAGCTTTCGTTATAAATGGGGCACTGAGCCAGTCGCCCCCCACTTAAGACGGTCCTAGAAAAGGGTGTCCCAGCAAGTACCTTACCATTGTTTTCTCGATTATTAATATAGATATAGATTCGGTTAAATGGGTTCGAGTATATAAAATAAGAAATATTAAGCAATTGTCAAAAAAATATTTAGTCACTTTCATCTTTTTCGCTAGATGTCTGCATCTCTCTAGTCGCCCTCTTGGAGATCTCTGTTTTCCATTGCTATTACCATTGCTATTGCCATTACTCATACACGTCTGTCCTCTAGGGTCTTAGAGGTCTACCAGGTCTTCTGCGGTTCTCTAGCACCCAATTCAACATTCTTTTGGACCATCGTGTATCCGACATTCAAACCAGGAAAATTTCTTTTTTCAAGGGTGTCGATTGTGTTTTCTTCGACACCCATTTTAGCTGTAAACACTTCATTACGTACGTTTATCAAACTTGGCGATACCACAACTCCTCCTCTAGAAATCCATTTCTACTACAGTTAATCTCTCTTCACCCCTCTTATTTAGCCCCCATACTTCCAATCCATACTTGCAGATACTTTCTAATATGGTCTTGTTATTGGTTTTTTGTTTTTGTAGTAAGTTTGTCATTTCAAAGGACAGAGTTGAGTTGTTTTATAACTTTTTTCCTGGTTTATTTTTCCGGTAATAGTCTCCTGGCTCTTCCCGGAAGTTGATAGGATTATACCAAGGTACTTAAATTTGTAACATTATTGTATAGTCTCGTTCCCCAAGACGAAATCCCTTCTACTCCAATTACGAGGTATTATGTTTTCTTGTAATTTGTTTCAAGACCCCATTGTTCGTAGGATTCTTCGTCCTCGGCAATTACCACTCTATAATCTCTCACTATAATGTACCCTCTATCATTATTCCCATGTTACTATATTTGATCTTCCAGGATATTAGTACTTTTTCCAAATACAGCTTAAATAGCGTCGAAGCTAGGGTGCATACTTGGTGAAAACCTTTCGCTACTAGGAATTGTTGGTATATTCGATATTCTGTACTAAATAGAACTTTTATAAAAGTTTTTTACGCTGATGACGTACGACTGCTATAATCGGTTGTTTATC
This sequence comes from Liopterus haemorrhoidalis, assembly GCA_963971575.1. NCBI lineage: Eukaryota > Metazoa > Arthropoda > Insecta > Coleoptera > Dytiscidae > Liopterus > Liopterus haemorrhoidalis. Next base: position 60,102,849 of record OZ020611.1, read on the forward strand.
ATGTTAATTTATAACTTGCTCAACGGAACACTATCGCAGGCTTTATGTAGGTTCTTGAAAGGCAGACAAACTGGTTGTCTTCGTGCTAACTTCTTTTCCAAGAGTTATCTTAAAACGAATCATCCATCGGTACAAGACCTCTCCTGTTTGAATCCGTTTATATATATATATATATATATATATATATTAATGGAACACTATATCTTTATAGATATTCTAAAACAGTAACTTATTCTGAACAGAAAAGTTCCCATTCTCTATTATCCCTAAATCGCAATTTAATGAATTATTTTTCTTAGTAAAATATAATACTCGTGCATTGTAATGAGGTTTTATAATAAAATAAAAATTGTTATGAGACAAAATAATATATTTGATACAATGTATTATAACACATTTTTTTCTATTATGAAATCATAAGAGAGTCATTATCAAACTGAATTGAGTATTATAAAAAGTTTCATTATGGAACTAAACATTTTATTTAATAAAATTGATAAAATTCGTACAATATCCTACAAATTCTACAAAATAAAAATTAACAGCTACATTGAAAAATATAAAACTGTTAAGTCCGGCCAATTACTATATTTACATAAGAAATACCCTAAAGTACTGTGATTAAGAAGAAAATAACTGTCAGAAAACATAATAACGTGTTATCAATGCATAAATAAATTGTATTAATCTATGCATTAAACACATAAAATTGTATCATTGATTGTTGAAACCCAATAGATGCAATCTAAAAACAAATTGCATCTATTTTAATGTTGCTGCGCATGTGTCATATTTCGATTTATTTTTCCTACAATGTTTTCATTACTACAAACAAGTTATGTTTGCGATACTATAGACCCAACCATGCCTACTACGTGCTACCTTCTTTACCATGAATGACTGTAAAGTCCATTGAGATAATGTCACACTTGGTTAATTTAATTCATCATCATCATTGGCGCGATAGCCCGAAGTGAGCCAAATCCTGTTTCCAGGTCTCATGACCATGTTTTCAATCTATGTACATTCAGGAGTAATATCGTCAGTATTACGTCTATTTTTTAGCGTACACAGAAAGGCACCTATAGTTTTAAAGCCGGTTGTGAACGGCTAAGCAGAACCTGTAATTTGTATTATTATTTTTACACAAATAATTTGATATAAGCAGGAATTGAACTCACGTCCGTGCCCTTGCTCAGCGGTCAAGTAGGAGGTACAGACGATTTAACGTTTGCAGCTACAGGCTTGCTCACCAATTTAATTACCATTGTGAAAATGCAATATTATCAAAGTAAAAGTATTACTCAGTTGGTATATTTGAATTCTATAGGTTGGTATCCATTTCCGACGTTGCTACATCTTAAACAGCATCTCTTATTAATTATTTTGAAAGAGAGCGAGATAATGATGATCCTTTAATAGATGTGAAATTTGTGAGAGATGTAATATTAAATTTTGTTTATATCTGTAATCTTTCCACTTGAATATTTTTCTAAAAATAATTATTTATTAATGTATTAGTGAGTTGATCCAGCATTAGACGTCAGCAATTCAAAAATTAATAAAATCGCTGTACAGCAATCTAGAGGTAAATTTATCAGTAGTTCGATAAAGAAACGGACACGTCCTAAATCTTTTGTAGAATTAGATATTTTAACAATAATTGGGTACGTAATTTTATTTATGAGATGTATCGGTAAGGTAATGTTTACTTTACATACATCTCGACACGACAGGTGACTTTATGATGGTAGAAACAGTATCCTTTGGAAGATTTCAAGATATATTGGTTTGAGTTAACCGCTTATTTCAATTATCCACATTTGTTATCACTTAATAAATACCTATAAAACCCTGAAATGTGTGAAAATACATATTTCAAATCAGTTTTTGTGTTTAGTAAAATATGTTCTACAATATTTTAATTTGTTATATTCATTATTTTTCCTAGTTTTAACAATAGGTCTGTTCGTTGAGTCACAATAGTTTATCATCAGATGTAAGCGCAAAGTAATTTTAACGGACTCGTATGAAATCGTTTACGATAGCTTTCAAGTCGTGTGTGGGTGTTTTGTTATTTAGTTCTAAATCTGATGTGCTTCTAGTTAGTGAATCTGCTTCTTCATTTCCTGGTATCCCTGTATGATTTAGAATTCACATTATGGTAATACTGTGTGATTTGGTGAGGTTATGAATGATCTCTTGTATTTTTTTAGTGTTCGATGATTTCGTTCGAATATTTTGTATTTCGGTAATCGCTCCCAGCGAGTCGGTGCAAATAACTATTTTTTTAGCGTTGTATCTTCTACTTAAATGTCTTGTCTTTCAAAAATGTCATATTGCATTATATATTTTATTTTTTATGCTACTAGTTTTCAATTTGGCGCTTTGATTTCTGGCATGAATGTTATTCGCCAACATGAAACATGAAATAACATATGCAAACTCGATTCTCACGATAACTTTATGACAGAACATCTTTACGATTTACACAAACATTAAAATGTAACAGTTATTCAGTAAAATTTACAAAGTAGAAAATGCCATGAATCTTGTTAATTTATGAATTTTGGTGAGTAGATAATTAGGCAAGATTCTAAATTGGTACTAATTTGTCTCTAGATTACAATCAACAAATTCCGCAAATAAACTATGTTCCTCACATTTCCAACTTCATAACTGTAAATCTTCGTTAGTGTTGAAAATTAGAACATTCTCTCATTATTTGTACTTGTCTTATTTTCCATATGAAACTTTTAGATGAATGTTAACAAAGCTATTTAAAGTTTTCAAAGAGGTTAACTAGTTTTACAGTTGAACCAACACTGTACAGTAGATGTCAGTAACAACTAACAACAAACCATCAAGCACGTGTATGCTCAATCTGTCCCAATATTTAAATTCTAGTAGTAAAACGAATTATATTTTTACATTGCTGTCTTTTAAGCTAGGGTCACATATCTTATGTCATGTTTTGTATACAATTTCGCTGTGTGGCAAATGACACACAGTGGTTGTTTCAAACCTTGAGCCATATTTTGAGAACATGTAGAAGTACTGTATTTTTGAGGTATGAAATTGAGGATAGGTACAGTCATATGCGTAAAAATAGCAATATCAGAAAAATATTAGAATAAATACAAAAAAAAGTTGGTTTAAGTAATAACAAAGCCAAAATTTTAACAACTTTATTATTTTGATAAAAAAACAAATATATGTATATTTTTGTCGATTCATTAAAAAAATATATAGTATTTGTAAAAATATGCTCATTACGCTGTTCATAAATATAATATACTATATATTATAATGAACTAATTAATATAGCGAATCCTCACGAATAAACTTTTCAATAAACTTGTCATAATATCACGATGTACGTATTTATGCACAAACAAAAAAATTTCAAGTCAAATAATATTTAAATACCGTGTGACAAGTCAAGACCTAAAGACACGTAACCCGAAAAAAAAAAATACAAAAATTAAAGTTTGATAGCGTTCTAGTGAGATACGTCCTTAAGGAGAGTACCATTTAGTCTATTGAGTCCCGATCTTTCCACCTTCAGATAAATGTCTAGATAAATAGAGAGAATCTGACCGATAAGGTTATCTGGAACTTAATCTACTGAATAAATGTCAATACCAATCAGTGAATTCAATACGTCAGTCTCATTATCCGTTAGATAACTATCCAATAGATAAATTTGTATTGAAAGGCGGGATGACATTTATTCAGCACATAAAGTATCATATAACCTTATTTGTCAGATAGTTACCTAGAGGTTTACCTGAAGATGTAAAGACTGGGCCTGAATCACATATATTTCTAGAATTGTAAATGACAATAAATCCTGTGAAATGGAACAAGTCCGAAGTTGGACACGGAAATCACCTTGAGGTATCATTCTGATAAACGTCGAAGATTTTAAACCTGACCTATAACACTAGTGATAGCAGTAACCCAGCAAATGGGGATCAAGCTTGTCTACGTAATCTACTTTTACCGGGGCTGTAGGTCAGGTTTTGGTAATATAACTTAAAGTTAAGCTTTAAAGGAATATATTAGAGAGAATACTGCTTCGCTTGATTTACGGTAGTAAATAAATTGCTGAAATAGCTTGTTTTAAACACTAAATATTAACTTTTTAAATTTATTTCTTAGCAAAAAGTAAAAGTAACATTATTCAAGTTATAAGAGTAAGAAACTATTAAATATGCTCGTTTAAAGATGATGCATTTAATGTCCAGTTATCCCTAACGCATGTTAAAATTATATGTTTTGTATGTTGTTTTGACTGGAGTTAAGCGTAACTCGAGTTAAAACACTTAACTCGTTTTTAGCAACCGACAATCCCTGTAATATAAAAAGCTTAATCCTGTCTGTTCGTAATGGTCGGTATAATTCGGGATGATTCGTCTGATTTCGGAGACATACACAAGAAATTCTAGACAACCCTACATACTTTGACTGAAATTAATAATATTTTGCAGATTTCTTCTCTAAGAAAATGCAAATAAAATAACATAGAAATGTCTAGGGTTCCGTAGGCATAAACGAGAAACTCTAAACTCTCCTATATCCTTTGACCGACATGAATAATATTTTCCAGATTTATTCTCTAAGAATCTGCGAATATAATTACTTACAGAAATGTCTAGTGTTTCGTAGGCATAAACGAAAAACTCTGGACACACCTATACGCTTTGACCAATATGAACAATATTTTGCAGATTTATTTTGTAATAAGCTGCAAATATAATTACATATAGAAATATCTAGGATTTCGTATAAACAAGTCTAGGATTTCGACATAAAGAAGTAACTCAAGACACTCCTATATCCTTTGACCGATATGAACAATATTTTGCAGGTTTATTTTGTAGGAATCTATGAATATAATTACATATAGAAATGTCTAGGGTTTCGTAGGCATAAACAAGTAACTCTAGACACTCCTATAATCCTTTGACCGATATAAAGATATAAACAATATTTTGCAGGTTTATTCTGTAGGATTCTACAAATATAATTACATATAGAAATGTCGGGTTTCGTAGGCATAAACAAGTAACTCTAGACACTCCTATAATCCTTTGACCGATATAAACAATATTTTGCAGGTTTATTCTGTAGGATTCTACAAATATAATTACATATAGAAATGTTAGGTTTTGTAGGCATAAACAAGAAACTCTAGATACTCCTATATAATTTGACCGATATAAACAATATTTTGCAGGTTTATTCTGTAGGATTCTACAAATATAATTACATATAGAAATGTTGGGTTTCGTAGGCATAAACAAGAAACTCTAGATACTCCTATATACTTTGACCACTATGAACAATATTTTGCAGATTTATTCTCTAAGAAACTGCGCATAAAATAACATATAGAAATGTTTAGGGTTTCATAGGCATAAACAAGAAACTTTAGACACTCCTATATACTTAGACCGATATGAACAATATTTTGTAGATTTATTCTCTAAAAAACTGCGGATAAAACAAAATATAGAAATGTCTAGGGTTTTGTAGGCATAAACGAGAAACTCTGGACGCTCTTATATCCTTTAACCGATGTGAATAATATTTTGTAGGTTTATCCCTATATAATAATAACCTTATGTATTATTTACACGATTATTTAAACTGATTTGAAATTTATTTATTTATTTTAAAGGTAATAATGTGTTTGCCAACACAGTTGGCAACGGGTGTACTACTTATGATATTATTTCCTAGGATCATATATCTTTACTTTACTGAATTTAATATAATGACTTTACCTTCAATTTATATTTATCAGTGCTTATTATTAGTACACAATAATACGCATTGCTCAAACTTTAAAATTATAGGGTTGTGCGCATAATCTTTTACTAAATTCTACAACTAAATTTGACGTTTATAGAAAAGAGTGCGATATACCTCCCATATAATATGTCAGAGCGAAAAGCATGATTGGTAGTGCCTAGTTTCATTCCCTAGTAGTGCTATTAACATTTAGTAAAAGAATATGCACATGGCCCTAAGAATTTTACATTTTAGCACATTTTTGTTAAAAATCGTTTTAAAATAAAATTCTACTTTTGGTTTCTTAATTAGACACACAATAAATTTTTAAAATAATTATTTTTTCATCGAAACAAAAATTCGATATTTTTTGAACAACTAATCAAAAATTGCTGTTAACTATTCCGGTCCCCAATGAATGTAAAACGTTGAGAATTTTTTTCAGGTATTTAGATCATCCCTTCTGAGGAATAGGGGAGGGGCAGTTTTTTGATATATTTACAGCGAAAATACCGTAAAAAATGTTAATTCTCAAAAGTTAAATTTGTTGGTTTGTCCACACAATACGAGATTGTATATGATACCATAAATAATAAATATATATATATATATATAAAGAGTTACATAATAATAGTATTTTAAGTTTCTACAGAGATATGGTAAATATATCAATATCTAAACAATAGTTTACAATTATTCGACAAATCTTCAGATTTCAAGTATTTGGGCCGCTAAAGAAACATCTGTGGGGACATTTGTACCCAAATGATTCAACAGTACAGAATGTTGTCTCTGAGTAGTTAACAAATCAAGAGCTGGCTTTCTACCATCCAAAATTTTTTAACCTTGTATCAATAAAAATTGTCAGAATAATTTGATTCAATATTTTCCATTTACTTAGAGCATATTTCCGAATAAAAATGTGAAAAAATAGGAAAACTTTATTGATCAATACTCGTTCTATTTCCAATTTCAGAACAGAAGATATAAATCACATGAATATTTAATAACAAATCTAAAACAGTACACAGTGCATATCTGAGCACAAAATTTGAAGATTTGTATTAAGAAGTGTATTACGTTCCTGTGTTTAAGAACGTACTAAATATTAAAATGTAATTTAAATTTGAAATTGAAATATTTTGTTTAAGAAATATATCACATTTAGACTTCATTTATACAAAGCAAATGTACTTCTCAGAATTGGTCCGATAAAATTATGGATTATGTAGAAAGCAAATCTTGCGAGGAAGGTGGACATTTGGATAAACCTCTATATCCTCTGCACTGAACTCTTGTGATTAAACTAAACTTGTGTCAAAAGATAAGAGTCTCTATATATTAGGATCATTATACAAGATCTGCTTGTAAATGATTCATTTTTTAAAAGTTGTTTTTAAAAAGGATTCGAAAGATTCAGCGAAGTGATTTGTGCACAAAGACGCTAAGGCCCAGTTGCACAGTTACCACTTAAGTTTTTATTCAGTTTTAAGCTTTTGCTTCAGATTCAGGACAGCAGGTGTCTATCTGTCTGTTTGATGTTATAAGGTTTTTTGTCTGCCATACCATTGAATATAGAAACTTAACTTGTGTATTAAGGCAATTCTCAGAAACCTGGTGCCTTACCAGACAATATATAGCTTAACCCAAACTTGACCAAATGGGGTGTGCCACACCCCAGTATATTAATATTGGAAATGATGTATCTGTTGACAATATTTATGAATTAGTTAATATTTAACAATAATTTAATTTTTAATCGACAAAAAAATCAAAAACACCATTTACAAAAAAATATGTCTAAATTATATTTGGCAACAGCGCATTTCGAACGAATTATGCTTGAGAAATGAGAAATAAATTGTCTCTCCCACCAAAATACATAGACCAATCAGAGAGCTAGCTAAATTAGTATGTGTGAGAGTTGGTGTGAACGAGAGATGCAATGTTGTCAGTCAACACAAGACTCAACTTGAAGTATGATGCAATTTAGGAAAGAAATTGGCGTGATTTTGACTTTTATTGAAATAATTATTAAAAAAGCATTAAATAATTACTTTGATTTTTTTTTTTTTTTTTTTTTAATATTGTTCTATAGGCTTGACAGCATCTAACTGAATACATTTTACCTTATTTTAATTGATATTAAATGAGAAAAGCCTGGGGTATACTACACCCCACTTGGTTGGATGTGTATATTTTGGTCAAGTACGGGTTAACCCTCTCATGCATGAATTTTTAAGACTAACGAATTGTTTTTAAAATTTTAAATTCCAACTAAATAAAGTTGGAAATACGAACACTAAATAAAATATTATCCTCATAACAAAGTCAATTTTCATAATTTTACCCAGACATTTGCGTTCAAATAACTGGGTGTACCTAAAAAGCTCCTAAAGAGCTCTTTCTTTTGCATCTCCTTGGAAAACTAAAGCAGTAGCAATTCTACTTTTAAGTTCCAATAAGTCCATTTTTTCATGCTCATTCATTCTCCATATCAACCAAGCATTGACAATAGTAACATTTAAAAAATGATAAAATATACAAATATACCATCTTTTATTTCTTATGTAGTTTTGCTATAACGGCATTAATGAATCCATCAGATCTACTCCACCCATGTGTTTATTATATGCTTGAGACATTTATGAGGGTGAGCATGAACTAAATCTGTCCTCATATGATGGCATTATGCAATAAAATAAAAATAAAAATATTAAATATAATTAGATAATTAATGAATTAACTTTGTCCTCATATGAGGACGCCATGCATGAGAGGGTTAACATCTTTTCAGAATAATTTCCAGTACGTTGGCGAAAACCACAAATTCGAGAACGCCTGATCTCGAATTTAAAGGTAAAATACAGACAGACGTTCTCTTTCATATTAAATTTCTTTTGGTATAACTAGGGAATAGATACCTACACGTCTGCGCATGCTTCACACCACACGTGATTTGTTAAATATACGGTGATTCTAAACAGGTGGCATTGTTATGTTAGGTTGTTGAAGATAGTGATTTGTCATTAAGCTAGAAGAGAGGTAGCTCGCTTCGCTCGGCTTCTTCTAACCAAATCTCCTACAAACCTAACCTACCCTAAGATAGCGTTTTGTCATTAAACTAGAAGATAGGTAGCTCACTTTTACCAACTAAAACTAACCTAATTATCTTAGTTTTAGGTGCATAGTACTTTATTTTTCTCCTATTAGCCCAAATAAAATTGTGTATCATTGTGTATGCGTTTATAAACCAGAAACCATTGTTTTAGAACCACGGATGATCCTTGAATTATTTATTGAAATTGTTATATGCTGCCAGCTGCAAAGAAATCTTGTAACCTGGTAGGTGCCTATTCCCTAGTTTAACCTTTTTTTAATGTTTGCCGTCCTAATTTTAGTCTCTCTAATTCTAGTCATAACACAATAATCAACAAATAAACAACAACAATAAGAAACAAACACTGAACATCACAGCAAAGACCAACATACGGTGCGTGGCAGTAACAGAGACCTGTCTTTAAACTGTTTACAAGTCAATGTAGACTATTTATAGAAAGGCAATATGAATTAAAGTTGCCTGAAAAGACATCCATATTGTCTTGATGAACATTATATGTATAAAAAGCGCATGGTATTAGTCAAGATATTCGTATTTGTTTTGGGTACAAAAAATGTTTTATGGCTACGTGTGACTATCAATCGACAGTGTAGATTTAATTGACTTTAACAGAAAGTAAATTGTTCAATAATTTAAACATGACCACAAGACCTTGCCTCATTCTGAGACTTTGTAGAGATTCGACTGAGAAGTGTCTAATAGGTAGGATTGAGAGATTCCCTGACAGGGATACTGCCCGTGTAGTTTGTGGTACATGTATTTTAAGAATTTTCGTTGAACTTTTTCGAGAAGTTCTATGTTTTTATCACAGCCAGGATTCCAAATCAGGGAAGCATACCCGGGCATAGCTAGGGAACATAAGTTTTAAAAAAGAAAGTTATTTTACGCACCTGCACCTGTATAATAATCCGTTTTGAAAGAGTGATTCAGTCAAACAATAACTCATCAATTATTCACTTATTGCCACTATCAATAACGCGATAGTGTGGAACAATTATGTATATTATTCCAGTAGGTATCGGAACAATTGAAATGCAGTTAAATGGTAGCTGCATGCAGAGGGTGTTGTGTAAGTGATGCGAGCGTCTGTTACGTACCGTGTGAATGATGTAAAGGAGTAATGAGGTGAGATGGTTTGGCTTGCTGAGAGAATGGTAAATGAGAAACTAATGGCATACGTGAAGATGAAATGGAAAGTAAAATGTAAAGGACTCAAACCGACTCGTAAATAATCAAATATTTGGGATAATATGCATCTATTATAATAGTAGGCTAACCAATAATATGAACATCTGTATGTTAAATAATTATTTTATAAGAACTAAGCAGTTATATAAAACGGTTATACAGCCTTGGACAAATGTATGGAGCACCCTACGTTTTATTGAATTTTAGGATTATTACAAGAAAAATGGTAAATAAAATAATACATACAGCTTTTAATGGCAACTTTGATTAAAATTATTAATATTTTGTGGTACCTTCTCGTGCTTTAATTACAGCACGTACCCTTTTAGGCATACTATTCAAAATATTTACGTACATCGGATTGTAGATTGAACCATTCGTCCACCATAATTTTCTTCAACTAATTCATTCCTAACAAAAAAATCCTGAAACAACATTTTGTTGACCAATTGGTAACGGAAAATGGACACGAAGTGTTAAGACTCCCTCCCTATCATTGTATATTTAATCCTCTTGAACTTATTTGGGCTAGTTAAAAAAAAAAAAAAAAAAACTAAACAAAACATAATCCTGCACCTACAGTTAGTGAATCAGTGCTCACTCTAATTCGGGATGGAGTAGTCACTGTTACACCCGAATTATGGAACAATTGTGTCAATCACGTGACGAAAGCAGAAACCAACTTCAAAATGCAAGATATAAATCAACTAGTAATTAATTTAGAAAGTAGTAGTGACAGTGAATCTAATTTATGTGACTCAGACTAACGTAACTGTATTTTTTTAATTATTTTTATGTTTCGTTTCTTATAAAACTTTTATTAGTGTTTTTTTTTAAATATTATTTAATATTGTAAATAGTTTAATTTCTTAGTGTAAAAAAAATAGTATTATTAACAAATAGTACCATTATTATTGTTATTTGTTGTTCGCAATAAATTTATAATGTATTTATGTGTATATCAATACATTTTTATATAAGTTCTAAAAATTTGAAAATATTGATTTTAGTAATTCGTTTTAATACCTACAGTCTTCTTAATTATTTGAGTTAAATAAAAAAAATAATTAATTTAAATTTACATTGATAATATTGTAGTTACAAAAATAAGAAATCAGTAACACGAAACAAAAATCCCTGCGCTACTGACCGTTGACTGTTTACAACGTGGTTGTAAATAGTTATACGGGATAATTGTTTTATGCCAATCTTCAAAAGTAATATGGTATGGACTATATATTAATCTACAGAATAGATCCAAGTAGGTTGGTTGCTTTCTGCAAAATTGAAGTTCGTGTTGAAGTATTTGTTAAATATACAGGCTATTCCAAACGATGAGGCGGAACTGTGATTTTCCCTTTTGTAAGTTGTCATTAGCTATTTTTTTAAATATTGAAAATGGCTTTTCCTGAAAAAGCTTCAATCAATCTGTAAAAATTACTAGATTTGAAAATATAGTTCCGCCTAAGCGTTTTGAATAGACTTTAGACAGTTGTTGAGAAGTGTCAATATTTTTATATTATTTAACACGATATTAAATCCGATGCTATTTCTTTATGAAACGTAGTTAAATTTTAACAGCGGGTTATTTTAGCATCGTGTTACGTAACACAGGATTTAACATTTCTTCATGAAACCGGACATTAGACTCAAAGCGCCGCCAAAAATTTTAACAACCGGTTTTCGGTGTTATCTTAAATTGTATCAACCTATTTTCGGAAACCAATGGAAACCAACTGGGTGATACCACTGCATACCTCTGACACAAGTGAAAGTTGGTCAGAAGTTGATTTGGTTGTACCAAAACTGCGAGAGAGAGGATTCCTTAAACGATGTATTACTATATTTATAAACACTGAAGTACAGCTATACAATAAACTGTCAAAATATTTTAATTTAAAAATTACAATGTTCTAAGTATTACAAAAAGTTTTGCTTAGAGAGTTTAAAATTATCTTATCCACGAATTTTATGTAAATGTTATCTTTAAAAAATGAATATATTTTTTTATCAATTCATACTTCGAATCTCTTTATTCAGCATTTTATAATTCTAAAGTTGAACGTTCAAATCCATGCCTATACTTGAAAACTCCTTTGCCACTCCTTTTGAAACATATTTTAAGAAGTCAATTTGAATGACTTGTTCGTTTCCCTCAATAACACTATGTTGAATATTTTACAAATCATTCAAGTATTGATCTTTTACGTAGCATGTTGAAAAGATAAAATGTTATCTGATGAATGCTTAAAATTTTTCAGAAGGATCTGGTTACAAAAACCTCCAGGGAACTAGCGCATTAGATTCCTAACTTCACAAATTTTTGTAGCATGGCTATCGCAATGTTCCATCGAATGTGAATTAATCTTCCACACATCTGAATATTTTCAACAAAGTGGTGCAACAAAGTCAAGTTCATCCAAGATGTGGTAAACGATTCATTACACGCTGCTGAACACGTTAGTAAGAATCAGTGGCGGCTCGCGGGGTTTGCAAGGGGTGAAGTGCCAAACATTAATTATTTTTTTAAATTAAATGTATTTGCCAAGGGCCAAGAGTCTCATATACAATCGCATTTACCTCTTATATTAAATGTTATACACATACACTAAATTCTAAACATAAAATTGATATCAATGGCGTGCTGTGAATTTTTGAACAGGTATGCTCTATATTTTTATATATTATATCTACATTTTGTTAAATTGTATTTCTTTTTTTTAGGGTTTTGTAGGTATAACCACAAAAAAAACCTTATAACGTCCCTCATGTGTCTGTCCCTCATCCCGAGATAAATATAAACAATTATGTAATAATAAAAAAATACATATTTTTTTAAAAATTTTGAGTGACGAACCAAATGAAACCTCTTAATGCGTGGATCAACATGCAACTTTTTATTTTTTAAAGATTAATTTTCTTCATGAGATTTTTGCCAAAAATGTGTCAATAAACTTTTGTCCCCACCCTATCTCCCAGAGGGGTTAGTCTAAAAATCGAAAAAAAATCTCCATAATGAACATTAATGGGAACCGGAATAATTCAACAAGAATTTTCGATTAGATAAGTTTTACGAAAAACGTCGACTTTTTTGTGTCGTTGATAAAAAAAAAAATATTGTGTGGTATCAAAAGAAAACGTAGGTTAAGGAACGGTAGATTGTTTTTTGATATTCGTTTCTTTAAACACGATTTTAGCCAAAAATGTGCTAAAGTTTTTGTCCCGCACCCTTTTACCAAAAAGGGTTAAACCAAAGATCTGAAAAAAATGTAGGTAATGTACATTGATCTAAGCCAGAAACGTATGAGAGCCGTGTAAAACGGGCGGCGAAGGGGGCACTGGCCCCGAGTGACTAGTCTAAGAGGCGCGAATATCGTCACTAAGTCGCGAATATCGTCACTAAGTCGGAGAGGGTTAGGAGGGGTGCCAAATTGAGGCTTTGTCCCAAGCGCAGATTTTCCTTAACACGGTCCTGGTATCACGTATTAATAAAGTGACATTTTAAATTACTTTTTAATACCAAGATGACATACAATTTCAAGGGTACAAACTATTGTAATCAAAATTTCCTCTTGGTATGTTTTTACAAAAGTGGAAACTGTATAATACATTTTGTTTGGATTTTTTAAATTATATTAAAACTATATATTGTGCTAAAATATTTTTTCACACTAATTTTTATTGCTTAATCTTAACTTCAAAGTCTTTCATTTAATATAATATTTAGACCTTCTATTTAGTCTGAGCGTGGCAATTTCCCCACTTACACTTGTGTAGTGCGTGTTGCATGTATCACCTACTATTAACGTGGGTTCTGAATCACTCTGATTTGTGTTTCTAGGGAAATACTCATGCGCAAATTCATCTTGGTAGTGAAGCCTGCGCTTTTCGTGAGAATTACTCGGAAATAGTTTTAAAAATGTTTACCGCGGGTTGAACATGATGCACCGCTAGCCGCACATAAACCAAGTTAATTTTAAAATAATTACTTGAACAATATAAGCATACTATTATGTAGACCAGCGGTTCCCAAACTTTTTTGGCCGCGACCCGGTACGAGGTTTGAAAATTTTTCGCGACCCACCATATGAAAAAAAAACATTTATTTACAAATCATTTTTTTTTAAAGCAGTAGCTTTATAGTAATAAAGAGTAATAAATAGTAATAAAGAGTATAGTATAGTAATAAAGAGTATAGTATAGTAATAAAGAATTTAGTATAGTAAAAAGAGCTCAAATATACACTATTCTAGTGATTAACTGACGTAAAAAAAAAAAGTACAAAAAAAATCTTTTTTGTGTTTTTAAAATTTTTTTCGCGACCCGCCATAATTTTTCTGCGACCCACACTTTGGGAAACGCTGATGTAGACCATTATAGTATGCTTATATTGTCCATCATTGTATCAAGGTGCATCTCTAAGTTTTGTCATATTTTTACAGTGGTCCCTCTGGAAAATAGAGTTAAGCCTTTTGATACATTTTTGGGGAAAATTGAGAAAAATAAAAATATTTAAAAAATAGATTTATGGTTGTTAATCAAGCCGTCAAACACTTCAGATCGAAGCGCCTTAGGTATAACACCAAATGTGGCAGAAACCTGGGTGCTGTCTAAAAACGACGCACTTATTTGGGCACTTTTAAGCGGAAAATCTTCAGGAAAATATTTAGCGCTCCAAAGGAAAATGATTTATGGGGGCAGCGATATAATGTTGAACTATACAACTTGTGCAATACTGAGGATGTTGTCCGTTGTGGATATGGCATATAAAGCGTATGACTGACGATAGATCAGTATAAAAAGTACTAATCGCAAAACCGTTTGGAAAAAGGAGAAGAGGAAGACCCAAATTAAGATGGTTGGACGGTGTCGAACAACACATTAAAAAACTTAAAATAAATAATTGGTGGAACATTGCCCAATCAAGATAGGAATCGAAAAAAATCTGCAAGAGGCCAATGATCACAAAGGGCTGTAGCGCCAACTATGATGATGATGATGATGAATCACGTCGTCATGCCTTATTTATGTAAATTCAATCATTTAAGTCTGATTCAAAATTTCGAACGTACGATTTCATTTCACATCAATATGGATTAGGTACTTTAAAATTTTAAGGTTTTTAAATGAGAAATAAATTGGAGAACAATATTTTCGACACAACTTTATCTAAGTCTAAAATCGCGTTAAAATACATTTTTTTAAATAAAATGTTGCTGGTTAATCTACGTATAATGAACTATCATTTAATATTACACTCAACAATTTTACTGATTATATATATTTTTTTAATATATTTGTGCATATTTTTCGAGCCATAGCTGCATATGGAAGGAAGAGAAGACGATTTGATACTTGTTTCATTTTTCCTTAAAATGTGAGATTGATGGTGCGGTTATTTCGTCAATTGTATTGATATTTTCAGGCTTTTGACGTTTTATTGTTGTCCAGTTTCTATAGAATGAATAACAGAAAATGAAAAATTTATCACAGTATTTTATCTTACTCACAGTCCAGTGATCGCGCCATGTTTTTTTCGTACTTTATCTGGATTTGGACAAAAACAGTGTGAAATGAAGAATTATATATCAATTTTGTAGATTTTTTTAATTGTCTGTCATTTCAAGATGTGCGTATTGTAAATACATGTGTGCGCTTGACAAAACGGAACTTTGAGCTTATGAACAAAAGAAATATTGTTATTAGAATGACATTTTTTAGTCCTTATTATATTTTTATTTATAAATTTTAATAGGCTACAGCTTCTGCATTTAATAAAATGATTAAAGGAAGGAAGCTATATGGATTTTTACGCACACATTTTTTTCACGGAAATACGTTATTCCAAATTCCACAATTGCTGTCAAATTTTGTTATTTACGTATTAAAAAGTGATTATTGACATTTATTTTGATAATTTGAATTTTATTCATAATTTATAAATCATAAATAAAAGATTTTATAATTTACTATAAAATTACGCATTTAACCTGAAATTTGGCATCTTGTCAAAATTGTTAGCTATCCTGCATTTGGACGATCAAGAATACAAAATGCTGAAAGCATAACTTTTCATTCGTAAGTTTTTTCTATTCATATCATATATATATATATATATATATATATATATATATATATATATTCTTTTAGAGGATCAACAATTTGTTTGCCAGAAGTAATCGACAAAATTAGGAAAAACAACCAGAAACTTCGCATCATTCTTCATCATGACAATGCAAGCTCCGACAAAGCACGTCAAACAACTGATTATTTGAAGGATAACGCATGCAAAGTGTATAAAACTTAAAGGCGAATATTTTGAAAAGCAATTAAACAGTTTGTTGCAAAAAAAATATATTTTTTTAGTTTTTGTAAAAACTTAAAATGTGGCCCTCGTATTTATTCAAATATAAAAAATAAAATAAATAAAACTATATGATTCTGTGATTTTACACCCGCATTGATCGCAAATGTTTATTTAATAATTTTATTCATTATTTTCTTAATATAGCTAAGAAAGAGTTTGGCTCGCATTAATTATAATTTCATCCTACTACTTTAATATTAAAACGTCAACAGTTACATATATCTAGAACAGCGGTCGGGGAACCGGAGTAAATTACACCACATGGGGTAAAAATGAAATTTTTGGGGTAATAAGGAAATTTTTCCAACTTGCTATTTTATAAACGTGTAGTAGTGCACTAAGGAAAAGGGCGCTGAGGGGCTTGACTCTTGACTAAGGGGCGCCATTGCGAAGGTGAGGACCTTTTTTTTTGCTCATCATTTAGATTTTGGGAGGTGAGGACCTTTTTTTTTTGCTTGTCACTTAATTTTTTTTTTACAAGCCATTGGGGTAACGTCGGTGTAGAGAAATATATCTTTGGGTAATGGGTCAAAATGTTCCCCTACCCCTGATCTAGAATCTAATGCCGGATTAACAAGTGTTTAGTAACTAAGTTAAGTAACTAAATTATGCTGCTAAACTAAACAATTTTAACAATTTTTCTGTTTAGTGTTGTTTACACACTGTTTATTAAAATTCCTACGTTAAAGACCGTGTCGTTCTGAACGTAATTTAATCAATGCAGGCCAATGACATAACTAGTATTGAGCGCGTTTAAGTGATGCTTAAGGGTCCAATAAACATAGCGGCTTAAAGCGAGATGATATATGTGAAAAATATTACTGAAAAATAAAACTATTATGCGCACGACTGTTTTATATTATGCATAATTTTTTGATAAAAATGTGTTAAAAGAAACGAATTTAAAAAAACTGTTTTTCGTTCCTTATTTACATTTTAAAAGCTTTTTCTTGGTAAACGTAAAACACGATAATTTTTTTTTTTTAATATTTTTTTTTTTTATTATTATCGCAAAATATATATTTTTCGAAAAACTAATCTGATCAAAAAATTTTGTTGAACTCTTCCGGTTCCCATCATTGTACAATATTGATATTTTTTCAGAATTTAATATCAACCCCTCTGGGACACAAAAGTTTCTTTACATTCTTTTGGCGAAAATCCCATAAAAAAAAAAAAATTTTCAAAAATATAAAGTTACTACTTGGTCCACGTATTACGAGGTTTCTTTTGATAACCCACTCAAAATTTTAAAAAAATATTTATTTTTTCATAAATTACATATTTGTTTGTATTCCATCATATTCCATTATAAGCCATTTGGGTACGGCTTTACCGAACTCTCAGTATTTTTCCTATATGTGGGTCAAAGAGTTGTATAAGCATGCCAAATTTCATTATTCTATGTTCAGCTGTTTGGATATAATTTATAACGTACAGACAGACACATGAGTGACGTGTGAGGTTTTTTTTGTGGTCATACCTACAAAATCCTAAAAACAACAAGGTTCAATAAGGCATCATACACCAGAAAAGGTTCAAAAACCCCATTTTTTTTCTGTTTTCATAAAAAATATGTGTCATATTTACAACTAGGAATAGTGCAAATTCAATTTATGCATCAACTTCATAATATTCATTATTCGCATTATTCGAGATCTGTCAGTATATTTAAAAATAATCCTTTTGATGAAATATTAATCCGCTTGTCTGGAAACGGGTGGATGTTTCAGTTTATCTGATTCTCAGTACTTTTTCGTTAAAAAACCCGTATAAGTGAACTGTATATAAAATTTCAACCTTTGATGTTCAACGATTGAACTGAACAAACCAAGCAAGATTCAATATACGAGCATGCTTGTCTAAATTTGTTTTCACCAAACCGCTAGTTCATTTTCTATAGAACCGTTTTAATTTCACAAAATATCAAAATATTTTCTATATTTATTTTGTGTGTTTATTTTAGATTGGTATTTTGAATGTTTGTAGGTTTGTAAGCTTAATATTCAATATTTTTTATGAGCAGCCAAAAGTTTTTGGCTTGGAAACTGCAGTTAAAGAAAATCAGTTTTCAAGTGCAGTTTGTTTACAAAGTATATCTGAAGAACATGTCAAGTTTTCGGTATGAATTTATATCGAAAGATTCTTTCTTACTGCCAAGAATTCATCTATCTAATATATTACTAAAGTTTCAGTGGTTATTAGTTGAAGTACCAGTACTTCGAACATAGTTACCATAAGTGCAAAAAAAAAAAAATACAATGCTTATTATGAATAAATGAAACCATACAAATAATAATTTTTCAAGTAAACCAATGGAAGAAAATTGAGGGTATGTTTATTGAACGAACCAATGCATTGACTATTATAGAAATACTGAATTCCTTAGGACTAATTACATATTATTAAATAAAAATGATCGTCAGCTGCCGACATAACGGGGTAAAGATCGTCAGTTACATCATTGATTACATTGTAAAATGCTTAGGCCAAATGCCCACTCAGCAAATATCATCCCTCAGCAGACGGTCTTACCCAAATTGTGTAAACAGATGATTGTTGTTTTTATTATTCTAACTAGGTTATTACTCGTCAACAATGACGGATTTATAATATAAAAATTTCAATTGTTCGTATGTGTATTTGGTTTTATTTTTTAACGTATCCTAATTTCGTCGCCAGTCTGCGAATCATGGGACAGGATATCACCAGTTAGCTAATCACGGGAGAGGGCGTCACCTGTCGGCCAATCAAGAAACAGGGTGTCCCCAGTTAGCCAATCACGAGAACTTTAGAAAAATTGACGTTATAATGTTACCGACACTACATACAGACACTTGCTAATTATATAGTTAGATTATTTATTCATTAACTTTTTAAGATGAGAAAACGATTCATTTTAACTTAGTACATTACATTTATATTGTTAAAAATAAAAATAATTTGAGACGTTAATTTACGTCAAAATATTGTTCATATCATTTAAAGGGTATAGGCTTATCTAGAGTTTCTCGTTTATGCCTACGAAAACCAAAACATTTATATATAAAATTTTATCCGTAGTTTCTTAGAGAATAAATCTGCAAAATATTGTTCATATTGGTCAAAGCAAACAGGAGTATCTACAGTCTCTTGTTTATGCCTACGAAACCCTAGACATTTATTTATGTAATTATATTCACAGATTCTTAGAGAATAAATGTGCAAAATATTGTTCATATCGGTCAAAGAAAACAGGAGTATCTAGAGTCTTTTGTTTATGGCTACGAAACCCTAGGCATTTATGTATGTAATTATATTTGTAGATTCTTAGAGAATAAATTTGCAAAATATTGTTTACATCGGTCAAAGAAAACATGAGTATCTAGAGTCTCTTGTTTATGCCTACGAAACCCTAGACATTTATTTATGTAATTATATTCACAGATTCTTAGAGAATAAATGTGCAAAATATTGTTCATATCGGTCAAAGAAAACAGGAGTATCTAGAGTCTTTTGTTTATGGCTACGAAACCCTAGGCATTTATGTATGTAATTATATTTGTAGATTCTTAGAGAATAAATTTGCAAAATATTGTTTACATCGGTCAAAGAAAACATGAGTATCTAGAGTCTCTTGTTTATGCCTACGAAACTCTAGACATTTATGCATATAATTATATTCGTAAATTCCTAGAAAATAAATCTGAAAAATACGGTTCATATCGGTCAAAGGATATAGGAGTACCCTAGAGTTTCTTGTTTATGCCTACGAAACCCTATACATTTCTATAGGTTATTTTATTCGCAGATTTTTAAATAATAAATCTGCAAAATATTTTTCATATCGATCAAAGAATATAGAAGTGTCTACAGTTTCTTATTTATGCCTACGAAACTCTAGATATTTCTGTACGATGTTTTATCCGCAGATTTTTAGAGAATAAATTTGAAAAATGTTTTTCATATCGATCAAAGAGTATAGGAGTGTCTAGAGTTTCTTATTTATATCTTCGAAACCCTAGATATTTCTGTATGTTATTTTATCCGCAGATTCTTAAAGAATAAATCTGCAAAATATTGTTCATATCGGTCAAAAGATATAGGAGTCTCTTGCTTATGCCTACGAAACCCTAGACATTTATGTATGTAGTTATATTTGTAGATTCTTAGAGAATATATCTGCAAAATATTGTTCATATTGGTCAAAGGATATAGCAGTGTCTAGAGTTTCTTGTTTACACCTACGAAACCCTAGACATTCCTGTAAATAATTATATTTTTAAATTCTAATTAAATAAATCTGTAAAATATTATTCATATTGGTCGAAGGATATAGCAGTGTATATAGTTTCTTGTTTATGCCTACGAAACCCTAGACATTTCTATATGTTATTTTATTTGCAGTTTCTTAGAGAATATATCTGCAAAATATTGTTGATATCAGTCAAGTGATAAAGGAGTATCTAGAGTTTCTTGTTTATGCCTACGAAATCCAGCAAATTTTTATATGTAATTATATTCGTAGATTCTTAGAGAATAAATCTGCAAAATACCTGTCAATCAAGTCAAACTGGGAACACCCTGTTTCCCACTTAGCCAATTACGAGAACCTTAGGAAAAATGACGTCACAGTGTTACAAAGATCACTAACACACGGTAGCTAATTATATATGTACGATTATATAATAAGTTCGATGTATAAGTTTCATTGAATTTGAAATGACTTTACATCATTTTTTTTTATGATAGGTTTATACAAGAGATTGACGTATAATTCCCCACTACGCACGCAGCTGACTTTTTTATTATTATTATTATCACTTAAATAATAACTGTGCAAATTTTGGCTTGAAATGACTTTTGGAAATCTTTTTTTTTTATAAGATGTCCATTTCTCACGACCAGCTCCACCACGATTCTGGCGGCTGATGCTTATTTCGAATATTAGCCATATCTAAACTATCAATTACAAAAAAAATCAAGCGGGATGAAATGACCATCAAAAATGCAAAGCTGCCTCCCGGACTATAATACATATCATTTCATCATAGTGACGAGTTTTTGGATACTTTCGCCGTAAAAATCAACCGCTTGTTAGTTTAAATAGATTGTCACTGTAGATTTCAGTTCGTCATCATTTTCTGATAGTCTACCACCAAGAAAGTCCGTAAAATGGAGAAATAAATGATAATCATTTGATGAAAGGTTTGGCATGTATGGTGGACGTGGGAAATTGTCTCAGTGAAATTCGTGGCTCCCATTCTGCACAGATTTTCTTGTATTCGAGCTGTTTGGTGACAATTACATGAATTAGAGAACTTGATTCTTGATAGAACGTCAGTTCTAACCAATGTGATTGTTCCATTTTTACCATCATACGTAACAAATGACCAGTATTAATATCTTTCCTCATCATGCAAGTTTGCCCTTCCATCTTTGAACACCAAACACTGAAGATACATTCATTAGATTTGATTGATGAACAATTTGACGGTGAATTTCAATTGGCCGAACATTTTGTGCGTTAAGACAACGAAATACTGAACGAATTACGCCACGGGATTTTTAATGTGATGGAACAATTAAACCCACTGAAAATACCAATGGTTCTGTACAGGGCCGGCCCGAGAAAAAGCGGGGCCCGGTGCAAGATACTCGTGTGGGGCCTTCTTCTTCTAAAAACACATTCAAAATATTTGTATTTTGCAATATTGCACTTATTATTTGTACATATTAGTTACACTAATAATTTATGAATAATTATAATTAATATTTAACAAAATAATATAAATAGCTAAAAAGATCTATAAATACCTATTTCATAACGACCATTGCGCATAGAAAATCTATTGTTATGAAATCTCATTCTGAAAACCGTACTGATATCATGATGCCCATAGCACGTTTTAGACCGTATGCAAAAGTGCCTTATTGAGATGCAGTTATAATTTCAAACTGTTTAATTAGTATGAAGAAAAAAGTTTAATTAAAACGACTAGGATGGACTGGAGCCAATGAAATAAACCATGTATAAGGCGATTTTCGTATTGTGCCATTGTGCCAGTAGGTAGTAGAATTGAGGTAGACCAAAGCTTAGGTGGGTTGATTGTGTAATACAGGATTCTCGGTATATCGGTGGACACAACAGAAGGACAATAACACAAAATCAAACGAATGGCGGAAGACAATTGAGACGGCTATGGCCTTCAAGGGCCTTGAAGGCCGTGCCAGTAATGATGACTAATTCCTTCTGGCATGTTTTATTGCAAAATTGTTAATTATCTCGTCATAATTTAGTTTTCTTGCTAACTCGGACTCGATTGACAAAATTGCCAATGAAGAGAATCGCTCCTGACTTGTACAAGATCGTAAATAATTTTTTATTATTTTCAGTTTCGAAAACGATCTCTCTGCCGATGCAACTGTTACTGGAATTGTCAGTATTATTTTAAAAACAGTTATAAAATTGGGATACAATTCAAATAAACTGTTCTTGTAAATATATTCGAAAATTTCTAAAATTGTATTTATAGGCGACAATACCCGACGACACATTTTAATTTCATAAAATAGGTCTGTACAATCAATGTCGTATTTTAAACACAAATTTAAATCTTTGCAGCATTTAAGCAGATGATCTTCAGTCATCTTTTGTATATTGTCTGAAGTGTACAAAAAGCCAAATAAATTTTCGTGGTGGTGATAAATTTTGAATCTTTTTTTAAATGATAAAATTGCATTGTCGATTATAATTAAGAAGTATTTAATTCTGAAATGTTCTGCGGATGAAATTGGTTCATCAGTTCCTTCGTAGGAAAACTGTTTTGTGTTCCATCCAGTACGATGTATTTTAAATTTTGGTCCATTTCTAATTCTGCAGCAAGTTCCTTTGCGTTAATTACTGAAGATTTAAATCAAGAATCGCGGTAATCCTCAAAAAAATTTAATAAACCTTTTAGATGGGAATTTGCTGTCCCAATATCCATATGAAAAGTTGGAAATAACTTGCTTAGTACATTTACTTCATTTATTAAATCATACCAGATGACTAAACTCACTAAAAAGTCAAATGAAAAAATATATTTTCAAGTGAATGAATTTCTGGTATCGTCTTTTTGTCACTCGTATGTTCCTGTAGTTGTTGCAAGGCAAGAGAAAACTGTGATACTTGGTATCTTACAGATTTCACACTGTCGAGTCGACATTCCCATCTAGTTTCCGACCAAGGTTTTAGAGTAAAATATTTTACATATTTAGTAGAAATAAGTCCAAATCATTTCATATTTTGTATAAAGGTAATCTGCAACTAAGAAAAGAATCGATTTAGTCATTCTATAAATAAAAAAATAAATAAAAAAAACTAGGGTCGCGCGGGGTCATGTGCGGTCGCACCGTTCGCACCGCCCTCTGGCCAGCCCTGGTTCTGTAAACCTTACTCAGTGACCCGACTAGACATGAAATGGAGCCGAGAGTTGCTCTTCACGGGCGCTATATATAAATATTCTTTACTATCTGGACGGTCCTCGTAAATTATAATTATTTACCCTCCTATGTAAACACGGGATTAAAATATATGCAGCAATATTGTGCCCCTAAGCTTTACAACGTAGCTTAACGCAGTAATAAACAGGAAAACAATATTAGTAATAACATTTTATGACCTGACATTGCTGTGTACTTAAATTTAATGCTCCCTTAAATGACCCAGCGTAGCATGACAATGTATGATTGAACGTCCAGTTTTTCATATTCCACCAGGAAAATATAAATCAAAGCAGTTTTAAATAAAGTGAATACGTGTGAAGCAAAAAGCTAAAAATTCTAAACAAGTAAATTGGACGATCCAGTTCATTTTCAAACTGATATAACATCAAATAAAGTTTGTAATTATGAAACTATACTGCTTCAGGATTTATATTACTGAATACAACTGAAATTTTTATAAACATTAATAGTACTGAAATAAATGGAGATATTTTTAAAAGCTTAATGACCAATGACAAATAATAATTTTATAACGTTCAACCGATTTAAGTAAATGTATGCTTTATATATGCACCTATGTATATATTGACTTTTATGTAAGAATTTCATTTGTGTAATTTATAGTTCTTCTGTAAATAATAATTGTTCAGTTAACGTAAAGTTTAGGAGGTAAAATTAAAAATATTATTGTCATTAGACTTACATTTAGGCTACGAAGTAGCCATCTTCAGTAGCTGAATAAAATTGAAAAAAATTAGTACTTTGTTCAGAGGAACTCTGGATGGTCAGGGACCTCAAGGAGTTCAGGGGAACTCTGGATGATCAGGGATCTCAAGGAGTTGTTGGACCTAAAATGCTCGTGTTTGTCTTGTTGACTCTGGATGGTCAGGGACCTCAAAGAGTTCAGGGGAACTCTGGATGGTCAGGGACCTCAAGGAGTTCAGAGGAACTCTGGATAGTCAGGAACCTCAAAGAGTTATGCTTATTTTGTTTGACGCTGAATGTTCAGGGACCTCAAGGAATTCAGTGACACTCTGGATGGTCAGGAACCTTAAGCCGGGCAAAACTAACATTATGGTTTCGTTTACTCTCTTTTATTTTGCAGTTGTTTAATTCTGAAGATGCCGCGAGGACGTGGCAGGAGCAGGACGGCCGTGTTAGGATAGCAAGTTGTTTTATTTTTCAGTTAAATTTAGATGATGCCGCGAGGCCGCGGCAAGGTCAGGACGGCAAGATCAGAACTAGTACTTGGACGTCCTTTGTAATTTGTTACGATAGTAACAATAACATGAACTATTGAACTATTTATGAACTATTGATTTGTATATATGAACTATTTGATTTGGAATGCGCTTTAAGTTACTGAGCTTTAAGTAAGTACAATTTTGATACAGATTTTATAATAAGAAAATTTGATTTCACACTATATATATTTATGGCGACCCGCGACAATTTTTATCACTTATTTTTTCCCGTACTTATACATGGCTTTAATACACGAACCTTGGCAAAGTGAGATCGAATCTTTGGCCCCATTCAAATTAATGGTGAATGGAGAATTCGTAAGAACAAAGATATCCGAGAACTGAAGTGAAGGCCAAGTATCACACAAGAACTGAGAGGTAGACGATTACAGTGGATAGGACACGTAATGAGGATGATGGAGGACATAATGGTTAGGAAGATATGGGAAGGAAGATTGAATACCCGTCGACCAGTGGGAAGACCTCGCAAGAGATGGACAGATCAGCCAACCGAAGCTCTAATAATTATCGGTCTACAGGGCACATGGAAGGATCTGACAATGAACATATCAAGATGAAGGACTTATGTCGGTGAGAACAAAAGTCAACCCGACTTGCAGAAAGAAGAAGAAGGAACTTCGAAATGTGTGAAAACTCATACTTCTTAACATTTTTTATGTTGACCAAAGGTTGGGACCAAAATTGTTTACTTTAATCTAGTTCTAATATCTACAAAATGATCGCCTTTAGTAAATGTAATATTGAAGGGAGAAGGAGAAAAAAATGTTCTCTTCTCCCTTAAAGAATAATAATAATAATCTATTTATCGTTTTATTATCGCCGCCACCCATTAATTCTCCGTTCTCCATCAGTGCAGAAATGGCAACCCTACTCAAAGACCACCTTTCGGATCGATTTCAATTTATTACAGGTAGCTATAGTGTATTCTTGTCTAACGCGTAACCATTGAAAGATGTCAAAAGCATGTTCCGTGTTTGGATCGAGTTAATTTCAACTAAAATTTTGATTTATTGATTATAATTTCGGGTTTTAATTAATCATATCAAAGAGTGGGTTTGCGGAGCGATGATATATTTATGGATCTTGTCTGCTATTGAATGTTTGAGGCCTATATAATCGAAAGAGAATGTTCCATGAACCTAATTATAAGATATTAATGAAAATTGATTTTACATTGGAGATTAACAATTGGTGGGAATGGTTAATGTTATGATCAAACGAATCATTGATTCCAAGTTCAAATCCAATTTGACCCTACATAATAATAGTGAAATTTTACAGAAATATGGCATTTACTGCAATCCGTTTCGTTTAATTATAATTTACACTTCACAGAACTATTTATGCTCACTTACATATTTGCAAATTATTGTTAATAATATTTGATAGGATCGATGTATTTTTATAAAATATGTAATATAAAAGAAAAAAAAAATGCGAATACGGCACTGCCAAGGAATATAATAGCCTTGAAATGGATAAAAAATACCTCAATAAGAGGTTTTGTGTGATTATTTGAAAAAATTTGTGATTTTCATATTTAAAAAATTGATGTGAAGTATGAATTTTAACACATTTCAGGGTTTCACAGGTATTTAGTAAATGAATGATGATTAATTGGGATGCCAAAACAAATTTTATGTTAAAATATTTTTTTTGTTAATTTTAATTCGAATACCTAATACAATTATTTAGGTTTCTAAATATGTGTAGTATTTTTTATATATATATATATATATATAGCAAGGTCCATTAAGATTTTGAAAATTGCGCCTATGGCTTCCAGTGGTTGTTGACATAACTCTGCCCCTCTGATTTCGTGTATTCAATTTCAACAATTTCCACTGATTATTAAATTTACGCTTTTTAAAATTAAATGCAACATTTGCCCACAACATAAATAGAATTTTGAAAAAATAATTTAAACAAAATAAAAATGCAAAAAAATGCAAAAAACGAAAAAATAAAATTGTCTCGAGACTGAACCCTAGTTTGAAAATTAGAACGAGAGTATGCTGATCATTACACCATAAGAGCATGCTGGTTCAGTTAAGGTATTAAATATTTTACAAGGTCAAGTAAAAAACCCAAAAAATACGTTATTTTCCGAAAACATAATCTGATCAAAAAATCCTGTTGTACTATTTCAGGTCACACAAATGTACATCATTTAGAATTTTTTCAGATTTTTAGTTTAAACTATCTGGGCTACAGGGTGTGCGACAATTTTTTTTTTGCACAATTTTGGCAAAAAATCGCCTAAAAATAATTAATTTGCAAAAATAAAATTTTAATCGTTAATCCACGGCTTTCATTTGATACCCTACACAGAATTTAAAAAAAATATTTTTTTTTTCGATTAGCAGATATTTGTTTATATTTTTAGTGGGATATGTTTTTTAGTTGTTTTAGTATTTTTCCTATGTGCGGGTCAAAGAGTTTTTTAAGCACGCCAAATTTCTAGGTTTAGCCGTTTGGCTACAATTTTTACCGAACAGACAGACAGACAGACAGACAGACGACAAAATAACGGTATAAGGGTTTTTTTGGTAATAGCTACAAAACCCTAAAAATAATAATATTTAAATAATAGAATAAATAAAATAGCATAAACCTATTTTTGTTAACAAGCATTCATTCAAACCAAATTTTATCCTTATTTAGTCAACTAAAACCATCAACTGTCCCCTAAGTTCCTAAGTAATGTAATTTGTCCAAATATAAAATATCGATTTTACGTATAATCGCTCATTATACTTCATAGGACATGTTCGAATTTAATATTGGGGACCTTAAAATAAGTACTTCGAAAAATTAGGTTCCCAAATTGTTGTAAGCTTGATTGTTTTTCGCAATTATCGTAAAACTGAATTACTATGACAAATTACGTTTTTAAAGTTACTTTCTCATAGATTTTAGACCGAAGTATTTTTTCCACTTCTGTGGTCATTCAATAAAAGGTGAATGAAATCTATTTTCTTCTTGTCTTCTTCTTCTTCAGCTTTTCCCATTTTCAAATAGGGTCGCTGTTACTGACCAGTCTTTTCCATTATCTGCTATCCAAATACTCATCTCCTACTAGATCCTTACTAGCTAAATCTTTCTGTATGCAATCCTTCCACCTCGTTTTAGGTTTTCCACGGCTTCTCTTACCTTTGACAACCTTATTCAAAGTCACCCCTCCTACGTAATCATCAGGTCTTTTCATTACGTGACCATACCATTTCAAACGCCTTTCTTGAGTTATCTTTGATATTTCCGTATTTTTGTATAGGCATACCAAATTTCAATTTTAGAGATTCAGTCATATGACCACAATTTTTACTGTACAGAAAGACAGCCGACAACCCAGAAGTGATGACATAAGGGATTATGAAACACATAACGAAACGCTATAAATTGCCCTTACTTTTCTGTCGATCTGTTGGCTGTTATTCTGATGATCTGTTGCTCTGTCTGTATGTCAGTCTGCTCCCGCTTTCAGTATTTTAAAAGAAACAAAATGTATTCAGAGAATATTATTTCTAATTTCCCCTTACAGAATAAATGACGTACAAGAAAATGAAGACTCCTTGCTTCAAGTATCTTCAAAGGAATATGAATTGAACGAATCCCCAAAAAAATTTTAGACTTGATTTCACATTTTACGAATGAAAAGATATTAGCAACAAGGAAACACAATAAAAGTACGATTAATACACATGGAAACGTTTTCTATCTTTGTGTTTTATCTTTGCAAAGACCGTTATTATACTCGTGAACTCGATATTAAAGTGTAGAATTACATACGTATGCATGAATGGTATGTGCAGATTTATAGGCTATTTCACAAAGCTATTCTCATCCACACAAAAATGTAATAAATCCCGAATTGAAAACGGTGATTGTAAAGATTCCTGATAGGAAATATCTAATTTGTCAAAGAGATAACATGAAATGATTAAATTATACAGATAAGTGGACAGAAATGTGTAGCAGAAGCAAGATTTTATAGGAAAGGTATTAAAAGAAAGCATTTAAAAATTACTATAGTCTATATCAGGCTTGTGTAACAGAAACAGACAGACCGCGGGCAAGATCCGGCCCGTTGCCTCATTTTTCTGGTCCGAGATAACTATCCAAAATGCCATTGAATCTGGCCCGCGAATAAATCTTTGTTTTCAGAGATCAAATGGTTGATGTTGATGTTGAACAAGCGTAACTTTCTCTGCAAATGGAACTTGAACTACAGGAAAACTCAGATTTGAAGTCCAATATTCCAGGGAATTTTTTTCGTATATTTTGTTATTATTTACATATTTAGACTTTTATTTATATTCTTGGCGTAGATCTTATGAAGAAAATTCTCCATGTAATTTGTTTTTACGCAGTTATATATTTTTTAGGTTATCTGACATATAAATATTTTTTGACACTTGACAATTAACAGATCAAGATAGAGGACTAATGTGAGGAATTAAAAAGATAGCCCAGCTGATTGTGCCCAAAGAAGAAGTTATTGATATAATTTTTAGACCTTCATATATACATATATTTTAAATTTTTATTTACAGTAAATATTTAAATAAGAAACTTTAGCTCTGAATATATTGTTCGTTTTATTGCTTTATTTAAAACTCTTTTAGCCAAATCTCTCTTTTTATATATAGTACATAATTTTTAAAATTAATATTTTTTTAACTTTTTCAAATTTCCCATTAAACTGAATTTATGTCGTAAAAATAACGTGTATTATCTGCCTTGTTTATTTCAATATCTTATTAACCTTTTTTAAATAAAAAAAAAAAAATCACTTGCTAACCCAGTTACTACGCCCATGTCCTAGTTGTAACTTATTTTAAATTTTCCGCTATACTGTATTTATACAGTGTAAATCGTACTCGGTTCGCAGCGCTATCTACTTTTTTTTAATTTGAAATAGACCATAGTAATTTTTACCAATTAAGTGAGGCTTTTGATCATTTTATTTAGCAAAAGCCCTCTTCAATAGTTCAAAAATCAGGTCGTGACAACCTACAAAAATAAAAATTTCATTTGGTTCCGCTCAAACTTTTAGAATAGCCTATAGTGGCTATGATATGATAATTAATACTTTTAAGTACAAATTAGGGATTTTCGTGTTATGAAACTATCACGTGTGTTACCTCCACACTATTGTTTGTACAGTTGGTGGATCTATGGACGGTGAATCCCCGAAGGTACGTGAACGTTATATTATATTACCTTCTCAAAAATAAAAGAAAACGTGTGTACTAAGAAAGTATATATTTACGCTAACGTCGTAATAATTGGATTTTAAAATTAAATACATAATAAATAAACATAATTAAATTAAAATTTGTTCAATTTATTTTGCGAGTAAATTCACTGATTTCATAGTTCGCTTATATTTAAATTGAATGACTCATCACTCCCTGTTTTTTGCTTTGATCATTGTATATATACAGGTGTATCAAAATAGAGGGAACACCATTTTTATCGAAAACGCGACGTGAACAACTTCGGGAAAAAAATGTGATGGTCAAAGTTTACCCAAAAAATCGAATAGTAGTATTAAAAATTTCCGGAACAAACCAGAAGTACTGGATTTCAAGGACAACTTTGATATTTGATAGAGCTTTTAAAAGAAACAATTTTTACTTAAACATTTCCTTAATAGAGTTTTTGCAAATCTTATAATGTCGGCTATTCGTTAAAATTACGTGACGACTTAACTGCTCACGCTTACGGTAATTTTTAACGTAATTCATATGACGGAGTACGTCTTTGGTTTAGGTTTGTCGTATAGTTTTTTCATAACCTAAAAGAGAAACAATTGAAAATATTTACAACGGTAAATTGTTTTTAATAAAACTATATACCTATTATTGACGGAGGGCTACACAAATTATCAAGATTCAAAGTCACCTCTAAGTTGCAATACTCTACAATACAGCATGCGCTCTATGCGGACAATTGTGCATTGTTGTAAGTCATTTGATCAAGTGATACAAATGACTTACAAGAGGCAATATCGAGACTATCTGAAACAAGCAAGCGTTTTGGTCTGCAAATAATTAGAACGAAAACCGGATTTATGGTAAGAGCTCCAAACACAATTAATGCAATTTCTAACTTTTTTGTTGACGATAAAGCTCTCAAAGAAACAAACGCTTCTAAATACCTTGGAAGCATCATTTGCTGTGACGGTAGCCTCGATGCAGTAATAAATAATCGACTATCAGCTGCTGCTAAGTCATTTGGAAGTCTTAGAGAAAGAGTATGGCTAAACCACGACCTCAGATTCGATACGAAACTTGCTGTCTATAAAGCTGTAGTGCTACCAACCCTACTGTACGCATCAGAAACATGGACCCCGTACCGCCGATACTACCGTTCGTTGGATAGATTTCACCAACGATGCCTAAGAAGTATAGAGTGCATGCTCATGCAAAACCAATTCAGGTGGGTTGGACACGTAATGCGTATGCTAGGAGAACGCCTACCGAAGCAGATAATTTTCTCTAAACTGCAAACTGGCGTTCGTAATGTAGGAGCTCCGAGGAAGAGATACAAATACGTGATACTACAGACACTTAAAAGTGCAAACTTAAGCGGCCATAATGGAGAGTCGCGAGCCAAAGCAATAGCGAGGAAACAAAAAACATCGGACAGCAACAGCACTGACGTGCTAACATGCCCTATTTGTGACAGATGTTTCAGGGCCAAAATAGGTTTCTTTAGTCACCTTAGAGCCTATGAAAGACACAACACTCTATAAAATAAAAATGAATATATTTATTATGAGTCTTATAGTTGAAATCGACGAAGGTTTATTATTATTATTATTATACCTATTATTGTATATTTTAATATATAAAATATCTCTCCTGTCTTAAATATATACTTATCATGTGTTAAGAAAAGGGCTAAACGTGAAAACTATTTGACGTTAGGCAAGAAATTTTTTTCCATACAACGATAAATATACTACGAATTTAGTTTGACGAAAAGTTTGTCGTTGTACTTTAGTTATTTATACCTTTTGTAAAAACAAAATTATGTCTGGTTACTCTTCAGTGAGAGATATTCGTACTTTGAAAGGGACGACTAGAAAACGTTCCATACGTGGCACATTTTTCAATTTAAGTTTATAGGCGGTTATAAATATCAAACCTACAGTAAAGATTTTTTTATAACACTCACTAAAAAAGAATAATATTATATCAGAGATTTCTCTCTGTCGATACCACAGATATATTTTATTATGTTTGATGAATTAACAAGAAATGTAAAGTGCTTCTCTTCTCATTTACTACCATAATATATGATTACATAAATTGTGTTCTTTTACTGCATGTTTCTCTTCATCCAGTCGATCATCCAGTGATCGAATATGAGGTCCTTTGAGGATCCTTCTTTTGTACGATTATAAACATAATATTTATGATAAAAATTACTTTCTGGGCATCTTGTGGAGCATTAAGAAACGAACAACCCTTCCAACCTGGAAAATGGTTATTGTCGAGTGTTATAATCGACAAGTAGGAACAATATAAACTAAAATTAATCAAAGGAAGCAATTCCAATGTACAGGGATACTTCGGTTATTGTGGTTTTCGATTTATTGCCAACTGGATATCAAAATTCGGTTTTTGCGGGAAGCATCCGAGTAAATGCGGTAGTTCACAAGTATCGCGTATAATATATATACTCAATAAAATGTTTCATAATTAAAAAGCTTTGAAACTGACCATAATGGTTGTTAAGTAAAATGTTGAGGGTGCAATGAAATTACGCAGATAAATAGAAAATTTAGCTCTCTGCTATCGACAGATACCAAGAGAATATGAAGAAAAATGTGAAATCTACTAAAATATTTTGCCAATAACTAAAACATGTCATTATAATTTTCATGTACATGCTGGTTATCTTTAAGAAAGTTTTAAAATTAAAATTTGCATTTCATTTACTCGGTCCCGTACTTCTGTACGTAAAATAATAAATAACACTGTACGACATCAAAAATGTTTCTGATTTGAAAATAGCCGTTTTTATTTAATTTCGCTTGTAAATAATGAACATGGCCTTCAAAATATTCCATTAGCTATTTTCTTGATTTGTCGCTTTATTTTAGTTTTCCTCTGTTTATCGTGTGAGGTTAAGGGTCATTAGTGCTATATTCCTTGTATTAGTGTTTCAGGTGTACAATTCTAGTTAAAACGCTAGCATAACACGAAAATGTGTTAATAATGTTGACAACTTTTGTTATATTTCTGGTGACATGACATTTTCTAACCAGAAACGCACTGAGACAACACTGGTGAAAACAGTCCTCTATCACTGTTTTGGAGTCAAATTAGGGCATCAAAACAAGCCCTGGGCATCTCAGATTTTCTGCAATCCGTGTTCAGTGAATGTTTGTATTTGTTTGAATAAAAAATTGATTTATTTTCATTTCACTATTCCAAAGATTTGGCGGGATCCAACAAATCATACACATTTATTACACTACCAGTACCTCAGCCTCCAGAAGATTATTAAATACAGGTTGATGAAAGTGGATATAGTGCGATCGAGGATACAACTGATCCTTCAACATCACAGGATCCTAATATTGTTCTACAATCTAAGTCACAAGACCCACAAAGTCTTACTTAGGCTTAACTAAATGATCTCATTCAAGTTCTGGATAAACTATAAACCAAAGTAAAGCTTTTAGGATCAAGGCACAGACACTGGAATATCGTAGGAACTGATGTCAAAATGAAGAAGCTGGTAAAAAGATCTGATGCCGTATTTTAAGAAGGAAAATATCCTTGTTGCATGATATGTCAATGGTTTGATAAAACTTTGAGAGTACAACCCATTGGATTAAAGGCTATTCATAAACTCATAAAAACTGAAGTTGTATGAATTGTAAATAAAAACTAAATGCTGTTTTTGCTCTGCAACTTCCCATCACAGAGACCACCATCGCAGCAGATGACTTCAAAACAATAATTAAAAATAAAATCAGAATCCATTGGAGCAACATATGCGAGAAAACTACAGGAAACAAATTAAAAAACACGAAACCAGACACTGGAAAATGGCCAACAATCGGTGCAAGACGGGACCAGATTATCATAACAAGGGCTCGTATAGGACACACTATCTACACGCACAAACATTTATTTGAGAAAGGAATCGCTCCAATATGTGATACATGTCACACTCAAATAACTGTTGAACATGTCATCACTCAATGCAGCAAATACAGACGAATATAATATAACATACCTAACGTCATTAAAACTGCTCTCCAAAACAACATCATAACTATCACAAACACATTAAATTATCTAAAAGACATTAACCTGTACCACTAAATCTAAATTGAAATTCTTGTTACCATATGCATGATATATATATATATCATGTAAATACTGTAGAGATACTCATGTACATAAATACTGTAATTAGAATTAAGAAGTGCTAATGACTTCACAGTTGAAGCACTATAATTTAAATTAAAAAAAACTGTTTTTCTTTAGAATTTTCTTCCTTTTATTCCTGCAAACCATGCTATGCATAAGAAGGAAACATATGAAAACATGAATTTACTTCTGGGAGCGATCAACTATGAAGACCACAGATGGCAACTCTGTGGAGATTCTTCTAGGTATGCAGATGATGTACGCAATGTACTGCTATTTTCTGAGTGAATGGGATAGTCGTGCTTGGTCTTGTCACTACAAGAAAAATATTGCCAACAAAAAGCCTATGCCCCGGAGTTAAATATGTCTAACACAGTCATACTGGTCGAAGCTAAATTATTCTGCCCTTGTTACACATCGAACCGGGTTTCATGAGGAATTTTATTAAAACGAACAGGGATGGAGACGGGTTCAAATAACTGTGAGGGAAATTTCTACAGTTGAGTGATTTTAAAATTAAGGAATGGACCTTTGTTGGTCCACAAATTTGTGAACTACTGAAAGATCAAAACTACAAGCAAGTAATAAGCGACAACAAGAAGGAAGCTTAGGAAGCATTTCAAGGTATTGTTCATAGATTTTTGGGGTAGCAAAAGAGTTAAAAACTATGTTGAAATAGTGAACAACCTTTTAGAAAAATACCGTGAATTAGGCTGCAACATCTCACAGAAAATTCACATTTTCTATTCGCAACTCGATTTTTTTCTGAAAATTTAGATTCAGTTAGTGACGGGTAGTGTGAGCGATTTCACCAAGATATTTCAATAATAGAGCGAAGATATCAGGGAAGGTGGAACAAGTGTATGCTGACAAACTATTTTAGACGGTACAAGATATGCCCCAGAAGAAGAACAAGTGGCAAACAAAGAAAAAACGAAAGACCACATAAGTGATTATATTATTTTTATGTTATTTTAATAAACTATGCCTTTTGATATCTATAAATATTTTATGAATTTTTTTTTTTTTATAAACTATATTTTTTTACATACGAGGGTTGCCTTTTATATTTCAGGATTTGAGATGAAAAACAATTATTTATCAACAAAAGGGGCTTTATTGTTTTTCTTAATATTATCCATATAGATCAATACATTTTTGCATGCGTTTGAACCAATTTTCGAAGCACTTAGTCCACTCCGATTGAGGCATTTTCCACTCAGATTGTGAAATTATGTTGGATCCAACACGATCAAATCTTTTTGATGGCCTAATGTTCATGCAATAGTGAATCACATAACGATCTTGAAGTATCAGTTCACGTTCATCAATATTTTTCGGAACAATAACCGATTTTGGACGACCTTCGCGATATTCGTCCTTACAGTAGTCCTTGATTGTGCTTCATCGCCAAAAGTTGAATTAAGTTCAGCGATGCACTGTTGTCGGGTTAATCCACGTCGAAAGTTGTAAAAATAGTCTCTCGAAAATGTTCACGACTTCAATTTTCAACCGAGATGATTTTTTTCAAGTTACTGTAAACAACACAAATAGCGCTCATACGTCAAAACATTCTGATTACGTATACCGTCAAAAATGTCAAACTTTACGATAGAAACGTCAGTTGCCAGATGGCAGCTGATTTAGCGCAATCCCGAAATATAACGGGCAACCTTTGTATAATTTTACAATGACTAGAGCACTTAGCTGCGTGTAGCGCAAGTAGTGCATCTCAAAAACTAGGGCTAATAAAGTTATCTTGAAGTCATATTAGTTTTTCTGGACTCAAATTTACTAAGTTGTTATCCTTAGGAAATAAAAATCTAATTTTATTTGTTGTACAGTGTAAACGATTAAGATATTCAAAATAAAAAGTCTGGGCAACAATCAAGTATTTTCCATAAGTTCAAGTTCTCGATTTTTGCTGTTTTTATTTGGCAGCATTACTGCAATAATCGGGGCATTTCTGTATTCTTGTTAAACTTCACAATTTTTATGTCTGGAAGATGGCACTCGTTTCGATTTATGTTATTACTGAACTCGTAATGAAAGATGTTTGTAGAAGTAAAAACTGATAGTATTTCACTATCTTACAGAATAGTGACTGGATGAAACTTGTTAAATAAAATCTTTTCGTTTTCCTTGTAATTTTTTCCTGTACTTTACAAGTTCAAGAGTCTCCTCTTGTATCCTCGTTTTTCATATAATTCAACTTCTTTATATTTCTAAGAAAGAGAAAAGAAAACGTAAGTGATGAATGTAGAGTTTTGTAAAATGTATAAATCATATTCAAGATTCTTTGAGATAAAATGTACAAAGATGAAAGTTAATCTGATTAATTTTGAAAAACTGTGCAATATAAACAAAAAAATTGTATGAAATATGAGACAGTGACAAATCTAGATTTATTTTAAGGAAGACAGGTTAGCGATTATAACATTAAATAAAAATACTTGACGGTAATTCTCCTCTTATTTTTCTTATCTTTATAGCAAACATTATTAATTCTACTTATATTATAAATTATGGGACATTTTTCAAAAATATTACTGAAAATTTCAGATTTAGTAACAACTAAATAAAACAAACGATATATTCTAAGTAAAGATTAAATAAGGCCATTAAAAATAAGAATTATAGCGTTAAAAAATTAAAATAAAAATTTTAAGAAACAAGATGGGAAAGTATTTACTTGCCCTTTTGTTATGATAGTCTTTTAGAAGACCTTTTTTAAATGTACAAGCTTTGTAGGGTTTTAATTAAAAAAAAAAAATAGATATTGAGGTAATCCAACTTATATACTATTATTCGCAGATTACCAGGACCAGAACAGCTGACAACGTGGATGATTTTAGCTAATATGTTGAGGATACTAAGAGAGGAATATAAAAAATTGTATTTAGAAATAAATTCGCTGATTGAGCATCTGGCTGTTGCTGTGTAGGGAAGGAACCTAAAATTAGATGATGACATCATTATAAACTGCCAGTCTTTCAAATATCTAGGCGTCACTCTGTCAAGCAGAGGGAAGAGTAAGGATGACATTAATATTAAAATAAGACAAGGGAAGCGTGTCATCAGGCAATTAAATCCAACATTGTGAAATGACCATGTAACCAAGAAGGCTAAAACGGTTATCTACAAGACTGTTCTTGGAAGTATCTGTACCTATCGTTTAAAACCGTGGAGCCTACAAAAAAAAAAAGATGATAATAATAATAATAAATCTCTGAGCGCCACATAAATGAACTTTGGAGGAGTTGCGGTATCAAAAACTAGAGCACGTTCAAAATGGTAACATAAAAGCAACTGTGAACGTTAGAAACACTCTCATAAAAACGATGGAGAGCAAACGATTCTTAAAGTATGGCCACCTCCGGCATATGGAAGATAATTGATAGCCCAAAAAGAACTTGGAGTTGGGCTGAGGAAATACGGGAGGCAATAGAGGCAAGAGGTCTTCAAGGTGGTGTCTGGATGGGCAGAGACGCCTAGCGAAGAGAAAACGAGAAAGGGTGCCAGGCAAATCAACTCGCTATATTACTATGATTATCATTGTGCATTTGACAAATATCTGTTGACTTTGTTTAAAGAAAAACGACTGATGAATGATAATGAACCATTCTTTAAATTTGTATCTATTAAACAACTGAAGCCTAAAAAATCCGCTGGACCAGAAAACGTTTCGCCTGAATGATTTGGAGCTTATCCCCAGACCTGCACAAAGACACTGCTGCTGATCGTTGTGCATATTTGGAACAGGGAAATATTCGAGATGCTTGGAAAGATGGCTCATCAAACTACCATGGAAAGAAGATCCAACAAATTGTCGGAACTGGAGTAGTATTACATTGCACAATACGATAAAAAAATGTCTGTCCATTATAGTCCAAAATCGACTATCCGATGCAATGGAACACCTCATTGAGAGAGGATCAAGAAGTATTTAGGCCGAATCGATTATGCATCGACCAGAAATTCTTAACACTTTGCGTATAATATTGTCACAATTATGGTATAATTGTATTCTACTGTCCCAATTTTTTGAGCGGCCTTTAGGCTGTGTGGGTCAAGGTTCCTGACGTATGGTTTTGGGAATTATAGAATGTACAGGGTGTTGCGTGTTTGCGAACTACATTCTAATGTGTTGATAAACATTATTCAATTGTGATGACTATGGTCTTTTAATTGTTGCCAACAATTACTCAAATGAATAATGTTTCAAAAACAGTTGAGGTAGGACCTGACGTCATAGTGTCCTGGTTAACACTTATAAAATGCTCTTACGGAATAGAGTCGGGGGTAGTCATTCTTGTGACCAGTCATCACGTCGGTGGTCATCAGTCCGCATCACGCTGCCCAAGGACCAGCCCAGCTGTTGAGGTCGCCAAGACGAGATGTGAGTGTTATCTACAGGGCTTATCCACGTGTTGTGGATACCTGGGGTGGTTAGACCGACCCTGGAGGAACCGGGGCAAGAATGAGACTAACAACAGCTTCTAAATGAACAACACCAGCAGCCATTTTACCAACAATTGTACATATTCTGATATAAATTATTCATGTATAATAAATTTTGTAGAAAAGATTTCGTGCTTCACTACACCCCGTGACAATATTAATACAATCCTTGAAACACCGGTCATTAAAACAAGTTTGCTTAGGAAGTTAAAAATGTGGGCTTAACAATCAGTGACCAAAGAATGGACCAAGGAATTAAGAATTATGTCTCCAAGCGTAGAGTCCTTCTATTTAGAGAAAAGCCTACTAGATCATATTAGCCAATTTATGGGCACTGATAAATACATGCAAAAGCGAATTCAAAAAGTCAGAAATGTGTTTGGCATGCAACAGAATATGAGGCTCTATAATATACACAAATAAGACCAAATTGCGTAAATTCGCGAGACATGGAAAGTCACCAAAAAGGTAACTAACGAACTGCAAGTCTATATTAACTGCTGTTTACGCAAAATTTTGCGTATTTACTGGGATACTCTAATGAAGTCCAGTGGGAAGGTGCAAGATAACAACGGTCATATTAGAAATAAGACGAAGATAGTGGGGATTGCTGGGCCACACCCTACGAAGACCTGTGTTCCTCAGGGCAGTCAAAAAATAGTTCG
Organism: Liopterus haemorrhoidalis; assembly: GCA_963971575.1. Lineage (NCBI taxonomy): Eukaryota > Metazoa > Arthropoda > Insecta > Coleoptera > Dytiscidae > Liopterus > Liopterus haemorrhoidalis. Next base: position 60,142,580 of record OZ020611.1, read on the forward strand.
TTTAAGAGGTACCTGGAAGCTAACGATTCTGACAGAAGTTGACAAAATAAACAAGTATTGTCTAGAAGTAAAATACTTAGCAAATAACTCGGTCCGTTGGAAGTCTTTAATGGAAGCCCTATATTCCTATAGGAATGGTGTGAATATATATAACGTAGTTGGTTATCGACTAGTGGGCATAATAGATTATTCTTAAATCATCTTTTTCTTTTAGTTTTAAAAAAAACATAACATCCAGGGACGTTTCGTGCCTAATGAGTTAACACATCTTCAGCCCGTGACATAAAATAGTCACATATCCATAAAAAGTTAAGAAAAATCAAGGAGTCAGGAAAATACAAAAAAAAAAATGTTTTCCTACGACTACTATGGAACTGTCTCATTTTGATACTGTTAGTTGACAAGAAATTAGCTTAATTTCGCTTGTTACCCTCATGCGCGTGTAGGCGATGCAGGAATGATAAATGCGTCTCAATGCGCATATGTATGTGCGTTGTGCGAGAAAGAATAAATTCGCAGCAATGCGCATGTGCATTTTCCGATAATTTTCATTCCCGTACTGACTGTGCGCGCATTAATGGCTGTTAACCATATTTATATTGTATTTTCTTGATTATTTATTTATAGAAAATGGTAATCGGAGGAAAAGCATAGTGAGCAACACGCGCAGAATGAATATTCCGCGGAATATATGGCATTCCGCGCTAGTTGCATAATATACTATAGACTTTCAGTGTTTTTTTTTTTTTTTTGTCTTAGAAATGTTAAAACTACTGTTCTCTAACATATAATTTATTATTTCCATGATCATTGAAATGTACTTAAAATTTTATGCTTTATTTCGAAAAGTGAATAGCTTGAACATAAAAATGCAGTTAATGGTGAAAATTATAGTTTTCTATTCAGGAATCTAGTATAAAGTCTTGTGCAGAAAGAAGTAATTGTTTTACATTAAAATAATATGATATTAATGGGTTATTACGGAGCACTTAATACAATGTATTGAATTACATTAAATATAAAGCTAATAATAGTCGTTTATTGTTTGGTTGTGGGTTTATTCTTAGGTTTGTCTATAATATAATACGATGAATGGATTGGAGCAAATATTATATTTAGTAAATTATGCTCTATTCAGTGTATTTATAACTCCAAATCTGTAAGCCCATTTATAATTTAAAGTTAATAGAATGTGAACCTTGTGGTTCAGTATTGGTAGTCGGGATGAATGATGTATAAATAATTTAGACAAATTAAAATGTGATGAATAGTTTCGAATAACTTGTATTCATTAAAAAGCCTGTGAGCAAAATACATAGTATCATATAAACGTGTAAATAGTGAATAAAATATGCGTGCAAACCTTGTTTTAAGCTTATCAAACTATTACAACTCTAGCTTCATTTTTTAGGGCTTAGGTAGACCACCAAAAAACCCTTATAATATCACTCATGTGTCTGTCTGTATGGTAGAAATTGTAGCCAAATGGCTGCACATACAAAGTTGAAATTTAATACGCTTATACTTAAACTCTTCGACCCACATATAGGAAAAATACTGAGAATTCAAAAAAATACACCACGAGATAAATATAAACAAATATGTATTTAATGAAAAAATAAATAATTTTTTAAAATTTTATGTGGGCTATCAATTGAAACCTCTTAATTCGTGGATAAACAAACAAATTTTATTTATTTTATTTGTTTTCATGTGAGTTTTGCCAAAAATATGTCGAAAAAACTTATGTTCCCCACCTTATTTCCCAGAAGAGTTGATCTAAAAATCTGAAAAAAAAAATTAATAATGTACATTGATGGTAACCGGAATAGTTCAACAGGATTTGTTGATCAAGTTAGTTTTTCGATTGTATTGTTGAAAAAAATAATTATAATATCGCATAATACTAAAATGTATTGTTTGATATCAAAAAAAAGTACTTAAGACGTAGATTAAGGAACGAAAACTAGTTTTTTAAAACTAATTAATTTTAATACGATTTTTTCTAAAAATGTACTTAAAAAAATACTGTCCCTCGCCCTTTAACGCAAAGGTATTAAACTAAAAATGTGAAAAAAAATCTAAGTAATGTACATTGATCTAAACCGGAAACCAGATGAATTTTTAATTTCATTTTTAGAAAATATTGCAGTTTTTGTGTTTTTGACAAAATTCATCATTTTTTTAATTCATGGCTAAATTGTGACTAATAATGTTATTTTTGTATATATGACTAAGGTAGTGGGCGTGCGTGTGTGTGTGTGTGTTTTTTTGTAATTAAAAATATAATAAAAAATTGTTAACAGCTGAGAACCGAGTTCATGTATGTAGAGCAGCGGTTCCCAACCTCTTTTTCTCTCACGTACCCATTGATTAGACTTTTCATTTATGAGCGCTGATGTAGAGTCTAGTGTGTAATGTTCCTACTGTTATACGTCGTGATTCAACCTATTGTTTGAATAACTTTAGTTTTTTGTTTTTAACGTATCATAGAGGATAAAATCATTTATAGTAAAGAAATACTTTTATATCAAATATCACATTGTAAGAGGGAAAAATACGTTTCTGAAATTGAAAAAATAATGCCATTTATCAATATATTACTTATTAATTTGATGACTTGAATACGAAGCAAATGCAGAAAAACAGGCTGGGATTTTTTAATTTAAATTTTATTGTGACGAACTTTTCGCAAATTATTTTGTTATCGGTTTGATATCATCCTTCAGAAAAAAAAATTATTACGATTTATCTGGGATTCGAAACTGGACATTTTGGTACACGAGGCTGGGTTGCTACTTCTGTTTTACCGAGACTATATTAGAGGGTATATTAGATAAGAAGAATTTCGAAAATATAAATTAAAAATTTTAACATAATATGGTGAGCGTACCACTTTCTTTAAATTAATTTATTTTAGATGTTATGGTGTTTGGCTACTTGACTAACAGCATCTAGTTACATTTTAATTGCGGAAATCTTTGCAATTGTACACGTGAATAACAAAGTTGTCAAAATATCCCAAGTTGTAAGAAGAGAAACAGAATTCTGAATATTTAATCAATGTTGGAATATCTGTAAACAGCTGTAGAGTTTTGACACAGACAACTTTTCATTACATTAGAATAGGAATATTTTCGGCGGTGGCCTTGAATCAATTTTAATGGAAAACGGGAGAGCCATATTTTATAATAATTGAAATATTTCCACGCTGGGACCAAAAAACAGCACTGTTGAAGCAGATGGCTTATTCGGGTTTCCACTACTCAACCTTTTATTTATATTACAAAATTATTTCTGTGTTCTATACTTTACTAAACTCTATTACGTTAAATGGCACAACTACCCACTAGTGGAACGTATAAAGAAGATGAAGATGACAATATTATTGGGAAAAATTAAACAATATATATATATATATATATATATATATATCTTTCAATTTTTATCAAACAAATAATAAGAAATTGATTTGTCCGTTACTTTGTGATATTCAATTCCATATTAAAATAAATAAAAACACTAATTTCTATGCAAAATATCACTTTATTATTTAACTAATAACACGACTAGTTTCGTTCATACAATCGGCTCAATTCTGTAAGCAAGTTACTACGAAAAAGTTAAAATAAAAGTTGCTAAATACAAAGTCAGTAACTTTTTTTAGCAACTTTCACGAAATCCGTATTCTGTAAGAAAACAGTTACTATGAAATTAGTAACTAGTTGCTAAGAAAGTTATTATAGATAACAACTAACAGAAAGCAGTTGCCACACTCAGTAACTTCAAAATAACTTGTTAAAATCGTGAAAATTGCAAGTTTTCTATTTAATAATGAAATATTTCAAGCATTTGACAATGAAGAGCAACATAGAGACAATACTTATAGAAGTATTTTTATTTTATTTTCTGTATAGCACATAAGGGAAATATAAGTCATAAGCAATATGCTGTGTAAATAATTTTATTTAATATACTTTTAGAACATAGTTTTTAGACAATTACATTACCAGTCAATTGTAATTCTTCGAGTTCTCTATTTGACTCGAGTTATTTACATTTGTTTTATAATATTATAACAGTATAATATTTTTTAAATGTATTACCTATGAGTCAATGGCAGGCACGCACACAAGGGGGTGGTGTGCGCGCGTTTTCAATCCCCCAGCAATTGAAAAATTATATACTTATTTAATAAAAACTAAGCGATTGAAAATAAAAATCACCTTTTTTATTAATAAAAATTAAATTATATACGAAATTAAATTAATATATGTCCATAAAAACACAATACATTTGTATTATTTTACAGATAACTTTTCGAAATGGAGCATTCCGATATAAATGTTCTATGTACGCGCCTGTTCATTGACTATCCGAACTTTTTTAACTATCATCCACCCAATTCATCTAAATTTGGACTATAACTTGCACCACCACATATAGAACAGTAACCACATAGCACCACATGTTCCTGTCAATTATTTTTTAAACTCATGTATCACCGACCATGATCGGGTTATTTTCCAGGAAAATCAACAGAATTTCTCTCTGTTTGTAAATATTTTTCTGATTTAGTTTATAAAACATTTTTCGTTTGACCTCAGAAACTAACAACATAGCTGTCAAGTAAAAACGAATACCTCGCCTGCGCAGAACGTAATCTACTTCTAGCTTCATGGTTCTTTGTAGCAACGTTACTAAAGGTAACTTGTTATAAGAATGTTGATAGTGCTCATGCTTAGAGAATACCAATTGTTTGGCGATTGCTATAAAAGTTATTTCGTAGCAACGTTACTCAGTAGCAACTAACGTAGTAACTTTTTATTATTGCATTATCAAGTGATTCAAATGATGTAATGAATGGAGAACATTCAATGTACAGCTCTTATATATTAACAGTACCGAAAAACCTAATTAACAAATACTTGGAAAATTGGGGTATAAACCAAATCTGTTTGTTCATTGTGGCCCGGTACGCCCTTACCCCCCTACCCCCTTACCCCCCTACCTTAGGTGTTTAAAGATTTCAAGGGATTCAAGCAGATTTAGTTTATAACCTTTATTAACATAATGTAATGGTTTTAAACAATTTATGTCATTAGAATGACCGCTGGATATATGTTTACAATTTTTTAGATGGTCACTAAATGTTGAGGGGTATGTGTTCAATTCATAATAAAAGGCTCTATTGTGTTCTTTTAATCTAATATTGAAATTTCTTCCTGTTTGACCGATATACATGCAATTGCACTCACAAGTCAGCTTATAGACTCCGGACTTAAAAAGGGTGTCGATCGGATCTTTAGCATTAAAAAACCATTAGATATTATTTTCGCGGGTTTAAAAGCAATCTTTAAGTTATGTTTTTTAAGTAAATTGGCAATTTTAGCTGATATGGTCCCGTAATACGTTAGCGAAATATACTTATTTTTTCAGAAACAAGATACATGGGGGTAAATGCTATGTGGTACTTTCTTGTTTTCCCATTTGTAACAAATATTATCTATAACTGAAGAATTATATCCGTTATTAATGGCTATAGTTTTAATAGTGTCGATTTCTTGTTTCAACCTAATATATTTGAGAGGGCTAATTTATGATGAATTGGGTGAAATGAATTTTGGGGGATAGTGGAATCTGTAAAAGTAGGTTTACGGTAGACATCTATTTCAATTTTATTATTGATATGGTGTAATTTAAGGTCTAGAAAGTTGATGGAATTATTATTTTCTGTTTCAAGGGTGAATTGAATATTTATTTCTTTTATTATTATTATTTTTTTTTTTATGGGAGGGCAAGTCTAGCGGAGGCCTCCCTTCGCCACTGGTTTATGGATGATATGAGCTTATATATTTTTTTGTATAGTTTAGAAAATTTAAAATATATTATGTTTTTATAATAAAGACAATTTCAGTGAAGTAATTTATAAAAACTGATGATTCTAAAAAAAAAAGATCTCCCGTTCTGGCCCGCGAATGTATATCAGATCGCTATCCGGCCCTCGGTTTTTTGGAAGTTGCACATGTCTGCTTTAGAGGGAATGAAATTTAAAATCTTCTATGAACTACATTACTACAATCCTCGTAACTTCTTAATCCTTCTTGGTAGTTAAGTAACGGCACTTATATACACACTATCCTCTAAGTATGCCATTATACCCTTTCTTTCTGTGTTTTATGTCGCCATAAAGTTCACACAATCCCCTATAGGAAATCAATATTCAGCAAATAGATATGGTGGGTGATAATGTTCAATAGTAGAGCCCTCTTTACAACATAAAGGTAATCTCTGTACTGAGAAACTAGAAGAGCTAGCGTCTATGATTGCACACTTAGCAAACGGTTTAATGCAGTTAACAGTGCTTAATGGAAACAAGGTATACGTGGATACCCCAGTACGTAATAGCTTGCACTCAATTCATTGAGGAAAGTGGTTATTCCCTCAGGATCATATACATATTTTTAATACTTGTTATTTTAACTGCTGTAAAATGTTTCTCAATGCATCCGTTTTAGAGGATTTATCTAATGGGTTTGTGTTATTGTTTCCAAGAGTAAATTTTACTATGGTTTAGCAATAATTGAGTTTTAAATTAATTTAGAATAGTGCTGAAAGTTTATGAAATTATTTTACAAAAATGGAAACGTCCTTCTAGTAGTGGACCGGTTATTTAAATCGGCCCGGGAAAACTTCTGTAGATCGGCCTTATTTAGGAAAAAAAAGATACACACTATAAATAAAAAAATCAGCTGTGGCCACCACAAGACCGACCGCCATCAAAGTACTTGTATAAAATACATTCTAGCAGCAGAGTAGAAATAACTTGACCCAATATTTTCTAACAGAGATATTATTTATCATCACCATGAAAACGTTACATATAAGTATAAGAAAATTGAGACAAAAAAAAAATCGAAAAATTTTTCAAATTTTTTTTGTTTTTCAAAAAATGTCTCAAATAAAAGTTGTTAGGTATATGCTTTTATAGCAACTTTTGTCAATTTTTTTTCTCGAAATATTTTTCTGTTGCTAAATATTCGCAAAAATCTTAAAATCGACACGAGTAAACTCCCATTTGTAGTCACCCGATTTTTACCAAAAGTTGATCAACTCGTTCCATTGATGTCAAAAGCTTAAATATGAAGTTTCATAAAAATCATTCTAGCCAAATTTGGTCTGCACGTGTACACAGACAGACGGACGGACAGACAGACAAGCAAACCGACAGACGGACAAACAGACCGACAGACATCATACTAAAAATAGTCCGAAGAAGGTGGAAGTATTCGAACCTGTGCCACTCTCAGCAGCTCTCGGCGAATAAAAAATATATATATTCTCAAACCAATTACAAAAAGTCAATCAATAAAACTCAATTTAAATAATAGAAATTGTGTAAAAAAAATAACAAATAAATTTTGAAACCGTAAAGTTTTAAAGAAATAACGACCATAGTAAAAAAATAAAGAGGCACTTGGGAATCATTTCAAATTCTTATCAAAAAAAGCAATAGTTTTCATCAGTGGTGTGCAAGAGTTCATATACACACCAGTTTTGAAAGTGAAAGATTGGAAATCCCTTCGTAAAATGTTTATTATCTATTATCGTTTACGTAATTCTGCTGTCCTAGATTTTTACTAACTAAACCTAACCTAATTACTTAAATTGATCGTTTTTATGGAACTTTATTACACCATTTTTAATGGGCTAATGTTTGGGGGAAAATAAAGTACTGCATAATTAAAAACTAGGTAATTTGGTTAGTTTTAGTGAGTAAAAATCTAGGAGAGCAGAATTACGAAAACGATAATAGATAATAAACATGTGACGAAGGGATTTCCGATCCTTCACTTGCAAAACTAGTATGTGTATGAACTCTTGCAAGTGGTGTCCAAAATACGACCCGCGACTCCTGTTTAAATCAAATAGAAATTAACTACCCCTCACCCTTCTTCAAGTGATTTTTGACTACTCCCTCACCTGACCTCAAAGGATTTCCTGAATTTCCAAACTCTCGTTTTCAAGACTTATTCTGACTTTTACCCAACCTGCTTTCAAGTGTTTTTCTAAATTTCTACCGTAATCTTTTAGAATTTCCCATTGAAACATATCTAGCATAAAATATAGTCTCAGTATAGAAAAATGTTGAATACCACTGGTCTACATAAAAATACAAAAATTTACCTACTGTTTCTACCTACTACATATGAGAAGGGAACATTCAAACCGTGATTTGTGACAATAATGCAGTTTTGATATAATTGCAAAAAAAAAAAAAACATTTTAATCCTGTTTACAACAAGTTACGAACCTAATTTTTCAACCCACTTCTTTTTAAAGTCACAAACATTGAATTCAAACGTATTATTAAAATTTTTATGTTCAAAATTACAAAAAATCGATTATTTAAATTTGGACAAATTACGTTTGGCATGACCTTAGTGGACAAACATTTGTATAAATGGTCGAAACAAGGATAATATTTATTTAATTTTTTAAATATGCAAATCACAACTTTAATTTTTCATATAATCACAGAAAACCTCTTATTAAACAACTTCTATAGATGGAAGGTCGTAGATTAAATCTTTGTACCGTTGCATAAGTTCATTAAGAAATTAAAAAATAGAAAAACACACTTATTCAGTTTTTATATATATATTCATTTTTGTTTCGCCGTTTTGGATGGTGCAAAACACGTTTTAGATTAATTTTATGATTTTATGTTATACATTTAGCAAAGAGGAAGCCACCAATACCAATACCTCAATTTTGAATTATGTGACAAATCACGTTTTGAATGTTACCTCCTCATGTACCCATATACAGTTACTCACAAAATTAAGCATACAAGAATTTGACAAAGATACTTTTTAATAAAACGTGACTATAAAACAGATTTTTTTAAAACTAGTTATTTTTTATTTATAAAATACACCTTGCAGATCCAAAATTATTACAAATAGTATAAAGTATAGTAATATTTGTTAAAAATTTGGAAAACTAAAAATAATAATTTTTAGAGACAAAATTGAGCGTACTAGTTAATGTCGTTTAATTTAAGACCTGTCTTTTCCTGAAATTATATTGTATAGGTTTTATCTTGCAACAGATGTTTTTACTTGCCCGACCTTAATATATAAGGGGCAAGTATTGTAATCGCGAAAATTTTCGATGTCGAGATTTTGACTGATGACCACGTTTCATGGTCCAGGGACTCCAAAAAACTTGTTTTCGAAGTGCCGTCCGTATGTGTGTGTGTCTGTGTGTGTGTGTCTGTGTGTGTGTGTCTGTGTGTGTGTGTCTGTGTGTGTGTCTGTGTGTATACACGATAACTCAAGAACGGTTCAACTTAGAGAATTCGTTCTAGTACTAAAAAATTCTCCTATTAAATGGGAAGAACCCTATTGTTTTTTATGAAGATCGGTTGACTAGAAATGGGAGTTTACTCGTGTCGATTTTAAGATTTTTGCCAATATTTAGCAACAGAAAAATATTTCGAAAAAATTTATTGGACAAAAGTTACTATAAATGCAATAACTAATAACTTTTATTTGAGACCTTATTTGATAAAACGAAAAATTTCGAAAATTTTTTGTAAAATTGTTAAAATTTTTCGAAGTCTCAATTTTTTCATACTTGCATGTAACGTTTCCATGGTTACGATAATTAATTCGTAACTAGTAAACCATGCCTTGGACAAAAATTTGTATAGAACATAATTTGATGTATTTTTGAAGATTTATCTAAATATTTAAAAAAAAATAATAATTAATTTTTTTTTTATTTATTTGTTTATGGGAGGGCAAGTCTAGCGGAGGTTTCCCTTCGCTACTGGTTTTCATTAGTTTAGTTTGCATAAGACCACATTTAAGTACAGTGATTTTGTTTCTATTATAATGAAAAATAAATGTAAACAGACTGACGAATCTACACGAAAACACAACTACAATAGTTAAATTATACGCCCGGGGTCATACAATGCGAGAAATAGGTGATATAGTAAACCGAAGACATACCACAATTAAAAAAATAATAAATACATTTAAATATGAACGTACTATCAAAAACACAACAGGCAGAGGCAGAAAAAAAAATTATCAACTGTGGAAAAAATATTTATTTTGCGAAAAAACAAGCAACGTCCTAAAATTAGTGTACCCCAGTTAACGTCAGAATTGTCACAAAGATTAAATAAACAAATTTCAGTAGAAACAGTCCGCCGAGTACTCCGGAAATATATCTACAATGGTCGAATTGCACGCAAGAAACCATTGATTTAAAAATGAATTAAAAGAAACGCTTATAATTTGCAAAAATGTATGTAAACAAACCAATTAGCTTTTGGAATAAAGTTATTTTTTCTGACGAGACGAAAATTAATTTTTTTGGATCGGACGGCAGACAAATTTTTTGGCGGCAGCCCAATACAAAATTTTTAAAAAATAATACTGTTCCGAAAGTAAAACATGGAGGCGGATCAGTTATGTTGTGGGGTGCTATGGGCTCAAACGACCCAGGTAATTTAGAATTTATAGCAGGGATCATAGATAAATGGAAATATCTAAACATCTTGAAAAATAATCTTACAGCTACTGCAGAAAAATTAGATATGCCACCAGTTTGTTATTTCCAACAAGATAATGATACCAAACTTACTGCGCTTATTGTAAAGGAATGGCTGTTATACAATGCACCAAAATTACTCAAAACACCGCCACAATCGCCTGATCTCAATCCAATTGAAAATTTATGGAGAGAATTAAAAGTTCGGATAAAAACAAATTCATTTTCTAATAAAAATGATTTTAAAACGAAATTTCAAGAAGAGTGGAATAATATACCAGCAGAAGTTTATGGAAAATTAGTGCAGTCTATGCCAAATCGCCTTCAAGCAGTAATAGAAGCAAGAGGTGACGCGACAAAATATTAACTTAAATTAACTGATTGTTTTCTAATTATTTTATTAGTATTACTACTTTTTGTACGCTCAATTTTGTGTCTCTGAAAATGTATATATTTTTTGTTTTCTTTAACAAATTTTTAGTAAATATTATTTAATTTTATACCATTTATAATAGTTTTGTATCTCTAAAATGTATTTTAGAAAAAAAAAAATAATTGGTTTAAATAATCTGTTTTATAGGCATCTTTATCTAAGAGGTACATTTCTAAAACTTTTGTACGCTCAATTTTGTGAGTAACTGTATATGTTGTACGTGTACGTGTGTATATAACCATGGCTTGCATAATAAAATTAACAAAAAATTCTTCAAATACCTTTCCAATCATTTCAACTTTGGTCTCCACGCAATCCAAACACCAAAATCCACATTATGACACACATTTTCCAGTCCACTGCGCACTTTCGCCACTTAAAAATAACTAAGAACGCCAGAAAAAATGCAAGTCACTTATAAGAATCACGTATCACTACAAATCAACATGACTATCTCTGATAAAGCTCATTAAGGAATATAGTCATTAAGAATTAATAAATAAGGAACAAAATTGTTTAAAATAATTACTAATGAGATTAAACATATACATTAATATTTTATCAAGATTCACACTTATTATATGATATCACAGGTGGTTGAAATTGCATTGCTCAATATACAACTAAATCGTGTTTAGATATATATTTACTACCCTTACTAGTAGCTAATAGCACTTCCTGATGTGAAAATTACCAGTCTACCTGTCTATAGGGTGTATCAAACCAACCATCCACCCTTTTTATCAAAAATGTAATGCATGAGCGCAATAGAAAAAAAAAAATCAGCTGTGACCACCATAGGACTGACCGCCATCACAAAGTACTTGTATAAAATACATTCTAGCAGCAGAGTAGAAATAACTTGGCCCAATATTTTCTAACATAGAGATATTATATAACATGACCATGGAAACGTTACATATAAGTATGGAAAAATTGATAGGTAAATTTCGATTTTTTTTTTGTTTTATCAAAAATGTCTCAAACTAAAGTTGTTAGTAATTGCTTTTATAGCATTTTTGTTGAATAAATTTTTTCGAAATATTTTTCTGATGTGAAATATTCGCAAAAATCTAAAAACCTACACGAGTAAATTCCCACTTCCAGTTAACCAATTTTTACCAAAAGTTGATCAACTTGTGCCACTGATGTCAAGAGCTTAAATATGAAGTTTCATAAAAATCCTTCTAGCCGATTTGCAGACAGACAGACAGACCTCCCTTATATATGTTCGGTAAAAATTTACTGACCAAAGTAAGCCCAAACAATCAAATGATAAAATTTTAATTTTCCGGACCGAAAGTAAAAAATATAAAAGACAACATTGATTTTTATGCATGTCGAGTTTGGTATCGCTGGGTAGAGCTTTTGCTAATAAACAACTTTTACTTCAACATTTTTTTTAAATATCTGTTACGGTTTACAAAAAACTGTGTTCTCTATAACGCCTTAAATGGAAAATATTTTTATTTACAATCGTAGTTATTTCGCATCCTTATTGTTCATATATGTAGCGCGCAGCCTAATAAAATAATAATAATTAAAAACATTTTACTTTAAAGTCATACGTTCAACTTGTAGGTACTTTCAAGGTACTATTTGAAAGTAAAATATTTTTAATTATTACTATTTTGTTATTATATACCGAGCTATAGATATCTCAAAAATGAGGATACAAGAGACCCTTTCAAGTTGTTATAGAAAATACAATTTTTTGTAAACCGGCAAAGATACTATCACAAAGGTAATCCTAGGTCAGGATTGCGACATCTAAACATCGTGCTGCTGTTTGATTAAAAAACTATTAGCATTTAGCATATGTTACCTTATTACGTAATGCATACGCTGCATTTTCGTAATAAGGACATATTTGTCATAACGAATGAATATTAGAACTAGGTCAATCAGTAGTGTATGTCCATGGACGTCGCATGTAATCCGGCAGAGGAACCTAGCCAACTCCTCTACAAGTTCCAGTCCACACGGTGACAACCGAGACACCGACGCTACATACCCGTACAGCTGGTGAGCCATGCAAGCAGTATCATGTGAATGGGAGAAGGCTTCTCCAGGCTTCACAAGTCCCTGATGGATAGACCCCGCCTCGGAGATAGGTTCATGCCGAGCCTAGCCAACACAAGGTGGACCCAGGATTTCCCCAACTCCATGGACAGATTCATACAACTACATTGAGAACATTAAATATTGTAAATGTGATATATATATTTAATAAATTGTATTGTTGAAACCAGGAATTGCCTTTCAATCAAACCACCCACGTGATAATACGAAAAAGTTGCTCACACATCGCATTTTTGAGAAAAAAAGGAGTCGACTGGTGATCTGATAGATCCTGTATATTTATTTTCTGTTTATATCTCTACACATCTTTCTGAATTTAAATTTTTTAGTTAAATCTGTCAAGAACGTAATTTTTAAAGTTTCTCTAAAGGATATACAGAGTGATTATTTAATGGCGAGACGACGGCACGGAATTTTACGTGCCTTCTAGCTGAAATACTGGTGAATACTATGACTATAATAACTATGATTATGAAGAAAGAAAGATTATGCGCATGCGCGCATAATCGCCTGCTACGATGTGTATGAAACGGCAAATTATTAAAACTTCCAGTGACGTCATCTCGCCATTAAATAATCACTCTGTATAACTTTAGGATCAAGGGTCTGTCTTTTTTAAGTCGCAGGCCGCAACATTTTTCTTTTATTTTTACATTGAGGGCCGCATTCCGTAACATGTTTTTTCTGCGAGCCATACTTCATTTTGTCATTTCTTGTTTACGCTGGTTTACCTGTACATATAATACGTCGGCATAAATAAGTCTAGTGAGTTAGAAGCCTAAAGCAGCGCGGCAATAATGTGTTGGATACGCTGGTTAAGAAAAGTAAATGTTACATTTTCCTACTGGTGAGATGCATAAAATCGTTCAGCAGATCTCATTCCTACCACGAGCCACCGGTTGCTGACTTTTTCTTTAGATGCATCGAAAATTGTTGTCCGACATAACTTATTTTGTTATAAGTATAGTTGACGTTTCTACTCCCTCAAATATCTTGTACTCGCTAGATTTTCTGCCGCCTGATCGTCTTTTAAGAAATCTTCGTAATTGTGTGCAGATGTTTATTCTTAAAATAGGTCAGTAGATCACTTCAATTACCTGAGTAGTATCGTTAACAATAGTAACGATTTATTAGTAAAAATCTGCTTTATTATATTCAATCTTTGAATGCAGATATAACATCCAAACCTATAATTGGAAAAATGCCCATGTACGGCGTTGAGTGCTGCACTTGCCGGCAGAAACAAGAAGATTTCAAAAACTTTGGGAGTAAGATATTGTGTCTAATTAAGATATTAGACGTAAGTACAGAAATTTGGTATGTGGAAAATCCAGAGAAAACTATAGACAAGACGGCCATAAAGTCAAAATATACTCAGAATCATAACATTATCGTGTTTATCAATAACGATAATATAAGCTGACTAGAGTATATGATCAAGTTGCCAAAGAGCGATAATTTACGAAGGAGGTTCGATAGTATTCCAAGTACTACAAAGCCGAGAGGAAAACATCGAAGAAAGTGGATGAACAATGTATACAATGATATCCAGAAACTGAACGTTTACAACTGGCGTAGATTATCTTCGAATCGTACAGAGTGGAAGCAAATCGTTGAGGAAGCCAAAACATTATAGTGGTTGTTAAAATTAATGTTGATAAACCATGTGAAAATAAGTTGTCTACTCTATTTATGGGTCTAGATTAACTATTAAGCACTATCGTTCAGTTTATTCCCTGTGCTGTACTTCAACAATTTTCCGCTCTTAAACAAAATTGAAAATTCAATGACATTGTATAACAAAAGTTTCCATTAGCAGCTTCTTAACTCTTTGTCACCACTAAATCCATTTCACGGCAAGAACAAATTAATCAGGCCCAGTGTTTTAGTAAATCAAGTTATTAACTTTTAAATACGTTTGGAAATAATTAATTTACAGGTTTAAGACTATCCTCATTGTTCCTTATTGGTTCAATACTGCGGCATGAAAAGGTACCAGTACATTGCTGTAATGTCCCAAGGGATACTGTGGCTTTAATAAGAAAATATCCCCCAAGTCGCCCCTTCAATTAAACTTCTTGTAAAATATTATGAAGCCGAGGGCTATCTCATGCGATATGCGGTACCTGCATACCTCACCTTTCTTATGTTCAAGTATATGTATTCATGGAAGTGGAATATTAATTCCAACTCTAAGAAAGGTCAGTTGTAATTTAATTTGATTTCGGTTTTGTTTTACAATTTGAATGTTACTACTTCTAAGTAAATGTTTTTTATAATCTAACAAAGCGTGCTTCGTCGCATCAAATGCAAGGCAATCTTTATTTCTATTTATCGGTATTTTTAAAGAAAATAAGAGCTTTTAATAAGAATGATTAATTTGTGATGGTCTTGCCATAATTTTGCAGTGGTAGGGCTGCCTCTAGATGAGTAGTCGCCACTGACGGGTACAGTATAAATACGTGCGCTGCCATGCTTATAAACTAATAAGTTTCCAAGAACAGGTATTTACAAACTGGAAAAACAAAAACTGTGCATTATGGCAACATTTGTGCCACGTAAAAGGATTATTTCGATATTCAGTTCAATTGCTTTAGACAAAAAAGCCTGGAAAATATTTTCTAAATTATTTTTGGTCAATCAAGTTGTTAAAAAATTACATTTAACATCAAACAATAACTGTGTAAATTTTGTTTTAAAATATAAGTTAATAAAAATAATATATTTTTTAAAGAATAAATGACTATCAGACCAATTCTGTAACTCTGTTACTATGATAATTGTAACTAAATTCGTCATTATGAGCAAGGTCAGTTACTACCATGAATGAAAGCCATTATACTTTTTATAATATTTTATGTTGTAGTAACGTTATTACACAGTAAATTTTTACAGAATTGATCTGTATATCAGTTAATAATGTGGCTATTACTTTTTTAAACGCCATAAATATACGTGTACCTAATCATAAATACTTATTTATTTACATTCATACTGCTCCTCAACTCTGCAATTGCACCGTAGCTTATTGTGTATTAGTTTGATATTTTGTGGTCTGAGTCGAATACGATATTATTCCCGTTCATATTCGTTCATGGCTCTATCGAATCGAATCCTTTCGAAGTTCACTAATGCTCAGCTGGAACAGCTTTCCTTAAACTTTAAGCATTCCTGCACACAATGCGTTGCTACGTATTTTTGCCATTTAAAAAATGCTTAAAATTTAAATAAAGTTTGAGCAACGGAGCATAAATCTTGATCCCGTGGACGAGATTCAGTGAACGAATCTTTTTCACATTTTTGATTCGATTTCTCATTCATTTTCAATTAATCTACGTTCCGCTGCTTCCAAGGTTTCAAACTTCATCCACGGATATTTTTATTTTACTTTATTATTTTTAGGAATAAATAAAAATCAAATGGTGTCAGATCATAACTAAATGCTGGTTGTTATGGTGCAGCATAATTTAATTCAAACTACCACAATCTTGTCGTTTTGTTTCACGATCAATATATTAAATAAATTATTCATCACCAGTCATAGTATCAAAAATAAGTTTCGAGTCCCTGTTATCAAAATTTTGAATCATGTAGCGACGCTTTTACGACGATCTTTAATCTTTTTTTTTTTAATGCGTAAATGTTTATGTATAATTTTATCAACTGCTGTCGATCTAATGCCTAGTAACGTCTGGAATTGTTCAATAATTCTTCGATTTTCACGAATTAATTAATGACAGCGCAATCACATTTTTCTCAGTAACTCAAAGCACTACTTCGTACATGTATAATGGTTCGGGATAAGGAACACTGTGCTGCCGATGAAGGCTGCATGAGAGTCGGAATAAGCATCCAGTTAATAATAAGTATATTTTGATGGAACGAAAATGTCGTTATTATTTCTACTTCTAGTATTGGATTACTTATATTAGTAAAACTATATTTCACCAGAAATTTGACTGTTTCTCTAAAACCCAATGTTTATTTCTTTCACTGTGAATGAATTACAATGGACATTTTTCATTTGCAGTAAATTTATCAAGAGACGTACGCCTGTGACTTCTCTACACTTCTGTCTTTTGTCTCGTAAACCTATTTATCAAGTATCTTTCTTTTTGTGTTCCTCTTTCCTCCGTATTGCAATATATTCATGTTGCAGTTATAATAATCTCTGTCAGTTTTTCACCTTCCTGTAATCATTTACGCGATTTATGAATTTTTTATATATTTTTTTGATTTTCATATCGTAAATTTTCTGTTGAGTTAGTGCCAAAATACTTTAAAATAATGGCCAACGTGCAAGAGATATTACATCGTGTGTAAATTGATTTATATATTTTTTATTCGATAAAAGTATTTCTGCAGTGCACACATTTTACACTTTTGAAAGCAGTTTTTTGTTCAAAATAATATATGAACCTATAATTGGAACACATTTAGATTTAAATTGAGTGGTTCAAATAAATAAATTATCTTTATGTGCTGTCATCTTTTATTCAAAGATCATACATTTTTTTTTATAAATGTAAATGTTTTGTAAACTTAACCGAAGCTTTACCTGACCTACTTTAGAAGATGCGCTCCAGGCAAGAAGTTAACATTGCGATTAATGTGAGTAAAGAAAAAAATATCAAATTTGCATAACATTTGGATAAATATAGAAATGTGGGAAAGGACATGCTTGACGCTGTACAACAAGTTCGTTCGGTTTTGCTTCAATCAATGTTTTCTTCTTCATACGACTCGGTATTTCTACCTGTTTGTCTGACTTTTATTCGATGGCTTAACTATAAAAAACTCGCTTTGTGCCTATCTCTTGGGTGGTCATCTTATAGTTCTTCTGGCAGTAGGTCGTCTTGCAAATGATAGTTTCCCTTATCCTATACTCTTTGTTTTCTTCTAAGTCCATTTGACTGCGTTTTGAATTTTACAGGCTTGACGAATCGACATGCTAGTCTCCTTCTTACACGTGGAATTTTCAATTATGTGGTTCTCATTATTTGAATAATCAGCGTCTTTACTCTGGTTTCTGCGAAAAATTTTCTTTCTTTCCTCGTACAATTTCTCTGTAACATTCTGTTAGCTGGGGCGGATACAACCGGCGAGCTATCGGGCAAATGCCCGACGGGCCGATCACTAAATGGGCCGGTTGGGCCGATCATAAAAAAAATACAAAACATTAAGATAAAATTATGGATGTTAAAGCGTTAAAAATTATCAAATTATATCTCTCATACAACTGAATAACAATTATTCATAATACGCCAATTCAGTTATGAACACTGAACATTACTGGTTTGGTGTAGAAACAATAAATATTAAGGTAATATAAAAATGATGACTAGAGAGCCGACATAAAAATGTCGGCTTGTGGTGCAGTGGAAATATTGCGATAAAGGCCTTGGATTAGATGACGCAAGTGTCTAATAATGTGCTGCTTGCCACTTTTTTCGGTTTCGCTTAATACTGTACATAACATATGTTTTCTCACTAAATTCACTCAGTTTAATATTACATTTTTCACATACTTACATAGCTTTCACATACATTTATTACATGGTCTTCAAATTTACTTAACATACACGAAGAAAATTTTGCATCATATTGAGAAGATTTTAAAAAATCTCTATATAATTTCTCTTCTCGCCGACGAAAAAGTACACGAGTACGATGAACAAGTTGAAAAGGAAAATGAAGAAATAGTACAAAGTGAAGAAGAAGAGGCATAAATTAAAACCATAAATAGTGAGACACTTTGCAAGAGCTGTCAAAATTGTATTAATTCGAAAATGTATTATTATTAGGTATTACTAGTATTTTCTACTTTACTCTTGCGCCGATGTCGCAATTTGCCCGGACCGGTTTAGTTCTACCTATATATCTATTTGCAGAAGAAAAAAAAAAAAAAAAGAATTGCTATTGGCAGCATGTATTCTGAAATAGGACGTATACTGCAGAATTTTTGTTTTAATTTATGACTATATTTAACTAGATAAATAGGCGTTACAAGAGATGTACAGTATCAAAACAATAAACAAAAGAGTAAAGAAAACGCATTTAACTTGAACATATTATGTGGGACGAAAAATTTCAAATTATCTAATTTATAACCCAAGGGAAAACAGAGGGTTCTAGATCAGTGGGAATATGATGAACATCATGGCATGAGAATATATGGTAATGGTTTGATCAAAAAACTTTTGGCCTATTTCGTAGCGCGTAAGATTACTTATTCTTCTTTTGACTATGATTTTTGCTGTTTATCTAGTCTATCAGGTTGACATGAGAACAAGCCCTAAGTAAATCTCACGGGAACTCGGTCGGTGGCCTCTTCTCTCCTGTTCGTCCTTTCTTACAAATACGAAGTCATTCTTTTCACTTGTAGATTTAATTCCCATTTTTTTGATCTTGTGTTTTCCCCACATTCTGCTCATTACACTTTTCCATAATAGTAGAGGGGCTATATACGTTCTGCCTCATTTCAAGGCCACATAGACACTTTACTTCCACATTTTACTTTCTCGTCCCATCCCCCTCCACATTTTACTTTCTGGTCACATCGCCAGGTGTTTTCAAGAAGGTCATATTTTTCAGACGTTGCGTGTTTAGCCCGAGGCCCGCCCCGCCCAAACCCTAATTTCACACCCCGCCCCTAGCCTAGCCTAGACATCTAGCCTAGTTATTGTCGTTAGAATGTGAGGTCATAGTTCTATTTAATTTAAATTAATCTAATGATCTGAAAAAGGGTCATTAAATAAAACATGGTTTGTATATTTTTCACATGTGAATTTATTGAAAACATAAAACATTACAAATATATCATTACACACACACTTTTATCATATTTGACAGTATAGATATTATAAGCAGTTCATTTTTGTAAGAACAAACTTCCCTTGACCTTCTTGAAAATGACCTTCTTGAAAACACCTGGCGATGTGACCAGAAAGTAAAATGTGGAGGGGGATGGGACGAGAAAGTAAAATGTGGAAGTAAAGTGTCTATGTGGCCTTGAAATGAGGCAGAACGTATATAGCCCCTCTACTCATAATAGATTTGTTCTGTCTATATCTCAGTGTGTTCTAGTATGGAGCACAGGATTTTTATTTCTGAAGTTCTCATTTTCTGGTTAGTATTCTTTATTTCAGCTATCCTCTTTGTAAATTTTTTCTTTAGTTGATATTCATGCATTTGGCTTATTTTAAGATGGCACCATTTAATGCTTGTATACACTTAACAGGTTCACGGTCACGGAGACGGAACATAAAGAAGACGAAAAAGAAGTAGCCACACATCTGGAAAGATCTGACAGTTAGCAGATGAAGATTTGGCGATTTTCGACATTTTAGTAAATTTGCCTACTGTAATATTCCAAATACCTCAACAAATCATTAAACCTGCATCTGCATTTCTATATACTTTAGCAAATTCCTCGTTTTCCTTATGTATTTCCCAAATATTTTCATTTGTTGCTTCTGAGTTCAGATAAAAGCAATGAACATTGAAAATGTTTTGGCTCACATTCCACTGTAAAAACAGTCTATGAACTTGTCGCCCACGTTTTATGATTCTATTTATTCTATGAATGCAACCAATAATTCATATTTAGTAGTTGTTTGGGTGCATTGTGCCAAAATATTTTGGAGTCAATTCCTACTATAGAAAAACTTTGGGCTATGCGCCAGTTCATATTTGGATGAAGAGTTTAAATGATTATAAACAACTTGAGCAAACTTCCTGAATTTTATGATACGTATCTTGTTTTCAAGAAATATAATCCACTTTTGTCATCTTTTTGTGTTACAGGTTTTATTTTAAATATATTTTCGACTAGAGCAGTGCTATTCAAACTATCTGATGTGGTGTACTGGCAGGTATAATTTTCAATAACGTGCTACGCATCGGTATCATATTTGGAGAAAATATTTGTTTGAACATTCGTAATAATATTAGTTTCCGTGAAAAATTTTACACCCATTTACATTAGCCTTTATATTTGATTTTGTATTTTTGTAATTAAAATAAATAATTAAATTTTTTAAAAAATATTTAATTTTTATTTCATATGCAGGAAAAAATGTTAATAATTGTAAAACAATTAATTAATTTTGAAATGTTACGTTTGACAAGTAATTATTAATTGTTTTTATGTCAGTTTCATGACAACTATTACAATAAAAAATGGAATTAGAAAAAAAAAAAAAAATGCCCCAGTTTCACAAGAATGGTCATTGTACTTGCACAACTAGTATAAGCATTATACGCAGTTTTTAATTCTGAAGAAATAATATCTTTACAGTTTTGCTCTAAAATAATTAGGAACCAATATTTGCATTTAACAATTTTTGCATACACTATGTCCCAAATTTCATTCAACAATGTGTATATATATTTCATCTAATTTTGCGAGAAACAGATCTTAGTAAAAAACCAGTAACCGGTGTAGTTTTACCAGAAACATACAACAATTTTCAATCCGAATATTTTTACGAAAAATATTGTTCTTATGAATCGTTGAAAATAATATTTTTTAAAAATGTATTGCTATTGTTGGGTTTATGGTGCTAATGAAAACTCTTAAAGCTCAATAGTTTAAATATTTTTATTTTGGGATGCTTGCCAAAAATATTTCCAAAGAATTTAGTCTTACATTCCAACGAATAAAGAATATACAGGAGGGAGCATATCCCACACTTAGTGTAGCTCAATCTTTAGACAAAATCCGGGGACTTTTTTGACGTCATTAAAGATTGCGTTTGTGTGTTACACATTTTTGATCACATTTGATTTACACTCATCTTTATCAAAAACTAAAAAAACTGGCGAAATGAAATTACTCTTCATCGATAAGTACTTTTAATTCCAGTATTAGAATAAGTAATTAATAATTGTTAGTAAAAAAATAAATAATTCTGGTGCTTGCATTTGAAAAAAGAAAATTATTCACCGAAGTTATGAAGGATGATTCATAGTCGGAGAGGCAGCGTTGTAAGTGACCTAGTCATTTCATCCCGATTGATTCCTATTGGTAATTATTTCTTTCGGGTTGTAAGTTGATGATCTAAGCATAGTATAATACAGTATTCCCACTCTTGTCGGAATCTTTGATGTTCGTGTACCATATTTTCGTGACCTCGAGCTACCTCGTCCTACCCAGGATGCTAAAGAACGATACTGATTATTACGCGTATAGATACGGACGAAGCTTTATATGACAACTGACGAATTGGGTGAAAGTTATCTCTATGGTGACCATAAATAAGTGTAAAAATTAAATTAGGTTATAAATGAAATAATTGAAAATTATGAAGATTTGCACTAAACAGATAATTAGTTACAAAATGAAATTTAATTTTAAAATGTCAAAATTAAGAATTTTGCATTTTATGACTCTAAAATTAATTTTAAAAATATTATACAAAAACTATTGAAAGTAGTAGAATAATAAAGTAGGAAAATTATTAAATATAAAATAATATTTAATATTTTTTAATTTATCCACTTCGCAAAACTTGGATTCACGCATGCGCATGAAAAATCTGGTACAGAAAAACGGTCGAGTGAAACTACTGTATATACTGTGATCTAAGCGTCAGCTGCGTTGGTAGAGGTGGGCCTGGTCGTGAGAAAAAAAAATCCAAAAGTCATTTCAAGCAACTTGAAAATTTGCACAGTTATTGTTTAAGTCATAATAATAATAAACAACGTCAGCTGCGTGCATAATGGGGATTATACGTCAGTCACGGGTATAAACATGTCATAAAAAAAAAAATGATGTCGTTTCAAATTCAATGAAATATGCATCGAACTTAATTATTTATTAAGAATATTATTTAGAATTTATTAAGATTAATTATTTAATTACAATTATAAAAACAACAATCAGCTGTTTGCACAAAGGGGGTAAGACCGTTAGCTGAGGGATTATAATTGCTGAGCGGGCATTTAGCCTAAGCATTCTATAATATAATCAGTGATGTAACTGACGATCTTTACCCCGTTATGTCGGCAGCTGACGATCATTTTTATTTAATATAAATTGTAAACTATTCATTATAAAAATCTCAATTGGCTTGAAATCAATTTAGCTATAATTTCATTGTTTTAATCGATTTTTTATATTGCACGCATTGTCACAAAATAATCGAGAAAAACGCGAATTTACTTTATTTGAATTTTATTGAAATCTCGTTCAAATAAGAGTGCTATGAATGATAACAGTTGAACATTCTTGTTTTGTTTCATAACTTGTTGTAATTTGTCAATACTGTTTGTTGTGTTAGTATTTCGAAAAGAAAATGAATAACTTTACTCATGACAAAAAAATTGATATGTTCGAAGTTTCGATTTTGGTCTCCGGATTTAAGTCATTTGGTTTTTTCTTATGGAGTTTTGTCAAAAGCAAAGTGTACAACATTGTGCATCCAGATTTACTACATTTGAAAAATAGTATCCAAGACAGTATTGCTAATATCGACAGGAGAATATTAAAAAACTTTAAGAATAATTTATTTAAAAGAGTGCAATTATTCATAAATCGGAATGGGGGTAATTTTGAACAATATTTGTAAGTTCATAATAATTTATTTTAATAAAATTAAACTATACTCTATGCCAAATTAGAAAAGAGTAGATAGCGCTGCGAACTGAGTACGATTTACATAGGACAAAATACTGTATTTGTCCTATGCAAATACAGTATAGCGGGAAATTTAAAATAAGTTACAACTGAGGCATGGGTATAGTAACTGGCTTAGCAAGTTTTTTTTTTAAATATAATTAAGAATTGGTTAATAAGATATTGAAATAAACAAGGCAGATTATACACTTACGTTATTTATACGACATAAATTCAGTATAATGGGAATATTGAAAAAGTTAAAAAAATATTAATTTTAAAAAAATATGTATTATATATAAAAATAGAGATTTGGTTAAAAGAGTTTAAATAAAACAATAACAGAAACAATATACTTTCAGAGCTAAATTTTCTTATTTAAATATGTATTGTAAATAAAAATTAAAAATATATGTATATACGAAGGTCTAAAAATTACATCAATAACTTCTTCTTTGGGCATTATCAGCTGGGTCTTTTGGCCTCACGTTAGTCCTCTATCTTGATCGGTTAATTGTCAAGCGTCAAAAAATATTTATATGTCAGATAACCAAAAAATATATATAACTGCGTAAAACCAAATTAAAAGGAGAATTTTCTCCATAAAGTCTACGCCAAGAATATAATTAAAAATCTAAATATGTAAATAATAACAAAATATACCAAAAAAATTAAATAATATAAATATTATATTTCCAATGTACGACATTGAACATCTGTCAACTTGGACTAAAAACCATATTTTAACATTATAATAGTGATCGTGTTCTAAACCAATCAGTAACAAGGACAAACAGCTCATATCTTCTTACCCACATTTTTCTAAGCTGACATAGAGTATAAATTTAATTTGCGTTTTCTCGATTATTTTTGATATAAGGCTACGACTTGTTTATATTGCTGAAACCAGGATAGAATAATCCTATTTAAAATAAAAAATTGCTTTACTCATTAATATTTTCCTGTAAAATAGTATTAGTCTAATTTAAGCAACCTCGTAGCTCTTATAGATCTGATATAGCAATGGTGAGCAATTTAAAATGAATACTCTGTATATATAAATATGATGAAGGAATTAAATTTTTTAAAATCAATATTAATAATCTCATTTAATAATTTCCTTAGTATTGAACTATTAGTTAACAAATAACAAAAGTTAGTTTTCATTGAATTGTTTACATCTAACTGATGAATTCCATTACGGTATTGAACACCTAAATAAATACATTATGGTACTCAGCCCATTATAGTATGTCATTATGACATACAAATTGATGTTAATAATGTTGTCATTATTACACCCTAGTAGATAAATAAATAAATTAAGTTGCTGCCTGAGTCTCGCGTATTATTGTGCTTGGGCGTAATGTTAAAGAGTGCTCCTCGATCGCTGACTCTAATTATGGCTCTTTTGCTTTTCCCGTAACACCTACACACCCTCACTCTCCTTCCATTACGTCACTGATTGAACGTTAACTAACAATTAATACCCATAATTAAAATATAGATCAAAGTGTGAATTATTTATAATATCGGTAAAATTTAAACTTATGCATATTTATTGTTAATTATCGGATGTTATGTTATTTTAATAAAACGCCTGCAAAAATAATTATTTTACGAAATGATAAATTTATTTTAAAATGAATAAATATGAGTGGATTTTAATGGATTTTGTAAATAAAATAAATAAACATTATTGATAATTTCAAGTATGCTAAATTTTAAATACAGTTCATCAATCAACTCAATGTAAATTAAATATTAGTACAAAAAGTTATGTATATATATATATATATATATATATATATATATATATATATATATATATATATATATATATAAT
This sequence comes from Liopterus haemorrhoidalis, assembly GCA_963971575.1. Classification (NCBI taxonomy): domain Eukaryota; kingdom Metazoa; phylum Arthropoda; class Insecta; order Coleoptera; family Dytiscidae; genus Liopterus; species Liopterus haemorrhoidalis. The sequence goes on from OZ020611.1 coordinate 60,168,128, forward strand.
AAAATTCTTCTTCTATATTAATAAAATTGGAGGCTATATCCGTTTTTATATTTTTTAGGCCTCATATTTGGTTTCTATACGTTTCAAAAGAATATAAGTGATATCCGCAAAAAAACTATTTTGTCTCTCTGTCTGTCCGAAATCCACGCAAAAACAGTTGTACATATATTCATGTAATTTGGTATGATGATAGAGTTAAACCAGGATTCAAACATAAGCTATACGGCATTTTGAAATTTTATTTTAGGAGGTGTTATTACCATTAAAACTGTTCTGTTTATTAAAAAACTTAAGATATCTCCCTTTATTGAATCCCCTATATACTTTGACCGACATGAATAATATTTTGCAGATTTCTTCTCTAAGAAACTGCGGATAAAATAACATATAGAAATGTCTAGGGTTTCGTAGGCATAAACGAGAAACTCTAAACTCTCCTACTCTCCTTTGACCGATATAAACAATATTTCCCAGATTTTGCAGAAATTTGTAAGAATCTACAGATATAACTACAAATAAAAATGTCTAGGGTTTCGTAGACATAAACAAGTAACTTTAGACACTCCTATATTTGTTATATATCCTTATTTGTGTGAATTTAAAATTGGTTCGAAACATTTAAAATATTTTGGTAAAAATTACAAATTGATACATTCTATACTTTGCACCTCTGAAATTATGTATCATATTGGTATTAAAACATGGTAAAAAATTTCACTTTCTTAAAATGTCATTTCATTTGACATATTACATAAAGATAAATGATATCTAAATTAAAATGATCATAATCAACCAATCTGAAATAGGATTTACAGCGTAAAGAATATTTTGAAATGACAAATTTACATTTAAAAGTCAGTACTACACTATAAAAGTAACTAAAATATATATATATTTTTTTGTCCTGACAAAATTGAACGCAATATATTGAAGCGGGCAAATAATTAAATTGGACTGTGTAATAGTTTCTCACGATTTATTTAAAACTGATTTTACATATAGTGCAAGTACGCTTTTTTCCGTTTGTACCTTTTTCCGTGTGCACTTTATTTCGTGTGCGTATTTTTATATTATATAAGTAATTGGAAAATATATTTTAATAAATATATTTTAAATTAAAATCTCAAATCATTTTTAGTTTTAACAATATAAATGTAATGCACTGAGTAAAAATTAATCGTTTTCCCATCAAATAATTCGGAATAATTATTTGTACAGTTTTTAATAATGGGCGAAAAGTTGATTCAATTTGAATTGAATGAGGTAAGGCGTATGGTCAAAGAAATAAGTTAGAGGCGTCTAGCTAGTTCCACATTAAGGTAATGTGTTTGTCAACACAGTTGGCAACGGATGCAGTAGTTTTTAATGTAAAAACTAAAGTATCTCACTTACCATTTATGTTACAGCAAATACGTGCCATACAAAAACCGTACGAAGTACGGGTACCCCAACTAGTACATTAATTAAATAAGATGTTATATCTGTTTTCTAACTGTTTCAGTCTCTTTGGCTTCTACGTGTTTCAGATGATTTTAAGACAATATCGACAAAAAATCTATTTTTGTCTGTCTGTCTGTCCGAGATTTACACAAAAACGGCTGGACATATTTTCACGTAATTTGGTATGATGATAGAGTAAAACCAGGATACCAAAATATGTCGAGGTACAATACATACGCGGTGTGTAAATTAAGTAACCGGACTGATTTACAAAAAAAAATAGAATTACAATTCAATATTGTCTCCCTCAAAATATCTTTCTTGGGAAGCCACACAGCGGTGGAGACGGTTCTTCCAATCCTCATAGCAGTGCTGGATCTCGCATACTGGATTAGCTTTTAGCTGGTTGGTTACGGACGATTGAATATTTTTGAGTGTCCCAAAATGACGTCCCTTGAGGTGATTTTTCAGTATTGGAAAGAGGAAAAAGTCACAAGGACTCAAGTTAGGCGAATAAGAAGGTTGAGGAGCCACAGGAAAGTTTTTACTGGCCAAAAACTCGTTTATTGAAGATGAAGGTCTTCCGCTGTGTGATTCATCCTCAATCAACTCTCTTCCTTCTGAAAATGCCTTAAACCACCAAAAAACCTGGGTCCTTGACAAAACACTTTCTCCGTAGTCTGAAGCTTTGCAAAAGTTCCATTATACTGTGGCCAAGTCTGCAGCAAAACCTGATAGCACACCATTGCTCGAAATGAATGTCACTCATTTTTAGAATGCATTAGAAAAAACTATTTCACGAAAAAAATCGCTACGGACAACAAAATTGACAACGCTATGTTGCCAGTCCGGTTACTTAATCTACACACATCGTATTTACCTTATTACTGACTTAACAGTTATTTTTTAATTTAGATGAATATTTGGGGAGTTACGGGATAACACCCTAAAGCCAATCTTTTGAAATAGCTCCCGAGGAAAGTTTTCGAAAGAACGTTTAAAAACTGGCTTCCAAGTATTTGACCGTCAGAAGGGTATTTATTTTGCCTGTCAAGTACTACCTTCTAAGTTACAAAAACTTTCACCACCAATCAGAATTGGTGCCTGCGCCGATTTTGCCAGTGATTGTGAAAGACTGCAATCGCAAGAGTCAGTGATGGCACCGGTTTTGCTGGTGTGTATCAAAACTGCCTTAGACGACAGATATTTGGCCCAAGGTAACCGAAAGACAGTGATTTTTTGAAAATAATGTTGAATTTACTTATATGCGTGGGACGTTCAGTACGTGATAAACTACTTGAATTTCTTATTCTCAATTATTCAAGCATGACCCTTGTATAATAGTGCTGTCACTAAAGTCCAACTGATTTTTAACTTACCATAAAATCGATACAAATATACATGGATAGTAGACGCTTACCTGAAAAAAGAAAGAAAATAATTATTAACAAACAAACATTGACCTTAAGCAAACAAAATATAATAACTATGTCAACAGTATTACAACGCCGTTTTATTTCCTATTAAAAAGCGGGATTATCTGTTTATAGTAGCAGTAATTTGTCTTAAATACAATAATTATGAAGTCGGGTCATGTTATATTGAGTTTTGTTATTTTAGTAGAACATTATCAGATAACAAATGTAGAGCACAATATTGTTGATAGAGTTCATTTGAAGTAGTTCATTCGATAATGATAGTTAAGTTATTTGTGATATCATTGCAATGTGATTTATGTTCTCAGAACCCAAGAGGGATAGAAAACCGATTATTTCTAGTTTATCAATAAGAAATAAGAAAATAGAAAGCAGAACAAATATATTTACTGGATTAGATCGTCCCGGAACTTTCTTATATCAATGGATTATTTGTGCCGGTGATGAAAATTGTGTCAACAGTTGGCTCGTCAATTTATATTTTTGCAAAACAAAATCTTTAATCTAGAAATCGTTCAAGTATATTCGTATGAATAAAACTAAATGCATTCATTTAATGTAAAAAATCACGTCTCTGCCTTTATCATTTATTAGGTTGTTGTACAATATTTTTCGTTTTAAGTTCGCTGATAATCAATGAGGATATCCTACTTGACAAGATCCTACTTCTTAAATATACATTTAGCAGATAAATAGGAGAAAGAATGGATTTTGAACATGTGACAGTATTTCGTCAATTTTTTGACTATGTATTCTAAATGAACTTAACAATACCAACTTAGCCATCCATTACTACATTAGTACATCAAGTCAGTAAGTAGTCAGTTGCACATTAACTACAAAGTTTACTCGTAAGATAAAACAGTACGAATTACAACAGTGATATTTCTGAGGAAGATAGCAGGTAAAACAAATATGACAGAATTTGAAGAAATGTTGACAAAGAAAAAATCTGGGAACAGTTCCTGTGGAGCATGTAACCGAACAAAACCAGGTGAGGTGGTATGGACATGTGTGTAGAATGGACCATAAAAAAGAAGCAAAAATGGTTTTTGAATCATAGACACCTGTAAGAAATATCAGAGGAAGACCAAGAAAAACGCGGAAAGACGGCTTTAAAAGAGCGGCAGCAAGAAGAGGAATGAAATGGCAAAAAAACAAGGACTAAAACACAAGATAGAAAGACGTGGCAAGAAATACGGAAAAGGGCACCGCAAGATTAATATTCAAACTCCAACAGTTTGACACCAGAAAATGGTATAAAGGCTTTAGGATTATTTAAGTAAGTAAGGTAAATCAGTTAACGACCCAATTATTTGATTATATGAGAATTAATTAGCAAGATAGTTAATAAGAAAGTTTTTTTTAATGTATGTATGTTTAACTCTGTACAGAACTTAAAAAAATTAATTTTTACTTTTGTATAAATAATTAAATTGAATATTATAGTAAATCTTAAACGATATGTTAGGAAATCACACTGTTAGTGTAGTTATAAATTCAACAATGTGAATACGAATGTATGCACTTGTTTACTTGAGGATCCAAGTAAACAGTAAAATGATTATTTTTACTTTAAAAACATATTAATAAACCTTCCATTATATGATAAATATAATATAATTCATATGGTTAGGTCAGATTATGTTAATATTTTTTAGTTAGAGTACACAGAACAGATTTTCTATATTGTACCACGTTATTAATGTGATAAGTAGTAAAATTAAATACATATTCTTCACAATAAGTACATAATTAATATAATTATGTAAATAATGTAATTAACGCAATTAATAAAGTTAAAAAAAAAAAAAAACAGTTAGTTTTGAATTCTTAAACATCATATGCTTTTCGCTGCTGGTGGTGAACAATTTGATTGTTTGGATTGGTTAGTCACTGGCAACAAAAAATGAACTCCGTGCAATAATCCAGTAAGAAAAAATCTAGGTGTTTGTACTGTAAAAAGGTTCTGTCTGTTCTTAGGCCCAGTATCCAAGAACAAAAGGGAATGTTCGGTATCTGGTGAGATAGAAAAGTACCTGTATATGAGCTTCTGCCACCTGTGATGAGACTACGATGAGTAGAATTCAGTTCTGTCATTGCAAATAAATCTATTTTGTTGGCGATTGCTAATTAATGATTATTTTTTTATCAACTATAGAATAGAATATTATAATCCCACCACTGGATATTGCATTTCCATTTATATCTGCTGTGAACAGTTGGCATGTTTCTGTACAGAAATCAAGAAAAAAATAACAATGAATATTTTTGAAAATGTTGCTGTCTTTCAATCTAACAACGCCCGATAAGAGAGCGGATTTAATACAAGATCAGGCAAAAACTTTACTCGCTGTGCTACGAAATTCTTCCTCAACTACCTTACTCTCTAACTGTTGCAGCAGACTACCAGTTGTTGATATCTACACAAAAAAATTTAAATGGAAAAAAAATTATACTGCCAAAATTAATGCGTCACAAAGATGACCTTTTTGAGTTTACAAACTTCCAATTTAATGCAGAAAATTCATACAAAATAATTCTGTTTACACTGTGATAACTCCGTTATTATCTATCTTTGATATAAAGTGTAAAATTGTTTATTATTTTGCCTGAAATGTTTTAATTTAATATAACTAAAAATAATTGATACATCACTATATAAAACTCCGATATTATGCACCCACAAACTTAACAATGTAAAAACTATTACGTTTAAAAACTAAATTGGACAATATACGATATCCGTGCGCGATAAATATATGCTCTCCCGGATTTTCTCAGATCTAGTTAATGTGTAAATTTTTTGTCTACATTATGTCAACATATCCCTTTAGGTTTAGCCAATGTAATTAATTAAAAGTACACGAAGACTGCGAAACAGATCATTTACCTCACAAACGGCTCCTAGGGTGACACAAGCAAAGATGGAACCCTCATTTAAACATTTTTCGGCTTATTTTACCACCCTGTACCAAATTTGTTGAAAATTGATCTCTCGATTGGGCTTTTTATAGCCAAACAAACAGGCAAAAAAAATAGACATTAGTCTGCATTCGACCGTTTTTATAGCTATTTATAGGATACGAAATGCAAGAACCTAATAATTATGACATTTATCGAAAAATTACATTGGTGAAGATGTAGAGATGACAAAACAGGAACCTTTGTCAACTTTTGCTTGACCACTTACTCTTTGTGCGATGTTTATAGTCCAGGAAGTGATCCTTATCAAGAACTCGGATCACAGTAAATTTACCCTTCGATCTAAGTATTCGTCTAAGCGAAAAACTGATCTCTAGCAGCAGTCTACTCTACCGACGTGGAAATTGGGTTCAGGGTGATGGTAACGAGATGCAAATTAAATTTGCAGAAAGGTTACTGTTACCAACAGATGATGGTGACAATTCATGTGAGTGCAACCAAGTCTGATCATTTACTGATTTGTTCCCAACTAAACAAATTATATTCAATGGAAAACCTATTAGCATCTACCAAAAATACCATCATTACCGCTTTTATCGTTCTGAACAATAATATCTGGATCCAAATACAACAAAGAATAAATCACATTGGTCTTAGAATTATATGCGATGCAATTGATGTTATGAGAAAGGATAATGCACGAAAATGGTAATAGAATATAAATGCCAAACGATTTCCCAAATGTACGGGGTTGAAATGCAATAAGTGTTCAACATGTGAGAAAATAATGCAAATTATTTTTAGAAATAAGTACAAACATTAACGGTGAGCTGTTCAACATTAACACTGTTCATCGCTAATGTTAACGTTACAGCGGCAGAGTGTGGCAACTATCGTTAACACAGCAAGAGTTAAGAAAATGTTTCGTGAGGAAATTATTCATTTTCATCTATGTAAGCCTGAATATGAATCTGAAACATTTTGGAGGACAATGGTATCTAGATGATTCAGTCGTATGAATTACTCTCTCTGTGTCATTGTCTAAATACAACACTAGCCAAATAGGACAAACGCATCGCTAGAATTTTTAGGATAGGAAGCAAAGAATTATATATATATAGAATAAAGATTTTATATATCTCCAGATCTCTACTCCATACATGAGTATACTCTTCACTATCCCGTCAAATAATTTCATCCTCCACTTAATATCGTCGTTAAATCTCCTCTCTCCTATGCTCCATAGCTTCCCCATAACCATTCTTGCTTTCTTCACTCTTGCGAAAGAAAGATGATTCGAGCTAAAAACTCAGAGAGACCAATGCCTAAAAAAGTGGATAAAGTCAGAATACTTTATTACAATATTGATATTTTATTTATCGAAACTTTTAAAACATTATTTGAGTATTGTGAAAACTTGTTGCTTTGGTAAGAAAGGGTTGACATGAATTTAATTAAGGTCAGCAAAGCGGAAATTTATCGTTCGAGAAGTACTGTATGGTGTAGAGTTCTGGACTCTAACTAGAAGTTAAGAAGGAGAAGAGAGGCCTACAAAATGTGGGTTACCAGAAGTATATTCTGTATATAATGGACCAGCAGAACGAAGAACAAAAAAGTCCTATCAAAGATGGAAACAAATTTACAGCCAATATTCCATAGTAAAAGGAAAAAGGAATATCTAGGCTATATAATACATAGTAATGAATACCATCTGTTACAATTAATTTTGGAAGAAAAAATACATGTCATAAGATCAACAAGGAAGCTTACCTAGTTGTTAAATTTTAGAGAGTGTTTCGGATCATTGATCTTTTCAGAACAGTGGTATTCAATGGACGTTACCAGTCGGTCTATGAAGCCGAGATGTTATTTGAAGAAAAAAAAGCTCTAACCATCATACATGTTCATTAGAGAATTACCACCATCATTAATATTATAGGCCAGCGCTGTCCAACTTATCTTAGCCTGCGGGCCATTTTTTTCTTTAGCAGTCATTTTGGGGGCAAAAAAGGATAGGTAAATGAAAAGTCAGTTCATATGAATTCAAAAGTTATTTTATTTATACGAAAAAAATAAAGACAAAAATAATACATTACTAAAAATATAACTAGACATAATTAGAATAATAAAAACACAGTCAGAATATTGCCAAGGTATTTAATGGGAGCATTTTGGCTGCAGTTGTTGAGCAACAATTTCTTTTATGTCCATATCAATATTTGTTGTGGCAAGCCTAATTATATTTTCAAGAGTGGAATCTTTTAAGCTGTTTCTATATTTTGATATTATATATTTCATGTCAGAGAATGCACGCTAGCAGATAAATGTACTTCAGAACATAGAAATGATTTGAAGTCCAAAGTCTCTCATTTTTGAATATGTTTTTTTATCCAAAAGTTTGAACACTTCTATTCCAGTTGCTCCAGTACATGCAATAAATGAGTCAACCTGCAGGTCGAATAATTCCATTTGATATTTAGGATCAGTGGAGCTAATATCGATATTGAATGGATCGCTGAATAAATTAATACTCAGCTCAATTTGATATTTATTTAAAATTTGATCTAAAATGTACTACATTTCTCGGGCTGCAAAAAGACTATTCCCAAACTTTAAGCGGAACCAAATGGAATTTTAATTTTCTTAAGTTTCACAAGCTAATTTTTGAATGCTTAAAGTTGGCTTTTGCTAACCAAAATGATCAAAAGCTTCAATTAAACTTAAACAGTTACTTGAATTCAAAATCTAGTTCGGCTTAAGCCAAAGAAACAGGTTATATATATATATTTCACCGAACTTCAGCATCACTATTCCAAAATCCACATCAAATATATTTCTTATTCAGAAAATTAGGTTACTTACAGTTACGCAAGTTGTAATAACTACTGCGGTGTTGTTTCTAACAGAAACATAAATCGTAAATAAAATATAGGTGGCAATTAAACTCAATTTCAAACTTGTAGTTTATTTAATTGCACTGAATTAATTTCCAATTAGTTGCACATTATTTACTGACCTCGAAACCTAAATTAATTTACACGTAACCTATATTATTTTTCACTAAAGCTTGGCATCAAATTCGGTTTAGTATTTACCAAAAAAAAGATAAAACGTTGATCCGTAAATATCAATTTAAATGGATTACATTCTAGAAGCGCGAGTAAGCTATATGCAGCAACGCTAACCGAATAATAATGATATCTGGTTGGAAAAGAAAACTGAATAACTACAGATCAGTGACGTAAATACGGGGGCGCAGACAAAGATCATTCAGTGGAATAAAATCTGTGAACATATTTAAGTCAAAAATATCTTCATAGCAGAGAATATGTTTATGAAGTTTACAAAATGTGTATGATGAAAGCTTATGACACTTTTCAGAAAAAGTTATTTACTGAACAAAAATTACTTGGAAATATAAATTCTCATAACTTTCAGGATTGTATAGGTATCTAAAAGGCAAAGAAAGCAAATACGCAGGTGGTTTAGCGTTTGGAAGTAGATATAGGGCGCCAAAAACAAGACCGGTCAACATGTAATTGAAATAATAAATGTAAATGAAACGGCACGACAAAATATGTACATCCATTAACGTCATATGTACTTAGCACAACAAATTATGTCATTATAGCGATTAATTATTTTATCACAAATTAGGTCTTTGCACAACAGAAGATCTGAACTACACATACTGTATTCTTTAGTACAGGGGTTCATAAACTTGTGTAGTCGGAGGACTCCCTTTTGAGCAACATGTTTTGTTTTTTTGCGAACTCCATCACAATCCTAGGTATTTTACGTCGTTCTTGAGACTTAATTTCTGGCTCAATAATCTCATAAGCACTACGTTATAATAAATTTTGGTAAAAATGTATCGCTGGTTATTTTAATAAATGGTCTTGCGCATTTATATAGATGAAAATTTTTATTAGCATATAGAATAAAAATCATAAAATGAATAAAAATAGTAATAAAAAGAATTATAAAAGTTACAAATTATAATAGATTAAACTCATACAAACATTTCTTGGTCGAATATTGGTCAAAATAGATCTTATTATAATATGTTTTCTGTAAATAATTTGCAGTTGAATAAAAATAATTAAATTTCTACTAATTATTGTTTAGTTATGTATATAACTAGGTAGGTAACAACAAATACAAAAAGTCTTGATCAAGTAGGATTTTTATTCATAAAAGCGTTATTTGAATAAATAAGAAAAGTTGGGAGATGTAAAAGATGCGAAAAGTTAAAATATCAAAATTGTTTCGCGGACCCTCGGTAATGTAATTAACATTTCCGCGGGCCCTACTTTAAGAACCGCTGCTTTCGTACATACACTAAAAATGTAAAAATTTTATATGAAGTTGTAAAATTTAATTACTTGAGTTAGAAAAACATATTTATAATTATACTTACTTAATCCTGAAGCCTTTCAACCTTCCTGTCTAAAGCTATAGTCGAGTTACATCTGGTGTTGTTCTCCATACCTCTTTCCATCATGTTCTGTCCTTTGTATATTTTATTATATCCTCTCACTTTATGCCTTTCTTCGGTGTAGCTTCCTTTGTTTCTTGGTGTCAGGTTTTTTCGGTCTTCCTGGTCTAACTTTCTTCACTGTTCTTGCTGCAACTTTGCTTCAAAAACTCTTTTTACTATTTTGTCTTCACTCATTCTGTATATATGTCCCAGCCATCTTAACTGTCCTTCTTCTACTATGGTCTCCACAGGCTTTGTGTCTAGTTTTTCTCTAAACACTTCATTTCTTATTCTGTCCAGTTTTGTTATACCTTCAATTTCCCTCAAAAATCTCATTTCAGGGCACCTTATTTTGAACCTGTGCATCTCTGTGGTTTTCCAGAATTCTTAGGCGTATGTCAAAATTGGTACTTGCACTTTTTTGAAAATCTTTACCTTGATGTTGATTGGTATTTTTTTTTTTTTTTTAGTCGGGAATGATGAATCGATCCTGTCGAACATTCTTCCTGCTGCGTCTACTCTTTCCATAATTTCTTCATTCATTTTCCCATCTTCCGAAAAAACAGTGCCTAGGTATTTGAATTTCCCTACATGCTCTTCTATTGTGTCATCTATTTTTATGTTATGTTTTATTTTTATCCTGTTTATTACCATTATTTTTTCTTCTGTGTACTAATTTTCATATTTATTATCTTCAATTCCTTCTTATAATGGTTCAAGTTGTTTTGTAGTTCGTTTTCTTTTCTTACTATTATAACCATGTCATCAGCATAGCAAAGTTCTGCTTCTTTCACTATTTCATTTTCCAGTAACCCAAAGAATAGTCTTTAATGTTTTGTCTTACTTCTTTTATGGTGTCATCTAGTACCAGCGAGAGCAGTAGCGGACGCATCTTTTTCCGTTTCAGTTCCATTCAGTTTCATTCCGAGTCCGTTTTCAGTTATAAAAGATCTAGATATTTCATTTCGTGGTCTGACATAGTTTTTGCTATCGTTATATAGACTTTTAATATTTCTGATGGTGCTTATGTGAATGCCCCTGTTTTTAATTGTCGTACATACATCTTCTCTGTTCACTCGGTCGAAAGCTTTCTCTGTCTGTGAAGCATAGGTGGATTTGGCTTCTTTTTTTTAGTGCTTTCCCAAATTTATAATTAAGTTTATATATTTATAATTAAGTTTTCATAAATTTTCATAATTTTTTTCTGCATAGGAGCAAATAAACTCATCATTTAATACATATTTGGTATAGTATTTATTAGATAGATGTAGTTCGTATAATATTAACATTGTGTTAGTATAAAATGCTGGGCCGATGGCGCTGATAGTTAGATGAGATTTAATCAGTGACTTTCATTTAAAGGCACGAAGTGTTGCAAGAGTCAGTAGTTTTTAATCCATTCCAACCAAATTATTTGGACTATTGTAGTTTCAAAAAGTCTACTCAAAAAAAAAAAAAAAAATATATATATATATATATATATATATATATATATATATATATATATCAAAAATGGCTAGTAAATCACATACTAGCTATTTTTTCAGCATATTTAAATAAAATTTAGTATTCCGCAGTTTAGCAATTTTGTTTTCGATATTCCACTTAAGTAATTCAGGGTGACTTTAAATATTTTTGCCAGCTAATAATTTAAAAAACAAACAAGAATTAACAAAACTAAAAAAAAGAGCCTGTTTCTTTGATTTAAGCGGAAGTAGACTTAATGTATGTATTAACATAATATAAGTAATATAAGTAATAACATTTTGAAAACAAATATTTAAAATGACAAATATCAGAATAAACAGGTATAGGCCATTCCAAACGTTTTCATTACATTTCTTAAATTTTTACGTTTTCCAAAAATTTTAAATGTATTATATATTTTATTTTTTATAATAAATGTCACATAAATGCTTACAACAATCATGAAATAACCTAGACAAACTTTATTTTTGTTCAACTTTAATAAATAAAATTCCCACTTAGTTCCGCATGAACCAAAGAAATGAACAATACATACAACAATACGACAAACAACTGACTATATTGACACGCATAAATCAGGGCTGGGGAATCGGTAGAAAAATTACCGACTGTCAACTGCCGAGTCGTTATTTATGAAAACCGACTCCAAAACCGGCTCCCGACTCCCGACTCCCGACTCCCGGCTCCCGGCTCCCGGCTCCCGGCTCCCGGCTCCCGGCTCCCGGCTCCCGGCTCCCAGCTCCCGGCTCCCGGCTTCCGGCTCCCGGCTCCCGGCTCCCGGCTCCCGACTCCCGACTCCTATTCTAAATGTTTAAGCGGAATTTTAACTAAATGGAATTTTTTATCAGTTATCAACTATGTTCACTTTTTAACGATCGAAGTGGGCTAAAACAAAATTATAAAAAGCCTCATTCAATCGTTAAAGTTAGTAGATCTAGTTCCGCTTAAACCAAAGAGAGACTATGCTTACATTAAATGTCTTGGGTTGGGGTGAGCTATTTTAATACAAATTTTCATGCAATAACAACAATGCAATAAACATGAAATAATTGCGAAGCTCGTTACAACTTGAGAAACTAAAAATCCAGTTTAGTTCCGCTTAAACATAATAAACAGCGTATACAGAAATAGATAAAATTGATATGAGTAAAAAGAAATCTATACTGCCTCATCCTATTAATCTGTTAATACTAGTCAAATTTTAAACTGGTAACCATGAAGAAAACATGGCAAAACCGGTATTGAATATTGTCAATGTTATTTTCATTCTTGAACAGAGATCAAAATGTCGTTATTGTTTCCGTGCGTTAAAAAATTCCGGTAATATGGTTATTTTGCTTTTTTTTGCGGTTTGTTCTCATCCTTGATAAAATTTGAATCAAAGAGTCGGGAGTCCATAACTTTTTCCGACTCCCGACTCCGACTCTTCATATGCCAGGCATTAAAATCACCATTATGTGCACAGTCCACTTATCACTTATTTTTAAAATGTGATATTAATTTACATATTAATTTTTGAAATAATATCCAATAGTTGAATATTTAGAGCCGGTTTCTGAAAGCTTAGTTAACTATAACCAAATTGTCAGGAAATTGTTGCTATGGTTACTTATGGGATTGTTATATTGTAACCGAGCTTAAACAAATGGTTAAAATCTGCTAAGTTCTCAGAAACCGGACCTTAGTCATGTCGAAATATTCTTAACCGTCCCTGTTTTACAGTAGATAATATACCTATAGCAATCTAGAAAATTGAAATGTGTTTTATGTAGTTACCTTGATATTTTAATACCTAGCTACCATATTAAATTTCTCTAGTCTCTTAAATATCGGACGGCCATTTAATTTCAGTCTATGAGAGGATATTAAATTTGATAGTGAAGCTATTTATATCACGTAGCATTTTTAATGCTGTACATGAAATTTTGTTGGAAAAATAATATTGATAAATATTGGTCGGTAATTCTACGTGAAAGCACTCAGAAAGAAATTAAATGAAAGAGTTTTATTTTTATATGGAATCAAAATTTAATAGTATATGAATAAAATTGGAGGCTATATATGATTTTTTTTTTATCTCATATTTGGTTTCTACAAGTTTCAGATGATTTTAAGACTATATTGTCACAAAGGTAATCCTAGGTCAGGATTGAGACATCTAGACATTGTGACGCTCAGCTGTTTGATTAAAAAACTATTTGTGAGCATCTCGCACATGTTACCTGATTATGAAATACATACGCCGTATTTTCGTAATAAGGAAATATTTATCATGACGAATGAATATTGTAACTAGGGCAACCAGTAGTACAAATACATGGACGTCGCACGGTATCGAGGCAGAGGAACCTAGCCAACTCCTCTTATGTTCTAGTCCACACGGTAACGACCGAGACACCGACTCCAGCTGCTCATACAGCTGGTGGGCCAAGCAAGCACTACCATGTGAGTGGGAGAAGGTTTCTCCAGGCTCCTTGACTCCCTGATGTGTAGCCCCCGCCTCGGAGATAGGTCCAAGCCGATCCTGGCCAATACGGGGTGGACCGAAGACTTCCCCAACTCCATGGGCAGATTCATACAATTACATTAACAACATTAAAACTTTGTAAATGTGTTATATATTTAATAAATTGTATTGTTGAAACCAAGAGTTCAATCAAACCACCCACGTGACAATGTCTACAAAAAAAAAAACTATATTTCTCTGTCCGAGACTCACACAAAAACGGCTGGACATATTTTCATGTAACTTGGTATGATAATAGAGTGAAATCAGGAATCGAACATAGGCTATAAGTCATCTCAAAATTTTTGTTCTAAGGGGATGATTCGTGGTTAAAACTGTTGATTAAAAAACTTAAAATACCTCCCTTATTATTGACTTAACAGAAAAATATATATAAAATATTGTTTACAATAAGAAAGCAAACCTTTTTTGTTGAATGTATATTTTCAATTAAATTAAAATTTGAGCAGTTACGAGGGGGCACCCTAAAACAACAGTCTACATACATTTTCTTTATTATTCACTAAAAATCATTTATGGTGAAAAGAGTTTATAATAAGGAAATAAATCTTTTATTTCTATAAATTTTTTCATTTAGATGAAATATCTCCCTTATTATTGACTTAACAGCAGCGGCGGCCGGTGAAGCATGTTTGGGAGGGCAATCAGCATGACTGGACACGCTCGTGCTTTGTCATTGCTATACTACTGTTGAGCGATATAATACAAGCTTCTCCGATCATACCAATTGCCCTCCCAAATATGCTTCACCGGCTGCCGCTGCTTAAGAGCAGACACGTGTGTAACAAAAATTGTTTATAATAAGATGAAAACCTTTTTTCTTCTATATGCTTTTTTTAAGGGCATAATTTACTGTATTTGTGAAAATTTGGAATAAAAACAAAGCACAACTCAAAAACGGTTAGACACAGCGATCTTCGGTTAGAATTTATGGATTTTCCGTAGCTTATTTAGTATAGAAATAATTTGGGGTTTTAATCGTTTTACGCATTTTGAGATTATGATATATTTTTTTTAATGGCATAATTTTACATTATATGTGAAAATTGTGAATTAAAAACAAACACAACTCAAAAAAGGTTAGAGGCAGCGACATGTAGTTGGAATTTTTGGATTTTCCTTTGTTTATTTAGTCTAGAAAAAATTTGAAGCATAAATCGTTTTACGGGTTTTGAGATTACGACATTTTTTTAATGACAATTTACATTGTTTGTGAAAATTGTGAAATAAAAAAAGCACAGCTCAAAAACGGTTAGACACAGCGACCTGCAATTCAAATATTTGGATCATCCGTAGTTTATTTAGTCTAGAAAATATATATATATTGTGCTTTAATTGTTTCTTGCATTTTGAGATTATGACATAAATTAATGGCATAATTTATATAATTTGTGAAAATTGTGAATTAAAAAGAATCACAACTCAAAAACGCTTAAAAGAAACGACCTGAAGCTAGAATTATTGGATTCCTTGTTGTTCGTTTAGCCTAACAAAAATTTGAGGCCTTATTCGTTTTTCGTATTTTAAGATTATGACAAATTTTAATATGGCGGGATTTATAAAAAAGTTCATCTTCTCAAGGACGTTTCTCAAAAACAAAATGCGATAAAGACCTGTGGTTGCAATTTTTTGAATCTTGAGGTCATAATTGATGTGTCACCAAAACACAAACAAAATACAAAAACAATAAATCAAATTTTGTATGAAAAAAAAAAAAAAAAAATTTATTATTATTATTTTTTTTTTTGAAAATTTTGATAAATCCTTGTTAAAAATTGGTACAGAAATCTGCGGCTTGAATTTTTAAAATTCTCCTACAGTGTTTAGAATGCAAATTTAAAAAAATTGGACTTTAATAAACCAGTTATCAAGTTTTGTATGGGAAATAATCTAAAATACTTGAAGATGGTCATAAATCGAAAAAATCGTAAGGGGTAGACCATAAAAAAAATCGTCATTTTTAAACAAAAAAAACTTGTATTTGTTTTAATTGAAAATAGGTACAAATATGTATTTTTGGTCACAGATCAACAAAATTTGGTCCAATTTGAAGTTTGCGCAAAAGTTTTTGAATTATAGGCAAAAATATGACACAAATCGGCTCTAGCTCAGAAACTAGAAAAGCATGAATTTTTTAAATAGCTTTTTCGTAACCCTCGCCTCAAAATTAACTTAAAACTACATTTTGGCTAAAATATAAGTCAAAAAAATGTTGATCTAAATTTTAGCGGAAAAACATTTTTGAATTTTGTTGGTAAATAGGTAAATTGGTAATAGGTAAACAAATCGGCTCTAGCTCAGAAACTAGAAAAGCATGATTTTTTTAAATACCTTTTTCGAAACCCTCACTCAAAATTAACTTAAAACTACCTTTTGGCTAAAATCTAAGTCAAAAAAATGTTGATCTAAATTTTAGCGGAAAAATATATTTTTAATTTTGTTGGTAATAGGTAAATTGGTAAATACTAATTCATTTTAACCTTAGAGGACATATATACGGTCAGTTTCGAGTTACGGTCTAAAATTTTGTCATTTGCGGCAAAAAAATTAAAAAGAAAGTCCATGAAAAGGCTCAGAGCCGATGAAATGTTAGCCTGCCCCTTTTTCCCGACCGCCAACATATATAAGGGACGTATTGTGATCATACCGATTTTGACATTTCGAGATTTCGATGGATATCCACGAATGGAAGTCCCTACATAACGTTTTGACTATTTTTAACATTTTGTCTGTCGGTCTGCCTATCTGTCTGTCTGTCTGTCTCTCTGTTGGTCCGTGTACACGTACAGAGCAAATTCGGCTAAAAGGATTTTTATGAAACTTCATATTTAAGCTTTTGACATCTATGGCACGAGTTGATCAACTTTTGGTAAAAATCGGTTAACTAGAAATGGCAGTTTACTCATGTCGGTTTTAAGATTTTTGCAAATATTTCCCAACAGAGAAATATATCGAAAAAAAAAAAATAATAACAAAAGTTACTATAAAAGCAATAACTAACAACTTTTAGTTGAGACATTTTTTGATAAAGCAGCATAAATTAAACAATAACTTTGTGATGGCGTTCGGTCCTGTGGTGGCGACAGCTGATTTTTTTTAACTATCTTTGTAAACTAATACTTACTTCTTATCTATCATCTATATTAATAAAATTGAAGGTTATGTCTGTTTTTTTTTTAATTATTTTTTCGGCGTCCTATTTGGTTTCTACACTTTTCATACGATTATTCGCAAAAAAATCATTTTTTGCCTTTGTCTGTCCGAGAATCACACAAAAACGACTAAACACATTTTCACCTAATTTGGTATGATGATAGAGTAAAACCAGAATTCGAACATAGGCTATAAGGCCCCTCAAAATTTATATTCTAGGGGGGTGTAATGGGGTTAAAACTCTTCTATACTAAAACTTCCCTATTATTGGCTTAGCGGAACAATGTATATAGTAAAAATTGTTTATAATAAGAAGACAAATCTTTTTTGATCAATTCTTTTTTTTGTAATCTATATATATTTCCCTTATTATTGACAGCAAAATCATATATGACCAAAAAAAATTATAATAAAAAAGTAAATCTTTTTTATATGCATTTTTTTATTTAGATGAATAGTTGGAGAGTTACAGGAGAACACCTTTAGGCTTAACTTCTGAAATATCTACCTTATTATTGATTTAACTGCAAAATAGTACATATAAAAAAATCAGGAGTATTTTATTAAAAACAGTATTAAGACCAGCTGCTTCGCTCGGTATAAAGAAATAATCACTCTCTTGAGATACGCATAAAATAATACCCTGAAAAGAGATATTCTGTTTTCCTAAAGCCTTGAGTTCATTACCCTCAATTATATAAGTTTAAAAATAAAATAAATCAATGACCCCAGACTTCCTAGCCTTAAAAATAAAATTCTTTAAAAACTACTTTTTAAACTTTCACTTTGAGCTTATCTCCATTCAAAAAAACTTTTTCTTACATTTATTCCAATGTGCTTTTTACGCTTGACGCTTTCAATAAAGGACATTTTAAACACAAAAGTGAAAAACAACGGCACATTAGGACAAATTTATGGCCATTAAAAAGTTCTCAACCATTTCTCTTTAAAAGTACTTAACACTCAAGGCAAGTAGACTCTTCCATATACGCACGCCTTTCAACAATTTCAAAACAAAGCCTCTATATAACATAAATATAATGAGATTAAATCCGGTGTGACAACTGTTGCTGCAACTTCAGCGTAATTTAATTATTTTACTGTGAAAAATTTTGACTATCATTAAGGAGGAAAACGGGTAGGAACATGCAACGAAGCGTGTACTCGTGAAATTAACAGAAGATGGCGCAAAACGTATCCTGAGTTGTACGATAAAGTATTTTAAAGTAGATGAAGGTTATAGCTTAAGTGTTGCCCTCTTGAGACGATATATTTTAGAAATCTGTGTCAGTATTAAAGGCGAAATGTAGACTATAGTGGTTTTGTGGTTATTTAAAAAGTTTCACAGAGGAAAGTAAGTGTATAAGAAAGTGTGACAAGTTGCATCTGGTCAGGAATTAGTTGTGATGACTATGGTCTTTAATTGCTGCCAACAATTACACAAATTAATAATGTTTCCAAAACAATTGAGGTAGGATCTGGGACCTGACGTCATGGTGTCCTAGTTAACAGTTATAAAATGGTTTTAGGGAATAGAGTCGTGGTTAGTCATCCTTGGTAGTCAAGTAGTCATTCTTGTGAGCACGCTACCCAAGATTGAAGTCGCCAACACGAGATGTGACTGTCGATTACAGGGCTTCTCCACGTGTTCGCCTCGTGCGGATACCTGGGGTAGTTCGACCGATATGGAAAAGCCGGGGCAAGAACGTGACTTACATCTGCTTCTAACTGGACAACACTAGTAAACATTTTGACCAACAATTGTATTCTGATGTAAATTAATATTATATAATAAATTTTGTAGAAAAGATTCCGTTCTTGATTTTACCCCGTGACAATATGAAAATTACTGTAGTTTTTACACATGGTAGAAATAGTATATATATCCAACCCTTTCGAACGACAATGGGTGCTTTGCCAATCTAGACATTCCTTCTTGTATGTGCCTTTTCTTGGCTCTAGAGTCCAATACGCGACACAAAAGTTTTTCCGCACACACAGCACAAATACTGTTAAGTCTCTCTTTCCACCTAGCTCGAGCAATTTCCGCTAGTGTTATTCTCTGTTGTTCAAACTGGTCCACTGCACAAGACACCGAGTTTTTCCACCTTGTGCGATCAGTACATATCTTCTCCCAAGATGAACGTTGGAGATGACATGATTTGAGTGAGCTCTTGACCATATCTTTATAACTTCTGTACGGGGCTCCAGGGTTTCTACTGTCCAGTGATAGTTCTGAATATAGCACCTGCTTTGGCATAGGGTTGTCTGGGATTCTTATTACAGGTCCTATCCATTTAAGATGTTTCTGGATTAGGGTAGCCTCAATGCTCAACATGCCGGTATCACTAATGCTGCCATTTAATCTGCAGGATAGATCGTAAACATTTCGAAATCTTTCCGACACTCTGATGTGTCTTTCAGATTCAGACACCAAGTTTCGCTAATATACAGGAGTACTGAGAGAACCACTGCCCTGTAAACTTTTTTCTTTGAGTGATACAGTACCTCCTGACATTCCAGACCAATTTCCTCAATCTTTAAACGCTGCGGTAGCAAAAGTGTAATTCGATGTAACGAATGCTACCGAGACATTTGAAAACACCCACCTCTTTAAGTTCGGTGCCAATGATGTAGAATTTATGCATTGTGGTAGGAAAGTACAGTATGGCTAGTTATGGGCCAATCATATCTACTCAGCGCTTAGCTTTAATTGGCTACGCTTAATCGGGATTTTTGGCACTATCGTGTTTTGAACAAATGGCATTAAGAGTACATGCGTAGCGGGACAGAGCATGCTAACCGTAAATTTTACGGGGCGTAAATGCCCACAGGTCTACGCTAGGATGATCTTGTGTTATACTTTCGCTTTACATTGCCTTGAAGAATATTATAATAATAATAATAATAATTGTTTATTGACAAAATTACAATAATATTTGTTTTAAGTCAGTCAGTACAATCGTGAATGTAATATTTAATAAAATGTACAGGAAACATCAATTCATCTATTACGCATCTATTTAGCTGCATTAGTCTCTAGATTAACATAGGTCAAAAGATTGCTGAAGTTTGCGACTAGTGGATATTTGCCTAGATCCGACAAAGCTAAATAATCATAATAATAAATTTCTAAAGCTATCAAAATAAGCCAAGGGGTTCGACAAAACTCTTCGAACGAAGTCGGTTGATCGCTAGGTGTTTTTTTCCTGGTTTACTCTTGTTTTATATTTCTTGGACCAACGTTCATCACCAGCTTGTATGTGGACTAACTACTTTATTTTCTCATATGAAATAAAATTTAGTACTTCTAAGGTTATTATTTCTTGCTCTTCTCAGCTAACTCCCTATTCACCTACTTTTATGCATTTTGATTTTTAACAATTTCATTCTTTTGTGTGAGTTATCACAGTTCTCTGTTGGAGATATACCCCAGCCATTTCTTTGAAGTCCCTTTGTATAAAGATATGTTTTCTCTTTAAGTACCTTGCCAATCATGGACATTATTGATCAACAATTATGATCTTGGTATTGTTAACTACTCATCTGAATAACTGTATAATTCTCACTCATAATTTAAGTTACCTTTTCCATTTTCTGTAATATGTCGGTATTCCGTACTTTCCCCATCCAGGAAATTCTTCGTAGCAATATTTCAAATGCCTCAGCTTCTTGCTTGTTTCCTACGTAAGCGACCTCAACGAAAAAAAAAAATAAAAATAAAAATAAACAGCTGCGATGAATTTAAACTTGTAGGCTCACTGCCATGCTACGCTTATCTATATCATTCTCATTCAGATGCAACAAATTTCTCAACAAATGCAGCTTGAGATTTATCAATTCGACAAGATCTCTTTAAACTTATCTGAATCTGTATGTAATGTTCTTATTTTCATTGATTACCATATTTAGTTTCGGTTTGATCGTACTGTGCTCTAAAACTCTTGCTCTATATATGAATGTCTGTTATTTTATTATACGATTGTGAGTGATTTCTAGGTCTCACATCCAATACTTCTTATTCTTACCATACTGTATCTTATTTCAGTAATCACATGTATTGTTCTGGGATGTATAATAGCTTTCAAATGACAAATTGGTGTTGATCAACAACAAATGTTCCAAGTATTATATTCTAAAAATAGAGTAAAAAATCATGGAAAGCTTTTGAGAAATAAATTTAAAAGTAAGGTTTCAAATAAAATCTTACATCGACATCACATCACTTCAGAAAGTTAATAATCCGCTTAGACTCAAAATCTCAGTTCCTCAGTTTGTATTTGCTATAGTATTTGCCACGTGACGAATTTAACTTCTTATCCATTGCAAAAAAAAAAACAAATATTGGATTAATGAAACACGGAAAGGTATTTAATTTTAGTAATACGCCCGTTTATAATATAATATATAAGCTTTAGATTTGCCGTAAATAATAATATAAAGAAAAACGTATAACACAAAATGAAAAAAATCTAGAAGGAAATAAAAAAACGAAACGACGTAAGTGATGCATGTATTACGATGTTTTCGTTAAAGTGCAAGAAAAGGAATATCTCTTTTTCTCTGTATTTCTCTCTTGGTACCACTACGGTTACAATTTTGAAATACTTGTATTAAAATAACTTTAAATCAAATTGCATGAAGCCAAGAAGACTGAGTAGATTTCGGTTTGGAGGTATTACGTTATGCCGAGTTTATATTAGGCTAGTAAACGGGAAACCTACTATGTTTAGTAGCTAGCCCGTGCACTGTGCAATAACTGAGAGTAAAGATGTTTACACACAACACGTTACTGTACAATCTAGTACTACTCTCCCAAAACCAGGATAGTAGATACACACAAAGTGGCACTACTCTGATACGGATTGATCGATTTTCAAAAACCGAATGGCGTAGGCAACGGATACACTTTCTTCAGCGCTTAGGCTAATTTTTATTATCCTCCGATGTCGGCAAAGTTGATTTTTCACGGTTTTCTTTTTTCGAAATTTTGCCCCGGTCGCATTAGGGTATGAAGCGAAGAAATGTTACCCTCAGAAGTAGAAGACGACTCACCCAAAGATGTCTCACCATTTTTTTCAGTTTTTCCTTACCATATATAGGTTATTTTAAGGTTTCTGAAAAATGCGATTTTTTAGGAATATTTCCAACCGCTTTGTGGTGGATTTGAATTTTCTGGGATATATGATTTTACAATATCTCTTTTTAGGGTGAGCAGAGTATAAATCTACTCTCAGAATAGGGTCCCTCGCAGGTGGCTTACTATATTTTTCCGACTTTTCTTTATCGCTTAAGGAAAGTTCTCCTGGATTTCGCGATTTCACTTTTTTTCTAGATTGTTTTCATCCTGATGAATTTTTGCAAACTAAACCAAATACGTAGCGACTTGTGTTTATATAATGCTAGAGATTTTTTTTCTTTTTTGTCAGGAAAGCTTTTATTTCACAATTTTCCTTTTCAATAATTTTGCTCTGGTCGCAGAAGGAAATTAAGTGTGCAATTTTTAACCGCAGGGGCAAGAAACGGGTCGGAAACGGTTTTATGAGAAATCACGATTTCAGATCTGTCGCAATCTTTTTAGAGGTTAAAACGTACAAAATTTACTCTTAAGATTAGGGGCGAGTCCATCGAATGCAAAGGAGCTCTTTTGGACCAAATTTTTCATATCTAGTAGGATAGTTTCATTTTTCTGGTTGCGGTTACTATTTTCTAACGATTTAAAAAGTCTCTATCATTGTAATAGTTATATTTTTGTATAAAAGTAAAATTATCCTTGCACATAAGGGTAAACTTTACAAAGGTAAAAGAGGCCCTTTTGCGTCCACATTAGTCTAGTGCACATGAGAGAACTCCAAACAACAAAAAATTTAGTAGTTGTGGCAGGCTAATGGGATAGTAACTATTAAATCTACAAAACCAATATCCTATCCCAATTACTAACTCCAATATTAGAGATAGTTCGGCCTCAAGTGATTGCATTAAAATAGTTCTGCATCGACCTGAATAAATGACAATCCTAAAACGTCAAGTTGGATGAATACGTTGCATACGGGATAACTTCCCAACATACTTTTTCGATTAAATGAGTCAGTTTAATTCCGTTGAAGAAGTTTCTAAAATAGCACAACCTTCGAGTTCCACCAGATGTACAAAAAGACCCTCCTGGCACGCATATTCGTTTTTGCTGTTGATGTTGATGTTAATGATTTACCACTATCTACCCATGAATATATGCGTTTAGAATTGTTGAACATAATCCAATATTCCACAAAAAATTCATCTCGCCTGGCATATAACTAAATAAGCTGCGTTGAAGAAGGCATAGCATTGCTTTAGTGTAATATTGTGTTCTAAGAGTTCATTTGGTGTCTATTATTCTGATTTGTTTATTACTATTATTTTTTTCTTATGCCATCATTTCAAAACCGTTGCCGGGTCAAGTCCAAGATATTCCGCGAGATCATTTTACATCTGCGACGGAATTTCATTCAATGAAGCCTATAAATCATCTATAATCGATCTTCAACTTTGCGCCTTTTCCAGCGCGTAACAGTCACTGACATCAAAATGACGGATTTCAAAATGTCGAAATCATATTTGTAATTATTGAGACAAAATATCTTCACCAAGAACAGAACAAATTGATCAATAAATTTTAATGGAGTTTTTAATTTGCGGTAACTCGTAAGGAACGTAGCATTGAATAAACAGCTTTTCTTTCGTTCGTTATATTCAAAATTGTTCTGTTAGGTTATGTTTCAAATTATTACATATTTCACAAACTTCGAAATCAATTCTTCAATAACGCAAAAATGCAGGTATTAATTTGCATTTTAAGTAATAGTACCAGAACGCTGCATACATTTAATGGAGTATAATTAGTCTAAGGTTGGATGGAAAGTCCATTTGCACTTTGCTTCCAATTTACTGAGCTAGACGAGGTTATTATTGTCCAAATTTACTACTCACCAATTGAAATAATCTACTGGCTACCAGATTAGCGACAGATAACTGGATATCTTGAACGTTTATTATAAGTTCACTTATTCAAGCATATTTTGTGTAGCTAATAAAATATAACCAAAACGATTTTCAATTGGTTGTCAAAGTGAAAAAGTTCACATTTTCAGAATTCTAACTTAAACGAATAAAATTTTATCGGCAATAAAATTTAATTACAAAAACCCATGTTTTATATCGACAGAAAAAAAAATAACTATTGGATTTTACTTTTTTACGCGACTAAACTACAATTGTTTTTTTCAAACTGCATAACAAAAAACAATTATGATTACTTTTTTGTGAAATAACGAAATTATTTCAAACAATTCAACTGATCAATTCGCTTCATAACAATTATTTTTTTTAAATAAAGTTTGTGATAGAGTAAAATATGAAATTTTATTAAATCCGATATTTTTATAGTCCAATAAGTTGGTGTTTTTTATTGACTTTTTCCAATGAATTCTTATTTGTGGATGCGAGATGTCAATAGTGGATTGATTTAAATATGAATTGCAGTTATAAAAGCATATTCTACGACAAATTTTCTTTATGTTTTTTTTTTCTATTTCTTTCTTTCTAGGGCTGAACTTTTTAATTAATTTTCTCAAAATCTCGTGTAACATGAGTGCTATAAATTATAACGTGTGATAGGAAAAAAAATCGCCTAAGTAGGCCGTGGAAAAGAAAAACAGGAATGTAAGACATGTTGGAGGTAATCGAGAAACAACTACAATAAACACTGTTTGTTTTTGTCATTTTTGACAATTGTTGTTTATTTAAGTGTTTACGTCCATTTTTGCCTACTATTTTATAATTAATTAAATAAATAAATAAATAAATAAATAAATAAATAAATAAATAAATAAATAAATAAATAAATAAATAAATAAATAAATAAATAAATAAATAAATAAATAAATAAATAAATAAATAAATAAATAAATAAATAAATAAATAAATAAACAAATAAATAAATAAACAAATAAATGAATATATAAATAAATAAATAAATAATGGTGGAGAGCTATGAATTATAAGGTGTTATTAAAAAAAAAATATAACAGCATTGGAAAAAGAAAACAGCCTTATAAGGCATATTGGAGATACTCGAGCAACGACAAAAATAGAATATAGTTTACTACTGTCATTTCTATGTTTTTTACCGACCGCCAACATATATAAGGGAGGTATTGTGATCATACCGATTTTGACATTTCGAGATTTCGATGGATCTCCACGAAAAGAGGTCCCTACATAACGTTTTGACTATTTTTAGCATTATGTCTGTCAATCTGTCTGTCTGTCTGTCTGTCTGTCTGTCAGTCTGTGTACACATGCAGAACAAATTCGACTATAAGGATTTTTATGAAACTTCATATTTAAAATTTTGACGTCAATGGCACGAGTTGATCAACTTTTGGTAAAAATCGGTTAACTAGAAATGGGAGTTTACTCGTGTCGATTTTAAAATTTTTGCGAATATTTCACAACAGAGAAATATTTCGAAAAAAATTATTTAACAAAAGTTGCTATAAAAGCAATAACTAACAACTCTTATTTTTAGACATTTTTTGATAAAGCACCATTAATTAAATAAGTACTTTGTGATTGTGGTTGGTCCTGTGGCGGCCACAAATGATTTTTTTTTTTCATATTTAAGTGTTGGCGTTCATTTTTACTTGTTATTTGATAAATAAATAAATACCCAATATTTTTTTTAAATAAATACTTATTGTTTAAACTTAATTTTAATTAATGCTCAATAGCTCTGTAAAGTCAAAGGTTTTTAATTGTTGAAAATTTACTTGAAACAGGAAATAAAACTTGTAAAAATAAAAACACTCGGTTATTGTTTAAAATTTAATAACTTTAAACATTTACACATTAAAGAATGGTCAATTGTTAAAATATTTAAAAGTGAACTTATTACATATTTTAGGAAATAAATGTGTATCGCATATTTATTTGTTTTAAATATTTTATGTTTAGATGTTATATTTTTTAATTTGTTATTTTTAAATGAGTCTGTTAAATACATTTTTATGTCACATGTATTTTTAAGTTTTGATTTTGTTTTTCTTTGTTTTTCTGGTTTTATCTTGTCAGATTTTATCAATTTTTATGTAACATGTATTTTTTCTTATTTAACATTTTTTTATTTGATTTATTTTTAATTTATTTTTTATGACAGGTTATTAGATAATGAAAGATGTATATGTTTATCTCTTAATTGTTTTCAATTTGTTTGTAATATGCAATGTTTTATTACTTATGTATGTATGTTAGGCTCATCCAATTTAAAAGCTATTCATGCACCAAGAGTGTTACTAAGTTGAATACGCCCAGAACGCGACGTAATACTGTCCGACGGCCTCTGGCCCGAGGAATGGATGTCGTTCGATGGGCGAAATCATCCAGTAACGCCAATGGTGCATACAAGTATTTTTTTTCACTTCAAATAAAATCAAAGTAAAAATTTACAGTTATTTGTACCTACCTGCCTTCACATAAAATAAAAAGTTAAAGTTGTCAGATCTGGTAGTCTATGACAATAAACATGCATTTATAGACAAAAAACAAATGATTTTGTTTAATCGATAAAATTGTCAGAATTGATATTGAAATTAAAATAAATATGCAAGAATTACCCGATTATATCAACATAAATGCACAAAAAGTTTGTCGCCAACTAAAACAAAACATAAATTTGAAAAAGAATATGAAACCGTTAGACTATGGCAATCAAAAAATAAGGTGCCGGCTGTCAATGATTTGGCTGTCTAATTTCACAACAGAGAAATATTTCGAAAAAAATTATTTAACAAAAGTTGCTATAAAAGCAATAACTAACAACTCTTATTTTTAGACATTTTTTGATAAAGCACCATTAATTAAATAAGTACTTTGTGATTGTGGTTGGTCCTGTGGCGGCCACAAATGATTTTTTTTTTTCATATTTAAGTGTTGGCGTTCATTTTTACTTGTTATTTGATAAATAAATAAATACCCAATATTTTTTTTAAATAAATACTTATTGTTTAAACTTAATTTTAATTAATGCTCAATAGCTCTGTAAAGTCAAAGGTTTTTAATTGTTGAAAATTTACTTGAAACAGGAAATAAAACTTGTAAAAATAAAAACACTCGGTTATTGTTTAAAACAAATGTATGTATTGTATTTATTCGTATTTCGGCTTACTAGGTCATCTTCGGAAACTTTTGATGGTCTAGTATGCCGAAAAACGTATAAATACAATGTAATAATACTTTTATATATTTAATTTTCACTTCGCTGTTATTTGGTCATAATGCCTAGGATACGAGATATTTAAACATATGCATAACAATCGGAGCATTATGAATCCATAACGCCCTCTAATTACGCCCTCAACAAATATTAGTCTCATTTACGGCCGGTACTTTATTTTTTTATTGACATAGTCTAAGGGTTTCGTGTTCTTTTTCATATTTCTGTTTAGATTTAAGTGGTAACCAACTTTCTGAAGCATTTTGTGCATTTTTCTCGATATATTCGGATAATTCTTGCATATTCATTGTGATTGTAAAATGAATTATTTTTCACTTCGCTGTTATTTGCTTATAATATAATAATAATAATAATAATAATAATTTATTAACAGCCTGGCGGCCAATAAAAAAAAAAAAAAAACAAATTAACATACAAATTAAACAAACAAAATAAACTATATAATGTAATGGATCCATAACGCCCGCTCATTAGCTCCTTACGCCCTCAATTTTTTTTTTCCGTTTTATTAAACAATATAAATATGTATTTGGTTCAGAGCGAAGGAGGAGAGTAAATTTCAGACTAAAATAAAGAAATCAATAACCTTACGTATCCAAATATGTGATAAATATTTAACTTATCAATTCTTGAAAATACGCCAACAGTACAGTCTCATTGACAGCCGGCACCTTATTTTTTGATTGCCATAGTCTAACGGTTTCATATTCTTTTTCAAATTTATGTTTTGTTTTAGTTGGCGACAAACTTTTTGTGCATTTATGTTGATATAATCGGGTAATTCTTGCATATTTATTTTAATTTCAATATCAATTCTGACAATTTTATCGATTAAACAAAATCATTTGTTTTTTGTCTATAAATGCATGTTTATTGTCATAGACTACCAGATCTGACAACTTTAACTTTTTATTTTATGTGAAGGCAGGTAGGTACAAATAACTGTAAATTTTTACTTTGATTTTATTTGAAGTGAAAAAAAATACTTGTATGCACCATTGGCGTTACTGGATGATTTCGCCCATCGAACGACATCCATTCCTCGGGCCAGAGGCCGTCGGACAGTATTACGTCGCGTTCTGGGCGTATTCAACTTAGTAACACTCTTGGTGCATGAATAGCTTTTAAATTGGATGAGCCTAACATACATACATAAGTAATAAAACATTGCATATTACAAACAAATTGAAAACAATTAAGAGATAAACATATACATCTTTCATTATCTAATAACCTGTCATAAAAAATAAATTAAAAATAAATCAAATAAAAAAATGTTAAATAAGAAAAAATACATGTTACATAAAAATTGATAAAATCTGACAAGATAAAACCAGAAAAACAAAGAAAAACAAAATCAAAACTTAAAAATACATGTGACATAAAAATGTATTTAACAGACTCATTTAAAAATAACAAATTAAAAAATATAACATCTAAACATAAAATATTTAAAACAAATAAATATGCGATACACATTTATTTCCTAAAATATGTAATAAGTTCACTTTTAAATATTTTAACAATTGACCATTCTTTAATGTGTAAATGTTTAAAGTTATTAAATTTCTTAAAACCTTATAATAAAAAGCTATTTTGCCTCGTTATTATTTTAACTCTTAAATTACGACATACACGTGTAGTGTACTTACGTACATCATTGTTGTATATTATATATTTATCTAGATAACTAGGAAGCAGTCCATTGGCCAACATATATATAAATATCATTGAACAAAATCCAAGATGATCAGCCATAGATAACCAACTAAGCGATGAATATAATATTTCCCTAGTATATAATGTTTAAATAATATAATATAATATTTTATCCATTGAATTTCAGTTTTAATACCGATCCAGCACTAAAAGATAAGTATTTAGTAATATTCTCACAAATTCTAATTAGTTGCTTTTTGATATCCAGGTTTGCATATGGCATTACGAAAACGGTACCACGAGTAGCCGTTATCTATGCTGTAACACCTCAGCACGCCCTTTAGTAGCTGCGTGTCACATTCATCAATCATCATCATCATTTCTGTACAAGAGCGATACTGTGTTTTATAACATTTTTAGGAATTTTGAGTACAACGCATCTAGAAACTACTAATGTGCTTGCCGTTTTGCACCCGCTTGGGCTTACTTTGCACCTTGTTGCTACATACTTGACTTGCATCCCAAACATACTTGCATGGCTTCTGTTTATATAATAGTCGCACTAAAGTGAGTTGGAATGACCAATGCAACACTGATGTATATGGCCTTTCAACTGAAATTCTGGTAAGGTAGCAAGCTTATTTACTTAACCAGCAGTTAGCCACTAAGCTTTTTACTTCCCATGCACTCTGCCGCTTAAGAATCCTACTCTCTAGGGACTTCATTATCACTGCGCGCTAGTAACCGCACGTTACACCCCTCCCCCTCCCGCTAGAGACTCATGAAGACGTCTTGTGCATAGGGATCCTCCTGTTAACATTTCATGTGGGTCTTATTAGGAACCTATCTCTCCCAAGCCTAACGTATCCCTTTGTATCAAGACTGGCGTTCACGAAAAGTTCAAACTACGTCTTCTTCCCATGAGATAGTTGTGGTGTGACCCCATCATCCCCCAACCCGCGTTTTATATACAGTCCACTCACTCTGTGCCTGGTGATCCTAAAAGGCACTGGTCTTCGAAATCATCCGCCGAATAAGCGCTTCGGTTGCAACACAGTCCTTAGTTTAAGGAGAACTTACCTATGAATAAGCTTAATGAACGAATGGTGCAACAGGCCAGTAATGGTCTTTTTTCTTTCGTTTATTGAGAAAACTACGGATTTTAAAGGTTACGAACACTGCTCATCGTCTGTGTGCACTACTGTGATTTCTGTATCACTGTTTCAATTTTCGTTTTTACATGCAAGTAATTTTGTCAGACAGTCGGTAAAAAATATGTCTCGTTAATTATAGACAATGCACGTTAACGAAGCAAATCCATTATACATTATTGAGCTGTGTTGAGCTCGAGTTTTTATGCATTCCACAAGATTAATAAAAACAGTTTAATATTTGTTTGTGAAGTGGGTGAATAATGCCTATTCAAGTGTACACACAACAGTCTAGCTTTTTTTGTAATGTTAATAACTGCTCTAGAAACGTAGTATAGTTATGATTAATTGAAAGGTTATACGAGATATTTTGGAATATTAAATAAAATTTGTTATTTTAATTTCAGTTGAAAAATAAGCTGTTGCTTTTTTCCCTTGTATGTTAATCACTGTCTGACATTGAACTTGAAAGCTTTATTTATAAGAATGGAAATTAAAATTAAATTTTGCTGCTAAAGAACAAGTTCAAACAGGGGCGAAGAAATTCATTTTCTCTTCTACTTTCGGTGGTAACTAGTGATCAAATTTTGAAAGTGTCATGGTGGGACACCCCTTCACGTCACTTAGTATCAAATCGCAACTGTTTTTGAAAGAAAAAAAAAAAATAATAATAATAGCTTGAATACGCATAAATGTGTGTGCTTAGGACCACACGGTAGTAGAAACACATACGAGGTATGTAAATTTAGTAACCGGACTGGCAACATAGCGTTTGATCTGGCAATATTTGGGACGCGGGACTTGGAGGGGCGGCAGGTGAACATGGTATACGCTTTCAATACGAGTTTGAACTTACTAGAGTAATTTTGTTGTCCGTAGCGATTTTCTTCGTGAAACCATTTTTTCTAATGCGTTCTAAAAATGAGTGACATTCATTTCGAGCAACGGTGTGCTATCAAGTTTTGCTTCAGACTTGAGCACAGTACATCGGAAACTTTTGAAAAACTTCAGCAGGCCTACGGAGATAGTGTTTTGTCAAGGACCCAGGTTTTTTGGTGGTTTTAGACATTCAGAAGGAAGAGACAATGCACCTTGTCGCACAGCAATTTCAATAAACGAGTTTTTGGCCAGAAAACACATTCCTGTGGCTCCTCAGCCTCCTTATTCGCCTAACTTGAGTCCTTGTGACTTTTTTCTTTTCCCAAGATTAAAAAATCACCTCAAGGGACGTCATTTTAGGACACTCGAAAACATTCAAACATCCGTAACCGACCAGCTGAAAGCTATTCCAGTATCCGAGGTCCAGCACTGCAATGATAATTGAAATAACCATCTCCGGCGCTATGGAGCTTCCTAAGGAAATTATTTTGAGGGAGATAATATTGAATTGTAATTCTATCAGGCCGGTTACTTAATTTACACACCTCGTATATGGGAATGAGAGTAGCTATTTAGAGGATAAAATATAATCAAAAGTAAAGTAAAAATCACTGTAGTTTATTTGTGGTGGTAAATATATTATTTTTACAACATACAGAAACTCGTGTGGTAACAATAATTGTTATGTTGAAACAAGTAGTGGATACTTTTTCCAGTAATCTTATCGGACGGAAAAGTAAGGAATACAAAATCAAATTATAATATATAAATTAAAATAAGAAAAAAATATAATAATTACGTTGTTGTAACATAAAATGAAATTTCGAATTGCAAATTTAAAAAGTATGACATTTTAGTTAGAGAGTGACAAATGAATCTGTTTCTAAACAAGTCAAACATCATTTTCTTATATTCAAAACGATTTTTAAACAATTGGGTTAACTAAAACTCATTTTTTTCATTGGCTTTTATTATTTAATGTGATATACCATAATCATGTTTGCGATATAATGCACAGCGGCCTAGAGTGCACTATCCCGGTCAGTTGTGATGTTCGGAGAGATTTCCGTTGCTCGCGTCCGTAACGCGAGTCCTTACTCAATCGAGAAACGCACCCAAGTAAGTGTCTCACTTCAATAAATATGTAACACAGTAAAAGAAAAATTCACTAATTTTAAGATTTCTTAGGTATGCCCAGAAACCCTAATACCGTCAGCCATGTGTTATATTATGTCGTAAATAGTAGTGCTTTATCAACACATCCATTGTAGCAAGTAAACACAAACTTATCTGCTTCCGAACGCTGTTAAAAAACGTACTATTTCACAAAGCCACTTGAAACTTAGTGTGTATGTCTGTCTGTCTCCCTGTTCATTAGAAACTGTGGCCAAAGGCTAGACCAAGAAAGTTGAAATTTGTCATATGCATACAAATTTTAGACCCGCTAAAAATACTGAGACTTCAAAAACACATCAACTAAAAATTTATTATTTTTTGTAATGTTGAGTGGAGTGTGATATAAAAGCTCTATAAAAGGAACCAATGTGTCTTTTTCAATAATACCCTGTCACAGGCACAGAATATTGACATGGGCATAGAGCAAGGTACTATTTTGGGCCCGTTTTTATTTTTAACATTTATTAATGACTTGCCGGATAATATGTCAGCCATGACTGTACTCTTTGCCGATAACTCGTCTTTTATTGACGAAGGAGTAGAAGTTGATTATGTAAAAAGGGCTCTATGTGACACCCAAGCTATGTGCATTACAGTAAGGCTTGATACTGTGGTTCTCATCCAATGGGTTTAGCCTTAATTTGGAAAAAACAAAAACAGTCGTTTTCAGTTTAAACAGGCACATAAATAATAACGAATTCCATGCTGATGACTCTGTAAGGTTTCTTGGATTTCACTTGGATGCTCGATTAACATGGAAGGAACATATAAATCAGGTGTCCAGTAAATTGAACGAAACTGCATAATTGATGAAAAGGTTGACGAATACGGTGTCTGCGGAGATTGTTAGACTGGCCTATTTTTCATATTTTCAGTCAACAGTAACCTACGGCCTTGAACTATGGGGTGCTTCTTCTGGCTTTTCACAGAATTTTCATAATCCAGAAACGAGTCATTAGAATAATTGCCTGCTGTTAAACCGCATACGTCATGCAAGAAATTTTTAAAGAATTAAAAATTCTGATAGTTGCGTCTCTAAGTAAATAATAATAATAATAATAATAATAATAATAATAATAATAATAATAATAATAATAATAATAATAAAAATATTTATTTAGTGTTAAATACATTACAGAAAATGTTTACACAAGTCAAAATATATAAAAAAAAGTACAAATTTAAAATAGATATTACAAAAAACAACAAGTTAAAATGAAAAAAAAATTAAATATATAAAAAGTACAAATTTAAAAAAGTAGATATTACAAAAACAATAACAACATGTTAAAAAGAAAATATATAAAAAGTACAAATTTAAAATAGTTAAAAATAGTAAAAAATTAAAATAGTTTACAAAAAACAACATATTAAAATGAGAATATATATATAAAAAAAAATAAATAAAAATATATATTACAAAAACAACATGTTAAAATTAAAATATATAAAAAGTACAAATTTTAAAATGATATTACAAAGCAACATGTTAAGATAAAATAGTAAAACACAAGTCAAATATGATCTTAAAATACAATATTATAAAAGTCATCAAAATCATTAAGACAGTTATCAGTTAAAATATTTTTTAATTTGTTTTTAAAGGTTTTCTTTTCAAGAGTTTTAAAACTTTCAGGCAGATGGTTGTAGAAGAGAGCGGCCAAATACATACCATTTTTAGATTTGGTTAATTGGATTTTTGGGCAGCGAATATCAAATTTGCGTCTCGTATCATAGGAATGATTATCAGAGTTTGTTACATATTTGGTCTGGTTTTCTTTTACATACAATAAGCAATTATAAATAAAAAGACTGTACACAGTCATAATTTTATTGCGAATAAACAATGGTCTACAATGGGCTCTATATGGAGCATTATTAATTTGTATTATGGCATGTTTTTGAATTTTAAAAATTCGATCAATCGAACTACAGACTCCCCAAAGCATAATGCCATACCCCAACTTAGACTGAAAGACACCGAAGTAGAATAAGCGCAATGTTTCATAAGAGACTGTGGTTTTTAATTTATTCAGCGCGAAATTAATTCTTTTTAGACAGGACGCCAATTTGTTCACGTGATAATCCCAAGTGAGTTGTCCGTCAATGTGGAAACCTAAGAACTTAACTGGGTCACCATAGACAATGTCCTCTGATACAATCCGGTTTAAAGAGAAGATAAGTTTTTGGGTTTTGTCCGGATTTAAAGTTAATTTATTTGCATAAAACCACTCTTTGGCTCTTTCAGCTACCTCGGAAGATTCTAATAACAAGCTATTAACTGACTGATGTTTTGTTAGTAGAGTTGTGTCGTCGGCATAAAGTATGATTTCTGAATTACTTTTTTTTATAACTTCCGGTAAGTTATTAATAAATATTATAAATAGCAGGGGCCCAATGATGGTACCTTGGCCGATTCCTAAATTTACCGTGCGAGTAGCAGACTTAGTTACATTACAAATAACAAATTGACTTCTATTGGTCAAATAAGACTCGATTAGAGTTTTTAAGGAACCGCGAATTCCGTAGCAATCTAGCTTTTCAAGAAGTTGATCATGTGGTACGCAGTCGAATGCTTTCGACAGATCACAAAAAATGGCACATGTGGCCGAATGTTCTTCAAAGCTGTCTGTTACAAAATTTACTAGTTCAGTTGCAGCTTTAGTCGTGTTCAGATTAGTTCTAAATCCGAACTGCTTATTTGTGAGAATCTTATTTTTATCAAAAAAAGAATTCAATCTGTTTTTCAAAATAATTTCAAATTTTTTTGAGAATATTGGAACGATTGTAATGGGACGGTAATTTGTATATGATTTATCGTCACCCCCTTTAAAGACAGGCACAACTCTAGAGAGTTTAAGCTTTTCGGGAAAGACGCCAGTTTGAAAACTTTTGTTTATAATTGCACATAGTGGAGTTGCTATGTACCCAGCAGCGATTTTTAAGATTGCGCTAGTCAAGCCATAAGCATCTTCAGCACTGCTGTTCGACAAGGAGAAGATTGCGTTCTTAACCTCCGTTGGGTCAGTGGGACAAAGGAAAACAGAATTTGTACATCTGGTAAGATGAGTTTTTTGAGCTAAATTAGAAATAGGTAGATTCCTCGACAGTTTCTCGGCTATTTCGGCAAAAAAGTTATTAAAGTCATCGCTCGTATTATTGTCGTTATTAAACGGGATTGTTCGATTTGTGTTCAGCTCAGAATTAATAATGCTATGTGGAGCTTTAAATTTATTTGTATTATTCGCAACATACGAATTGTATGCCTGCATTTTTGCTATTTTCATTTTTCTTCTGTACATTTGCCTAGTTTTTTTAATTAAATTTTTAATATTATCTGACTTTTTTACTATCAGTATATCAGTCAATAGAAATAAAGTTTCTCTAATCTGACGAAGTTCGTCAGTGTACCAACTAATTTTTTTGTTCGAATTAGTGGAGCTTGTAGATGAAAAGGATTGTTGGACACAGTTTATTATTGTGTTCAAAAAGACAGTGAATGTTTGTTCGGTATCGACGTCTTTGTCTATATGTTCAATGTTACTGTTTTTTAGGCATTCCAGAAAACAAGCAACCCTGGACTGATTTATAATCAAGCGTTTACAAAACTTTTCTTTCGTTTTCTTAACACAGTTTACACTATTTTCGATATTTAATTTAAAATATACACCAGAGTGGTCTGATATGGCCGCATCAAAGACTGTGACCTGGTATTTGGTTTTGTCAATGTTAGTGGCAACATTATCAATACAAGAACCGTTATATAAGTAGGAGTATCTGGTCACTTCTTTATGTGAAAAATTCAAACCGTAATTTTCAATAGTATCTACAAAAAGTTTGCAGTTAGTATCTTGTGCAAGAAGATCGACATTAAAATCACCATTTATAATAAAATTATATTTTTTGGCTGTCAAAAAGCTTATAAGACCGTCTAGAGATTTTAAAAAAAATTGTAAATTACCTGCAGGTGATCTATATATTGTAACTATTATTATGTTTTGATCAGTTAATTTTATTGCACAGATTTCACAATGATACTCCACTGAGAACTGTGAAATCTTAGAGAAATTGGTGACATTAATGTTTCTTCTTGCTAAGATACACACGCAATATGCAGAAACAAGTTTAAAATTATGTAAATTATATAATTGTATTTCTTCAGGGTGCAACCAGTGCTCACAGCTACAAAACACATCAATTTTCATATTATTATTAGCGGCAATTGTATCTAACAGATGTGTTTTATTTCTTAAGCTCTGGATATTCTGTAAACAAATACCTAGGTTGTAGATGTTTTCAGCTGACAATCTTATTTCCTCACTTGTTTTCTTGGGCGCAAGTGGAAAAAATGTTTAACAACAACGCCTTTCGGCCACATACTTGGATTGAGCCAGTGGGCAACTTGATCAGAGGCAAAACCAACCTTAAAAGAAGCATAGTCCCCTTTGGATTGAAGTTTTTCACAAGTTGGGATGGGAGTCTCATTGGCTGATTTTGACTCGATGTACTTTATGATCGCCTCTTCAGAAGTACCTTTTGCAGCATTCCAGACATGTAGCCAGGACTTACACGGTGCCGAGTGGAATTCTTCAGGGTCTTCAGCAGTTCTAGAACCCACGATCTTCATTTTCTTCTTGCTATTTGCATCACTTTTTTCCTTGGTGTTTTTTTTTTCATATTATGCGGCGACTCAGTATGCACGCCTGTTAATATGGCTGCATAACTGGTCACAGTCGGCGCAACAGCCAAAAAGTCCGACATGTCACCATCAGCTGTTTTAGACAGGTTCGCAAGAGATGTTGGTGTTTAAATCAGTGAGGTTAAGAATATCTTTGTTCATCGGTAAACGTGGTGAAATTTTGTTGTTTTGTTTCAATTTCATAGTGTTGGATTTTAATTTCGCGCAATTGACGTTTAGTGATTGCCGAAAAGACACCCATTTAGTGGCGACATCTCTTTAGCAGAAATTAAGGATGATGGCTTTGGAGAATAAGTTACCGGATCCTTATTTCTGGAACAGTTTTGCAGTTTTTTCATCTCACCTGACATGAATTGGATTTTTTCGGTAAGTTCTTGAACTGTTGAGAGTAGCTTCTGCAATATTATTGCTGTATCACAGAGGTTATTTTCGTCTTTTTTCCGCAACTCATTTTCATTATGTAATTCACAAGAATCGCACAACCACTTTAAGTTTTTAGAGTATTTCGAAAATATATTAATGTCTCGTTTGCCAATTTTGAGACAGGAATAATGGAAGACTGAATTACAAGACCCGCAACACTTAATACTATTATTGTCACAGTATACACAATTATTATTGCAAATTTTACACACAGGTAGTAAATTTTCAACCGCGTTGGACGCCATTATAAAAACAGTTTTCTGTATATGTATATTGAGTATCCTAATGTTTATTAAGGAAAACGAAGACAGCATCCTAAAACAATGTCAAGTTCATAATCACAACCCAAAAGGGAAGGATTTATTATCTATACCTAGGTATAAATATAGTTCGACAGGCAATCTACCCCTGATTAGGGGAATAGATCTCTATAATAATCTGGCTGTAGCGCTCAAAAATTTAAACATATATTAATTTACAAAAAAATTACGTTTTAATAGAGGGAGCCTTTTATAATATAATAGAGTTTAGAACATTCAGAATTTTGTAAAATTTTTATAAAATGTAACTTGACTTAAGTTTCTGTGTTTTGTTTATACAATTAGCTGCAATAAAGAAATAATGTTATCGCATTTTTGGTTTAAAATATATATATATATTATCTTTTTGCTTTCTTCGGAGCATGTTCGCTATGAGAACTCCATTATTTTGACTGTTTTTTTAATTTCTAGTGTGTATTAATAAATTCGTGTTTCATCACCGGTTGTGAAATGCCGCAAAAACTCACTACGGTTCCGCTTAAACATTACCAAACATTGCTTCGAAATGGTCACGCGATTACGTTCTTGATCCATTGTGAGCAAAGGCAGCATCCGTCTCATCAAAAGATATGAAACATTCGTCTGAGATATTTCATTATTTCATATTTCACTCAGCAGTTGTCCAACACAATCATGAATTTTACTGACCATATCTTGAGGTATAACCTCATTTGGACGTCCCGATTGCTGAGCATCATTCATGCTCGTACGCCCACAACAAAAATCAATGAACCACTTGTGACTTTTTCCATGTGACAGCAGTGTTCACATTATACTTCTTTTGCTTTGCTTCAGTTTCCTTAATGGGTCTTAATCACGAAATTTACTTTTTCCATTGTAGCAAGTAAACACAAACTTATCCGCTTCGGAACGCTGTTAAAAATGTACTATTTCACAGATTTACTTGAAACTTAGTGTGTATGTCTACATATAATGGCAAATGTCAAAAAATAATATCAAACTTGCGAATTGAGCGCCATCTCTTAGCAAAGTTACTGACTTATCAAATACTCCTCTTCTGTTCTATAGTATAAAATTAACAAGCCATTTAAACGTCAGAAATATATAAGAGTTTAAAGAAAGACTGTTGTATAATGAATAACTTTAATTTTTAATGAAGGGATTTCAAATGTTACCCTTTCAAAAAAGCCTTTCATCGTCGTAATTAATAAAATTTAACATTCACTTGCACATGTACAAAAAATAAAAGCCTAAATATTTGCCTTTGAAAAAAAAAATGTAAAAAAGAAGAGAAAACAATACTTCACTAATTTGACAATCTAAGATTATCAGGTGGCATTGAAGATCAAGCAGGCAGAAATACAAAGTAAAGTCCTCGAGTTGACAGAGACGGGTATTTATTTGGATTTTCCTGTTTCTCGTTAAAGGCAATGGCTTCGACAACAGTTCTAATGACAAATTAGTGTTCATAGAGAGTCGTACTGAATCGCCGCTCACCGCCTAGCACTACAGGCACGGACTAAAGCACAGTGAAATGGCAATTCCTTTGGGATTTGCCACAGTGAAAGAAACTGCCTTTGCTTGTCGATAAATCCGCTAGAAAGAGCAATTTCTTATCTTCTAAAATATACGTACCACTCTTTATACTTTAGTGTTATGTATTTTAATTTTATTTTATATTAATTGTTTCTAAAATTGTAACAAAAATTAATACTTTAAGCAATTATTATTAAAAATTAAATAAGACAAAGTTTATTGTAATTTTTCTACTAACTAAAATGACTAAATAATGGATTAATTAATGAATATTTGTCAGTATAGGCTAATCGGCCAGTTAATACAGTTGCGTCGTTTTAAACGTCGCTTTATTTTATTTCTCCATATTAAATACGTTTACATGGCATCCAATTATCGAATGTAATATTCGTACCCTGTCACTTTTATCAAAATGAAATAAAAATATAAGAATAAGAAGAGAATAAAAACAAATAAATTATTTCTATAGTCAAAATAGTCTTAAAAGGGACTGATGTGATCCAAAAATATGATCAAAGAAAAGAAAATATAAATAAATTGAATTTAACCTAAAAAGCTATAGGCTATTCCAAACGATTAGGCGGAAACTTTCAACGTTTGGATCATGCTTTTTGGCCGTTTTGTTTAAGCTTTGTACTCACAATAAACATTTTTCGGTTAAGGTTAATATTATTTTTAAATTTCATTTTCTTTATATTTTGATTTTTTTGTGTAATTTTTAATACAAATTTCCCATTTATTTATTTTTTTACCATTAAAATATGTAAAAAAGCATTTTATTTTTGACATATGACGTTTCCATGATTTCACTGTTGGAATTTTAAATTCTTACATTCCAACGTGAAAAATTAAATAACCCAAACAAGGACCACCTAATCACCTAACCTGATATGACAACCTAACCTCTCGTGACAGCCTAAAAGAACGAAGTTCTGCCTAAACGTTTGGAATATCCTGTATGCACTCCATAAAATGTCTTAAATAGAAATATGTTAGAAAATAATATATTTAAACACAAAACTGCTAAATAAACAACAAACTAAATAAAAAACGATAGACAAAATATCTATAAGGTAGATATATGAACGCAAGTGTCAAAACAAATCAAAAGGTAAAAGGTCGGCAAATGTAAACAAAATTTAGCAATACCAATACAAATGTCCATATATTAAATACAACCTTTTAAACTTTGTAAATCTTCAAAAGGACTATCGAACGCATACTAAAGATAACTTCAATAGATATGTTTTAGTAAAATAAAAGAGTGAAGAGCAATATTAGTCTAAAATTCAAATGAAAAAAAAAATGATTTAGTTATTTTTTCACTACTGAGTTTGTCATTGAAGTTATGACGCAAAATGACGAAGTGCATTGACTGGGCAATTTCAGTATAGAGTCAGTAGACAGTTATTTTCCAAATTTAACTAAACTCAAAATATGTTTTTCTGTCTAGGACAGTAGATCTGAACATTTTTCTGGTGACAATACCCTTAAATAAAATGAAAAATTCAAGACACCCTACCCTCATTTCTCCGTATTGAATTATACTTTCTTGGTACACCTGCGGCACCCTTGGGTGCAATGTATCCTGGTTGAGAACCACAGGACTAGAAGTTCTCGCTTTAATCTACAAATACGTTCGACTTTTTACGGACAGGTTACTTAATTGTCCAACGGCTATCCTGAACAACAAACATCTTTTCAGGAACAGTTTTCTTCCGCGAATAAAAAGGAATATTGCGTAGTTATCCAACCGGGTAGAAACTTCATACATAATCAAAGCTATCATAATAGGTCCTGAACTCCTAGGTGGTATATAAGGACATGTGTCTATAACAAATAAAATAAAAAATAAAATAATATTTAATTTTTCAGTAGTCCCAATGAGAATTTCAGACCTCATCAACAGTTTACGTTTAATGTTGTTTTATACTACATACTACTATACTACTCGCAAACTAATATTCAGGATAATAATCAGAGTTTATGGAAGTTTCATCTAAATAATATTTGCATATACCACATTAAAAGTCATATTCAGTAGTTTACTGCCCATACTAAAACTTCATTTATAAAACTAATATAATTTTAAGAAAGACATTTTCATTTAATCTCTATAATTATATCATCTGAATATAATAAACAAATAAACCTAAAGAAATTAAATAAACAATATGTGTATTTTCAATCTATGAAATACCGTGGGTTACATTTTAAAAACGCGAGAATACTACTAAAATGCGGGGAAATATGATTATTTATATAGGCTATTATGCACAAATCTAAATCGTGTAATGACAGTGTTCTCATTTTTGCTTGAGCATTTCGTTTTAAGTTGAAAACTAAAAGATTGTACCGTGGGGTTTAAATGGAACAGTGTGATTTCCTTATATATGGTCGGAAATTCGGTACGAATTATTTTTCGCCAGATGCATTATTTTAATGTGAACAAAATGTTTGCGTATCTGGCAATAAATCGTTACATTGGTACTGGCAGTATTGCAAAACGTACGGAAAGCGACTAGAAACGAAAAGAGCTTCCCGGTAAATAATTCGGAAAGTGCAGGTCCAAATTGAGCGAAATCTGAAGCAATAGCGCAAGAAAATTGGCAAAAACTTTGAGTCTGTCGAAGCATTCGCCCAGTATTGGGAAATGAACACCAGCTCAAAACCAACAAGATGCAAAACATGCAATACTTCAGAAATATATAAATCAATAAATTTAATTATTGTTGAAAGTACTAAAAAATACAAAACCAAATAAAAAAAAAAAAAAAAAAATCAAGAACAATAGAAAATCTATGCTAGGAAGGTTAAATTATCACCTAAATATTCAGAGATGCTATAATAAGCCTTTTCTAGCAAGAAGTATATTTATATAATAGTGTATTGATATAATATTTAAAATTTACATTATTCATAGTTTTAATTCCAATCGGTAATTTGTTGACCACAATTGCTCCGACATAAGTAGGCAATTTTTTTGACATATTGTACTTATACCAGATTATGTCTGATGTCAGACCTAACTCTGGTGTTATAGTTACATATAGTACCATTGGTGTGCAACAAATCACCATTTTCTTTAATAAATAAAAGTACTAATCTACTTCACCCAGGCTCATGTAGTTTCCATTCTGAAGATGCAAGCCTGGATTCAACACTGGTTCAAATTTGACAGGCATGTTCTATTTTTATGATACTACTAAATATACTTCATCTTTCCTAATTTAACTGCATTTGAATCCCATACAATAAAAAAGTTAGCAATACTTAAAACAACTCCCAAAAACACCTGTATATATTGTGAATTTCCCTAAAAATATTGACTCTTTCTCTATTACCCACAGTGGTTGGTCTGAAAATCAGAAAGAAATCGGAGTACAACACATTGATGAGAACTAACGCAAAACGTTCGCAAGAATTTTCGAAACCCAGAAAAATATATTTTTTTTATTTCGATTAGGTAAATTACATATATGTATTAAACAAGCAAAAAGTATAGCCTATTCCGCACTTATCAACCAATAAATTCCGCGAGTGGTCGTTGGTCAGCTCAATAATAACAAAGGAATGGACTGTACAGATTAAATATTTAATTGAAAATTGATTTTCAGTGGCCTAAAAAAAAATTAAATTAAATATTTCGAAATCGAGTTATCTAGGCTAGGAAATTTATTTTTACTTGAACCAGACCCTGTATATTTTCAAATATTGAGGATTATGGCAATAAACTGCGATAATGGCCTCCGATAACTTCAGTTATTCGTCAATTCCAAGAGAGCACGAAATGAACTATGCCTAGTAGTTCATAAAAAAAGTATATTTAAGAAAATGTATATATTTATAATTTTTATAAAACATAATTGTTTATTTTTCCAGACATCTTGAAAATAAGTATATAACTCAATACACCACTGTATATGGTCCTTAATTAACTATGACTCAATCAACTGTATATGGTACAAATAATTTAAAATTTAGAATTTTATTTGACATTTTTTCCCTTTTGCGTCACAATTACAAAAAAGCGCAATAAAATGACAAACAAAACTTAATTTCAGCTGTGTAGTTTGTAACATTTTTCGCACAATCTGTTTTATTTATGTGTGAAAAAATTATCATTACATGTCCTCTAGCTATGAACGTGAGTTTACAAGAATAACATTTTTAAACAGAAAAAATTTAAAAATTTAACTCTTGAAATTTGATGGACATGAAATAGATGCCGATCACATATAAACCGCTTCAGTGCATAATACCTGGTGGGAGTTTCAAAACGTGAATCTGTAAAATGTCATTTAAAAACAGAATTGAAATCAATCAAATATTCACCGAGTCTGATCGTGTTTCCGGAAGCGTCAAGCTCTCACTATTTCAAACGAAAAACTACGATTTTGTATTCAGATCACGATCTCTTGATTAGGATGTATGGACACATTCTGGCTGCCGACATACGAGAAATAGCGTTCGCTCGTTGGTCCGCTTAATGTACCAACCCAGAGTATCTACCAAGAGTGGCCATTAAATTATGACCCCTGAGACAAAAAGTAAAGCTCTCCAATTTAATTAGTTCAGGCTCTCCCCAAAGTAAGTATCCGCTTTATTGAAGTATTTATTTTAGACAAATAATTTTTTGCAATTGAGACTCCAAGAGTAATGCAATTAAGCTTGCGTTTAATGTATCTTAAAAGATCGATAAATTTGTTTTTTACGCTTCTTTTGGACTTAATACTTATAGCTGCAAACGAAGCGTTTGAACTATTTTAAATCATTGATGTTAAGTGTGAATTTTCACACATTTACGTCAGGTAAGCAGTGTTGTAATAGATACAATTAAAAAAATATCTATACAGATACTTAAGAAAAGATATATCTAGATACAGATACAGATACAGAATTATAAAAAATATCTAGATACAGATACAAGCAAGAAAAAAATTGTATCTAGATACAGCTGTATCCAAATAAAAATTGTAGCTAGATACTTTTGAAAATACAATGAAAAATGAAAATAACATATAAAAACATGTTTAAGAAATTCATTTTTATTGAAATACTAAATAGCTAACAATGCATTATAATTAAACAGTGCATGTTAATCTGTATTATACAGGCTGTTCAAAAATGACCGTGGCATCACAAAAGGCTCACTAAATTCAAGGTAAAACACTATTCTACGGAATAATTTTGTACTAAATAATGTATGTATTATGTTAGTCAAATGTACTAATGTCTAAAGGTACCTGTACACTGTAGAGAATTATCTAGCTAGAGTGGGCAGTATCTATCTAGACTACTCTAG
Source organism: Liopterus haemorrhoidalis (assembly GCA_963971575.1). NCBI lineage: Eukaryota > Metazoa > Arthropoda > Insecta > Coleoptera > Dytiscidae > Liopterus > Liopterus haemorrhoidalis. The sequence goes on from OZ020611.1 coordinate 60,212,959, forward strand.
TATTGTGTATACACTGTAGAGCGATTTTACTCTATTAGAGCAGCGGTAGAGCAGTTTAGAGCAAATCTAGCTAGAGGAAATCTAGTTGCTACATAAACGCGTGTATACTGTCCTTAGAGATAGAGCTGGATAGAGCAGATTTGATAGAGCAAGTCTATATACATGTCGTGCGCGTGTACACCTATAGAGATTATTTAGTCTAGCTTCTGTCTAGCTAGTGTTTGAAAAATCTACAATAAAATTATTTACATACCTAGTTTGCATTCTTGCATGATGCGTTCCCGGCAAGTTGCTGCTGCTCTGGTAATATATTCTTTGATGAAAAAAAGAAGCATAAAAATAAGAGGTTGTGGGTAAGGGAGTGGATATCAAAAAGAGAACAAGAGGGAGTACATGCAAAGTTATTACAATAAGTTCTCAAGACATAGCTTCATATGAAAATTTTATACGAATGTCACAAAGTGATTTTGAGTATTTGTTGGAACGAATTACTCCAAAAATTAAAAAACAAGACACTCATCTTCGAAATGCGATATCACCGTCAGAGCGGCTTACACTTACATTAAGATTTCTATTTTTATATGTTATCAAACTACAATCCCATAGTTCAGGACGAGCTTCTACCAACTCAATGAGTTTGTAAACTTTTTCTCTCTCCTAAATAAATTTTGAGTCATGTTCGTTTAACGGCACTGTTTCAGACAAAGATTCGTCCATTTTGATTTAAATAAAACAAAAGTTAAATCAAATTAAACAAAATACATTCAAAATTTCACAACAACTACCAATTTAATTGTTACTAGAGAAAAAAATTATTCAACCTGTTGAATAGAGCTAGAGCAGTCTATCTAGAGCGTCCTTAGTAAACTGACAAGTGTACACAGCACGCCATTTGTCTAGCTAGATCCTCTACCTAGAGTCTCCAGTCATGGTCGCTAGAGTACTCTAGCGAGAGCGTCTTGCCACTTGTGTACATTACTAGAGCTAGACGCTCTACCTAGATCCTAGAGTGGTTCTCGCTAGAGCGCTCTAGCAGCTGTTTACACTTGTAGACTCAAAATAGAACCCTCTAGCTAGATCAACTCTAGCTAGAAAATCTATAGTGTGCAGGTACCTTTACACTAATGCTAGTCTTATAGATACGCAGCTATGTTCTTGTTAAGGTGATGTCCCTTTCAATCAAATTTTAGCCCTAATTAGAGTGAAATTCTTGTAATGTCACGATCGTTTTTGATAACTTATAAAAAATTAGTGATAAGAAATTTTTGATTTTTTTTTTTACATTCTTTACAAATTTAATTTATAAACGAAATTTCGCTTATTCGCAAATTTTGACGCTTACAAATTAAATTCATATGAAATATCAAAAAAATAATGTGTTTCTACGTCCTTTAGGAAACACACCTACTTCCCTTACTGATTTTAATTAGGAAATTAATTTAAAATCCACATTAGCATGGCCGGTCCTTGGGTGAGGTGGAGTAGAGCCAGGCCTCAAGTGATGAAAAGCCGCAAAAAAATTATCAAAGTGTGTTTTAAGTCACTGAATACTTTTGAAAGCTCTTAATTTGTCTTACCCAAGACCTCACAAAACCACGGTCTACTTCCAAAGCACTTTTGTGGATATAATTTTTCATATGTTTTTAGTAAATTGGTCATCAAAATAGCAACAATATTTATTCAAGAACTTAGTTTTCATTAATAATTACTCATTTTTCACAAGTATTGCATATAATTGCTACTATTTCTACGGCCGTTCAAAAGCTACGAAAAATTGATGTGAAGTGTGAATATTCACACATTTCAGGGTTTCGCAGGTATATAATAAGTGAAGGCGGTATGCTGAGTGTGTAGGACAAATTTTACTTTGTAGTAATCACGGCAAAATGAACGATATTTTTAAAATAATTTATCGTCTGTTAATCATATAATAAGACTGGTTATTAAATTTACGCTCATAAAAATTAAATACAACATTTGTCAAAATATAACTAGAATTTTGACAAAATAATTTCAACATAATAAAAATGCAAAAAATAAAATTCACTCCGTACTCGAACTCGAAACCCTTCGTTTTCCAGCCAGTTTAAGAGTGCTCTAACGCATGTAGCCATCGCACGCCATGCATGTGAGTGTCTTACATTGGTATAACTTTTGTACTTTGTGAACCAAAAACAAAAAAAAATGCGTTATTTTCCAAAAACATAATCTGATCAAAAATTCCTGTTGTACTATTTCGGTTCACACCAATATACATTACTTAGAATTTTTTTAGATTTTTAGTTTAAACCATCTGGGCTACAGGGTGTGGGACAAATTTTTTTTTGCACATTTTTGGCAAAAACCCTTCAAAATAATTTATTTTGCAAAAATAAAAATTTGATCGTTAATCCACGTACTAAGGGCTTTCATTTGATACCCTACTCAGAATTTAAAAAAAATATTTTTGTTTTCGATGAGCACATATTTGTTTATATTTTTAGGGGGGTATGTTTTTTAGATGTTTTAGTATTTTTCCTATGTGCGGGTCAAAGAGTTGTATAAGCATGCCAAATTTCTACTCTCTAGGTTTAGCCGTTTGGCTACAATTTTTACCGAACAGACAGACAGACAGACAGACAGACAGACAGACGACAAAATGACGGTATAAGGGTTTTTTGGTCATACCTACAAAACCCTAAAAACGAGAGAAAATTTCATCAATACTACAAAAGTAAAATATCCAAAATGACAATTTATAATTAAACTATTATATCAGCTCGTTATCAGGGTATAAAAATAAAGAAAAGAGCAAAGTATCTGAAATACAGATACAAAATACAGATACATATTTCAAAAAATCAAAATTTGTATCTAGATACTTGAAAAAATATCTAGTTACTGTATCTAGATACTTGTAATTAGATACATTACAACACTGCAGGTAAGTGTCTAATCGCGTTAAAATCCAGTTTTTTTTTTTTTTTGAAAACCAAGATATATTTATTAATTTTAGAATGCACCTGAAATTAAAATAAATCGATAATTAATAACACTATGCAACACTAAAAAAATCACCAATATTTCGAACAGTAATTCGTATTAGGTATACCTAGTAAGCAAAAAAAAAAACAAATTTAAATTTAGATTTCACGTCTCAAAACATAGATAAGTAAAATCTTAATTTGTTTATTCTTGATAAAACGTGTTTGAGCCTATTCATAAAAATATATCCTTGTTGTGTACAAAAGTCACCAAAACATTTAAATTAGTTATAAATCTACCAAATGCCGCGCGTTTGTGTTAATTCTCCAAACTTATTTTGTTATGTTTGTGGTTTTAATTTACTCCTAAAAGTGAAAAAAAGCCAATTTCTCCATTGCTTGAGAAGTGTTATCAAGCTTATTTTAAGAGTGTAATTAAAAATCAAGACAAAGCATAGACAACTGTTATTTCTGTTTGACAAATGTGAAGGGTTTTGTTTCTAAAAAATCAAAACATTCAGTGAAATATGGCAATGTACCATCAGTATCAATGCCGCTACCCCATTCTCCAGACATTCCAGTACCAAAACGATTTTCAAGTTCATCAAGTTCATCGAGTTCTATGGAAAAGATAACGTTCCCGGCCCTTCTAATGATGAGGTATTTCAAGATCCAACTACTATTACAGAACCACATTTGATTAGTCAATCAGAACTAAACGAACTTATCAGAGATTTAGATTTGACCAAAGAAAAATCAGAAATATTAGGATCCAGATAAAACAGTGAAATCTTTTACAGACTGGTAGATGGAAACCAGCCATGCTTACTTACAGACTACTGTTGATGCCTTCAGAAGGATACCGCGATAACTGACTACAAGAGGAAAGCCAATCGCACAAAAAAATAAGTTTTTTAATAAAAAATAAAGTTTTGTGTCGCTAATTTATATAATTTTAAAAAAATAAATAAATGCTTTTCTCTATGGAACCTGATGTGATGTGACAATTTTATTTATAAACCTCAATTGATTTTAAAGTGAGGAATCATAATTACATACTGTAAACCCAGTGAAAAATAAAATTATTTAATTTGTTGCATAGTGTAATCTAATAAAAAATTCAGAGCTTTTTCCATTTATGATAATATGCATTATTCTGTATTTTTTTAGATTTTTAACCCTTCTAAAGAATACGCACAATATTTTTCTATAATTACATTATTCCGTACATAATTTTTTATTGTCTTTTTTTATATTTACAATCTGTATATAAACAATAAATAAATGAGTTATAAAGTATACAACAAGAGCTGGATAATATCCAGTAACAATATCCTATATTCGTTTACTTAACTTTCAAATTTATCTAATTGTTTGTGTTTTTTTTTGTCTTCTAACTCCTTGATTATTGTCTGAGAGTTGGTTGGCATGCAAATTTGGATGTTGTTCTAAACGTTTAATATATTTTGTACTGGTCTTGGAGATCTCATCTCTAACTGTCAGCATCAATAGATCTTAGATGTATGCTGTTATTTGATACATACCAAGAAGTGCCTCTTTTAATACAAAGAATTTTGGATTATTGAATCTCTGAATTTTGTTTGACTCGCTGACACTACCTCACAATTATATTCCATATATGTTTCGGGATTACTTTGTAAACCAGTAGCTTGTTGTAGAGTGTTGAGTTGGATTTTTTCCTAAAAGCTAATACAACTGTCTTAATTTTATGGCTAAATTTTTCCTTTTCGTGACAGTAGAATCTCTCCATGTAAGGAGTGTGTCCAAATGGAAGCCAAGATATTTTGATTTTTCAGCCGTGGTAAGTTTTTAGTTGCGTAATTTAAGAAGAGGACAAGAATCTCTTCTGTTGGAGAATATTACATGAAGCGATTTCGTTTAATTCGCTTTTATTCTCCGTTTCTTTGGTCATAGCAGTCGTCATTTTATCATTTATGTCTTTTAGAATTTGATCTAAAATCTATTGGAGTGAACGGGAAGCTTCTACTGTGTCTTCGTGAGTTCCAAGGACTGCTGTGTCATCAGCAAATGTTGACATTACAATATTGTTCATAGCAGACTGGTCAGCAGAAATAGCACATATAGCATAGGTCCCAATACCATTCCTTGTGGGACACCAGATAATATAGTAGAAAATGTATGCGTTATCTACTTTGACTAAAAATTGTCTGTCGTATACATTAGATTCAGGATTCTATATAAAGTGAATATACATGAGAATTAAATTATAATATTAAAAATATGGCGTTTGTTTCTAACGGTGCCATGAAAAATCGATGTCATTTTCATACAAAAACAAAACATGACAGTGAAAAATTAATTTTGAACGCATGTAACTTCATCGTACTGTAGTATTAAAGTAAGAACGTAAAATTACAGTATTAGCGGAAATCTGTAGTAGCAACAATAATCGGAGGTCAAATCGTCGCAAAACACTTTTGTTTGTATTCAGGTAAATAACGCGGCTTTATACTCGTCACTTTTGCTCCATTCTTCTTTAATGTGATATTGGACGTAAGAATCGGACAGCAGCTTTAATATCTCTTATAACAAAGTTCCGGCTGTGTCTTGTAACCGGACTTTGATCCCGACTGTCGGGAGGAAAGTGTTTTCTCTCTCCACCGAAAAGCGTAGCTCGAGGGTTAGTTCGGTCTGAGGAAATCTCGTTGGCGAATTACACTCGTTAGTAATTCGATTACGTGCTATGTCTCTAGGCCTTGTACTTTTACAGGGAGGCCGGGGCTACACATCCAACAATTATAACCTGCATAATATATAACACGCTTAGTCGCGTTTGGTAGCCCTGAGCGTTTTATCCTCCCGGTGCCTATTCCCTTGTTAGTTATTGAGCAACCAGGTAAAAACATTCGACCTTTATAAAGGATAACTTGCATTCAACTTCACATCAAACTCTTGTTAACTCGTTTATGTCAACAGCGAAATGTCCGGAGAGAATTAGGCCACAATACCTTCCTTTCTCATTGGAGTTTAGATTTAGAAAGCTCATATTGTTTATGTTTGTTCATTATATATAAATGTTGAATGAAATTTTGTCATTTTGAATTTATTTAAACCCCAATCATTACAAGAGGATTCAAAGTCCTTTATTTAAAGAACGGGATAAATTATGCACACACAACTATGTAACAGAACTATGTTATAAAAATCGCTATGTTTGAAACATATAGGGATAAATCTAATGTTATGATAATTCGGAGATTTGTAATTGTACAATAATAATTACAAAATAATATTGAAATGCGAAAAGAATTACGGAAGTTTCGAGACCGAATTGGTCACAGTCAAATTCACTGTTTTAAAATAACTTAAAATATTCTAGTAAATGTTTGGATAGCACATTACGGTTTGGAAAGCCCGATGTCTACTACTCGGATAGTAATAAGATAATGCGCGAGAAATTCTTTTCTCATTTTAATACTATTATGCCTACAATGGTAGGGCTAGTTTTTAGGCTTCGTAGGAATACCAAGAAACTCATATCATTTCTCATGTGTCTGTCTGTCCGAGCAGTGATATTGTGCTTAAACGGCTGGGCCTAGAGAATTGAAAATTTATGCATGCATTAACTTGTATGCATGCATAATCAACACATAGTAAAAATATTGCGACATAACCCTATAACATGATATTTTTTAAATACAGCCAGAACTCACTTTATGTCGGGGATGCGCCCTTAAAAACGCGACGCAAATTGAAACGTCACTTGAAACGACAATTGAAACGGAAAACAAAAAAAAGTTATAAAAAATCATTGAACTATTCCAGGTTTCATTACCATATTTTCAATATATATATATATAAATAAAACACTATCTTGTATATTCGTCAATTCATTAAAACAGCAATTAAAACATTACAGATACGTTTCGTGCATATAGTTGCACATCTTCAGTCTGCAAAGAGAAAGAAATCAGTGAAATAAGAACGTTGTGCAACATTACGTGTTTTATTTATAATTTTTAAATTCGTCGTGAAACTCCAACATACCCTATATATATATTTATATATATATATATATATATATATATATATATATATATTTAGGAGTAATATGGTCAATATTACGTCTATTTTTTTTTTTTTTTTTTTACCCAGAAAGGGACCTACAGTTTATAGTCGGTTGCGAACGGTTAATCAGAAACTGTAATTTGTATAAATAATTTTTACACACATTGTTTGACATAGGTAGGAGTTGAACTCATGTACTCTTGCTAAGCGATAAACAGCACGTACCCAGGATTTAAAGCTTGTGACTACAGGCTTGCTTTTATATAGAGTTTAACTAAAAATAGACTACTAGAAAGAACGTGTTTTCCATTCATTTTTATGGGCTAAAAATAAAATAAATTTTTAATCAAAAATTATCCGCTTATTATACACCATATTAACTAGACCGATTGGTTTAAGAAACTAGAAAATATAAGTAATACACATTAATATGAACTGCAATGGCACAAGAGAAATTTTATGTCGCATATTTTTTGAAAAAATATCGTCAGGCTTGCAGAATATTAAAGAAGACCTCGTAAAGAAGACTGAACATCTGTTGTAGGAAGACCTCGCAGAAAACAAAAATATCGGGCACCAGAAGAACTAATAAATATTGGTGCACAAAGTAAATAAAAAGTCATTAAACAGATTAAGATGAAGAATTGTGAGACTGAAGATCCACAAAAGAGAATCCAGAAAGAGATAACAGAATGGGATCTCCTTTATTTTCTGTTTCTCATCTCGTCTGTTGCCCCTTTTATCAAAAACTTTACTTCAGTTTAATTTTAATTTAATATTTCCATTATGTCTGTTTACTTGGCTTAAATGTGCGTAATAATTGGTGTTTAAGTTAATGTTCAATTTAATAAGGTGACAAGTAATTATCTGTTTGTTAAATCAGTGTAAATTATGTGAACTACCTGGAGACATATAAATTAACTGCGTTAATTGGAAATGGAAATAATAGTCCATGATCTTAGGCTCTTATCAAGTAGTCATCAAATGTAGAGCGCGCCAAGATCACTATCTTATTTACTATAAACTAGCTGAGTTTCGTGAATGTCATTTGATTGCAATTATTATTGCTGAGTTTGTACACAAATTTCTATAATGACTGGAAATTTTGCAAGTTATCTTAGCGCAGAATTTACTCACGATTTGGTTAATCTTACAAGATCCCAGGTTTGAATGGTTTCGTTGGTTTGATTGGTTCACTTATGGCCTATATTGCATTGTCCTTCAATTTGGTAACTAGGTAATAGGGTCGTACGATCCTATTACCTCATCCTAAACATCTGTGTTTTATTTCATTTTTACTTACTTTGGTCATATGCATCTCTTAGATTGTTGAACTGTCATCGATCTTTAGCTATATCTGCAGTTTTTGTGTTGTAGTATCTCCATCTTATAGCAAGTCATCTAGGAGAACGTTTGCTAGTTAGTGATTTTCTTTTCAACAATCATCATTATGTCTAATTACATGACCAATCTAAGCCTATTTTAATTTAACCACATGTTTAGCAAGATCGATGACGCAGGACTTGCTTCGTATCCAAGAACAGTAGAACAATCGCGGTTTTACTCCAATCCCCAATAATCTGAGTGTTCGTATCATTCGAGCCGAATAAATATTAAGATACTTTAATAAAATAATAATTTACGTACACAATTTAATTGGTCGTATGTACTTGAATTTGGATCTTCTACAACATACTATTAACGCTATTTTGTATGTGTTGTATTTATTCGATAGTCTATCGTATTCTGTTTTTACCATAATTCCTATACTTGTACGTAGCTGTGCGTATTATCCAAGGTAGATAGATATTTTTATTATTAAATATTATTGACTCCATTTTATCTTAGACAAATTAACTTTCATTTAATAATAATTATAATTTTCGGCTTTCGACTTAAAATCTTTTCTTCTTCTCCTTTAATTAATATTTTCGTTGAATCCTTTCCTTAATTTCCTCCCTTCTGTTTTTTACTTCTTTCATCCATTCATACCCCCTTCCTGTTTCATCCAAAATTTCCTTTCTCGTTTCAATTCTGTGTAGTATTTCTTCACATTCTTCCAACAAATGTTCCATTGTCTTCTAACTTCCCTACACATTCTACATATTCTTTCTTCCTCTTTCATCCAAAAATTATTGTCCCACTCCTCATTTCCACATCTAAATCTCGCTATCACTTTTTTCTTCTCTCTACTGCCTTCTTCTGTCCAATGCTGTGGTTTTCTCAGCGTCCAGGTCTTTTCATATTTGCTGTTAAATCTAGCTCCGTTTGTTGTATGTTGATCATTCGCTCTTTACTTCGGGCCCAATTTCTTCTCCATTCATTCTTAGTAGTCTTATCGCTGTTGTTGAGTGGCCACAATATTCATACATTTCCTTCCTTTCCATTTCCCATATTGATAGTGGTTTTCCTTGTTGATTCCGTTTTCCCATTTCCCTCCAGCATTCATGAAGAGTTTCTTTTTCCGTGTGTTTAATTATATTCTCTTCATATTTGATGGCTTTTCTGACTGCCTCTATTTATATTTTCGTTTCTTCCACTATAATGTTTGTCGGTGTGTTCATGTCTAATCTCAACATCCAGTTTAAGTATTTTATTTGTACTTCTTCTCTATTTTCTCTCTCCGCTCATCCCCCTACTTCGGCTCCATATATTATTATATTGTTAGCAACGCCTCGTGCATGAGCATACGAGTTCTATAATCCCCTTTGAATTTCCGTTTCCCTATACTCCATACTTGCGGTAGGGCTAGCATGGCCTTCTTATTTAATAGTCTCGTATGTGCCTCTGTTCCTCCGTTGCTTCTAAATCGGTACCCTAAGTATTTAAATTCCTTTACTTTTTCTATTTCCTCTCCTTCCCATGTCCATATTTCTACTTTCTCCCTTCCACCTCCCTTACGAAACAACATGATTTTGGATTTAGCTGCATTTGGATTAAGTTTTTTCTTGCTTAGATATTTTTCAAACCTTTTCAGTATTTCCTGCATTTCTTCTTCTTTTGTTGCCAACAAAACCATATCATCCGCATAGGATAGGGACATAACTTTTATCCTGCGTACCACCACTCCCCCTTCTTGTACTCTTTTCAAGTGGCTTTCAAGTATTATCTGAGGTAACTCCGACCCGCATTACCTAAATAATCGGGGTTTCACTGTTCATTTTTGTAACTCTGATACTCCAGTTCAGTCATTCTGTCACAGCTAAATTTCATCTAAATACTTATGTCACTTATACATTATATCACGGTGAAGTTCCAAAATATACACTGAATAATGTATAAAACTCGGCGGTGTGTTTATATATTTCCGTGCGACTTTCATAAGTTTCACGATTATTTTGCTCCAAGGTCGGGCGACTAGTTGGCATCATGTCGAACAAAATTTTACTCGCAATAATATTTTCACCTACTGCGTTTGCTACTCCTAAGTGCCTCCTTTCTGCTGTTCTTTCTGTTAATCGAATATCATCTCTAATAATTACATGACCCAGACCAAAAGTAGACCAAGGTAAATTGGCAATGTTGATCTAATGGCCAGTAAAAAAGTAGTAGAATTTCGTGATTTAAAATATCTGGAATAAAGCTTTATTGATAAACAATATTCTAAATAAAAATGATCTTAGAAATAATCCAGCAACTACAGATCTCTGCCAATGCAGTTTTTGCTTCCAGACGCCTTTCTCATACACATTTTATATTGTCAGGTATTGTGTCTTGATTAGCTTAGATTTTTTATACCTTCATTAGTTTTAAAATAGCTTTCCAACAGATTATACTGTAAACTGGCATTTTTATGTTGAGGTCTTGAAATGGTGACGTTAGGCGATTAGAAAAATGTGTACCGAGAGTTGGAAAAATGGATCATGGATTCTACATTACGAAAATACACTAGTTCACGCTGCTGTTCTTTCTCAGCAGATTCAGAAGAGTCTTTCATTCTGCATTCATCTCTTGGCCTAGTATTTTTTTTCTTTTCTAAAACTGAGTACCTATGGAAAAGGACGTCATCCTCAAATAATTGAAGAAATTAAAACAATTAGGGGCTGATTCTCAAAAGTGATTACATAAGAGTGAAAAGGTATTGCTAGCTCCAAATAGTTTAATCTGAAAATAGATTTAATTTAAAATATTTTTTTATTAAAATTGTTTTATAGTGTATCCAATTAAACGTCTGGTTTAATTGCTAATGGAAATATTAATAGCAATGTTAGATAGGCTGACGACACTGTGCATATGACAAACAAAAGTTCCCTTGATGCTTACTCGTCAGTTACAACACTGTTAATATAGACTATAGTCTTCGGAAAAAAAGTCAATGATCTAATTTTAAATGATATAAAAATAACTTGACACTTGGAAAAACATTTGTTCAGAATATCGACAGGAAACAAGAACACTAACAGAGATGGCAATAGATGTGTTTATAGGAATGAAACATCTTCTATCGAATCGACGTTTTAATATTATTTAACTTGAACTAAGTATGAGAGTTGTCCAGTGCTCCGCGTTCTCTATCCTATTGCATAGAATGAAAATTTTGACTAGAAACCAGGAAACTATTTTCACCAACTCAGTAAGTGCAATCCAAGATCTACAAAAAATATATAGTAAGTGCACCAAAGTGAAACAAATACAAGAAAATTTCCACCTAGAAAAGAAAAACCACAAACTAGTAACAGTCGTTTGGATACAATCACATGTAGACATAACCGGTAATGAGGCAGCTGACAAAGCAACAAAAGAAGCAACAGAATCGAAGGTTATAATTGAAAGCGCCATACCAGCTAGTGACCTCAGAAGTATAGTAAAGATTAGGGTCCAAGAAGATAAGGAGACAACATGGAAACAAGTGACAGGCAACAAATTATGAAGTATAAAAGACTCAATTAAAATGTGGCATTCGCCAGAAACAAGATAGTTGCAATCATGCATCACAAGACTGCATATAAAACACATCTGTATTAAGCACAAGTATTTGTTGGAAAAAGATGAACAAAAACTCTGTCTGTGACAGGTGCAACACCAAGATCACCGTTGAGTCTACTCGTCCACTGCGCAACATTTGAAAGGCGAATATACAACTTTTCAAACACACTGGCAAATATTGAATGACACATAAAATACAAAAAAAATCATAGACTACTCAGGACAAATAAATAAATAAATTGGATCCCAACACTTAGATCACACACATTCTTTGCCCCTTCGCCTAAGGGGCAGAGGAGGTAAGTTCTCCATTTCTAGACTATGAAAGCCAGGTGGTCAGCTTTATCTTTAAACCGGTTCTAATATCCCTTTATAAACAGGTACTTATTTTTGATATATTTGAGGCTGAGTTGATCCCAAAGCTGATTTCGCAATTTCAGAACATAAAAACCGAAGTGAGGGATTCGAACCCGCATCCCTTTGCTCCGTAGACAAAGTAGAAAAAATCTTACCATGGAGCCACGGCAACTCAAAGGACACAGAACCAATATTAAATATTAAATATAGTAATATACAATTACAGGTACACATGTGTACCAATTATTTAATGAATGAATAGGTCACAAATGAAGAGCTGAAGAACTTATTTTTACCATTCATAGATGAGAGTTAGTAGATCCCGGACATATCATGAGAGGGAAAAATTTCGATCTATTACAACTTATCGAGCAGGAACAGTTCTTATATAGGCAAAATGTAAGGTAACTAAAAGCTCGTGACTACAAAATCTCCGCCTTTGATTGGGACGTTTACCTGGAGATTTATTAGGACACGCAGTCGTTAAAAGAAAATAGCCTTGATGATTGACGGCATAAAAAATGCTTGTCCTGGTAGAGGATATCATATGTATCTAGGATACCGTATAAAAATAATTCCCCACCCTCAATTTTTGTGGCTAAAATTAAGCCCTTTCTTCCTTAATTCATAAGTAAAATTAACTTATAAATTCAAAATATTTATTTATAAATCAAGTCTTTTTGTCAGATATTTGCATACTGAGATCAAAGAGATTGAAACTTTTAACTCATCATATGTAAGCCACGTATGCATAAGAAGAGCGAACTTGGGTACGGTGGACTAGCGAAGGTACGGTATACGGTCGTTGACCAGTGAAGTGCACCCCAGTGTCATAGCTCTTATGAGCCACGAGCGAGCATGATTCTCTCTTCATCGATGATCCATCCCTTGATAAAGTCGTAATCCAGTGCTTTCAAACCAAATATCTATATTATCTTGAGAGTTCTTTATAAAAATATACTTGACACACTAAAATATGTTAATATATATATTTTTTAACATAATAATTTTATTCATATATGAAATAGAAATAGTAATAATTTCCCGGCGAAATATGACGTAATAAAGATATAAAACTAATGCTCAGTAAGTCCCACTAGGTTTTATTAGAGCATATTTGAAAATCATTTGAAACGTTATTGTCAAGAGTTTATTGACAATAACTCAACTATTTTAGTACGAACTTATATTAAAATCTAACAAGGGTTTTATATTTATTAAAAGTTGTCTAAGATGACGATAAATATCGTGTTAAAAATTGGGACGCTCAATGATGAAAATGACTGTTGTAGGTACTGAGGTAGTACTACATGTAGAATGAACTAAAAATCTATTTACAAATATTAATTTTTATTACAAATAACAATTATAAACCTAAACAGAATGGTAAATAATATAAATCTTAGGTTGTAATATACAATTACTTCGTAAAAAAATCACAAATACAGGTCTGGGAAAAAGTTCGTGGCATTTTTGCCGATAGATGGTGCCAATTGCAAATAACTCAGGAAACACAGATCGCAGCGACATCACTAAGCGCTCGTTGGAAAAGTGACAGTTCGAGCGTTACTTTGAGTGTCTAAATATCAAAATTTGTGCAGTGGTTGGAAAGTTGTTTGCGTTTGAAAATTGAGAAAAGTAATGAAAAATTGCGCTATATTTTGCAATAATATTACGCAAAGGAAAGAACGCTGCGCAGACTTGTGAAATAATTTGTGCTGTGTACGGTGAAGGTCTTTAATCAAAATCTGCTGCGCGGAAATGGTTCGCTCGCTTTCGTTCTGATAATTTTAATGTAAAAGATGACACGCTCTAATCGTCCAATCAGTGAAAAAGCTGATGAAATTCTTGAAAAAGTCCAGCAAGATAGACATAGCAGTGTCGATATTGGTACGGAGCTAGGCATTGACCACAAAACTGTTTTGAACCATTTAAGGAAAGCTGGCTACAAAAAGAAACTCGATATATGGGTTCCTCATGAGTTGAGCGCGAAAAACATGATAGACCGAATTAATATCTGCGATGCGCTGGTGTAACGCAATAAAATCGAACCATTTCTAAAACGTGTCATAACCGGTGATGAAAAATGAATCACGTACGACAATCGAAAGCGTAAAAGATCGTGGACAAGGGATGTTGACCCGTCACAAGCGTTCGCGATGCGAGGATTAACGCCGAACAAATTGATGCTGTGTGGTGGGACTGGAAGGGAATCGTCCACCATGAGCTACTTCCAATTGGTCAGACGATTGATTCTCAACTCTACTGTGGACAACTAGAGAGATTACGCCAGGCAATTGAAAGAGAACGGCCCGAATTGAATAATAGGAAAGGTGTTCATCAAGACAACGAAAGGAAAGGTTTTTCATCATGACAACGCAAGACCCGTCAAGATGACCCGTCAAGAATGGCGAAACGTTGTCGATAATAATGGAGTATATTTGGTTTAAATAATAGTATATTATGTTACTAGGAGTAGAACGCGCTCTTTTTTGTTTGTGCTGAGCTCAAATGTTGCTGCCGAGGCGCAGCCGAGTGACATATACTATTTTTTCTTCAAGCGTAGTTATTAAAAATTTGCAACCATAAATACTTATGACTTTATAGTTTCAGATGCTATTGCTGCTAATTCCGGCGGTGTACATTGAATTGGTTGAGACATTTTTTAATTTTTAGTCTTTATATTGTGTATTTTGTAACTAATCACAGAATGATCACAGAATAATAATAAAGTAACTCACTAATAACGTAACTAATTTCTGAATTCACCACAAACCACGCTACAAACATATTAAATTGACAGATGTTTTGTTTATGGCGACTGCTGCCATCAGTACCATCTGTTGATAACTATATGAACTATCATTTTTTAATTTTTAATCTTTATATTGTGTATTTTGTAACTAATCACAGAATGATCACAGAATAATAATAAAGTAACTCACTAATAACGTAACTAATTTCTGAATTCACCACAAACCACGCTACAAACATATTAAATTGACAGATGTTTTGTTTATGGCGACTGCTGCCATCAGTGCCATCTGTTGATAACTATATGAACTATCATTTTTTAATTTTTAATCTTTATATTGTGTATTTTGTAACTAATCACAGAATGATCACAGAATAATAATAAAGTAACTCACTAATAACGTAACTAATTTCTGAATTCACTGCAAACCACGCTACAAACATATTAAATTGACAGATGTTTTGTTTATGGCGACTGCTGCCAGTGCTGGCGTCAGTGCCATCTGTTGATAACTATATGAACTATTTACCAGTATAAAAATGTTCACATTTTGTTACTAGTAAAAAAATGTATCATTTCTACCGAATGTATTGAACAATGTAATGTTAGCATTATAATCCGCTTGAAGAAAAATAAATTTTCACAAAACCAGTTGAATTTTACTAAAAAAAACGCCACTAACTTTTTCCCAGACCTGTACAAAGACTATATTAACTAAGATTATACTTTCCTTACATCGAATGAGAAAAACGCAAGAAAACAAATTTACCATGAACGATAAGGTGAGTCTTTGGTTTATTATAAAGCAGAGGTGCTAGGAAAATATTTATTTGAATTATGATTTCTATTTTGTCCGTAACATTTAAAAAAAAAAATCTGTGCAGTTTTGATCAAAATTACTTATTGTAATTAATATCGCGAATGTATGGTTTTTAAAGGAAATTTAAGTATTTGCGCCATTAAAAGATTAATTAGATGTGTTATTTTTTCGCCGGTATTTCGACTAATGAAGTCAATTCGCGACAATCGAGATAGTTTTATAGATTCGGAACTAGCAGTTGTAAATCGAGTCTATCCTTGGTAAGTCGGGATGTCTGGTCACCTTACAGTAGACCGTTAAGGTAAACACTTTACTTGCCAATGGGAGGTGCGTTGTAATCTTCCCTCTGGTTATTCATCAAAGGGATTCCCGAATTCCCAAAATCATTTGAACAGTATAAGAATATTTGCTATAAACATTTATAATTGAGAATAATATATCATTGCCAGCATTGTTGGCACAGAGTAGTGACACCACTTCACCTACAAGACCCTAGTTTCGAATTCCAGTGAATTATTCCCATTATTTATATTTCACTTTTTAATGTCATCTTCATTAGTATAAAAAGGTGATGTGAACTGTGGATTTTCTTTTTAGTAAGTGAAAATATATTTAATTTTGACTGAAATATAAAATATTTTGAAAATCAACTCGTATCCGTTAGTTTTAATACAAAAAGTTTTCATTTAATATCTCACATGAAATTTATAAAGTGTATTATCAAAAAGCCAAAAGATTCGATAACTCTCGCAGATACGAATCAAAATTCACTGCGCATTACTCTGAATTTATTTATATTTTTAGACAAACCCTGCTTAGGTATAAGGAATGGCAGAATGGCATGAATCGCGTTATTTGTTTCAACTTGAAAATTAAAAGAAAAAATTAATAATATTTGTTTGATCAATTCAGAAAGGCGAACACATTTAAAAAGATAATTTAACCAAAACTTCTAACGGGCTGTTCCGTTTCGCATCAATTTAATGTCAAGTTAATTTGATTTTTTTCAGATCTTTGAAAAATATATAAAAGCCACGTTAAAATAAAAAAATTTAAATAAAAATAATTATTTTCGGCGAGTTATTTTACACTTTAAGACCTTTTATTTGATGTCCCACTGTAAATTTTAAATATATTAACTAATTTTTCAAACAAACAAAAACAATAATCTGATCAATAATTCAGAGCATGGTGTTCCGAGCACATCAATGTATTTTACTTTTTTTTTTTTTTCTTAAATACTATTATCAACTCTACAACGCTCATTGTAGTTTTGATAATAATGGTATTACATACCGAAACTGCAGCCAGCATGTTTAATAAAACAATTTGTGAAACTATACCAAGTGCATCATTTAAAAACCGTTTGCCTATATTCGAGTTTCACCAAGTAAATCTATCAACTATTCAATACTTTAAAATACTATTAATTCATACTGCGTTGTTTAAAATTAAAATTGTCGACTGTTAACTTGTTTAATATTGTTATTAAAATATGTTTTCTTTCAAACACAATGTGTGTTTCCCAACATATAAACGCAGGCATAATATGCCACGTGTTTACAATCACTGGTTTAACCTGTAACCTCGTTTTTGCATTATTTTCTCTCTTGTGGACAGGCGTTTCTCGACTGATTACCTACGTTATCAGACTGTCAACTCGATAACCAACACTATCGACATAATGAACATCCACGTAGGATCTACGTAAAGCCAACAACTCACCTCACGTAAATTTCCGCCAATGAAATTCGACAAGGCGAATTAATAATTTGATGGTTTTATGCTATGTACATGTTGTTTAACTGACTCCTGTTAATAGTTAACTAGCCACCATTGTGTTTTAACATGTCCATGTTAATTTTATTTTATGTAAACTGACATTTGTTTCAATGGAAAAAAAAGGGAGAATGCCTACAATTATTTGTTTTATATAAGGGTTGAATTTATCAGAGATAAATTAGGACACGTAGAACACATTTTTTAAAACTGCTGAATTAAATGAAACTGGGAAGAATTTAAAGAAAGATAATTAACGAAATAATTAAACTTCAAATTGCAGGTCAAGAACCTTCTGTCAATCCTGTTGGTTTTTATTTTTAGATATGAAAATTTTAATGAGTGTCCTTAATTTTCTCACAGGAGTTATGCATATGTAAAAAACCCGGAAGGCGTTAAAACTCTGGAAATTTTGGTATGATGAGTTAAAATTAAGCTAAGTTTGCATATGAAAAATTTGGTAAAATTAGATTTACCAAAGTAGTTATTTAAGTAATTAGAAAATTTATGCTAATATCAAGTGCAGAAGCCTAATAATCCTAAATATGTTGAAGAGATGAAAGTTTTACTTAGTGAAACTAGAATAAAAATAAAAAGATCTTAAATGGAGTACTTTCACAAAAAAGTTTTATAAAATGGTTTTTTCGTCATGCCGGCTGCAGTTTTAGAATTTTAAGCTTTAAAAATGGTCAACGCCTAGCAGGCGCGCACCTTGTAATTGTCATAATACAGGGGGGATCATAATACGGTTATTTTAAGAGGGTAGGTGATAAAAATACAAGTTATGACCAAAAAAAAGATCCTAGTGTTCAAGTATATTTCTTATAAATACAAAAACCACGTATTTTTTAGACCTTGGTGGGGAGCGGAGCCCCAACCCGTGCGCACCTGATGCCTAGTACTGTATGTGTGTCAAATTATTTTACATGCACGTCAAATTACAAATCACTAGGTCTACTCGTTGAGCCACAATTTCTGCCGAACATATAGATATTACTCAGTTAAAATTTTTGGAGCACAGCACCGATGGCTATTTGCACCTAACACAGACCATCTAAATGAGTAGAATATTTATGAACAAAAATAAATAGAACAAAAAATAGATAGATAAAATCTTATATACATACTAAGTAAAAGACATTTTGAGCCGAAAAACAAATAAATTAGAATAAAAGTATGTTCGAAAAACTGGACTGACGTAAAGGGATAGTAAGATGCTGTAAAGTGACTTTTCATCAGATGTCACAGATCAAAATAAATAACACATTAAATTAAGGTGCAAAACTTCATACATAAAACAATAAGTTCGATTCCCACAGATATAGTGTCAGCTTCTCCATGAGAACCCTGTAGACGCCTAGAGCAACTAACAGATCATAGCACAGGCCTAACCTCCCCCTGACATCCTCAAACTGTGCACAATGAGTTACAAATCTGTGTCACACGTCTCATAAATAGCAGGCTCTTCAGCTCGAAGGAGGTGTCCATGGGTCCACCAACAGTTGCCTATACAAAGCCGTGTCATGGCGGTTTCATCCTTGCAGTTAATCCTGCAGGAAGAATCTCGTGGTTTACTCAACTTCACACTGTTCCACTCATGTTGCCATTTCGCTAACACCAGATGTTCCAGGTGATTTTTTGCCGTCAAATGTGACACTCGCAACAATAATAGGTATGTGAGTAGTAGTGGTAGTAATAGGTATGTGAGTAGTAGTGGGGTAGTTCCATATCTACCCCACGTTCTGAGCATTCAGATTGTGGACCGAACGTACAGCCATACTTTTAGACTTTTCTGTCTTTTGGGGCCTGTGAAGAGCGCTACCCTAATACTTTTATTATATACTTAACAGAAAACATGTTTGCAGCAAAAGTTATTTAAAGTTAATAAACAAACTTTTTCCTTTAATATATATTTAATAAAATGAGTTTGAGTATTTTTAATAAAGACGATAGACCACAAGTAGTTTAAAATAAGTTAATAAAAAAGTTAAACAATTCGCTTTTAGTAATGTAGAATTTGTGAAAGGTTACTAAACAGAATCTAAAGCCAATAAATAGTACCTAACACAATATTGACACACCAAATAATTAATCTATTTACCTTGTTATTGTTTATTGTATAATGTTTACTGTTTACGTTCGTTGTTCATTGTTTGAACCTCCTTGCCTTTAGAGCAAAACATATTAAAACTAACTAACATTTTACCTTAAATTCACGTAACTATTCTAACATTTCCTTTATAAGTTGAAATGTAATAACTCTTTAAGTAAGTCTATTACATTATCACATTGTTCTTCCTGCTATTTACTTTTGTATAAGTATTACTTGTTAAGTATTTGAGAGTACAGAGACTTTGTCAGGTAGTAAGATAACTAAATGCAATACATGCAAATTTGAAACAACTACTTTAATGACAATACGAAACTTGTTTTAC
Source organism: Liopterus haemorrhoidalis (assembly GCA_963971575.1). Lineage (NCBI taxonomy): Eukaryota > Metazoa > Arthropoda > Insecta > Coleoptera > Dytiscidae > Liopterus > Liopterus haemorrhoidalis. The sequence goes on from OZ020611.1 coordinate 60,233,044, forward strand.
ACAAGGGATATAGTTTGTTGGACTCTACTTTTCTAGCATGAAAAGAACGTAGTATACTAGACAACTTCTTCCGATTTGACTCATTCCCTCCATTTTTTAGGGTTTTGCAAGAATGACCAAAAACACTTATACCGTCATTTTGTCGTTTGTCTGTCTATCTGTCTATCTGTCTGTCTGTCTATCTGTCTATCTGTCTGTCTGTCTGTCTGTCTGTCTGCTCGGTAAAAATTGTATTCAAACGGCTAAACCTAGAGAGTTGAAATTTGGCATGCTTATACATCACTTTGACCTGCACATAGAAAAAATACTAAAACATCTAAACAACATATCCCCCTAAAAATATAAACAAATATCTGCTCATCGAAAAAATATATATTTTAGGGTATCAAATGAAAGCCCCTAGTACGTGGATTAACGATCAAAATTTTATTTTTGCAAAATAAATTATTTTGACGTCATTTTTGCCAAAATTGTCTCAACCATGTAGCCCAGATGGTTTAAACTAAAAATCTGAAAAAACTCTAAGTAATGTACATTTGTGTGAACCGGAATAGTACAACTGGAATTTTTAATCAGATTATGTTTTCGGAAAATAACACATTTTTTGTGTTTTTTTGTTAACGATTTACAAAAGTTATAGCTATGTAACGCACTAGACTAGACAACGTATCATGGTCTAACGGTTAGCATGCTCGCTAGCTACCCAGAATTCTAGGGTTAGCTCCCGTGCAGAGACAATTTTATTTTATTTTTTTTTTTTTCATTTTTATTTTCTTTAAATTATTTTGTCAAAATTCTAGTTATATTTTGGCAAATGTTGCATTTAATTTTTAAGATCGTAAATTTAATAACCAGTTGGAATGTTGGAATTATATATTCATTCTGTGTCATGTATACGAAACCAAAGGGGCGGAGCATATGACAACCAATGGAAGCCATAGGCATAATTATCAAAATCTTAATGAACCTTGCTATATAAAAAAATATTGCACATATTTAGAAACCTAGATAATGGTATTACCTATTCGAATTAAAATTAACATTAAAACATAAAATTTGTTTTTAAAGCTCGACGATAAATTATTTTAAAAATATCGTTCACTTACCGTGATTACTACAAAGCAAAATTTGTCCTACACACTCAGCATGCCGCCTTCACTTATTATATACCTGCAAAACCCTGAAATGTGTGAAAATTCACACTTCACATCAATTTTTTTCCTATGCCTTTCTATCCTAAACAAGTTTTATCCACTTTTTTCAGCTACTTTCGTAAGTTATCGTCCTGTCTGTGTCGTGGGTGACTAAGTTTGGCGTGACTATGTGGATAAGATTTGCCTATTAGCCCACTCTTTCGACGATATCGAAGCAAAATTAAATAGAGTAGCACAGGAAACATAATCAATAGGTCTTCTAAGTAACACATTGACTTAGCGGCCATTATAGTCAGCATCAGGGTATAGGTTTGTGGTTAATGGACTGTGCCCATAATGTTAATACTGGACGTATGACGTTATTTACGCGCTCATCAAATTGTCAATTGTTTGTTTCTATCTACTTTGACATTTGCCATTAACAGTGGCGCAGCCAAGGGGGGGGGGCGACGGGCCTGGGCCCCTCCCAGGACCAGCAGATTACACAGTGCTGCTCGGGAAGTTGAAGATAAAATTTGTTAACCACAACAGCAATTCATTTTTAAATTACTACTTCGTTGTAAACAATATTGGCATTTTTTTTTTTTCGTAAGTTTTTCGTTTTTTACTAATAAGTAAACATTTTTTTAAGATTGCCTACTCTTGATAAAGTGACATAATTTTTGTTCAAGTGAAAATACATTTACATGTTATTTTTAGGTTTTCGAAGGTATAATCAAGAAATCCTTATTCCGTCACATGAGTCTGTTCGTTCGGTACAAATTGTGGTCAAGCGGCTGATTTAGAGAACTGAACATAAGTAAGAGAAATATTGAGACTTCAAAAATATATCCCGCGAAAAATATAAATAAATATGTATTTATCGAAGAAAAAATCAAGTGAAAGTTCTTGATACATGGATTAACAATTACATTTTTTACTTGCCCGACCTTAATATATAAGGGGCAAGTATTGTAATCGCGAAAATTTTCGATGTCGAGATTTTGACGGATGACCACGTTTCATGGTCCAGGGAATCCAAAAAACCTATTTTCGAAGTGCCGTCCGTATGTGTGTGTGTGTGTGTGTGTGTGTGTGTGTGTGTGTGTGTGTGTGTGTCTGTCTGTGTGTATACACGATAACTCAAAAACGGTTTAACTTAAAGAGTTCGTTCTGGTACTTAAAAATTCTCCTATTAAATGGGAAGAACCCTATTGTTTTTTATGAAAATCGGTTGACTAGAAATGGGAGTTTACTCGTGTCGATTTTAATATTTTTGCAAATATTTAGCAACAGAAAAATATTTCGAAAAAATTTATTGAACAAAAGTTACTATAAATGCAATAACTAATAACTTTTATTTGAGACGTTTTTTGATAAAACGAAAAATTTTGAAATTTTTTTGTAAAATTATTTAAAATTTTTCCAAGTCTCAATTTTTTCATACTTATATGTAACGTTTCCATGGTCATGATAATTAATTCGTAACTAGTAAAGCAAGCCTTGCACAAAAATTTGTATAGAACATAATTTGATGTATTTTTGAAGATTTATCTAAATATTATTATTTTTTTTTTAAATTTACATTTTTTTTTTTAAATATTTTTGTATGGGAGGGCAAGTCTAGCGGAGGTTTCCCTTCGCCACTGGTTTTATTAACAAATAATGGAATTATTATTTGATATAAACATCAATATCCAACAGCAGGGGTGTCGAACTGATTTGGGTCGCAGTCTATTTTACATACAAAATGATAAGCTCGGACGGAACTTTAAATATCCCGAAGGGTTTCTTGACAATTTTTTATAAACAGAAAAGGGGAAGAGAATATATTTTACATTTTTAAATATATTTTTCCATTAAATAAGCTCAAGTGATTTTGATTTCCGCTTTTGGGGCCACAACAAATTAGGTTGAGGGCCGTCTGCGGCCCGCGTGCCCCGAAAGTTGATTCGGCCCTCCCCAAGACAAAATCCTGGCTGCACCACTGGCCATTAATAAAATTTATATTCAAAATGTCATTAGATAATTTATTGATTTAATCAGTGATTCTTAAACTAGCGTCGTGGACCCCCTAGGGCTCTGTTGGTGAAGACCTTGGATCTGAGGGTAGACTAATTGCTTAAAAAGAAATAAAGTGAAAATAATGTAATGGACCTATTTGGTCCTCGCGTACTACAAAATTTAAGACCTGCTGCTTTATTTTATATAGTTTTGGTAAATTTTATTTTGATAAAAATTATCAAACAGTCAAAATTATTTATTAGGATACTTTGAACTACGTAATTCAGGGTACATAAATAAAAATTTTAGGACCTAATTATGAATACCGTCCATTTTGGTTTGTAACATACGTTAGATTATTGACATGATCTTTTTGAATTGCATATTTTTTTTTCCCAAATATAAATAATAAGCGTTATGGTTCTTAATTACTATATCTAGTCTCGGTATGGTGTACAACTTTGCTTCCGCCGTTGTCCTATATATGGCTTAAGCGGTAAGTAGTGTTCGAAGTAAATAGATCATAGACGTCTTGCAATAAACTTGGGAATCTGTCAACATAACCCCATAAAAAGATCGATTTGTGTCTGCATCATCAAGTTATTCTCGATTGAAAATGTCAGTTTACGAGCTAAATTCTCGTCATTTACGGGAGGTTGTAATTTTCCGCTTGAAGATGAAGAAATCTGCGGCTGAGGCTCATCGAATACTTTCAAATACTTATGGTGAGGCCGCTATTAGTGAAAGAACGTGTCGTGACTGGTTTCAACGCTTCAAGAACGGTGATTTCAACGGTGGTTTTCGAATATGCAGAATTGGAGGCATTACTTGATGAAGACTCGTGTCAAAGTCAAGAAGAATTGGCACGATCTTTGGGAGTGATTCAACATGCAATTTCCAAACGCCTTAAAGACATGGGAATGATTCAGAAGAAAGAAAATTGGGTGCCGTTTGAATTGAAACAAAGAGATGTTGAAAGACATACCTGGAAACGTTGAAATGGGAAGTCCTACCCCACCCGCCCCATACTCCAGACGTTGCTCCCTCTGACTATCACTTGTTTCGATCAATGGCACACGGTCTGGCTTACCAGCACTTCCGGTCTTATGAAGAAGTAAAAAATTGGATCGATTCGTGGATCGCTTCAAAAGATGACCAGTTTTTTCAATGCTGGATTCGTATATTGCCTGAAATATGGGAGAAAGTAGTGGCCGGCGATGGACAATACTTTGAATCATAAATGTATAACCAGTTTTTTTAAAATAAAGCCTCGAATTTCGGAAAAAACAGCGGAAGCAAAGTTGTACATCTATGTAATATTTTTAATAGTTTTGAAAATACAAATTTGAAATAAGTTTGATATTTCGTTTTTAGTTAAATTTTTATGCGTAGATGGCTATAGCGTTTCATTTACGTTATGCAATTTAGACCACAAATTTTAAAAGTTTGAGCATAAATTTATGCAATTTCCCATTATGTAATAACGAAATTTTAGAATCACCTTTACATATCTTCATATTGCTTGTGTTGTCAATTTCACTTTATGAAATTATATATTATATTTTAACTTACTCAGTTTTCAACAAATGGTACTCAGCTAATTGACTCACCTGAAAAAAAAAAAAGTATGTATTAAAACATAGTTAAACAATTTTGAAAAAAATATTCTTAAGTTTAATTTTTAGAAGGAATAATACGAACGCATTGTTATCTTTGTATTTTATTTTATTAAAACATTATATCTTCAGAAGACAAGTTATGATAAGAAATTGTGCTGCCAAGCAAAATTTTTGAGAGAATAACATCAGTAAAATTAAGTGCCGTAACATTGTATAAAAGGCTGTATTAATCGTGGAGCTTCAGGATCTTACTGTCGAAGGAGCCCGGGAAAGTATAAAAAATATTTGGTGTGATAACAGAAATATAGTTACACATAATTACTGTACTTTTATATAAAACTAGTGGACCCGTTGCCAACTGTGTTGGCAATCAAATCATTACCTTAATGTGGAACTTGCTCGATACCACAGACTTCTTTCTCTAGCCATACACCTAATTAAATTAAACTAATTAAAGCCCATTAATAAAAACTGAACAAATAATGAGTATTATTCCGAATTATTTATTCATTAACTTTTTAAGATGGGAAAACGATTCATTTTCACTCGTGCATTACCTTTATAATAATAAAACTGAAAATGATTTGAGACGTTAAATTTAAAATATATTTATTAAAATAAATTTTCCAATTACTTATATAATATAAAAATACGCACACGAAAAAAGCGCACATGAAAAAATACACACACGGAAAAAAGCGCACACGGAAAAAAGCGTACTTACACTATATCTCAAATCAGTTTGAAATATACCGTGAGAAACTATTACACAGTAAAATTTAATTGTTTGCCCGCTATAATATAATGCGTTTACTTTTGTAAGGTCAAACCAGATCTGGTTATTTTGGTTACTTTTATAGTGTAGTACTGACTTTTAAATGCAAATTTGTCATTTCAAAATATTCCTTACGCTGTAAAACCCACTTCAGATTTGTTGGTTATGATCATTATATAAGCAATTCACTTTTGTAAAAAGAAACTAAGAGGAAATTTAGTTTTCAACAGTTTGCACCTTTGAAACTGTATGTCATGTTGATATTACAGAAAAATAATTTGAAAAGTCAGATTATAAATATGTCATTTAAAAAAATATCATTCGTCATATTTCAGTTTGAAAAGTGACATATTTTGTAAATATAATACTAACCTAAAATAATACAAAAATAACCCAAAACTGTAAATCCTTTTTTACAATATAACCCAGTTTCTAAAAATCAGTAATACACTATAAAAATAACCAGATCTAGTTTGTTCTTACAAAAGTGAACTGCTTATAACTATGATATTATTTATATTCATGACTTATGTCAAATGAAATGACATTTTAAGAAAGTGAAATTTTTTACCATGTTTTAATACCAACATAACATACAATTTCAAACTATAAGGTGCAAACTATTGAATGTATACGCAGTTCACTTTTGTAAGAACAAACTAAGAGGGAATTTTATTTTCAATAGTTTGCACCTTTTGAGCTTCGGAATATTTCGTTACATTTCGGAACCTTGCTTCAATTGTTTTAGATTTCAGACAACTTCCACGCACCCACGCAAACATAGACACACGTTGGCGTATTATATTATAGATAGAGTTAAATTCAGTACTAAACGGTTAAAGATGAGCAAGATTTTATAACGTGACCTATGAGTTGTTGACTTTTAAGCCACAAGAAGCCCATGTCCTTTTTGAAACTGATTTTGAATTATTGTAATTATGTTTAATCTATTAGATATCTGTTTCAAAATCAGTTTGTGTGGTTTAAAGTAAAAAAAAAAAAAACTTATATATTTTTGTCCCCTCATGGGTCCAGTTACCCCGTCGTAATAGGGCAAGTTGACCTATAGTACATATATTTGTTGTAAGTTCTTTTAGGTTGGTTTTGGGCTTCTGGCTCTATTGTCAACTATTTAAATAATCTAAATAAATCGGAATCACCCACATTTCTCTAACAAGAATTACGTCAAGGATGTTGTCACAGATCTTAAATTAGAATTTAAAAAAAGACATTATTTGCCTAAGATATTAGTAGCTTTATAAGGATGTGGATATCTCAGCCCTAAGAAAACCAGCTGCACCCTTAATGAAATAACTGAACCCTCAAATTTTCCAATAGTAGATTTAGAGATTAGATTATATTGTTTCTCATATAATTGTTTTTCTAAACCTTTCACTGTTACTTTTGCTGTTACTTTTACTGTCACCACCTTCTTCATCTAAATTTATAAAACAGGAGACCTTATCTGTTTTTATTTTTTTTATTTTTTCGGTTTCATATTTGGTTTCTACACGTTTCAGATGATTTTAAGATAATATTTAAAAAAATAATTTTTGTCTGTCTGTCAGGGTTTCACGGAAAACTGAGTGGATATATTTTCACGTTATTTTCTATGATGATAAAGTAAAATCAAGATTCATACATAGGTTATAAAGCATTTCAAAATGTTTATTCTAGGTGGGTGTTTCGGGGTTATGTTTAGTAAGAACTTAAAATATCTTACTTAACAGAAATATATGTAGAAAAACAAAGTTCGATGCATTTTTTCAATTACATGAATATTTGAGGAGTTACCCGGGGTATACCCTAATACTAAAATCTACATATCTTCTTCTTCTTCTTTGGGCACTATCAGTCAGGTTGACTTTTGGCTTCACTCACATAAGCCCTCCATCTCGATCTATTCATTGACAAGTCTTGCCAAGTATCCTGTATACCAATACTTGTTAGATCTTCGGTTAGCTGATCTTTCAATCTCTTGCGAGGTTTTCCCACTGGTCGACGGGTATTCATTCTTCCTTCCCATATCTTCCTAACCATTCTGTCCTCCCTCATCCTCATAACGTGTCCTATCCACTGTAATCGTCTGCCTCTGAGTTCTTGGATGATATTTGGCCTTGAGTACAGTTCTCGGATATCTTTGCTCTTACGGATTCTCAATTCACCATTAATTTGAATGGGACCAAAGATTATGCGTAATATTTTATTTTCGAAAACTATTAGGTGTTGTCGATCTCGCTTTGTTAAGGTCCATGTACGTAATACATAAATACGGGACGTACATTAACTTGGTATAACCTGATCTTGGTGCTCCTCGACAAGAGTTTCGTATTGAAGAGGGGACCAAGTGCAAAATACGATGCAAAATCTACATATATCTCCCTTATTATTAACTTAACAGCAAAATAATAATAATAATAAGTCTTTATTTCCATATGAATTTTTACAAATTATCTGGAATTGTCTATATACATAAGTATACAATTAGAAATAAACATTAAACATTAAAAGAAAGAAAATACATGCATACATACATACATACATACATGTGCACATACACATGCACATATAAGTATATACATATACATACATACAGCTACATACATATATAAAAATTTTACAAGCAAATACACCATCACATGTTATTTCAACAGACAAGCTTAGATAAATTTAAATTAAGGTAAATTAAAGTCGGGCAATGAGTTTGGTATATTTGAATAAAATTTCTTTACACTATAGGGCCTCATTCTTGAAATTATATTATTAATGTTATTTTTGAAATGCTTTTTATTTTTACAATTTTTTAGTTCTTCAGGAAGACTATTAAATAATTTAGCCCCTTGGATTAACGGCGATTTGCTAGAGAAGGTTAAATGGTGGGCTGGAATATGGAGGTTATAGTATCGGGTGTTATAATTATGAGAGTTAGTTGAATTTAGAGCATCTTTGTTATCTAATATATGTAATAAGATTTGAAGTACATATATACCAGGAACTGTCAGAATTTTATGCGTCTTAAAGAAGTTACGGCAAGAGTCCAACGGATGAAGTTTGAACATTGTACGAATGATACGTTTTTGAGTAATGAAAACATCGCTGGCCTTACTGCCAGCCCCCCAATTTATGATACCATATGTCAAACGTGAAAGAACATGAGCATTGTAAAAGAGACGGAGATGAACACAATCTAGGACATCCCTGAGCACTCTCACTTGATAGCATGCAGCATTCAGTTTAGAGACCAATGAAGCACAGTGACTCTTCCAATTTAAATGTTCGTCCATTTCAAAACCCAAAAGTTTTATATTCTTAAACTCACTTATTATCTGCTCATTACATATTAATGGATCATTAATATTTTGTGGGTTTCTATAATTTAAGTTGAAACAGACAATTCCAGTTTTGCTGTTGTTCAAGTGAAGTTGGTTGGCATTGAACCAGGTTATTAAATCAGTTAAGATTTCCTGACATAAAGATTTGGTGTCCTGAATATTTGACCCTTTTACCAAAAGAGAGGTATCATCAGCATATAGGACCGGTAAAACCATCTTATATTTTTCCAGGTATTTAGGCAAGTCATTCATAAATAAAATGAATAGTAGGGGGCCTAGTATGGAACCCTGTGGAACACCAATTGAATTATGTTCTACCTCCGATTTGAACTTTAGTGAGTCTTTCTGTGAAAGGTGTGTGAGCTCTACAAATTGGGAGCGGTTCGTAAGATATGACTGTAACCAATCTAGTACTGAACCGCGTATGCCATATTTTTCGAGTTTAAATAGTAAGATTTCATGACTTACGCAATCAAATGCTCGACTGAGGTCGCAAAATATACCAATAGGGCAGTCGTTAGCCTCAAGGGTACAACAAATTTCATTTAAAAATGCATTTATAGCAGTTAAGGTTGAGAATTTACTACGAAAACCATGTTGTTGAGGAGTCAAAATGTTTTTAGTAGTGATGTAACTTAGCAGTCTGTTATACATACTATATTCATAAATTTTAGCAAAGACTGAGCAAAGAGCAATGGGTCTATAGTTTTTAACGTTAGTCTGATCCCCTTTCTTAAAAATAGGATTTATTTTAACTCGCTTTAGTATTGAGGGAAAATGCCCTTGAGCAAAAGAAATATTTATCAAATGGGTTAATGGAGCAATAATATTGGGTAAACAGACTTTTAATATCATATCGGGAATTTCATCAGGACCACCGGACAGCTTATTTTTAAGTTTATTATTTAACAATGAGAGTAGTTCAAATTCGGTATAGGGTTCAAGAAACATACTGTTAGCGAAAAAAATACCCGGACTACAATATAGACTCCGATCTTCCATTGACGATTTTAACTCCGAAGAAAGTTTCTTCGGCTCATTAATAAAAAATTGGTTAAAAGAATTAGCAATTATAGTAGGGTCAGTTTCTAGCGAGTTATCTTTACGGAGTGTAAGATTTTTGTGAAATTTAGATTTATTAGTTAGTTCTGAAACCACTCGCCAAGGCACTTTTGGTTTATTTTCAGTAATTGAGTCCTGTATTAAAGACATATAGTATGTTTTCTTAGCTTTTTTATACTAGCTATTCAATACATTATATTGATTGTATTATTATAGTTTATTTTGTTTCAAATAATATAACTGTTACGTTATTTTTGTTTATATATTAAACTAATTAACTTTATTTTTATTGCAACACGATTTTATTATGATTTTTTATACATTCTCTGATTTAGTGACTCGTTAATTAGGCTCTAGGACCCTGATATATTAATCTGGCTTTGATTGTATCAAACATTACAAGACGATGATTGGGCGGTCCTAAGTGCGGTCCGTCGTAATTCGATTAAGTCGTAAATCTATCTGTATATTATACCTGGTAAGACCCGTCATAAAAAAATAGGATAAGAGGATTCGTGTGAGCCAAACCAAAAATAAATTCGACTATATTCTTAAGAGAGAGATGACGTTATCACATTGTAATTTCTTCTGCTAGTTTTATTAAAGTTTTCCTTGTTAAATATTCGAGTGTGCAGAGACATTTGTCAGGTAGTGAAATAACTAAGTGCAATACATGCAAATTTGAAACAATTACTTCAATGACAATACGAAGCTTGTTTTACGCAAGGGATGAATTTTCGGCGGACTACAATTCTCTAGTGTAATAGAGGAGAATTGCAATTTCGTTTTTCTGTGTATTTGAACTACGCTTTGAACAGTTGTCGGGAAACTTTCGGAAATATATTGTCAGCTTGTATTTATACATGAGTGCACGGCATTGAAGATTCTTGTTAATTTCCATCTATTTCTCTTGCTCTTGAATATTTTATCACTTGCAATCTACTCTTCGCTAAGATGAATCTCAATATATTTAGCTCAGAGACATCTCAGTAAAACTTTAATTTCCCAATATCTTATTGTTAAGTTATTCCACTTGAAATATAGTCTTACAATTGTTTTTATTAGTCAGCGAGTGTTTGAAGTATTGTTGTATGGAATCATGATTTGGTTGAATCCAGACAGGAACTTTTTCATTTCTTTTTCTTCTTCTGTTGCCTATCCGTTCCGGATGTTGATTGATATCCAACATCCGCTATGTGGCAATCTAGACCTTGTTAAAAGCTGACCGGAAGAACTATGTAGTTGTCACAAAGAACTATTTCCTCAAAATTTTCAGCCATGAAATATGTATTTTGTCTGGAACTCCTCTGGCGAGCACTTTTTTTTTGCAAAATAAGTTTCAAAAATCCATATCAGTCACTGTTTTATGCCCGAGATTTTTAAGATTTTGGCGCTTAACCGTGTCTTGTTGGTGACATGGTCTTTCCAAGAAATTCTTAGGATTTGGCGATGTGTCAACAATTCAAAAACTGCTTCAATGCAGCATCGACAGGTCCATTTTGTATGATAATATGACAAGATCGTATTGGGTTTCTTGCTAATGACCATATATTTAGTCTTTCTAGTATTTATCCGTATTATTCACTGGAAATTGTTATGCTGTCCAGTAGTGATTATAGACGTTCTAGACTATCTGAAAAAACTCTTGTGGCATCAGCGTATTGTACATTATTCACCAATTCTCCATTTAATATAATACAATCTCTAGCGTCAGTAAAAGCGTCAGCGCCAATCATTTGGTTTTCTCCGGCATCACATATCTTGTTGAACAAGTCAATCATAATATTGATACCATCATCGTACAGCAGTTATGGTAGTTCAGTATAGGTATCATCAGGATCTGTAGAGTTGTCACCTTAAGCTTCCATTATTGCTTTTCATCTTATGTTATTAACATCTGCATTGATACATGGTTTGAACGGACGGTTATCACAGAATATATGTTCTAAGTGATTTTTCAATATCATTAACTTCTGTTTATTGTCGATTATCAATTTACCATCCTTATCCAATAGGCGCCTTGAAGTTTCACGCATAAGTATAACAGTTGTATCTTCTTTATCTTTTTGTGCAAGTTGAATAGGTCATGCGTTTCTTTTAATATTTCAATTTTTCTGTAATCTCCATTGCACGATGCTTCCTTCGGTTTTCTTATTTCACTTTCTACCTTTTCTTGGATGTCCTTATATTTAGTGGTGTCCGTGTTCTTGTACTTCCTTCTTTGCTTCATGGGTGAAAGAATATCATCAGTCATCCAGAATTTTCTCTTTTCTCTTCATTTCGACTTTAAGACCCATTCTCTGAGAACTTTTGTTGGGTGCTTCACTTTTTCCGGGATTCATTTATTTCCATTTCATTTACAGGAAGGTTCTCCAATTTTATTTCTATGTTTTGCTGTAGATCGAGATACAATTTTTCACTATTTCGTACTAAAGCATAATAAAAGCAATGTGACCATGTCAAAATTCATTTTAGGAATTGGTAAGCATGAGCAAAATATAAAATGTTTTCATATATAAAGTGCAGGTTCGAATGCAGCTACGAAATAAATAACTATGCGGTATTTGCAACTTTATGCGGTCCATTCCAAGAGAACATACGAAACACTTAAAAATGTAATAAAACAAATCTCTCGGGCCTGGCATTGCGTAGGTCAATTTCTTGAGTACAAAAAGAAATTAAGCTATGATACATTTGTAATACATTTCTGTTTGTTGAAAATAAAACGAAAAGAAAGCCTAAAAAATGTAATGTGAAGTTTTCACACATTTGTGGGTGTCGTAGGTATATAATCGCAGAAATTCAAATTTTCTACAGAAAATTTTGTTTTCAGTGGTCCGTTTGATAGATGAAGTATTATACAGTTAAAAACGTTTATAAATACGGACATACGTATTTAGGGTGTTCATTTATTACCTACCATATTTGAAATTAAAAATGTATTTTTTTATTATAAAAAGTTCTATAACTAATTGAAAAACTAGTCACATCTTAAATTCCGAGCGTAAGATTCCGGTTCACATTAAAGTGCATTACCATTTATTCACATTTTTTACATCAAGTCCTCTGGGAAATGGGGTTGGGACAATAATTTCATAAGAATAAAAGATTTGTTTTAATTATTATTTATTCATTAATCTGTGCTTCCAGAGCTTTCATACGATTTTAAACAAATATTTTTTTAACTTTCGACAAATAATCTGAAATAAGGCCGAGCGTACTATAACGGCTGACACAAATGTGTATTACTTGGAATTTTTAAAGATTTTATTTTAGTCCCTCTAGGAGATAGGGTGGGTTACAATAATATTTTGGCATATTTTAGGTTTAACCGCGTCTGAATATATATTTATTTTTCATTTAAAAAGTAGTAGTTTTCATTTATTATAATAATAATAATACTTTATTAACAGCCTTGCGGAGAATAGAAAGACAAATACATACATATTAAACAAACAAAATAGACTATACAAAAAAAAAAAGAACAAAAATAAAGAACATAATATAACATTGATAAGACAATGAAATTGTCCTCAATAATACTATACAATTATTGCATTATTATAAATGACGTTTTAATACATTATTGTAAAATAATGTGTACCATTTCATATTAAATGTGTTATCACAAGTAATGCAGTTATGAACAAGCTTGTTCACAGACTTCATTAATCTGTCACGCAGGTTAAAAACGTATTTCCTGAGGACAGTCATACAAGTACATACATCATTCATTACAAACATTTGACTAGCGCTACAATATTTATGTAACCCATTGATAAGTCTAAATGCATTATTGTAACATGTTGTTAATTTACGTACGCTAGATCTGGTTGTATTAATACATAGTGCAGATGTATAAAAATTTCTGCATTTATATCTTTACTGCATTTAAAAAATCGCCGGTTTACCATATTTGCTCTTACACACAAAGAGCGACATTTTCAATCGACATCTAAACAATCAGAAAGATTATCGCTAATCACATTCTTACTCCAAACAGGATGTTTTTAAAAATATTTTTTAGTAAAATACATACATACTTACCTAGGTACGTATCTATGCATATACCTATATGCATAGATTTTTAGAGCTATAAGCTTTTCTGAAGTCTTAGTACTTTTCCTATATGTGAATCGTGAAATGTAATTATATCTATACCAAACTTCAATTCTCCAGCTTCAGCCCAATTTATGAGTGTATAATCTATTTCTCTCATGGTTACAGTGTGTTCTTTTGACGGGAAACTCTTGATGATCGAGGTATGTTTTTTCACTTTACACTTTCTTAATACAAAGTTATATTTCTTTTTTGATGCAAGAAGAAGTTTTTTAAAATGATGTATATAAAACAAATGATGTCCGAAATTAATTAAAGCAGGTCAAAATCATCAAATCAAAATTAATCACTTTATTAACATCATTGTGGTTATCAACTAATTAACGTCAAAACGTGGTTCACCTTTTAAGATTTACAAACTGAAAATTATAATTAAATATGTCATAAATCTGCATCATTAAAATGCCGTTCGCCAAAAGGATTTATTATCTATGAGTTCCTGTTCAGTTGCATATATTTTTAAATAACATTACTTATTATGCATTCAGGATCTGAACTATTAATCACTTGATTATCGTCAACATCACTGCAATTGTAATTTCTAGAAAGAACTATCTGAAGAAGACAATCCACCCAGAAAATCACTTTCACTTTGATTCACCTGCTATGAAGATGATTCTTCTAAGCCTAAGAATGAAGTTATTTTAGAAATTTTTTTTTAGAATTTATTTTGATTTTATTCGGGCTAATGTGACGTGTTATTGTAATTGCTATCAAGATGATCAGTAGTGACATTGCTCGCCTTATCATATGATACTTGCCGCCTTACTGAAATTTGTGTATATTTACAACACATATTTTTTTGTTTTTATTCATTAAATGAGTAGCTTGATATGTGAATTTGAAAATAACAAGATTTAATAAATATAGGTTTTATATACGAAGAACCTGCAAAGATCTAATTTAATCAGTTCCATTGAAAAATGTTGGATGTATCTCATATTACAACTTTATCATTATCTTTTATATATGTACATATATTAAAAAACTCAATGTCGGTGCCGTCAGGACGTGCCCACTCAAGTTCGGGCGGATTTCATGGTACTGATTACAGACTGAAAGAAACGAAGCGAATAATAACTGGTGCCATTAGGTCAACACCTACGTACTGGCTACCAGTTCACGTTCATATTCAGTCTCTTGCGTTTGTATAGGGAAAATAAATGAAAATGCAGAACTTTCTATACATGATGAGCTGACCAGTACCGATTTTCACAGACCTAAATCCCGTCACTATGTTCTGAGTTCATCTGAGCCAAATGAGTTTCATTTCTTACATAACCTCGGAGAATCTCCAAATGGGTGCGACATTTCTAGGAAAATATGGGTATCTTCGAGTAAGACCGAGCCACGGTAGAAGCGGCGAATATCTATTTAGATGGGAAATACGGTAGACTTCAAACTGCGACCGTGGTGCAGAACGTCAGACGATGAAAAAACATCGTTTTTGTCTGCCCTAGGGATGGGAAAAAACATCGATGTATCGAAAATTTTATTTTTACCATCGATGGTCAGATGGCGATAGTATCGATAAAACATCGATGTCTACTACCGATGTCGATGTTTAAACTTTGAAATTCAGAAACTACTGCTAGAGCGCTAGAATCTTAAAATTTTAATTTTTATTAATATTAGTACACAAAATATAAGCGCCATCTATAGTGATATAACAATACTAATAGTGTTAGTTCTTATTCTTTTTAGCAGTTAGCAGAATAAGAAAAAAATAAGAAGAAACTTCTAATTTTTGCAAACAATGCAACGATCAACGACGCCAACAAACTTGTTGCTTTTTGAGTCTTGTTGACACTTTCCCAGTTGTTATTCCTCCAATCCCTGGAATTACCGTATTGAGAAATATAAGTAGAATTTATTTATTAATAAAACTATTATTAGGATTATTATATTGTAATGTTAGTGTAAAATTAATATTAGGATTGCTATGTTAGTGTTATAAATATTAATAAATGTAATATGTATTACAACTTAAAAAAGTGAAAAAAAAAATGAGAATGACAGTATGTTATTTTTATGTTAAATAATATAAAATTAACATTAAGATTACTATAGGTATTAGAATTATAATAAAATGCAATATTTCATTTTAGAAATGTAAAAATAGTAGGAACAAATTAGAATTATTATATTGGGTAATGTTAATTTGAAATTAATTACTATTAAAAAAGAATATTTTTATTTAAAAATCTAATAAATGCCTCTTGTGTATTATAAGTTACTTTTTTTCGTATTTTATCTTTACATTATTAAATAAAACCTGTATAATATAAATAAATAGCTTTTTTTAATATTAATAAAACATCGATGTATCGGAAACATCGATGTTTTTCCTTCGATGTTTTTTCAACATCGATAGTAAGGCGCCGATGATAAAATCGATGTTAAACATCGATGTTTTGCCTTCGATGTACAACTGCTCCAATAGAGCCTTCCAAGAAACAGCAGAAAATTTTGTATCGGCGACAGCAAGTGCTATGGACAGTTCGACGAATACAGACATTTCACTATAGTATTATTTTAATTTTTTTATTTTGTAACTAGAAAAATTATATTACGTTGTTATACTATCTGTATTTGTGTTATTTTATAAGTCTGTATACGCTAAATAAATAAACACACTATTTTAAAACTAGGACATACAAACTTAGGCAGTGATGAAAATGACCGTACCAAATTGAGACATAATGACAAATTAATTTACTTTTTTTTTTTAATTAATCTCTTCTCCTTTTATCTACGGGTTAAAATTGATGATTGTTTAAAATATTTAGTTTACTCATTTTGAAAATTAGAAAGATTCATGTTATTACCATTTATCTTTTACAATTTATTGAACTCATCCGTGTAAATTAATTAATATAAAATTTCCCTGTTTTAATAAATTATAAGTGTCGAAGTCATGTATTTTTGTTAATTATATATTCATCAAACTGTTAGTTAATAAATCAAAATATTAAACAACCTGCCAATGTTGCCTAAAAAGGTAATTACGTTTCAATATTTAACAAACAATTTATTACAAAAAATATATTCTTTGTGAAATTGAATAAATATTGTGGATATTTTCGAATAAAATTCTGCGTATTTTCCGGGATTCAATATTTTCCAGAGAAATTACATGTAAAATGCTTGTAATTTGAACTTAGTTTTGAAGTAGACAATTTTGAATTTAACAGTATTCAATTTTACTTACATCGATTCAGCACATGCTTCGCTTGAAAATGTTTCGAATGGAACTTGTTGACGCCGTAAGATACTAAATAGATTTATAGAAACGGAAAATCTCAAAAGTTTTGCTATATTTAAGCCTATTTTACAGTATAAATATTTAAAAGTTGTATATTTTTAACTGAAGAATTTGTTGGTAAATTTCATTTAATGTTGCCTGATATTTTCAAAAATTTGTCGTGTATTAATTAAAATGTATATGGTCTTCTTTAAATTCAAATAAGCACTATAAAGGGAACTGCTGTTGAAGCAAAAAAGCTCGAGCTGCATTTGTTGGGTTGAGGGAAAAAATATGTGAATTTTAATATATACGATGGTCGTAATTTCAGTAGGGGCAACTGTGTAATAAAAAACAAATACCTGTTTCTTCTACAGCTTTTTATTTTTGTCACCAGTGTTGCGCAATACCCATTGTCGAAGACGTAGGTTGCCTTTGGCAATGTCTGTTGTATTGGTAGTTCATATAGAGTTGTTTCCAGCGTCAAGAATATATAAGATAGTTTATAGTTGAATTGCGTGGACTGGTTCTATCATTTTAAGTATCAAGTTGAAGCCGCAGGGGTTTGTCAGAAAATTACGACGGATGGTAAAGCACTTCCCAGCTCCATCGAGTTAACTTATTCGGAACTTGTGCAACATTTGCTCGAGCATTGTCAAGCATAGGTGGGTTCTGCATATATCTCTGCTTCCATCTCAAAACAAACCCCAAATTGTGTTCCAAAAATTTGGAGTGATACTGCACCGTTATGGTCTGACGTTAAGGTATGGCAAGTGTTAGGATAACACCTATTCGTAACATTCTTGACGCCGTAAGTTGCTTTATACGAACCATTCACTAAACAGACGCTGTCAATGGAGTCCTACGAGTTCCACAATGCCGATGACTAGATTTAAGGGCTGTAAAAATTTTAAACTGCTATGTGTGTTGAATTTCTAGCTTTGGCTATTAGCCAGGTATAAATGAAGAGATTAAGGGTTTTTAATTACGTTAATAATTTGATATTTAGAGAGTTAGTAGCAAGATGCATCTGAATATCGGTAGGCTAAGGATATTTTTTGGACAATTAAACTTTATATGAATAAGTTACGATTGCGAAAATTTATGAATTTCTAGTTATTATATAATTACCACTATTAAAATATTGACCCTCGAATGTTTTTATTATTTAAAAGTTATTAATAAAAGTCAAAATTAAAATTACCCTAACGGAGATCTTTTTTGTTTGGAGAAATTCCATGTGAAGTATTCATATGCTCCAAATTGCACGGAATCAATGAATTTCTATTGCAGAATGCTATTTGAAGAATGACCTGCCTATGTTAGTAAGGATACTTTCTCCTCTTTTTCTTTCACTTCACTAATCTTCCAAAACTAACTTTTTCTTCACACCTGTTTTGTCACACAACTTTCGTTACTCCAACTTTCTCAATTTTTCCCTGCCTATGTTAGTATATAAATTCTATTTAGGGTTTCAGAGCTAAAATCAACAAACTCGCTAAAACCAAAACAGAACTGACGATATAATCGTCAGTTCTGTTTTGTCTGTTTGTCTATCGATCTAAATAATAGAAATAATGGTCATATATAGTTTTTTGATTCGCGTTTTGAAAAAATACTGAATTCAAGAGAAAAACATTCCCTGAAAGCTGTTTTAAAAATATTTTGATGCCATTTATGATCAAACTTTTGATTCATATTGAGTATTTTTTATTATAATTATTTTATAAGCTGTAGCGGCTCTAGGCAAACCGCTTACTGGTGTGGAATTTCATGCGCACCACACGGACCTATCGTAGACACGACGGATGTTTGACTACAGTGTCTAAGCGTTTATTCAACAGACATATGTTACTAACTTTTGTGCTGATGGACAGATGATTCTCTAGGTGCCCTGATACTGAAGAATTCTTGGAGATGCCAAATGAACATATGCAGTCGAAAGAACACCAGACACAATAAAAAAATATATATTTCCGATAGTAGAATATAGAGCAACAACGGTTTTGTACACCCGAATAATGTTATACCGATTCACTGTCAAAAAAATTAATTTCTATGTTTATAAAACAAAAACAAAAAGCCAACGCCTTCTACTATTCCAAATACAAAAAATCAAGACGAAACATATGCATTGTAGAGTATCAAACAAAAGCTATTGAGGAACAGATTAAGAAATGAAAATATATTTTAATGCGATTAATTTTCTTAAAAAACAACTTATCTCTAATACTGAAAGAGAAATCATGCACTTCTCTCCCCTTGGTGTATAGTGTACTATTTTTAGTGTCTTAAAAACTATAAAGTTAATACACAAATGGTAAAAATCCAATAACGAAGTTCAATAATCACATATTTACTTTTCAAGTACTTGACGGTAAAGTTTGAAAGTATAAGAAAATTGAGTGTAATTTAAGGTTTCTCAAATCGTTGTTTTCTGCAATATTCTGGTGACAAACAAGAAACTTTATGCGTCCACCACATCAATATTTCCAATTATTTCCTCATCCACAACTATTCCTAAACTTTTTCTTGCTCGAAATAAAATATTTGCAGCAACAGCTAGAAATATAATGAGTACATTGACCTCTCTTTCTTTCTATGCAGTGCCGTCTTCTGGCATACTCAGGGGTTGTATTTCCACGACTGAAAGTCAATAAAAGTTTGTATATTCGACCCCCACAGGATATACGTTGGAACAAAACACTTGAAAACATACTTGGTAAAATATTTATTCTCTGCCATTTCTGAATGTCATGAAAGTTTGTGATTCGAAATGTGGCTTTAATATTTTATATTCAATATAGTTTTTATTTTCAGTGTTTTGTTATATGGTGTTTTGGGAAAAAGAAAAAAGTTGCGAATGTGTCGTGATAACACTGACAATAATCGTTGGGATATAGCGAAATATTGATATACGGATATTTGGATAAAGGGGAAATTCTGTTATGGATTCCTTTTATAACAGGGATTTTCCGGGATACGTTTATGCCTATATTCACTCTTATCCTGGTAAAAGAAAATAATAACAGCAACATTTACGTTTCTCTCTACTGAAACTTTGTTTCTCAATAATTTCATTAAATTCTATCTTGACAATTTCTATCAAGGTTATCAGACGCATTGCACCCGCTTGTATTAATAAATATATATATATTTATTAATTGATTTGATTTGAATATACATTACTTGAAATTTGGCTTAAAACATTACACATTGGTCCATTGTAATATTTTCTTGTTATGTTAAATATAATTGGGATCAATACAATAATTTATTTTGGAAATATTATAGAACTAATGAAAACTATGTCAGTTACTTTCTTTTTGGCTTTGCAAAAGACTTTTTCTGTGTCAGTAGTCGCAATTTACTCGAGCGTTGGGATAAGTGTGTAAAGCGAGAGCATTATTTTGAAAAATAAAATTTCTTTCATTAACCGTTTCAGTCCTAACGAACACATATATATAAACTCCTTACATATACCAAAAATTTGTAATAGCAAACAAAATTATTCAGAAATCTGATGTTCACATGTGAGTCTTATAATGAAGTACTCCAACACGTGGTTATAAATAAAGAAATAGTTCTAGAAAAGTTCAACGCAATATCTACCTTCTCAGCACCAGGACCAGATTGCATCCATCCGTTTACATTGAAACAATGTAGCGAAGAAATTGCGAAAGCCCTCGTCATAATTATGAAGAACTCAATCATTCATGTTCAATTCGTAAAGATTGGCTAACATCAACTGTTATTCCGATATTTAAGAAGGGTTACAAATTGTAGGCGGAAATTTATCGTCCAGTTAGTCTTACATCAATTCCAGCTAAGATACTTGAGCGCATTTTAGTTGACCAGCTTATGCTATTTCTTTTGCATCATTAATTTGTTCCTGAAACTCAACATGGTTCTATACCTGGTAGATCTGTTGTCTCCAATTTATTACTTGCTACAATCTACTGGTCAAAACAACTTGACATTTCGGTCCCAACAGACATAATATACTTAGCTTCTCCAAGGCGGTTCCACATAATAGACTTTTACTTAAACTCAAACAATAAGCATAAGCGGTAGCCTACTTAGCTGGATCAGGTCGTTTTTGAGTAACAAATAGTTTAGAGTTAGAGTAGGATCTGAACTTTCAACGTCACTTCTTGTCAATAGCGGTGTCCCCCAAGGAACAGTGATTCTATTTTTAATTTACGTCGCTGATTTAATCACCAATTTACAAAGAAGTCACCAAATTTACGCCGACGATCTTAAAATATATGGAGAGATCAGCCAACGTTCTTCAATTCAACAAGACCTTAATGAAATCGTTGCCTGGTGTGAAGATTTTTGGTTGTGTTCAGTGGCTCCTACTACTGAACACAACCAAATGCTGCAGTCTTCATACAGGAAAGGACCATCCACGGTTATCATACTTTATTGGCAACGGAGTGATATAGCAAGTCAACGAAGTTATTGATCTGAGTGTTACTATAAACAGTAATATCGAGTGGTCTCCGCACATTACAAAAACAGAGAAGAAAGCTAATACTCTCCTTTACAGAGTGCACAAATCCTTCTCCAAACTTTCTCGTGTTCTTTTTCGTAAAATCTATACCACATATATTCGTCCACACTTGAAATATGCTTTTGTTGTTTGGTCACGGTAATTGCAGTGTGACGTACTTCTTCTTGAAGGAGTTGAACGACGAGCTACGCGTATGCCTTCAGAAATTCTACATCTCCGCTATGAAGAACGCCTTGAAGATTTGAACTTGCCGACCCTTACCCAGCGCAGATCTCGTAGATACCTTATTTAGATGTATCGCACCACCACTGGCAAATTCTCAACAGATTTGTCCACACTATATTCACTCAGTCTCAACAGCTCAACGCGTGGACATAGACTGAAACTAAAACACGAGATCTACAAGAAGCAAAATAGGGAAAACTTTCTGTCGAACCGTGTCTTTGAGTTATGGAACTCTATCTCCGACGATACTATTTCGACTCCGACTATTAATTCTTTCAAGGCCAAGATTTCGCCCATGTTCGAATAAAAACCTTATAGTAATATTTTTCACTCTGCAATACATTCTGTATTTTTTTTTTTTTTCTTGTTTGTCTCTGTTATATTTATACTTTACACTGCATACTTGTTTTTGTATTTTGTTTTGTTTAATATTTTATATTTTGAGCGTAAAAAGCTATTTGGCTTCAGCTCTTATTGTAATAATAATAATAATAATAATAATAATGCGATCTATGAATGAAAAACTGTAAGCTTACCAAATTTCTCTCAACATGAATTATGTCGATGTCTGGCCAAGGACTAAGCATATACAGGTTACTTTATTTTAGAAGTCCCATATATATTATAATTAGATAAATTTTTAGCTGTTAGGATCCGCAAAAAGGAAAATGAATAGAAAGTGGGATCAGACAAGACCACTAACGTAAAGAAATAAAAGTTCTTAGAAGTATTCTTCTTGCTTTAGAAAATTGTAATATTATATATTACAATATATGTATATCTGTAATATTTCAGACTATTTGGATAGTGGTTATGATGACCAAGACAAAATTATGTTAAAAAAGAAAGAAAAGATAAGTTAGCGTGAAATTACAAAATGTGAAAAAATCAAGAAATTCAGTGTACAGTTATTGTTATATGAAATATATACTCGTAACTACAATTTTGTATTCAGACCTGATGTACACAAAAGTTACCCTTTGTGTTTTTATTACGATGTAAAGATTTTCAATAAATCATGAAAAATGTTTTTGATTAACTGTGGTTCTTAAATTGACGAAAACTTTTATTTTTTCTATAAAGCAAAACTTTGTGTTCTTGCTATATAAAAAAACCAAGATCAAATCTATACTCGACTTGTATGTTCCAGTCTTTGTCGTAGCAAAAGTAATACAATGCAGCGAAATTTAGAAGGTAATATAGTACGTAATTTGTATCAGGAAAACATGTAAAAGAAGTTTTTAGTGCTGCTTCTCATAAAACAGTTGATATTTATGTATAAGGATTTTAAAGATAATAATTGTTGTATAATCTTAATATTTTAACGTTCTAGTGATATTTCTATTGCAATAAGAAAATCTAAATTAGGTCAGAATTAATTAAAACGGAACAGAATGAAAATAATATATAGCACAGTTAAATATAAATGAAACTGCAGTTGCAAGAATGTAAGATAAGATAAAATATGCAACACGAAATCCTTGTATCTCCCTCAACACTCCATTTCAAATTACTGCAATCCGCAATAATATCATCTTACTTGTGGCAGACAGAATTTAATATCTCTGTTCTTAACTGATCTTTAGAAAATATTATCAGACCATGGTCACGGAAACAGAGGCGGCTCTTGTCCAATGAAATAAAGAAGTAATTTTAAATACCGTTAAATTGAAAAAATATTTAGATGATGGTTTATGAATATGATGTAAGAAGCATAATATTCAAATCAAGTTGAATTCTATTTATTATACAGAGTTGTTCATCAGCTGCTTACCTGATTTGTCTGCAATTTGTTTGTTCTTATTATTACTTTTTTGAAATAAAAATTACAGGATTTGAAATAAAAGTACTTGTATATTTGTATGTTTCTATATCTGTGTAACGGTTTTCTTATTGAATAATCTTAGAAAGAATTAGTTTAGATATTTGATAATTTGTATCATAAATGCAAATGTAAAGATAAAATGTGTATTTTTTCGCGGAACACTGAAAGCGGATTCGCGTAACACGAGTTGAGAACCACTGCCGTAGACAAACATACATTATTCTCAATCATCAACAATATATTTCGTTTAAAAATGTACAATTTCATATATACCTAGGGTGACCAGATTTCAGTGAATGGAAACCGGGACACAGGGGAAAAAAAAAGAAGGTCTTTGTTTCCTCCAGATCCAAGTGAAGAGCAAAAAAAAAAAGGTCCTCACCTCCCCAAATTGAAAGTGAAGAGCAAAAAAAACAAGGTCCTCACCTCCCCTAAATACAAAGTGAAAAGCAAAAAGAGTCCTCACCCCAAAAACCGGGACAATTGGGCGTCCCGAGAACATTTTTCGGGACACCGGGACAATTGACCTAAAACCTGGGCGGATGGTCACCCTATATATACCTTACAAACATCAACTTGCTCTACTCATTCAGTTACAAAACATATGTAAAAGATTCTTAATACAATCAAGGCCATATATACTATACAGATTACAACGGCAGCCTGAATTTACCTGTAATTTTACAAGTTAGCTGTTAACATTAGATTATATTCTGTATACAATCAAGTTATAAGGCTTAATATAATTTTGCGGAACTTGGAGTAATTCATATTGAATAAATCAACAGATATGTCTTTAACGAGAACACTGTTATATAATGATGTCATACGGAGTAACGGACTCATTTCATAATGCATGGTAACCACTCTTTTACACGTAAAGTGTGTCTCTGATTCTGAAACCCCGAGAAAGCACTTTTAGTAACATTTTTGACAAGATGTCAGGGCAATCACCGTAGTTGTTAAATATCTTGAACAAAAATGCCACCAAATTATATTTGGATAAAATACTCCTCGTTGATCTGTATTTAGGATAAACTCCTGTCAAACGCATTTCAACTACACGATAATACCGCGATTGGAAAGTCTCAATGCTACTAATATATTTACTGTGATATGGTTACCATATCACCGAACTATATTCCAGAGCAGATCTTACGAAGGAGTTAAAGAGTACGGTATACGTTTGACTGTGACGAAAGCATTTTATGAATCGAAGCACAAATCTGATTTTTTCATAGCACTATTCACAATTTTTATTTTCTTATAATTGTGGATAATAATTTGTGATAAAAAGTAGATACTAAATGTCTCAACTATTTTGGGACAGAGGACAGATATAATGTAACTCCAAAGTTAAAAGTTCCGCCACGAGAAAACATAAACGCAAGCCTAAAACTTCATAAAAAGTTAAATTAATCATTCGTTATATGAACGCTTTGAATTATCGTCAAGTTACGCACACTTTCTTTTCATAACACTGCTCTTTCTGATTTATTTTCTCTTTTCTGCCCCTTATCAAATGCACCAGATTATTCATGATAACTGGCGGTTATTATGAAAGAGAATTACAATGTCAAGGGCAAAAATATCGAATAATCTTAGGGTAACAAAATGAATATATTTGAATTTCACCGTTTATTCAAAGCTGGCTTGAAAATTATAAGTTTAGAATAACAAGGTAGGTATCCTATTGCTACCTAGATCCTTGCAGGTTGAGTAAATATAATAGGCAAGGAACACGTTATCGATCATTATCGATATTGCTGCCTTTGTATTGTGACGGAATTTGCTTATTTTTTCTTATTTATTTATTTATTAATTTATTTATTTTATTTTTTTTGTCATGTTTGTCGTAAATATATTTTTTTCCTACGTTAACTTCTAGGCTAGATTACTCTGCGGAATTCGTTAAGAGTTATGTATACTTCCTTAACTTCTGTTAGGGTGGTCACTTTGATTGACAACCCACGTCATCTGTGTATACTAGACAGTGGTGTTGGTTTCTTAATCAATAAGCATTACCATTAGAGGGGTTAAAGAAGAAATCTCTGAATTTGTAACAAAACTTGAGAATCGCAGTCAGAAGTACTACCTACATAATAATCAAGTTAAAATTAAAGTTATAATAAGCAGCAGATCTAACATAACCAGCCTGATATTAAATGTATCAGAAACTGTGAGATTCTAAGCAAGTCCATCTAAGTAGGTTCGCTCATTGGAAACTCTGGATCATTCGCAAGAAATATAAAAGCGCATAAAATGGCAATAAATGCAGCAAGTAATTTATTATGCTTATGAAATGACCGACAAATCACTAAGAAAAGAGATAATCATAGAGATGAAAGATAGGAAATAGATAAATTTCTTTTTAGTGTGTCCTGGCGGCGAAAGATAAATATACTGTGGCCAGAAGGAACGAATAAAGCTCCAGAAAATAATTCATGATTAAATAAGACATTATTTAGCCATGCACAGAAACAAAGCAGTGGCAACCTAAAGAGATTAATACTAGGAGGAAAATTGAACGAATAAAGATATCGTGATTTGTTTCCTGCCAGATGGACAGATCTGATTAAAGACGTCATGAGCATCTGCTCCATCATAGCAACTAAAAAAGAGGCAGAACAGTGAAATCGTTGGAAAGACATAATAAAGAAAATAATGACATCACTGATTACCATTCTTATAGCCAGAAGAAACAGATATAGAAGAAATTTTACAATTTTGTCGATAGCAGCACTTGGCATTATTGGGGACAAATGACATAGATACTGGTACTACATAAAATGTATCATCATCATCATCCTTCAACTGTTCGCTTCCACTGCAGGATATAGGCCTCCCTTAAAAATTTCAAATTTTCTCTGTCTTGAGCTTCTTGTAGCTAGTTCGTACATATGCGCCTTATGTTAATAAATTATAAAAATAAATCTTTCGATATATGTGTTATGCCCGTTTTAACCTATGGGGCTGGAACCTTAACACTGACAAAAGTTTCTGCTAGAAAGCTACAAGTAACCCAGGAGACCGTGGAACGAAATATGCTCGGTGTAATGCTGATGGATAAAATACCAAATGCAGAAATTGTTCAACAGACGAAACTAGAGAGATAGAAAACATCAGAGATCCTTGAAAAAGTAGCTGGAATGGAATGGCAATGGGCAGACCCTCTAGCTAGAACAACTGATCAGAGGATCCAAACGGATTCTCGAATGAAGACCATGGGCAGATAATCGTAGCCGAGAAAGACCGCCCACTCGCTGGTCTGATGACCTAAAGTATATATAGATATAAAATAAAATATAAATATATATATATATATATATATATATATATATATATATATATATATATATATATATATATACTAGAATAAAAATGAGGAAAGTATGTACAGAATATGCAATTGAGCATTTTTTAGAAAAATGTGGATAAGTTATAGAGAAGAAGTAATGAAGGAGTCAGTAAAAAAAAATAAATAAATAACTGGGAAAAAGACATGAGGAAATAAAATAATGAATTTGTAAATAGAGTTTAGTTTTAAAGTTCAATTTAATTTAAATTTGTAAATAGAACGTAGAATCTAGGCCGGTAGGCAGTAAATAAGTAAAAATTACTACTAATATGTAAATGTATCAGGAATAATTCAACTATTTTTAATTTAGGAAACAAAAGAATTGTTTAGAAAACTTAAAATTAGCAAAATATCATAACTTAGAACTGCCTAAATGACAAATAAATATTATGTAATTACGTAAAACACAAGTTTATAGTATTTTATTTAACAAGCATATAATGGGGACTATATTACACCAAAATGAAGTTTACCACCATAGCCTTAGGAGAGGGTTGTAATAATCCGAGTGAAATATAGCCATTATATGCTAGTAGAATACAATATTTTATCTACAAATACATAGTTTTGTTATTATAAAATCAATTAAATTAGAAGAAAAACTAAGAAATATTGGCAGACCATTTGGAAAAACCTAGATGAAAATAAACTAAGACTAATCAAAGAAGACACGGCGAGATGGAAAACAAAATACAACCGAAAAGGCCATACGAAAATGTCACACCAACATCACTTTCATAATTTGCAACAGAGTATCTGCGAAAAATGCCAAGAAAACATTACAGTAAAACACATAGTAGTAGGCTGCCCGGAATATACAGCTGAAAGAAGAAAACATAAAGCGAATACTCTAAAAGAAGCCCTTAGCCAACACAAAGAACCTAAACAGTACTCTAAAATTTCCTAGAGAAACTAATCTGAATCACAAATTATAAGAACTAACTAAATATTATATATGTACCTTATATGTTTATATGTATTTTAATATATTATGTAATCTCTATTGGGTACCTAAATGAATTATTGTGTAATATTATTAAGATTTAATTTGTTAAATATGTACATAATATGTCACACGCTAACAGCTAAAGCTCCTAAAATCAAGGAATTAAAAAAAAAAAAAAAAACGTAAATTTAATTTAAAAAAATAGAAATTCTGAGTGCCATTGGTATAACTTCAGAACCTACGGCATGAAAGATGATTGCTGAACCATCAGCTGATTGTGTTATATAATATAACAATGTTTAAAATTCTATTATTTATTGTTTTATTTAATTTACTTTATATTCTAATTATAAAGATTTGTGATGCGCAAATAGGCATCCAGATCTTTGCACAGCTCTAAATATTTTAAAATAATTAACTAACTTACTAAAGAAAAACTTGCAGTGAAAAACGTTATATTTTGAAGGGTGAGCATGCATGCGCATCAGTTTTTTTACACTTATTGTAATATGAACAGCATTATGTATTTACACTTGGATACATAATGCATTTATTATTTAATGGTCGTAGATAAAGTTATTTTCTAACCTATGCTTTGATGTTTTGTTTATTTACACTAACAAAATTTGAAATTTTTCGTGTATTTTCTGTAATGTCCCTAAATATATATTTTAAAATGACGGATTACCGTTCACGTAACAACAGCCGTAGGCAGCACTGCAAACAGACAATAATGAAAAAGTTTGCAATATCTAAGTTAAATATTTTTATGTAAACATAAATGTTAAAAATAAAAATATTTGCTCGAGTCTGTGATATGAATAATGTTAAAAATTAATGTAAGATATAAATCTGGGGATTCTCCAGAAGACTGCAAGTTATTTTTATTTTTCTTATTCTGGCCTATATTTACAGTTTCTTTTAAATTTATAATTTAATATGATTTATATCCATAACGTACATTAGAATTTATCTCCAAGAGCAGATTTAACAACCCTAATGGTTCATCAAAAAAATTCAAGGTGAATTGAAATTAACTTTTTTCAACAAAATTCTTAGTAAAGATAACATTTTTCTTATGAAAATAAAAAGTTGTTTTCAATTTTATGATCGTTTTTTTAAGCGCTGGCGAGATATATTTTTATCTTCAGGATAAATGGTTCAGACTTTTATTATTTCAATATTAATAATGGATATCAGCTTTTTCCAAACAGTAGCAAGCGCGGACTGGCATTTCTAGTTTTTTTCACTCATAGCCAGGGAAATATTCTTACAGTTTTATTTATTTATTAGCTGCCCCGCCTTGCTTCGCTTGGGGATAATTTGTTTTATTGATCTACATATTTTTGGATCTTACAGCATACCTACACGTAATTAGGTGACCGGACAGTAGACAATACTATAAACATGTGAAAGACCAGGATTAAACTTAACAGTATATTTACCTGAGAACCTCTTAATAAACATTGTTTTTAGTTTTATCAATAAGATCTATCCAGTTAAGGTTGTTCCTAGAACAGATACGCGAACACGCTACATTTAACTGTCCATGCGAGAAACGAGGACTCCGAAAATCAACGCCGGCTATCTTCAAAGTTTGACACTGCAACTCGTAGTCATCGTAAAACAAACCCTGACAGAAAATTCAAGGTGCTTGAACTGAAAGCAGAAAATTATAGGAATCATTGGTATTCCAGGGTTACCACCTTTTCGCCTGTACCTCAACCAATCATAATTTTTACCTCTACTACATAATCAATTAAATTGTTCATCTGTAAGCGTGTTTCTTAACATAATTTTGGTGGTTTTAGGTTACTCGGCAACATTATAGGTGCATCTACTTTCAAAACAAGAGCATAAAGAAGTAATCCTGATGGGTGAAGAAAATTAAAGAATTTGACTGGAGAGTGCATGGCATTTTGCACATCTATAGCCGTCGAGAGATATGTAAGTATAGGAGAAAAATTCAAACTGATCCAAGATAACTTTCGAATTAAAATTTTTTCTGAAACTATTGAACCTATTTTATTTATTATTTTTTTTGTTTTCAATTCTAAAAAATCGTGTTTCAACCTTGGCGCTAAAGAAATCTATGTTTTCACTGATAATTTCAAGAAAATGCAATAAATCTGAACCAGATGAATTAGAATAGATGATTAGAAGTGTATTTACGATAATAAAATCGTGTATTAATACTGCAGACATTTATTTCGTCATCGACAATTTGCCTAGAAAGATGGATTTATACTCATGCCCAAATATCTTTATATAATTGGAACTACTGAACAGATTTTAAAAGTCCTTTCAATTCATAGGTGTACAAATCCTGTACCAACCTTACAGCTGACGAAACCTATGCTGTCGCTGTTAATTTGAAGAAAGTGTGTTAAATATGAACGGAAAACACGGATTTCATTTCACTCGCGCGCACAATTCCATTATAACTTTGAAATATCTGAACCGACTTTAATAAAATACAGCCTAAAATCTGACCCGATAATGTAACTACAGATAAATAAAAGGAAGAAAAAACGCAATAAAATCGGATCAACCGTTCTCGAGTAATGTAAAAAAAAAACGAACGAAATATGGGTATATCAGATAGTTATATAATAAAATGATAAATTTATACCATACTTGCATCAGTTCGATACATACTTGTGTTTTGTTGCTCATTCTAATTTACAGTGTTGAATAATAATGATCGTTTTTTGTACAATAAATTATTATATTATTTAAAAGGTGAACCCAAGACCCTCACACTAGACATGGTTTTAAAACGACTTTACGTTACCGGTATACAATAACATAACTAATGACTACATTTATAATTTACAAAGAATAAAACATAATCATCTTTCTTTTGTGTAAACTCATACAGAAAGCAAACAAAGCATCCCGCATGAAAAGTGATAAATTTTTAATAAGCGTATATCTTCTCACACGGCAAAGTAGATCGCATGACAATCTCTAATTAGTGTGTATGTCGTGTCAAAAACAATTGCTGCAAAAAGCTAATTATATCGAGCATATCTCAAGTGTATCTATCTCCACCACTTTGTTCAATATTAATATTCTACGCAAAGTAACGTTAGTTTTTAGATGAATATTTATTTTCATCAGATAACTACAATTAAATTGCAACATTTAGTTATGTGTTTTAACATTGATCGATTTTATGTGAAATTTGGCCATGTAAAATATTCTTTTTCAATTCTTTTAATTATGACTAGGTATATCTTTGTATTTGTACAGCCTTTATTCGGAACACAAAGCTATTTTCGGCGGTCGTCCCAGGGATATTCTCTCAATGGATCACGTTAGTTAATTTTTACAAATGTGTATGATAGTCACACTTCTTCCATTCTCTACATGATTGTTCAATTTCTCATTTCTTGAATGAGCTATATTTATTGACGCTTCACTAAAAAGATTTTTAGCGTAAGTTATTACATCTTGTGTTTGTTCCGAGTGGTGCGGTATTTAGAATAGTTTATAAGTGTGTGTTTCACTGTTATTAGTATATTGCACTCTGTGTAGATTTTCGAGTCACTTCGTGCCAGTAGGTGTTCATGCGAGATTTTCTTGTGTCCAGTTCTCAGTCTAGTAAGAATGGTTTGTTCTTTCCTATTACTATCCAAGTTCCATATATTTGTATCTTCTTTTACTTTGCAATCTGTTATTAGAGGCATTTTTCTTAAAATATCGTTTGTGTTTTTCGCATTTTTTCTGATTATTTGCTGGATATCTTTTACGAGTGAGACAATATTTCTGAGTACGGCATTTTTGTTGTTATTCACATTGCCCTGGAAGTTTATTTTCTCAAATTTCAGTATGGTTGGAAATCCAAACAATGTTTAAGTTGAAGTCTCAATTGGATTTGACATGGTGGACCATTTCTTGGAATGCTGTTTAACTCTGTTGCTGCCACAAAGAAATCAGCGCATATGGCAAATGGTTGTTTTTGACAGATGATATTGCATATTTAACAGCTTCGTATATGTTTTCATTTTCAGCGATGTTTATAGATAATGTGGCTGGAATTTGAAAGCTCTTTGCCATGTTTTTGGAGATATTGGCTATCCGGACTTCATTATTATTCTTTTTATTTTTATTATTATTATTTTTTTTTTTGCATCGTCTGTATATATATATTTTGTATACGAATGGAATGTTTCACTTAGAGTTGAACTTTTGTCTATATTTTCTGTGGGTGTGTTGGACTTGTTCTCCATCCTTGGTTCCAATCATTCATTTGATTGTTACAGGCTGCAAGAATTCGATTTGCTCGTTTCCAGACTCGTGTTCTAGAACTTTTAATTCTGAGGATCTCATTATTTATTTAGTTTTCTTCGTCCCTTCTTTGGTTTCTGTGGCAGTGGAGAGCGAATCATTGCCTAATAAACTTTCACTGTGCCTTCTGTTCTTATGTATTTCTATTTTCATACGGTTTCTGACAAACCTCCTGCTATTTTGGTAGGTTGGTGCCTATGAAATTTCGAATTTTTATGCCTGTTGTTATTATGTTTAAATACATCTGGTTGAAGAAGGTCTCGGGCAGACCTCTTGAAAATTTTCGGATAGAATAAACGTTGACCGTACTACTGTATTACGACGTTTCTTTGTCATAGGTTAGTAGAAGATTAGGTTAGAAGTTAAAAAAAATGATGTGATCATATACTTTTCGATGCAGACAAGGTAGACAGAGTAAATACTTGTTCTTCACATCTTAATGACGTGATTAGTGACGAAAAATGGACATTTTTCTATAATTTTAAGAGATCAGATCAACGGCTAGACAAAAATGACATCCCAGACTACAGATTTCGCTCCATTCACAGAAGTTACAAATCACAGTTTGTGAAGTGTAAGTATTGATTATACCTTCTTGCCTAACGGTGAAATCATAATAACAGAAAGGTATTACTAAAATAGAAAATACTACAGCATCAATCACAGTTACTTGTTTTACCTCCAACGAACTATCATTTCTTCAAACACCTAGACTAATTATTCTCAATCCAAAACTTACCGCAGACCGGCAAATTATCTAATTTTCATACGCGAACCGGCAAAACTATATTTTTTTACACCGACTGGTGAAAACATTTTGCTCAAAAAAGTTAAGCAATACATTTAGTTTTGCCTGCAACTTTGACTATAGTCAAGATTAATTCATATTTTACCTTGCATATAAATCTTTATACTTCAGATTGTTGCACTAAAAAATAATAATAAATAAATCATTGCCTATTCCGATAATTTTAATTTTACCTGACATAACTTGAAAAAAATTTTGTTCTTTGTCAGGATATATATATATATATATATATATATATATATATATATATATATATATATATATATATATCTGTTAGTCTTTTAAGAGTGCGTATTTACACTAACGTATTTAGAAGCCGTACAAATTTAGTGGTTTTGACTAAGTTGTAATATGCAGCGCCATCATTTAAAAGATTATGGATTGTGGGTATCATAGACGACGGTTCCTCCAAAAGTGACGTGGCGAGACTATGTTCAAACCGGTGGATAAATAATTGATTATGGCGACGTTATAAGAATACAGAGGATGTAACTGAAAGGTATCAAGGACGTAGAAGGTTAGTGTTACAAGCTAAAGGGCGGTGACATAAACGGCACGAAAGTTGTTTGGGTCGTAATAAAACATCTATGGAGTGTTGTTCAATGACCAAGCAATTAGAAAAACACATGAAGCTGAGCTACAAGCTGAATGTCCAATACAAGTTTCCGCATTACGCATTGGAAATCGCGTCGCCCTTTGTTCTTGGACCCATGAACGTCTTCAGCGGTGTGAACAAGGAAGCAGTGCATTCTTGTGTACGGGTGACTACTGGTTCAATTTAGTCCCGATACGCTAAGAAT
Organism: Liopterus haemorrhoidalis; assembly: GCA_963971575.1. Classification (NCBI taxonomy): domain Eukaryota; kingdom Metazoa; phylum Arthropoda; class Insecta; order Coleoptera; family Dytiscidae; genus Liopterus; species Liopterus haemorrhoidalis. The sequence goes on from OZ020611.1 coordinate 60,267,103, forward strand.
GAACGTGTGGTGTGTGACCGGCGCATTAGAACGGGCAAACATTTACCAGTCAAATCTTTAGACGAAGCACATTGACGGTTTGGGTTTAAATTTTTCTTCTGAGAGAATCGACCTCCTTTTCTTGGTCGGCAATATGGACCAAAATAAGTAGTCGAACCTATTTTACGTCATTTTTGCGTATATTTCCGATTCTAAACTTTCAGCGCGAACAGTATATTATTGGTTTTATAAGGAGAATATTGCCATCTAGTCATGGCCAGACCCGTCTTCGGATCTAAATCCGAAACTTGCATGAAAGATGTTTCAATGAAGGTTTTTGCCACTAATTGATAAACTTCACAGTAGTTCAGCATTTGAAATTATCCTAAAAAAAAACAGTGGGCACAGATCTCCTCAAACATTTTTTTGGAATATTATTTCAGTCTATGTTATATTATTTCTATCTATTAGGATCTCCTGTTTTACTAGGAACGTGTTCTACTCAGCATACATCTGGTTTGCAAATCTCAGCAAAACTTGAATATTAAAAAGTTTATGACACTAAAATCTAAAGATTTTATGTTATTAATCAATGCGATTAAAAACAAGTTATATGTTGAGCAAAAAGAATTTTTAAAATTCGTGTAAGAAGTTAAAACATAATATTATCACAGTTAAGCACGAGAAGTTTTTCGATATAATGCTTAAACTTTTGTTAAAAGTTTGTGACCAACAATCTTACAGACTATAAAGATTCGTAGACATTGATGGCTGAACATAAAACGTAAAATGTGAATTTAATTTTAAAGTTTTCTGTTAGAATTTGTGGCTCTGAGCAATCACGATAATTGTTCAATTCCACTTTTGAAACATTCATCCAATTATTTATTTTTCATCTTATTATAAGATTAATTACTTTAAAACAAATTTCAATCATATTTCTCCGATTTTTTGGGATGCTTTTTCTCTACCAATCTCTTATCAAAATTATACAATTATTTAGTTGTAGTACTGCTTCTCTAGAGGTTATTTCAAATTAAAAAGACAATCAAAAGCAAACCTACAAAAAGAAGAAAATAAAGTCGTTTCTACAAAATTAGAAAAATAAACGAACTGACAGACCTTTAGACTTTAGAATATTAAAATGAAATGCAAACAAATTATCACACTTGAAGACAATTGTGAAATCACAATTTTGATTTCTTTAATATATTTAAATAATTCTTGTAATTTTCTGTGATACTCAGCTTCGGAAATAATGGTCACATATTTTCACTGTTTCAGTTTCCTCATGTCTTTGGTTACCTTATATGGAATAGACCAGAAATCCAGTAGTGAAATTTATTTTTGCTGGTACACTACTTGGGGAGCATATGCTATTCTTGAGGAGGAGTTATCTGGCCAGCAACGGTTGAAAAGAGCATATAGTTCAGGAACTATAAGAGAGAAAAGGTAAAACTAAAAATAATTTAAAAATTTACTGTAAATATTATTATGCTACTACCTAATAATTGGTCCAATCTCCATTATTATCAGTTATTGCTTGACATCTTTTTGGTACACTTTTTACCAGCTTTTCAGCATACTTTGGCAGTGATCCATATCTGCCGTATTTGACGAGTTAGCTGATCCAAATTTTGAACGTTTTTTGTTCGAAGCTTATATTTCATGTAAAAACTAAATTCATCAGAGAAAAACACATCACTCCAATCGCGGTCTAAATTTTCCTTGACCCAGGCGAGTCGTTTTTCGACATGTTTCACCGATAACAATGGTTTTTGTTTGGTGCTCCTGAATTTAATACCATTTTCAATTAAACGACTTCTCAGGGTCATGAGACTTAACGAAGAAGGAGTTTGTACGGGTTGTACCTTTTTCAATATTTATCTACGGACACGACTATTCCATTAGACTAAACTTAATGTTCTTTTTTAACAAAATTGTCTGATATTTACGTAAATATAACATAGGGTTATTTTTAAAAACGTTAAAAATCACTTTGTCTTGTTTTTTAGTGGTCAGTTTTTTAATCCACAATTAGGTAAATCGTCAACATTTTTATTAATTTTATAACGTTTCACCCAATACTTCACAAAGTCTACTGACTTGTGCATATATTTTGCTGCACTTGAAACAGACATTTTCTGGCTCTTTTGGGTTGGTACATAAAAATACCGCTTCAAAACGTTTTGCATAAATATTACTCATTATTACACAACCACACTACTCAAAGACAAAACACTAACTAAACAATTTTTATTATCGGGCGTATTAGGTCTTGATGTTCTTATCATGTTTGAACCTGTTTATTATTTGTGCACATGCTTGATCCTGAGTTATAAGCATATTTAACGGTTTTCTGTCGATTGATCAGCATCAGGATTTTCCTGTACTAGAACACTCTGCGCACCGTTGGAAAAGTCGAAAAATTTCGGCTTAAATAGTGATTTCTTGATTATAAGCCGATTAAAGTTGACTTGGACTCTCTTTCTACCTTACCGATGAAATAGATAGTCCCTATTTGAATTGACCATGAGCTTTAAGCACCTTTAGATACCAAAGCAGTTTGGAATGATTTATGAAACGAGGCAAAGGCGAAGAATGGCTCTGTAGTTACTGATGCATCTGAAAAACTTCCCTGTTTCGATATCCATGAACAACTGTGGAAAAAATTCGATGGCACAAGAACTAGCCATGGTAGATGCAACAAGTTTTTGTATAAGTAGTGTATATCATCAACCCGAAAATGTGATTGGGAAGCGCTTTCGCAAACCGTAGCTTTTCTAGCGGTATTGTAGAGTTGAATGAGATCTTCCCAGCAGCCATGCAGTGGCTGGACGGCCTGGGCGCTCATCTTTAATATTTTTGAACTTACTATATACTCTTATTGTTTAATTATTTTATGTGTTGTATGCTTGTCATACGAAAAATATTTAGTAGGTTGGGTTTCATGCCCCCCTTAGATAAAACATCAAACTGGATCTTAGTCTTTCGATTAGTTCAAAAAACCATCTTTGTACTGAGTAGCCTTTGTTGATACGGTATGTGAAAAACTACTTAGTATGTCTTTAGTTCAAATTGTTTATATCTTAAAAATATAATTTTGTGAGGGTGGTATGGTTATTTTATGATCTCATTGATAATACTTTTATTACAATTTTAAAAAGTTATTTGCAACGTACTATACCATGGGTATTATCGGAAATACCACAATTTTGCGACTGCACTTAGATACCAAGATTTTATTTAAGTGTTAATTTTATGTTAATATTCTCTCTCCTCTATTGAATCACTATCATTCAGTTTTTTTCTCGTTCCTTGCATCATAGTATAAAAATATTTATAAAAGTATATTAAAATAATATTTAAATTCATATCACGATATAAATTTTCATATTGTTATATTATGACAATGTAAATTTTACATCATCCAGTTTTTTTCAGAAACATCATTCATTTATCTTCTTTGTTTTCTATAATGATTCAGATTCACCGCACGCTGAGTACTTGTATTTTTTTATTTAATTTTTTTATTTTAGTTTTAATTAAATTAAAAATAAAAATTGCTACTTCGTGCTTCTTGCATCGTTGCAGTTATTAATGTACATACTTTTGTCTTACTTTTATTCTTATATAGACAATGTAGCGGTTGCAAGTTTTGTTTTCCTTATTTTTTAAATTGCAATTATATTTAATTCTCTCTATTTTCTTTATAAAGTGATATTTCTCTTGCATTATATTACAAGAAAATATGTACCTATACATTTCTATAAGATACGATAAAAACAATTTGTTTCTGTTATTTTGTTTTTCAATTAAAATATAAGCGCAGACAGTATTAATTCTTTATAGTAATAAAAAGCTATAAAAGTAGACGATTGCAAATGATAGACGAAAAATTGATGAGTGCGAATTTTCCCTATGTCAGTTTTCCATATTTATAATTTTTTAGCTCTGATGAAAATTTGAATAAAGTTGGAACGTTAGCTTAGTTAAATAAACTTTTTAGCCGACAGGCGTAGCGTAGTGGTAACACATGTGCACTGCGTTGCTAAGGTCTCTGGTTCGAATGCCGTTCAGGCATGGCATTTTTGAAAAATAATAATTGTCCTGGCTAATTGTCGAAACAGCAAAGGCCATAAAAATTAAAAAAAAAAACTTTATTTTTCACTTGTCCGAATACTATTAATTCATTAATTATATTACTTACGGACATAGTTCATCAAACATATGTATCCTATAATATAATATGCTGCTGAACTGGATCAAGAAGATTGCATGCACAGAACAAAGAGGCATAGCATGGGATCTCCAAAAACGTCGTGAAGATCTTCACTATGTTGACAACATTTGACTTCTATCTCACACGTTCGCAGATATGCAGTCCAAAGTGATAACTATAGTTAACATAAAAAAAAAAGATCATGTGAATTGGAATTACACGCGAAAACAAATTTGACATAAATGGTGAACTTGAAAAAGCAAATGATTTTTGCTATTTGAGTAGCATAATCACAAAAACTGGGTATACTCCAAATGATAAAATAAGGCATACTAAAGGACGTCTTGCATTCCAGTAGAACACCAGGTCACACAACATCTACAAAGCCACACCAATGTTGAATACGTTCTTCTGTATGGATGCATATCTTAAAATGTTTAATGTCCCGCAATAGATAGAAAAGTCCAATCAAGATCTGTGGAAGCTAACAAACCAGAAGGAAATTAAGACTAAGGTCAAATTTAGGAAATGTATTTGGATAGGTCATGCTTCTAGGAGAGAACCCCAATGTATCCAGAATGGCTCTCAAAAGGAACCATGAAGACGGTCGTAAAAGGTGCAGACCTCAAACCACTTAGAAGAACAATTCAGCAGGAATTGAGAGAATATTTACCTATATATCCTTAATCTATGCTTAAGGATAGATAGGTAAGCATAAATAAAGATTGGTTTCAATTGAAGGTATATTATATATCTAATTCAATTATATCCAGCAACTCAATTTTTCGGAAACATATTTTGGTAAATACTCTTGTTGTTCTATTCAGTGGCGTAGCGTAGTGGGGGCGGCCCACCCCGGGCGGCAAACATTTACAATAAATAATAACTTGAAATCTGAACTAAAAATTTGAACTATTTCTTTAATATTTTTGTCACACTTACAATTCGGACCGATTAAAATGAGCACGGAACTTTTTATTATTTAATCTGTGACGGGACCGGGGAATCCTTTTTCTTTAAGTCAGTCTAGTCATCTTGCTCGCTCTAGCGACTGGAAACACTGTCTGTACTAACCAGTTACCTTGGGGTAATCCCCCTTGTTTTATTTTGTGCTCGGATTGTTCACGACGAATATTCAGCGAGAATTAATTCTTTCATATAAAGAATAGAGTTCAGTATTGTCTAATAACACCTGCAACATCAGTCGTCTAATTCACATTGACTCAATTGCTACAATTCATGATTTTCTTTAAGTGCGTGTTGTGATTTGTGATTGTTAAATTATTGAACTTTGTCGAAATTGGAGGTTGATTTGTGTTTTATATTCTATTCGCTGTTATTCGCTATGTGTTCTTAATAGTATGTAATAATAACTTAATCTTGTCGACGCATGTCATAAATGTTCTGTATGTATCAATAAGTCGCATACGTGTAAGAACTTTTGTAACAAATCTGTTTAATATATATAAAACATACATACATGACTTCTTTATTTGTACCCTGTACAATACACAATAACAAATTTATTCTTGCCGAAAAGTTCTTTAGAATTTCTGTAAATTTTGGAGCCTTTTGGATTTAAATACCTAAATAAAAGGGCGGCGAATTTGGCCTACGCCCCGAGCGACTGAAACCCACGTTACGCCACTGGTTCTATTCCAGCTAACATCAATGTGTAGTATTTAAACTTTTTTATATATCTAGACCAAATCGTTTGTGTGAGAGGGTGTGGTATATTTTTTTAAACAAAATGTCTGACAAAAATTTCGTTTAAATAAAGAGATTTTTCAAAATTACTTTTCGTTCGTTAATAGACATTCACGAAATTTTATTCGATTTAATTTATTTACTTATTTATTTATATTTTACTTAAAATACATATTTGATTATATTTTTGGCATAATATGTTTTTAAATGGCTCAGTATTTTTATTATTTGTAGCTCAAATTTGAACGCAGTCGTTTTGCCTAATTTTCTATCATACAAATAGAGAGACAGACATTGGGTCAGTTTTCAACTTTCAGTTTTTAGGATTTTGTAGGTATGACCAAAAAACCCTTATACCGTCATTTTGTCGTCTGTCTGTCTGTCTGTCTGTCTGTCTGTCTGTCTGTCTGTCTGTCTGTCTGTCTGTCTGTCTGTCTGTCTGTCTGTCTGTCTGTCTGTCTGTCTGTCTGTCTATCCGTCTGTCTGTTCGATAAAAATTGTAGCCAAACGGCTAAACCTAGTTGAAATTTGGCATGCTTATGCAACTCTTTGACCCGCACATAGGAAAAATACTAAAACATCTAAAAAACATATTCCCCTAAAAATATAAACAAGTATGTGCTCATCAAAAAAAAAATATTTTTTTTAAATTATGAGTAGGGTATCAAATGAAAGCCCTTAGTACGTAGATTAACGATCAAAATTTTATTTTTGCAAAATAAATTATTTTGATGCGATTTTTGCCAAAATTTTGTCCCACACCCTATAGCCCAGATGGTTTAAACTAAAAAACTGAAAAAATTCTAAGTAATGTACATTGGCGTGAACCGGAATAGTACAACAGGAATTTTTGATCAGATTATGTTTTCGGAAAATAATGCATTTTTTGTGTTTTAACTAAAATATGTTAAATAATTAATTCGCTATGTAACACTCCAGATCAGTAACTCTGGTAGCTCAGTTGGTTTTGTGATGCACTTTGTAATTTGCAGTGCGAACGTTGCAGAGTTCGAATCCTGTTAATTATAATTTTTTGTTTTTTTTTTTGCATTTTTATTTTGTTTAAATTATTTTGTCAAAATTCTAGTTATATTTTGGTAAATGTTGCATTTATTTTTTAAAAGCGTAAATTTAATAACCAGTGGGAAGTGTTGAAATTATAATTTAATTCTGTTTGACGAAATCAGAGGGCGGGACTTATGATATAAGCAACCAATGGAAGCCATAGGCGCAATTTTAAAAATCATACTGAACTTTGCTGTATAAATAAATACTGCACATATTTAGAAACTTAAATAATGGTATTAGGCATTCGAATTAAAATTCATAAAAAAATATTTTGACATAAAATTTGTTTTGGCATCCCAAATAATCATCATTCAGTTACTAAATACCTGCAAAACCCAGAAATGTGTGAAGATTCACCCTTCACATATATATATATATTTTTTTTTTCTTTCCATATGATCATTCGTTATATACACGACTGGTCTTGAAGTATGTGAATAAAGATTGCTCAAAAAAACTACGTGGTTATTAGGCAAATTTCTCGCAGTCATGCGAATTCTCAAGTCCATTTTACTCCTGCCTCAACTACCTTATTCAACTGACTTGCAATTCAGTGACACCTACTAATCATCGAAGTTGTAGATCAATGGAATCATTTTAAGATTATTGACAATCTCAAAAGGCTATGGCCGAATATAAAGTCTAAATTCTGATATAACTGACTAATCTGTAAATTACTGGTATGAAAGGTGAAAAACTAGCTTCCCTAATTTTTTTGGGAACCAATTACATTACATATTTTAAAATAAATAATTAAACTCTTTACCTTTCTAGAATCCTTTATGGCATACTCGTATATTTTTACTAAACTATAACGAGTTCATTAAATCAGTCAAATCTCCTGTGCATTAGAAAGCTACGAGTTGAAGATTTATTTTACAATCAATAAACATTCTGCCAAAATCTCTCTAACATTTTGTTTTCGATTTATATTCTCGGCGTATTTTACGACGCCCAAACATTATTGCGTGAGGTAATAATGCGCTTGAAAACGGAACTGAAGCTACTAATTTATAGTTTTTAGGTTAAGGACTTGGTAAATTGAAGAAAACTCCTTGGATAATGATTTATTAAATTTGTACATCCACCCGTCTTGTAGATTTTAGAGAAAAGCTTTAATAAATTTAACAATATATTTCCACGCTATATTTCAAATAATATATGGAATCATTGTGTCACGAAACAGTTTATTTTCACTTTTCATTGTTATTATTTAGAATAAAATAGGTCTATTTTATATCAATGAAAAGAGTGAAAATATCTACATATATAATTCTTTATTTACCCTACATTGAAAAATAATCATAATAATAATAAAATATTACATTTTATGACTTTCTTTCTTATTCTTCTTCTACATTCTTCCTCTGGTGTTCCTCTCTTTCTTCCTATTCTCTTTTCGGCTTCCGTCTCCGGTCTCCTTCCTTCTTGACTCCAGTTGTTCTTTCCCTCTTTCTACGCTTCTCTTCCCTCTTTTCTTTCATCCTCCTTTGCCTCTCTCTTCCTTCCTGTTCTCAGTTCTGTCTTACCTCTCCGCATTCTTTCCTTCTTTCCTCGAGTACTCTCACTCACCTTTCTCCCTTTCCTTCTTCACTCAACAGCTCCTTTATCTCTCCCTCCCATTTTGTCTTCTTTCCACATCTTTTTGTAAGATGTTCCAAGGATTCTTCCTCCTCCCTACACATTCTGCATAGCCTATCCTCTGGTTTTGCCCAATACCTATTACTCCGTTCTTCATTTCCGCATCTTAATCTGGCAATCCTTCTAACTCTGCCCCCTGCTTTTCCTCTCCTCCCTTTCAAATATTTAGGTATTCTTACCGTCCTTATCTCTCTATACCTTTTCAAATTCCTTGAATTGTCTATTCTTACTATTCCTTCCTGCTCCTGTACCTCCTTGTCTCTCCTCCTCAATTCTTCTACTATGTTTCTTCCTCCATTTCTCTTTCGCTCAGTTTCCCTTATGTCCATCCCACATCTCCAATAGTACTCCTTCCTTGTTTCTCCCCATTCCGACAGTTTACCCTTTTGTTCCTCCTTCATTCTTTCTTCCCAGCATTCTCTTAATATTTTCCTTCTTTCGTCCCTTCTGATTTTCTCCTCATACTTCGCCGCCCTCACCCCGGCTCCCACTCTCAGCTTTTCCCTCGTAATTTCCTCTCTCACTATATATCCTGGTGTCGTTCTGTCTAATCCCATAATCCATCTCATGTATCCCTTTTGTACCCTTTCTACTATCTCCCATTCTTTCCATCCCCAGATCTCTACTCCGCACATGAGGATACTTTTCACTATCCCGTCAAACAATTTCATCCTCCAACTGAAATCGTCGTCAAACCTCCTCTCTCCTATGCTCCATAGCTTCCCGAAAGAGTGAAAATATCTATTGAGTATCAACTGCGTTATATATTTATTTCGACCACGACTAGCCCAATTACAATGTGGCACTATTTATTTATAACAGTTTTGGCCACACAACAGGTAAAAACCCAATAACAGTATGGCACTAGAAAATTTTTACAAAATAATTACAACAGTATCATAATTCTTCTATTTTCTAATGACAGAAGTGTTAAGTTTATATTGTTGAATCTAAAATTCATATATTTTAAAAATCTTTTTTGTACACTTTCAATGCGATATATGTATACAAGATACTGCATTCATTAGTTATAGTAACCGATCTATATAATTACAAATCATGGTCATACATCATGAATTTGGAATTCATAAATCATTCCGATAGGTCATTAATGAATGTGTTAAGAAGTAAGGGAGCTGAAATTGTCCCTTGAGGTACACCGGTAGTGATCTTCATGTACCTAGATTGGAGTTTCTTAAGATTCATGACATTTTCGTAACAAGATATAGCAAAAGAATGATATGTGAAGTGCGAATTTTCACAAATTTCAGGATTTTGGAGGTATTTAATAAGTATAAGATACCAAAAGAATGCAGGATGTTTAGGACATAATTTCTTCTATAACTACATTATCATTTGTTTTTGGTAATTTGCCATATTTTGGTAATTATTTTTATTTATTAATACTAAGAGCTTTAATTTTTTTGAACCATTTAAATAATTTGCGAAAATTTTGTCACAATAAAATTTAAATTAAAAAATCCCAGCGACTCTTTTGCACTTGTCTCGTAACCAAATCTTTATTAAATTAATAAGAAATATATTAGTAAATGGTTTCATTTCTTGAATTTCAGAAACGTATTTCTCGATTCTCAGCTGTTATTTTTATTTATTTATTTTTTTTTAGTTCAATACAAAAAATCTATTACATTATTAGTTGTAATTTAGCCATTAATTAAAAAAGTTATTTATTTTGTCAAAAACATAAAAACTGCAATACGCAATTTGACCAAAATTTTCTTTCTTATGTTTTCGGTTCAAATAAATCCACAATAGGTTTTTAGTTTAACCCCTTTGGGTTAAAGTCTACTTTCCAGCAACGGGCGAATAGTCTTTTTAGTACACTTTTCAAAAAAATCCTGTAAAAATAAATAAATTTTAAAGAACTATCTTTCGTTCCGTCATCAACATCTTAAGATTTATCTTTTGCTACCACAAAATAAGTTGTTTTTTTATATTTTTTGTAACGACACAAAACATTCGATATTTTACGAAAAACTTTCTTTTAAGCTATTCCGGTTCCCATCATTGTACATTACTGGAGGATTTTTTCAGATTTGTAGATCCATCCCTATGGGAAATTGGTGGGGATGAAAAAGGGAGAAACGAAAAAAATAATTTATACGAAATACACATAAAAAACTGATTTTTCAAAAATAAAAATTTGCTGATCCATCCACGCAATAAGTTATTTCATTTAGCATCCCACTCAAAATTTGAAGAAAATATTTATTATTTCATTAAATACATATTTATTATATTTATCCAGTGATATGTTTTTTGAACTCTCTATAGCTTTACTATACGAGGGTCAAAAAGTTGTACAAGGATGCCTTTTACAACTGCATTTCAACTTTCTATGTTCAACCGTTTGACTACAATTGCTATCGTACAGACAGACACATGAATTATAAGGGTTTTTTGTTAGTTATACCTAAAAACATTTATTTTAAACAATATTTCACAGAACACTAGTGTTTCCTGAACTTGTCACAAATACGAGGGCTACCTTTTAAGTTTTTACAAAAACTAAGAAGTACAAAATTTTAGTTTTTTTGAACAAACTGTTTTATTGCTCTTCAAGATATTCGCCTTTAAGATCTATACACTTTTGTATGCGTTCAAACTAATTGTCGAAACATTTTTACAACTCTGAAGTTGGTATCTCAAAACCATGGTTTTAGAAGGCCTCTATAGCTTCTTGAGGTTATGAAAATCGCTGTCCACGCATTTTTTGTTCGACATTGGGGAACAAAAAAAAGTCGTTAGATGATAAATCAGGTGAATACGGGCAATGATATATTAATTCGATGTGTTTTTCCTTCAAATAAATGTTTAACGGGCTGTGTGGGAGCTTGCATTGTCATGATGAATAATGATGCGACGTTTTTGGTTGTTTTTCCTGATTTTGTCGATGATTTCTGGCAAACAAATTGTTGTCTACCATTCAGCATTAACTATTCTCCGATCCTCTAAAGCAGTGATTCTCAACCTATTTTTTTCGCGGTACACTTTTAACAATTTCAAAATTTGGCGGCACACTAACTAATAAATTGCTGTACATACAAATTTTTTTTATTGTATGCATTTCTAAAATTTGGCGGCATACTTCAAGAATTTCGCGGCACACAAAAGTGCCGCGGCACAGTGATTGAGAATCACTACTCTAAAGGAATGGTTGGGACATGTCCAGTACAACCTAAGAAACAAGCGATCATATTCTTGGAAGTGCTTCGTGAACGAACAACTTTCGTGAGTATCGGTTCATCTTGGAAGAACCAAACAGCAGATTATTGCTTAGTTTCCGGTTCATATGAAAAAATCCAAGTTTCGTCACCTGTGACAGATGTTGTATACGGATTTTGCAGTGCCTAGGTTGAATTTTTTTTTAGCATTTTCTCACACCAATCAACACCTCTTTTGAGTTTCAGTCAAATTATGCGGAATCCATCGGGAATAGATCTTTTTCACAGCTAAATGTTCATGCAAAATCGAATATATTGTAGTCTGCGATGTGCCAAAGGATGCCTCTATCTCACGGTAAGTCACATACCGGACTTCTTCAATCATTTTGCGCACAGCATCGACAACTGATTTTAGTCGACCTTCATGAAATTCATCACTGACGGACACAACGAAATTTTGCAAACCAATTGTAAACAATCTTTTCTGATGGTGCTTCATTACCAAAAATTGAACGAAGTGAATCTATGCATTGTTGTTGAGTTAGGCCTTTACTAAAATCGTAAAAAATCATCCAACGAAAACCTTCACGACTAATATCCAATCTTTTCACAAACTAGTTTTTTTAACGCTCACTGTCAACAAACTACGCGGTCAATTTATAAGCTGCCACTGATTTCACAACAACAAATGTCAAATTTTACAAATATAATAATGACATATTTCAATATTGCCATCTAGTGGTCGTTTGTTAAAACATAAAAGATAACTCCCGTATTCTGCGAATTTATGATCTCGCCTGAAATCGCCTTTTTAAATAATAAAAGGTTCCGACACTTCAAGAAAATAAAGAACCAATAGTATAATATTTTCTTGGTTGCACGTATGAAACACACAAAGGGCCCCATTATTTTGAGTATCACGAGCTGTCACTGCACATTAGTAAAAGTTGAACACCAAGAGGCGAATATATGAACCATGTTTCAAGTTTTTTCATTTGATAAAAATACAGAGAATATCCTCCGGCACACATAGTTACCAACCCTATGTTCCATATTATTCGACTTTAATCCTATGTAAAATATATTTATATAAAACCTTTGTGGATGGTAACATGAACACGTATGTGCCCGTATCTACTCGTATGTGTTCATTAAAATTCAAATATGAAAACGTGGTCTCAATTTGTATTTAAATATTAAAAAACGAATGAGAGATTAATTTTATGTATATTTATTTATTAAAATCGACGTCGTCTAGACGGAAAAAAATTACATTTCGACATTTAATATCCCACGCTCGATGCTGTGACACAACAATGACAAAAAGTTTCTGGTGCGATAAATAATTTCCATAGATTTAAAATTTGTTAGAAAATAGACTGTTATATTTATCTTTTCTCAAAGATACCTTATTCTAACAAATTAGTTTTTCTAATAGTGCAATATATTTTCATTTTAGGGCTTTGTATGTATGACCACAAAAAAACTTTGTAACGTCACTCTGTTTGCCTGTCTGTACGGCGGAAATTGTAGCCAAACGACTGAACATAGAAAGTTGTAATTTGACATGCTTATACAACACATTGGCCCACATATAGGGAAAATACTTAGGGTCGGTTTCTGAAAGCTTATATAACTATAACCGAATAGTTAGAAAATGGTTGCCATGGTTATTTATGGGATTGTTATATTGTAACCGAGTTTAACTAAGAGATTAAACTCGGCTAAGCTTTCAGAAACCGGCCCTTAGAGTTCAAAAAAACACATCACGAGATAAATGTAAACAAATACGTAATTAATGATTTTTTTTATTTTATTATTTTTTTTATTTTAAAACACAGAACAGGACTAAATATCCCAATTACACTGTGTCTTACAAACATCCATGCCCTGACCGGGACTCGAACCCGGGACCTTTGGCTCGTGAAGCAGGAGCGCTACCTCTACGCTACCAAGGTCGACATCGAAGGTCACATTGAAATCTTAGTGTGGTGTCAAAAGAAACCTCTTAATGCATGTTGTGAACAGCAAAATTTTTATTTGAAAAACATTTTTTTTTTATTGAATTTTTACAGAAATATTTCGAAAACTAATATTAAAAATTATATATATATATATTTTTTTTTTCTGGTATGAAAGCTGTTTAGACGTATATTATAGAATGGAACAGTTTTAAGATTTTTTTTATTTTTATTTTAACAATGTGTTTTTCAAAAATGTACTAAAAATATTACTGGCCCGCACCGTATAAAGGGGTTAAACTAAAAATCTGAAAAATTATTTACATTGATCTAAACTGGAAACATACGAGAGGAATTTTGAATCAGATTTCGTTTTTGAAAAATATTGCAGTTTTTGTGTTTTTGACTAAATTATTTATTTTTTTAATTCATGGCTAAATTATGACTAATAATGTTATGGTTTTTTTGTATATGGCTAAGGTAGTGTGTGTCTATTTTTGAAATTAAAAATGCTGAGAATCTGAGAACAGCGAAACTGCGAACAGCTGAGAACCGAGTTCATGCGTGTAGTGTTCAGTGGGATTCGCCTTTTATTATATGCCCTGAATCAACCCATTGTTAGAAGTACATTAGTTTTTTGTTTTTAAGGTTTCAAAGGGGAATTAATTTGAATTTTATTGTGATGAAATTTTCGCAAATTATATCAATTTTGTTTCAAAAAATTAAATCGAAACTCTTGTTTGGTTTTTATACCGATTAAACACCTACGAAATCCTGATATGTGTGAAAATCACACTTCACATCATTTGGTTTTTTATCATAATTGGTGTCAAGGATAACACAAACTTAATTAAACAAAATATAAATGGATGAGTGATCCAATATATTTCAAAGCCTTTAAATATAAAAGATTTTTGTAAAAAGTGTTTATAATCCAACTCAAGTAGACACGATGAAAGAAACTACAATATAATAATGTAACAAAAGGTGGATATAATAAATGTCTTTTATTGCTGTACATAAAATAAGTATTGTAGTAAATTATTGTCGCCCGACAATGGTGTCACACTAGACCTGATTACAATGTATTGATTCTGTAGCTAAACCAGATTTGATAAGTATACACCTAGGTGTATAATTTAATATCCATAATAGAAATTTTAACCTTGTCAGCCTACAAATACCAGACATGTAAAAAAAGTCGAAAGAAAATTTCGAAATATAAATAGAACCAATATTTTAAAGAAAATAGTTATTAAACAGAGTGTACAGGCCGTAGAAGTGTTGGTCCAGTTGTCGGGGCTGAATTGGACAAGAAATGTTTTTTAGTGGCCTGTTTCTTTTTTTATTTTTTTGCTCAGCACTTTATTTAACTTTCTTTTTTTTTGCTCATCACTTCGACACGTTCGGCAGTACTAGTCCGTCCCTGGTTATAATATAAGTAAAAATTTTAGTTATCTCTTCATGACAGTTCTTATGATGTATTTTAATAAATAAATAGAAACGTTGCCCCAATGGGGTCGCGGCTATGGAGCCTATATTTGGTCAAGTCTTTCAATTGCACCAGGTTCTTTCTAGCAGGAAAGGCTGATCCAGAGGCTCATGGAATACTTATGCTGTACTGTCGAGTCATTGTTGTGGTCTTCGTTACCGTTTAGTTCATTTTCGACCATCGTACAATTTAGTGATATACAAGAAATAAAGAAAACCCGTGTAGGCAACGTTATCGTTACAACAATTATGCCATATGACTTTAAAAGCTATGTAAAAAAGATAACCAGCGTGAATTTCAACTCCTTCTGGAATACCTTAAATAATAACAAATTAAAAAGAATAAAATCATCCATCAGCCACTGGTATATTCCTGATGACCGACAAGAGCAAGTCATAATGACTAGATTGCGAATCGGCCACACTCTCTTTACCCACAAACACCTCATGCAGAAAAAAGAACATGTAACAGCGCAATAACTGTTAAACATATTCTTATTGAATGTGTGAAGTACACGAGAGAAAAAGTCCAAAACATCACCCCAAACTTCTTGGAAGAGACCCTATCTAACAATATGGAAGCTACATCCAAAATTTTAAAATATCTAAAAGACACTAACCTGTCAAATAAAATATAGGCAACAATGTAATGAACGTTTATTGTAAAATCCTCACTGTGTAATGTACCTATGCAATATGTAATTTTATGTAATTCAAAATTCTTGCTTACACCTAAGTAAAATGAACTTAAAATTGAATGTAATATTTGTAACTGTTCCAGGGCGTTAATGACCATGTAGTTGATACACACCAAAATAAATTTTAATTAAAAAAAAATAATAATAATAAGAAATAAGCGAAGCTGTGGCTGTATCTCATTTAACACGAAGAAGTGCGTCGAGCCGTCCATTGTATTCGCAACATTCTTCGCCAGCAAGAGATCTCAGTGACTCTCGATTCGCAACTGTCAACTTGCCAAAAGTATTAAACATGTAGAGCAATAAGGGAAACACTATGTTGTTGATATATTATTCGGACTGATTTTTTTCAAAATTTTAAATTAGAAAAAATTTCTTATATAGTAAAGAAGAATTTACTTGACAGATTGATCGATTGAGAACCGATAAAGAAATATATATCTATTTCACACAGTTTTATGTAAGATGTCATGAACGTATTTCTGTTTACTGTAACGTACGGTCATAATTTTGGTCTTTTTTTGATATATTATAATATGGTAACTTCAACGTATATCCTTTTGGTACACGCGCGCGCATTCAGTTCTGGGCGGTCGCTAATGGTCTTTCCTTCTCTATGAGTGAAACAAATTGTATCTCTCTCTATTTCTAGCTTTGTCTGTGAACAAATGATATGGGTCTATTCAAAAATGGAAATTTTATTGCTATAATTCCCTCCCATTGAACCATATGCTTTAAATAACCATCTCCTTTACTATAAGGCACATTCTTCTAGTCCTCCTACTCAGTGCTGAGCGTGGTGACTTCCCCACTACACCTTTGTAGAGCGTGTTGCATGTAGACAGATATGAGTCTTGATATTTTAACATGGATTCTGAACCACTTTATATGTTATTGGGGAAATACTGATGGGCACACATACCTCGGTAGAAAGCCTTTCGCTTTCTGCGGGGAAACGTCTAGGAAACTATTTGAAAAATGTATGCTGGTACCAGAAATTGAACATAATGCCTCAAGCAAGGCTAGCTACAAACTAACCTTCTGCACTACAGTCGTCCCCATACAATACATAGTTTTATACAGTTATGTAAAATTCCCTTATTTCTCGCTATCATACGAACGATGATTGTGGAACACTCAATTGGATTAATCTTGTCATCTTTGCAAATATTTCTATCAACTCAGATCTTAGATAGCTAAGCTACCTATCGGCCAATATTTTGTCTACAGCTTGCCATATTGTTAATAAGCAAACCATTGTAAGATATTTCGGAAACTACTTTGTATTGTATGATTTATTTTACATGGTGTTTGCATGCCCGGTCGACCATTAGTATTTTTGTTTTCCTTAGTTAATATTCATGACATAATCACTGCCAACTTCTCCTAACATAAGTAAAATATCTTGTACTTCTGCGGGTCTAACCCCACTAGTGTGGTGTTTTCAGCAAATTGAGGTATTTTTATCCTCCACGATAACACCAGCTTCCTAATTTTTTATTACATCATCATCATCACTTTAACACAAACCCCAACAAAACAAAGTTGATACAATTAAATGGATATTTGAACACCGTTAAGTTTAAATAAGAAACTGTAATTTTCGAAGGTATAAATCATAAAAACTTAAACTAATCGATGTATCATAAATACTTCTGTTTTTCTTTGAAACTGGCATTATTCACAAGCAATATTTCCGATTCAAAGCTATATTTTCCCATTAATCAAAATGTTTATTTTAAAAATAACATTGAAAAATATATGAGCAAAAGCACATGATATTTCTTCATTTCCTTTCAATATAAGAAGTTATACAAATGCATAAAATGTCGTTTAGGTCACTAGAGGCAATCGATGTATTCATCGGAAGACAAATATAAACAGTACAGATGATATTTTTATGATATGTTTTTCAACTCAACATACTAAAAATATATTTTTAGAAATTATAGATTACATTCAAAAAAAATAAGTTAGATGGAACAAATATGCAGTAAGATTCATGAAACTAAATCTGGCATTGAATATTATTATGACCAGTGCATATTTACAATAAATTAATTAAAAATGGTGACCAATTCTGCCATATTGTGCATACTGGTCATCAGTCGTTACATCTGCAAATTTGTTGTAAATAACTATATATTCTTTCGTTTTCTGTACTATACAAAACAGGGTAAACATCTATTAATGTACATAAGTTGGAAGACGTTGTTGCAAAAATAAAAATCCGCATTTTGAGCATTATCTTGGTAGGTATATGATTTTTATAATATTTTAGATAAGCACATATATATTTCAACATTTTGTTTAATCATTGTTATAAAATGAATTATGTCGCAATGCAAGTCAATGCAATTTTTAGTGTTTCCTAGATATAACCAAGAAATTCTTATACAATCTCCCATGCGTCGAGAAACTCTTTCAAACAGTTGAATGAACAAAGTTATAATTTGGCACACATAAAATGTTTTTTGATTCTCATATAGGAAAGATACTCAGATTTCGAAAAAATATACCACACATAAATATATATGTAGTTGTAATTGAAAACTAAATAAATAAAAGTGGAATGTAGTATCAAATAAGAGTTCTAAGTGTGTAGTTTTACCAAAATTAACATGTATGCAAAAAAGTGCCCCAAACTTTAATCCTTAGAACGATTGGTCTAAAATTCCGAAAACGTTCGGAACTGAATTGAATTGAAATTATGAAACTATATTTAAAATTTTTTTTTTTTTTTCGAAAAAGTTTGGATCGTGTAATAACACGTATTTTTCCAAATTTATTGTGTCATAAAAAAGCTCTTAAAGCATAAAAAAAGATGTGGCAAGTATAACAAATTTTTTGCTTTTATTTAGTAAAAATTTTTCCAAAAATTTTTGTCCCCACCCTACTTCCCAGACGGTTTGGTCTGAAAATCTGAAACAGGATTAATAAAAAACAGCAAATAAAAATGAAATAATACACAATGTAATGCAGCAAAATAGTGCAAACGAAATTTTTGATCAGCTTATTTATTAGATATCGAATTTCTTGTTTTTGAAAAAAAAAAAAAAACATTTTTATGCGGTATTAAATGAAAATTCTTAACACTTAATCTTATATACAACTACTGATTTGGATGCAGTTCTTTTCACGAATATATAGCACTTTTTTTAGTCGACACAGAAGCTAACTTTTGTCCGAACCATGGTTTGTTTAATATTTACTAGCCCTAATACAACGCCTTTCGTGGCTATTTTTCATACTTCTTTTGATCGTGTTTCCAGTTTTTGCCGTGCATTTGAGTGCTAGCAAAGCTTGCTCAATGAAGTTAATATTTCTCTGGAAGGGTAATATACAAGTATTTTTATTTTAAGAAATAAAATTAATGCGTTCAAAAAGAAGCTAACTCGTTGAAATAGTCGCTTACAAGAGGAAGATATAGAAATGTTTCCACTTTTGGAAGAATTTTTGATTGCTGCTGATTTCAACCAGAAAGTCATATTCAACATTATAAGTCAACATTTAAGAGCATTAGCTGAAAATTATAATATTAACTGGTAATTATTTCCCTGAAAATGAAAATCCTCATAAAGGTAACCTCTGGATTAATAATCCATTCTTGGAAGATATAAAGTTCTGTGAAATATTGCTCCTCGTGAAAAAAAGAAACTGATCGAGTTGTCTTCTGATGTTACTCTGGTGTCCAGATATATAATTTAATCTTGTCTCAATTTTGAAAATCACTTGAAAAAGAATATCCATCTTTGAGTTATAAAGCTAACAAATTATTGGTCATTTTTTCGACTTTCTATTTGTGCGAAAAGTATTTTTCAGTCATGTCAATACTAAAAACCAAACAGAGAAATCGAATGGATGTTAATGTAGCGCTTCGTTTCTAAGAAACAACTCTGCAGCCACGTGTATCAAATTTTCTAACAAAGAAGCAGCAGCAGATATCGCACTAAAAAATTGTATATAATAATAAAATACTATCTATATTTGTTTTTATTTGTGTCACTTAGGTGATGCGAGTATTATTATTTTACAATCATATCAATAATTGTGTATAGTAATATTTTATATTTTTGAAATATTTGCTGATCTTTCTCTCCCCTGATCCCCAGCTCACATTCAGTATCTGGTACCAGGTTTAATGTTAGTATACAATGCTGATATACTATATTAAGGGCTCGCGGAGCCAATATAAAGTACAGTATACCAAAAAGCTAGGATTATCTAGCTTTAGTTTAGGTTAGTTAATTGATGTTAGGTTCTTCGGAAGGTTCGGAGATTCAATATCAAATACTGAGTGCCAAAAAGTATCGGATACCCTGTACTAAATTTTTACCCCCAGCTACTCTTACCATAAATACCTGATTTGAAATTGAATGAAAGACCGAGAAGCACCTCTTGTGAATGAATATGCCCCATATATGTCGCACATAATCACACAAAAGCAATGACCTACTTTACTGGGAACTAAACCATCATTTAAAATTATTAGTTATTTGGTCATAAAGTTTAAGCAGTCAAATGCACAACCCTCATATCAATTAGCCAAATATGTCATCTATGTCATTTTGATCTCAGAGACAAATTAGGATTTCTAATTCGTAATTAACATTAATATTGACATACTTAAAAGTAGTTCAGTTGCTTGGTTAATTAAATAGAATCGTTTCTTTAAAAAAACACCTATTGTTTGGACAATGCTATTTCGTTTAGACAACGCGTTTTGCAACTTTCTACATGGCTTCGTATTAATTATCATTACATATTGTTTTTTTAAGGTAGCCATGAAGTTTTGTTTTTATTTTGTTACTGTTGTCAATGTTTTTGTAAATAATTGTAAATAATTATTAATTCCGATCCTTCATCAACAGTCCATTCGCTCTGTGCCCGGCGAACATCCAAAGAGGCGCTGGTCCTTCGAGTTAGCCGGCCGAACATCTAGCCGGTACGGGCGCACCATTTGGCCACACGGGCCATACCACTCGCCGCCCCAACACCTATCGACCAATATCGGCAAAATTTACTTAATTCTAGATTCATATTATTTGTAGTTATACGCATCGTTTAGTGCAGAAAACTATTGTACGACTTTACTACATTCCTGTTTCACTGCTTTGAAAATTTTGCTTTGAAATCTTTTATATTCTTATATGAGGACGTAACATTCAAAACGCTATTTGTTGCACAGCATTCAAAATTGAGATATGGATATCAGTGTCTTCCTCTTTGTTAAATTTATAATATACAATCAATAAATTAATTTAAAACGTGGATGTACCATCTAAAACTCGCAAGAAATAAATAAAAAATGTAAAATATTGCGTTATTTAGTTATTTTTGTTTTCAATTTTCTGGTGAACTTCTAAAATGGTACAAAGAATTAATCTATGATATATCTAATTCATCAATAAAAGATTTTATGTTGTTGTTCGGAAAGTTGTGATTTGCATATTTAAAATATGATAAATAAATAATATTTAAAAATAAGAAATGTAATAATTAAAATAATTTAAACATATTTTTGTTAATAAACATCTCATTCAAATAAAATTTTAACCTTGGTTTGTGCTTTTAATCCATCCTTTGTCCACTCATTTCATTCAAAAGTGATTTACCCAAATTTAAATAATCATTTTTTCGTACATTAGCTCATAAAAATTTTTAGTAGATGTTTGAATTCAATGTTTGGGGCCTTAAAAACAAAATAGTTTCCCAAATTATTGCAAACAGGATTAAAATGTTTATCCCAATTATCTCAAAATTGAATGACTGTGGCAAATCACGGTTTCAGTGTTACCTCCTCATATATGGGTCAAAGCATAAGCATGCCGAATTTCACCTTTCTATGTCAGCTATTTGGTCACAATTTTTATCAAACAATTAGACAGAGATACAGACAGACAAACAGCCACATGTATGAGGTTTCTTGGTAATACCTTGGTCATCTCTTCATTTCATACTAAGTCGTCCGGGATGATGTCTGCTAGTTGTAGATCCCCATTTACAACACCACTACCTCGCTATACGGCTGCTCGTTACGCTGTTTTTCACTATAACAACCTTTTTAAATTATAGCTTAGTTTCGATTTGGGGCCCAAAACGTTTCAATATACGGCCAAAATAATGTCGCGGGACGACGTTACGAGCAACATAAACAAAAAGGAAGGAACAAGGCAACAAACGGACCAATTTTTTCAACCAAGTCCTTCCGCAACTGCGCTGACGGTTGGGGCTGATCACACTATTATGTCAAGCGATTCTTCAAGCTCCGATTAGGAGCGTTGAATATTTTATTTTATATGTATTTTTGTTTTGTCTTTACAACCTATTAATGCGCATATGTAATGGCAAAAATATTATTGAAAGAAATAAAAAGTGAAAATGCATTTCGTAGTTTTTTTTTTCCAATGATTTTCCTATTTTTCAATCAAATTGATATGGATCTTATATAATTATATGGGTTTACGGCCAACTTTCCCGGAATATATCCGTATACCGAGGTATTGGTGTAGTTTGTTTAGCGCCACTATCCAGACCATTTTAAGTCAACAATATAATTAGTAACATCAATGACGTAATTATTAGTGTTGGTAGAATTCACTGGATAAATATATCTGTGCTAGGAGCTTGACTAACCAATATTATTAATTACTCCAAATTACTCATAAAATATTATAAAAAATTACTTTACTTGCCGACATTTAACTATCTGTCTCAAGTTAATATATACCGAAAAAAAAAAATTCAATTAATCTCTCATCATTTTGTTTTTGCTTCTATTACACTTGACATTTTCGCAACATTCCTTCTATTAACTGTTTATGTCAGTTCTGTCTGTCCTATAGATTTAGGGATTCCTTTTACCGCGATGACATGAAACATTACTATTCAATTAAATAACTTCAGTTGTGTGGTAATATCGTATTCAATTATTATTTAATATTTCTAGATACATACATACATCAAATATTTTATTTAAAGTTTATTCCTTCTAGAGAAGATATATTATGAGCTTTGTCTTTTGATGTCAGCTTTTTTTTTCTTTTTTTTTTTATTTTTCGTCGTCTGATTAAACTTTTTATCCTTATAAAAATAAAATACTGTCAGTCATACTGTATTTTACAGGATATGACAAAATAAATTTTGCCTTAGGACAATACCATGGAACCAAACACGTCGTAAGATGGGGTACTATTTTGTATCATGATGGTTCATTTTCAGGACTGCTATACGAGATGTGATAAAAAAAATATGGAAAATACCGCCATAGATCGCCATCTAATAAAATAATAGTAGAACTATTAGGTGCTATGCTGGAACAAAACCATTTCTGAAAACCAAGCAAGTTTTAACTAGTTTCATTAAGTTAGTCCACGTTACGCTATTGTTTTGTAAGACTTGGTTTTCAGGGATGCGGTACGAATGGAGCACGAACGCAAGAGCCTGAAGTTTTGTTTTATACAAGGCGATTTTTAAGTCTTGTTATTATGTACGTCATCGTATACACAGCTACAAATTATCTTCAACCGAATTACCCTTAACCGACAGTTTGGTTCGTAACATATGTTTACAAAACATAATAAGTTTATTGGTATGACGATGCTTTTAAATTGTTTAAATTTGTTTCCTAAAATAATTAATTATTGTCAATATATTTTTAATAATTTGGTAATATCACATAATGGACAGTTACCTTCTATATATATATATAAATATATATAGCTATATCACCTGGTAAGGTTTTCAGCTGTTTTTTATTAAAATTGCTTCCGAAAAGTTAAAATAATATTTTTTTTTGCGCGGGATAAATGAATTCCATATTTTCCGTTCATATTTAACGCATTTTCTTGAAATTATCAGTGACAACCGGTACACGAATTATACACCAATAAGAATTGAAAGAATGTTCCAAATTTGTTCAGTAGTTCCAAAGATATATACATATTTGTGCGTGCGGACTAATACAAAATCCACCTTTTCGGTTTATGTTTAATGATATATTGGAGGACTACAGATCCGATTTTCATACTTTTTTTTTTCTTTTGTAGCATCATCTAGTTATGTGTTTTGCTACGATTTATTAAAATAGGTTCAGTAGTTCCAAGTTATAATGAAATTTGTGTGTGCGAGTCCACTTTTTCCGTTCATAACTGTTTAACAAATTTTCTTGAACAATCATCGACGACGTAGGTATCGTCAGCGGCAAGCTTGTCAACATTAAATGCACAGAATGCCACCGTGATTTTATGTGTTACTTACTTTCGTGTCTCGAACTTCTCGACACATTTTGATAATATACTGCGTTTTTTTTTGTTTGTTTTTTTTTATTTATTTATTTATTAATTTATTTATTTAATTTAAATTATAGTGCTTCAACTGTCAAGTCATTATCACTTCTTAATTCTTATTACAGTATTTATGTACATGAGTATCTCTATAGTATTTACATGATATATATATGTATAATGCATATGGTAAGAAGTATTTCAATTTCAAATTGGTGGTACAGGTTAATGTCTTTTAGATAATGTAATATGTTTGTGATAGTTGTGATGTTGTTTTGGAGAGCCGTTTTAATGTCGTTAGGTTTGTAATGTTTTATTCTTTCTTGTCTGTATTTGGTGCTTTTATTGATTACATGTTCAACAGTTATTTGAGTTTGACATATATCACATATTGGAGAGATTTCTTTTTTAAATAAATGCTTGTGCGTGTAGATAGTATATCCTATACGTGCCCTTGTTATGACAATCTGGTCCCGTCTTGCACCGATTGTTGGCCATTTTCCAATGTCTGGTTTCGTGTTTTTTAATTTGTTCCTGTAGTCTTCTGCCATATGTTGCTCCAATGGTTTCTGATTTTCTTTTTTATTATTGTTTTGAAATAATCTGCTGCGATATTGGTCTCTGTGATGAGAAGTCGCAGAGCTGATTTCGCCGCTTCATCAGCTTATGTCTTTGTCTTTGCATCAGGTTATGTCTTTGTGGGACGGTATCCAGACAATTTGAACCTTGGTTTTCTTCTCAATGGCTTTGTGGAGGTTTTCTTGGGTTTTCTGGATTAATGTATTCCATCTTTATTGTTTTTTGAGGTCTTGTATTGCACTGAGAGATTCAGTGCAAATTGTTGCGGTTTTTATCATTTGATAGCAGAATTAGATTCTCCATAGTACAAGGATCACCCATGTTCCGACAATTGAGCATGTGGTTAGCGTACTGTATCTCTCCATACTCCTACAATACATCTTCCCCAAGAAGTATTTTCCATTTTATTAGATTAATTTTGCGCCTGGAAACATCACCTGGATGTTTCCATATTTTGTATGGTAGATGGTGTCCCGGAATAAGTTTGATTGACGTACTGGATAGCTTAGAGTTAATTGCGAGTTTTCACATTAATCCTGCCCATTTCTATAACTTTGTGCAGAAATGGTATGTTTCTGCATTATAATTATCTTTCTCATCTAGGGGAGTATTTTGAATGTTAAGGTAAGTAATGTTAAAACGGCTACTGCAGTAGACGTCCGTAGCGAAAAAGTGAAGAGCAGTGTTTCTAATCATTTTAACAGATGACACGGCTGATTTATCAGTTTAATGAGTATTGAAGTTCATTATGTTGGCAGTGAGCCATTAATAATATCCCACAGCCCTGTATAGAAAAAATATATATTATAGATAATTCTGTTTTGCTTATTCAAGTTTATCATCGATATATTTTTAGAACATCAAAGAGAATCATCTCCAGCGCGAGTGATTCGCATCAAAACTCCTGCAGCTTGAACAATAAAGGGAATATTACGATATGTTACATGCTTTCAGGTACAAACTTCATAAAGAAATGGGGAAAACTCCAAAAACATTGACGACGATATTGAAAATATATTGAATATGCTTATATTGTATTTTATATAGAAATCATAATCACCAGTTTTAGAAATAGTATTGCTTTGTTCACGGTACGCAAAATACCTACAGATTATAAATTTCTTCAAAAACTAAGAATGTGTAGTAAAATTAGTAAGGTATTCTTAGAAAAATAGAAAAAATTGTTGTAAAAATACTATCGCTCAATAACTTGTTTTGAGACTTTAAAATAATACTGTTGGGTTTCAATTAACTCTTATATTTACATAATTTTGAGAAGAAATGTTTAAATAATACGTCAATAAGTTTTCTACATCATTGTTTATAGTTCAAAACCTTCGTCGAAAAATAGTATACTAGATGATAATGGAATGCCACTTATAACACGTGTTCTTTGCGAAAATAATAATTTTTACACGTAGCAACTATATTGTAAATCTCGGCAGATTTAAGATGCCGGCCAAAAGTAGTTTTTGGAATAGAAAAAAAATTGCAAGAAATGTGTTTGTTGAATGAAGCTTTAATCACAATTTAACGACGCATCAAATATGAGTCGTATGCAAATATGTATCGTATGCAGATATGCGTCATACGCAAATATGCGGCGTTTGGTTTACAAGATGGCATCTATAATGCAATTTGTTTATGTACGATTACACTTATTACATTAATTAGAATTATTTGTTTATGCACAACAATAATTTAAATAATTAAAAATTTGCTATTGGATAAATAAAAATTTGCTGCGAATTTTGATGTCTAGACCGTTACTAATTTTATTTCAGATTGTTAATTTTGTCTAAGAAACTTGTGAGAACTATACTGTTGTGCGCCGCCTTAACATAAAAATGTAATACGTTGCCAGTAATATGAACGGATAACAATTTAGAATTTCTCATCACCATATCGGTCATATTCTTTTTAGTACTTTCCAGTAACGAAGTACTGTAATGGATATCAAATATAATTTTACTAGTTCTAGAGTGCTGCTCGTTTTATGGTGTTCTGCATAATTTAATACGTTTTTTGTATCGATGCCTGTTACCAAACCAAGTGCTAAATACGAAGAAATATCTGAAATATATTGTCAAAGATTATTTTAAAGGGTAGTATTTGGCACATCAATAAAAAAAAAATGTTGATGAAAGTGAAACCGTGAAAATAAATTGAGATCTTAGTGTTCCAACTGATAGAACTGTACAGCAAAATCAATTCGATCTTACCCTATGAAATAAGATTGACGCATGAAACAAATATTTTTTGTGATAAATTCCATGCCTGAACGGGATTCGAACCCTAGATCTTAGCAACGCAGAGCTGATGTGTTACCACTTTGCCGACCGGCGTGGCGTGGTTTGTGAATTTTACAGAAATCACATCTATACATAGTCAAACTTATTTTCATCGTCAATTTTTAGGTAAGTCTTCTTTGTTACATTTTATGTCGTATTTTTAAGAATTTTTTATTTTATTTATTTATTTTTTTTTTATTTGTTTTTCTGATTTTATTATGTCCGATTTTACCAATTTTATGTATCATGTATTTTTAACAAATTTTAATATTTTATTTTTTTATTTTGATGTATTTGTAATTTACTTTTTATGTAAGGTTATTTTTAACGAAATATATATGTTTTTATATTTTTTTATACTATTTTTATATTGCTCACATGTTTTTTAAATTTAGATGTTTAATTGTTCTTAATTTGTTTGTTATATGCTTGTTTTGTTACTTATGTTTGTGTATTAGGCTCATCCTATTTAAAGAAAGTATAATTATTATTTTATTAAACTAAACAAATGTTAAACTGTATATTATAAAATAAACCTTCGGTACGCCGCTCATGAACACTTTCGTAAACACATGTCATTTACTCATACGCAGAAGTAACATTTCGAACAAAATTCAGTTTTTGGAATAATATGTTATAATAATATAATAATGAAATAATAGTAGTTAATTTTAAGTCAATCATTATTGATCACTCAGTATGTCCCATCATGCGTGTATTTCATTTACGGTACCATAGGCAGTACCATGTTCGAACTTTCATTTTTTAGGGTTTTGTAGGTATGACCAAAAAACCCTTATACCGTCATTTTGTCGTCTGTCTGTCTGTCTGTCTGTCTGTCTGTCTGTCTGTCTGTCTGTTCGGTAAAAATTGTAGGCAAACGGCTAAACCTAGAGAGTTGAAATTTGGCATGCTTATACAACTCTTTGACCCGCACATAGGAAAAATACTAAAACATCTAAAAAACATACCGCCCTAAAAATATAAACAAATATGTGCTCATCGAAAACAAAAATATTTTTTTTTAATTCTGAGTAGGGTGTCAAATGAAAGCCCTTAGTACGTGGATTAACGATCAAATTTTTATTTTTGCAAAATAAATTATTTTGACGCGATTTTTGCCAAAATTGTGCAAAAAAAATTTTGTCCCACACCCTGTAGCCCAGATGGTTTAAATTAAAAATCTAAAAAAATTCTAATTAATGTATATTGGTGTGAACCGAAATAGTACAACAGGAATTTTTGATCAGATTATGTTTTCGGAAAATAACGCATTTTTTGTGGTTTTTGGTTCACAAAGTACAAAGTACAAAAGTAAGACACTCACATGCAAGGCGTGCGATAGTTTAATGGGTTAGAGCATTGGTGTAGTAAGCTGGAAAACGAAGGGTTTCGAGTTCGAGTACGGAGCGAATTTTATTTTTTCTGTTTTTTTTTGCATTTTTATTATGTTCTAAATTTTTTAAAATTCTAGTTATATTTTGACAAATGTTGTATTTAATTTTTAAGAGCGTAAATTTAATAACCAGTCTTATTATATGATTAACAGACGATAAATTATCTTAAAAATATCGTTCATTTTGCCGTGATTACTACAAAGTAAAATTTGTCCTACACACTCAGCATACCGCCTTCACTTATTATATACCTGCGAAACCCTGAAATGTGTGAATATTCACACTTCACATCAATTTTTCATTATGATGCTGGTTGGGCATTTTCTACAGATCTAAGTTTAGTAAGTTTTAATAACATAATTACTATATAAATTCTATCCATCCACATCAAAATTCGACGACGTAACTTCGTAATCGCTATGTAGCTACTATAATGTCCTCCGTGAATGAGATCTTTTATGGCTATGGAGCCCAATACGAGAAGTGAAAACTTCCGCATATATAACAAAGGTAGTCAGCTACTGTGTCCGATATTCTTTGAGCACGTTGTCTTATTTTCTCTCTAATGATTTCTGTACGTTCGATCCTTTTCTTCTCAAAGATATTTATTGCTTCAGAGGTCAGCTTTCTTCAAGCAGGACGATTTGTAGGTGTTTGTTCCCAGAGGGAACGAACACCTACATAGGGAGTAGGAGTTCGTTAAATTGTATATTCAAAGAATATTTTTGAAAGAATTGTTATACCTTTTGTGGGCCCCGGGTTTCTATTACCAAATTCAAGTTCAGAGTATAAGGTCTGTTTAGGCAGTCAACCATTTTCCATTTGCTGGATGAATGGAACTTAAATAAATAATTCACAATCCTCCAATATCTTTGAATTTTTATATTAGTCCAAAAATGTCCCAGTAGTCCCAACGAGCCTTAGTGTCGATACCGTACTGCCACTTAGCTAGGCGATGACTCTAGGATGGCTCTAGGCGATGGCTCTACGAAAAAAAGAAGGTCGAGGTTTACATTACTCACGGTGATATAATCAAACTTGGGGGCGCTGATAAAGGTGTTATATAACATTTCTTTTCGTTAATCTTTTTCTGTTGTTTATTTTAATGATGATAAGGTGATGCGGACAAATATCTGTGCCCTACCAGGATTCGAACCCAGTTTCTTTGCTGCAAGAAGTAAGGTCGATAACTCTGTGCTACCGAGGGTTAGCAATATACCTTAATTACTGTACATTAAATTTCAATCTAAGGTTTTTTCCGCAACATTTCAAACACCTTGTACATAAAATTTCCATCTGAATAATTAAAGAGGAGAGAATTAAAAGATTTCAATAGAAAATTAGGATTTGGCCAGGTATATTGAAATTTTAATAGCGTGTACCCGTCTGCCGTTCATGCTTTGAAGCAGAACTAGTAATCAATTTTTTAAACTTAATTAAGAAATATTGAAGATTTTCCCCTCGATGTATTACAAAAGCTTTGCAAATTACGAATTACGTCACGATTCTTTTACCTTGAGAAAAATGTCAGTAACGATCTCGGAAAAGTTTTTTTTTTTTTTTTTTTTCAAAAATCTTCAAAATGAATGCAACATGGAAATCAGTAGACATTTATTGTTAAAGTTAGGATCAGTTAAGTTATATGTAAACTTGTTAACTAACTCGCTAATAAAAAGTTAATTTTCTCATAATTAAGTTTAACTTTCCAACCCTTGTATAAATATTGTAAATTTTATTAAAATTTGAAGGTCTGGAAATATTAAACCGCCTATATTAAACAGAACAAATGTAAAGGGTATTGTACAAATTTTAATGTTAATAAAACATGTTTACTGAATTGTTTACGAATATTTTACGAACTTCACGCAACATGGTTATTCTCTGTAATGTTTGGTGACATTTTGTTCCTCCCAATAACTCTCGTAATTCAATGTTATTGCATTTAATGAATTATGGAGAGTTATTAAATGAATATAAAATTAGTTATATGGTACAAAATAAATATCAAAATACTACCTCACCAAAAATCGAACCCGTAAATCTAAGAATTTAGCATTCTCGTCCCAAACCTATTCGGCCATGGAGGCATATGGGTAGGTATACGAGGGTGGATCAACAAGTGCCTGTATTAGGAATGAAGACGCAAGTTTTTCACATTTTTTTATTTTTCAGCGAAATCTCCTTTTAGTTAGATACACTATTCCCAACATTTCATTTCTTTAACCCCTCCAAAAAATACGATTTGTGAAACTCTTCAAAATACGCTTCTGTCTCAGCGATAACCTCCTCGTTTGAGCTAAATTGTTTTCCCCCGAGCCATGTTTTCATGTTGGGAACAGAAAGAAGTCGCAGGGAGCCAGATCGGGCGAGTATGGTGGGTGCGGCAGCAATTCGTAGCGCAGTTCATGCAATTTGGCCGCGACAATTCCGGATGAATGTGGTGGTGCGTTATCATGGTGGAACAGCACCCTTTTTTTTAGTCAAATTAGGCTGTGTCTCCTTCAATTTCTTATCGAATTGGTCCAACAATTCACAGTAGTACTGTCCCGTGATCGTTCTTCCTTTCTGCAAAAAGTCCATGATGATTATTCCCTTCGGATCCCAAAAAATCGTGGCCATGACCCTTCCGGCCGATGGAACCGTCTTTGTCTTCTTCGGAGCAGATTCACCCGGAAAAATCCATTGTTTTGACTGTTGCTTGGTCTCTGGCGTATAATAATGTATCCAGGTTTCATTAACGGTGACGACTCAACGCAAAAACTCCTACGAATTTCGGTTAAAGAGGTCCAAACACTGCTTCGACATTGAGAGCCGTATCCGCTAAATGTCCACCGTTAGCAATCGCGGCGCCCATCGGGCCGACACCTTTTTCATACTTAACTTATCATGTAAAATATTGATTGCCGTTCCGTATGACACATCTACGACCTCTGCTACTTCGCGCACTTTAGTTCGGGCAGACGGGGAATCAGCAAGAATCATGTCGTGGACCTTTTTAACGATTTCCTCGGTAACCACGTCTGCCGGGCGGCCTGGCCGCTTCTCATCAAAACAAGATGCATGACCACGTTTAAATTCATTGAACCAATATCTCACGGTTGTCATAGATGGCGAAGAGTCCCCATAGACCGCATCCAAATTCGCTTTTATTTCCTCTCATGTTTCGCCATACAAAAATAAAAAGCGAATTACGGATCGATATTACTCCTTTTCCATTTTATCGAGAAACACGAATCACCTGTTATACAACTAGCTACCAAATAAAAACTAACATATGAATCAGTCTGAAATTTAGTATGGTGTCGTTTGACAGATGGCAGAACACGACGGTAACGCCAAATTCCTTCAGAAACGCCACCTGTCTTCAAACACGGGTACTTATTGATCCACCCTCGTACTATATCAATGTTGACATGTTGTGAAATATGATATCATATTATATACTTAGTCACATGCTTCCGTAGCTAGCCCAGACCAGTGTTGGAACGAGAACGCGAAATTCATAGATTGACAGATTTTATTCCCGGTGAGGTAGTATTCTGTTATTTAGTTTCTACATTACTTACTATCGCATTTGCATTTCAGTTTTTCTGGATGATCTTTGTATTAATATTTTTATATTTACTTTGTGGATCTCGCAATGAGATGTGAATTTTTGTTTCTATTTGTATTGCAGCTCCGTGGAAACGTACCATTTGTACATGATATTGTAATCACAATATGCCGATATTAATATCATATACTTACTCACATGCCTCCGTAGGTCAAAGGTGACGAGAACGCAGAATTCTTAGGTTAACGGGTTTGATTCCCGGTGAGTTAGTATTTTGATATTTACTTTATACGTTATAAGAAGCTATTATCGCAATTGCGTTTCAGTTTTCCTGAATAATATTTATATCAATATTCTTAAAATTGGTTATATTGTTACAAAGGTAACCCCCGGTCAGGATTGTGCCACCTAGACATTGTGACGTTCAGCTGTTTAATTAAAAAAACTATTTGTCGGCATCTAGTATATGTAACCTAATTACGTAATGCCTACGCTGCATTTTTGTAATTATGTAATATTTTTCATGATGAGTGAATATCGATACTAAGTCACTCGGAAGTATAAGTGTATGGATGTCGTACGGAAGCCAGGCAGAGGAACCTAGCCAAGCAATCTACAAGTTCTACTCAACAAGGTGACGACCACGAGACTGACTCTATATATAGATGCATCCAGTAAGCCAAGCAGTAGTTACCGTGTGAGAGGGAGAAGGCTCCTCCAGGCTCATCGACTCCCTGATGTGCTACCTACCTACAACTCCTGCCAACACTAGGTGAACCGTAGATTTGCACCAACCCGTATGGATCAAAACAATCTAATAATGCTGTAATATTATAATTATCTAATAAATTGTATTGTTAAAACCAGGAGTAGAAAATACTACTGTATGTTTCCATCTATAAATTAAAATATTTTAATACACCTCTCTAAAGTAAAATTTTAAACGTGCCCCGTTGAGAGTCGTAAGAACAAAAGTGGCACCGTTGGTTATGGTGTAGTTATCTGTGCATAAGGAACCATGTTCAACTCCTGTGCAGCGAAACGTTTAAAAAAATAGTAGTACAGGTGTTCTTTTTCGAAAAGTGGAGGGATTGCTACCACTATTTGCTCATGACAATTTTTTCGAAAACAAATATAAGAAGTGTTTCAGAATTTACCTTAAAATGTAGGTGTTATGCATCTGTGGTACACGCAACTTGCTCTACATATTTGTATGCAAATAACAACGCTTAGTGTTGTAAGACTAACTAAACACGCTGAAAAAAAGTAAAAACACAAAGTGACAGTCTTACGATTATATTGCTTGTAAAAACTTATAATAAAAGTATTTAACGGTTTTAATAGGAAATTATAAATATGAAACTACGGGTGAAAACGCGTGATCTGAAGGCATCTAAAGATTTTATACTCAACCGCGACTCATTTGTGCACATTATGCCTATCCAATATTCGTCTAATCAGTCAAAAGGCTTGTGAGCAAACCGTTGTGTTTCCGGGCAAGTAACAGGTCGTCTGGATGCCAGTCCTTGTTATCTTAACCTTTTTGGAACAATTAGTAGTGAAATTGACAAATTTAGTTTTCTGCAACACGCCCGTACACGACCGTACGAGAAAAGTTGAGGGCCAGTCACGGGTCCGCAAAACAGGCTGCGGTAAGGAAATGGTCGTCTTGTGGTTGTGGCTCTTGGTTGACTTGAACTAGGTTTTCTTGTCTAGAGGTTAGTCCGCAAATGAAGGTTTAAATCGTTATTAATTATGATTGCAGCTACATCCAAAACGCCAGCGATATTCGAATACTGCTGCCATGTTCATGTAACAACTTAGCTCGTGACAATCTCTTCGGGTCGCATTCTTATTTTATTGTACAATAAAATACTTGTAACAGTTTAAAAATCCCTAAGATGAGCAACTAATGCCTCATTTTCATGCGGGTGTTGGAAGTGTGGAACAAAAAATTGAACCAATAGGATCGCTTTATTTTGAAAAAACCCGTACCATGGTATCGTAGGCGCGGTGTTACAAGCGCGGTGTCGCAAGTTCAGAAATTTCAACTCTAGCGCCGGCCGCACCGTCGAAACCATAGAAACAGATATATTTTTTCGGAATGGTGAATTGGTTGGTGTCATTCTCATGTAATTTAAATAACTCTCTGTGTCTGTTAGCCTCATTTCTTGCAACAAGTTAAAATAATCACCCTGTTGCCGTCTGTTTTTATATATGGGGCGTACCCACCATTGATTTTCTTCATATCGCATTAAATCTAAATATGCATAAAAAAGAGCTAGACGTCTCCTTTGATTTGATGACATATTTAATGAAATTGAATAACCGTTTACTCCAAACACTTGTATAAACTTTTAGGTTAAATTTGGGTTATATACAAATGTCAAAACCGAAAACGTGCCCTTATCACGCCTCCAACCCCACCATGAAATTCGAACTTGTAAATATAACACCACGCCTCTCACCCCTGTCACGCCTTTGACACTACCATGAAAATGAGGCATAATGTCCAGAATCGTATTTGAAAATGAGTTATTTTGTTAAAATACTATCAAGCTGGAATTATTTATTGTTACAGCCTGTTTAGTTAGCAACAAAAAATATCTAGGGAGTCTTGTTATATAAACATTGTATTACCTCCAGAAACTTTCAGTTTCCTATTAAAACAGTACTTTTTTAACAGTCCTTAAATTATAATCGTAAGTGTTTATTTTATTTATTATTTTTTTTTTGTCCGCCACAATATTTCTTAAGTGTATTGTTCCATGTAGATAATAAAATCATTTCAGCAACACAGCAAAAACTGTTGCGTCGAATCGAGAACTGCATCCTTACTCTATATTAGATAGAAATTATAACCTGCTTATTTGCAAAACATAAAGTTCTACAATTATTTGTATGCGGGAGTTTTAGAAAGGTGTCACAAGAAAGGCGTATATTGATACGACAACGGATTTGACAAAGCCGAAGGCCATGGAATAGTAAGGGATAGAATGTTCTGGAGTTCGTATGCTTACGTACACAAGCGAACTGTCAAGCACGGACAGACACTAAGTCGAATGAGTTCAGTCAAGTTCAGAGTTGAGTTAGACAAGTGATTGAGTTCAGAAATTTACTAAATCAGTTATTCGGGGATAAGTTATTCAGTAAAATAAAAGAAATGATTCAAAACAGAATATATATCGGTATATCAGACTGGTTGATAATATTTATAATAATGCTAGCGTTGACGTAAAAATCCACACGAAAATTGAGAAATACAGAAAAAACGTGCGGCGTTCGATAAGGTGACCGGTTTCTTCCAAATTATTTAACGCAGCTCTGGACTTAAGCTTCAATAGATTTAGAGTTGTCGACTGTTTTTCAGACTTAAGTGGGTTTTACACGATTCAATTAATTGATCAATTAATTGAAAAAGTTGACATTCAATTAATTGATGTGTGTTAAGCGTAAAAATTTCGTCAATTAATTGATCAATTAATTGACAAAAAATTTGATCATTTTATTTTGAAAATAGAACAAGTTCTATTTTTCGTCAATTTTTCATCAACTTTTTAGGAAATTCTAGGTATATTTTTATATGTTAAGATATTTCCAACTGTTTAGTTGTAGCATAACCTCGAAACATATTAATTTTGTTTCGGTTTCAAATCTAACATAACCTCAAACGTTCTAATTTATTATCATCTAGGTTATTTCTTTTGTTTTTGTTCACAACTCGTAATTTTGTGAAGATTTTTTCAATATTTTCATTTTGATAAATATGTCAACATGTTTTACAGTTGGTAATGTAAAAATTTTCAAAAAAATTGATAAATAAATTGATGTGTGTAAAGTGATATTTTTGTTCCCAAGGTTACCAATAAATTTTTCCATTAATTGGCAAGAAACTTGATCAATTTGTTGATCAATTAATTGAACTGTGTAAAACTAACTTTATAGTTAGTGCGTTGTTTTAATGAGACAGACATATAAACCCACATTAGCTATCTCACATTACATAACCTAAAAAATAATATCGCAAAAATTTCAACAAATTTCGGAAATAGTGAAACGAAAAGGAATTTCTGTTGAAATTCTAGTTGCGGTTATAATTTGGTTATTAAAATTTAGTAAGAAATCACGATCTCGTTCAGAACTATAACAAGTTTTTTCTGGGCTCTGTGCAAGGTTGCTCGAAAAGGTTATCCACAGTTTGACTTGTTAAAATACTAAAATAGCGTCTCACTTCCAAAATGATGAGCAGAAAAAGGTCCTCACTTCCCAAATACAAGTGATGAGAGACAAAAAAAAATGGCCCTCAGTTCTTTAACACAAATGATGAGCAAAAAAAGGTCCTCGCCTCCCAAATACAAGTGATGAGCAAAAAAAGATCCTCACTTTCTAACGTTTTTAATGACTATATATACACAATGGCGCCCCTTGCAAGTGTCCCGATGCCAGGCTGTGCAACTGTTGCACCTGCTTAGTTACGGCACTGATCTCGCTGATGGGGAGTTCATAAAAGTCACATAAATGCATTTATTCCATCGTAGTTGGTTTGAAAAAACATAGATGTCTCAACATTCGTTACGCATTAATTTTCATAGCTGTGAACGCTGTCATTAAACATTGAAAATGTCTTCTAAATTTATTCACAACTTACAGTGCATAGTCGACTAATTTTAGAGCTGTGAACGCAGCTTAAGGCTTTAAGAACTGTGACTGGGGAGCTCGTGATCTAGATATCGACGGAATGAAACAACCAAATCAACCCAGCTCAACTCCTCGTATGTTTATGTTGAGAAAAATGTTATGGTTTTATTCTTCCTGTATAAAATAAGTCGTTTATCCCTCTAGCAGATTTTAAGTAAACAACTTGAAAAATGTATATAGGTTAAAACGCTTATTTTAGTGGTTTAACAGCACCATTCAACTCATTTTATGTCTTCAATCCGTAGTTAATATTCTTTTTCCAATATCCCTTCAAGCTATAATTCCGCACACTTTAAAACGTTATGTAAAAACATGCATGGAAACGAATAGACTGTGCATGGAGACAACCTTGTATTTTATAACAAGTGATTTTTGTAGTTTGTAGTTGCGTGAAATTGAATTTTTGTTCTGACATGAAAAAAAAACCTATTGTACGTTTATACGAATGCTTCAGGCGATTGGATAAATAATAGTTCTTTACAATACAAGTGAAACTAAATTGCTAACTTTTTGCACTTTTTATTGAATATTCTCGGTGGAATAACTTTCGTAAATTTAATGAACTGGCTGGTTTCGAAATTACTATTTAATTGTTTTCCCAACTAACTTGATATGCTTTAAAAATTACTTGTTATTATTAATTAATTTAATTTTGTAATAGTTCGTGTATAGTTGCACTATACGTCATAATACATAATAATAGATAACAAGCAATAGAACGCTCAAAATAATTGATCAAATTATCCTTTTGAATGTTATTGTGTTCAAAAAATATGCTTGTATAATAGATTAACGAACAAAAATTATTTATCTACGACCAATAAATATAAATTATGTGTCTAACTGTAAATGCACAAAGCTGTTTATAATACAACTAGTGAAAAAAGTGACGCGCAGGCGTACTCTCCCATAAAAAACGTAAGTTTTCGTTTTTAACCAGACCAGATGACCAGACAATCTCGAGCCGTCCTGTTCCATACTGCCATGTCGACTCTGAATGTGTTTTCATTTCTTTATATTTTTTTATAAGAATATACTTTGTTAAAATATTGACTACGTACTCTAGACTGGGGATGACTGTACTTACCAGTCGAAACGTCTCTTAATAATTTATATTAAACTTTTGACAAGTATTCAAGTACTTTTATTTCCTCCTACATATTTTCGTCAAGAACAACAATCTTACTATATATATAATATATATATATATATATATATATATATATATATATAATTAAAGAAACATTTTTTTTACTAAAAGCTACATTTAGTCAATATAGTATGTGCCATTCTATTCGATGACCTTTTTCCTGTAACTGCGTAATCCCGCGCTCGTAGAAGTTCTGTGGTTCTGGCTAAAGAACTGATTCAGACGATTTTTCAAACCTTCAAGGGAAGTAGAGTTTTTACCATCTAAGCTTTTTCGAAGCGATCTAAATAAATAGTAATCAAAGGGAGCAAGGTCGGGGGAGTATCGTGGATGAAGTAAAACATCCTAGTAAAGCTGTAAAAGCTTCTGCCAAGGACACGTGTGATCTAGCATTATTCTGATGGAATGCAATGCTTTTTCTGTTTGCTAATCCAAGCCGCTTCTGGTCGATTGCTCGCTATAACTCACTTCACTGTGAACAGTATAACAGTATTTCTCCGAATGAACGGTCTGGTTTTCAGGTAACATCTCGTAACAAACGATTCTGTTCCAATCCCACCAAATGCATAGCATAATCTTCTTCGGATGTAAACTGACTTTTGCGCCAGTTGCAGGAGCATCTCCGCTCTTGAACCATGATCTTCTTCGGTTAACATTATTATAAACAATCAATTTTTCAACACCTGTAACCATCCCCTTTTAAAATGGATCGATTTCGTTGTGCTTCAATAGATAATCGCAATCAGAAACTAGAACTAGCAATGTTTTCCCTTTAATTCATGCAGCACTCATACAACGACCTTACTAACCATTCCAAGTTGGCGTAATCGCCTTGACACTGTTGACTGGTTGATTCCAAATATTTCTCCGATCTCTCGAGCTGTTCTATGTCGATCACTTTCAACTAGCGACAATATTTCGTCGTCATCGGTATTAGCCAGTCGCCCAGAACGTGGTGCTTCACTATGATTAAACTTGTTTTTACGATATTTTCTGAATCACTTACGGAATACGGAATCGTCAACGGTACCCTTACCGTATGCAGCACAAATCTTTTTATGTGTCTGCGAAGCATTCTTGCCTTTTCGGAGATAAAAGAGCATAATATGTAGAAAATGCTCCTTATTTTTTGCAATTTTTAATGCTTAACAAAATTTAAAAACAAAATCAAATAACAAAAAAAAATCCGATGCACTCACTGAAATCACATGACCTCAAATCTTAACACGTGTTAAGTTAATAACACTTCAGTTTTGTATTGCAATGCCATCTAGCACTAAAAAAGGGACGAAATTTTACATCAACCTGATATGTGCATTTTTTTTTCTTCTTATTTTTAGCTATATATTTTTAATGTAACAATTTAAAATTCTTTTCATTTTAACCATGAAATGAAATATTTAATTATACGACAAATGTTCAAAGGACAGGTATGTTGGCTAACATGTTATCAGATCAGTAAAACGGCAAATGTCAGCAAACGTAACCTGCTTCGGCTTCATTAGTGAAATTAAACACAATGACTAAGCAATTGAAACTACAACTGCTATATTTACAAATATACATTCTGTGTAGACCACACTTTAGAAAGTCAATAAAGCCAAGTAAAACACTTCATTCAAACATTCAAGTATATATGCATATTTACTTTAACTTATTGAGTTATGCCATAATCAGAACGCGTACTATTGCAACTGTCTTCATACTATTTATTTAACTGAACCGGAACACATTGTTACTAAACGCCTACAATTTTTTAATTTCCTGGTTTTAAAATACTTATGTGATATGTCTTGTGATATTATCTTGCCATGTAACGTAAGGATTAGATTTCAGTAAAGTAATATTGCCTAATGTCACTGGACAATATCTATATTATAATTAGAGAGCTGGAAAATATTCATTTGAATATTCTATAGCTTGATATGTATGTACTAATAGTTTTTTATGCAACAAATGCATAAAGCATTACTTTTTTCACGAATGGGAAGTTTGATCGCACCAGCCGTAAGTGACTGCAACAGTCTCATGAGTGAAAAAAACGCTCTGTGCACGAGTTCCATACAATACTTTTTTACGACTGCATACAGTTAGAAAATAGATATATAAATTGATATATTTATTATATATTATATATAGGTGGTATTGGTTAAGGTCTTAAACCATCCTCCGCCAGGTACTGGACTTCAGGCTTACCACAAGGTAGCACGTCATACGCGAATACCTGGCGGGGAAAATACACACTGCCGCATCCCAGACCCTGGAGATTGTGCGGCAGCTATGTATGTTGATAAAATGTTGAAATTTAGCATGCTTCTACAACACTTTGACCCACATTCAGGAAAACAAATTAGACTAAAAAAAAACATACCTCGAGAAAAATTTAACAAATAAGTTTGAAATGAAAATACGGATTTGTTTTTATTGGGGTATCAAATAAAACCTCTAAACAGATTTGCTGCCACTGTACCATGAATCTGATATCCGTACGACTAACATTAAAAAAAAATGCTTTTAGTGGTTTACTACTTGTTTAAGACGTTGCTAAAAATATGGTTTAAAATATTTTTGCATAATGCTGTCCGACACAACACCGTTCAAACACAGCGCCAGCGGATAAACCGAATAAAGCTAAATGATCCAGATAAGAACAGTGCAAGTGCCGACTGAAAAAATAACGAATGTTCCCAACCAGGAACAGTGGCAGCGCTAATTAAAGTCGAATGTTCCCGTTAGGTAACAGCGGCGCTGAACCGGTTAATGCGTAGATAAACTAATAAGATTTTATTTTAGTAAAATACAATATTTTTTATAGGACTTTTGCCAAAAAATGTTTCAAAAAAACACATGTGCATGTGTTAGCATACTTTTATGCTTTAGTGCATATATTTGATATTTTATGTGCACTATGAGCATATAATCAAGATGTTTAGTGCATATTTTTCCGCTCTATACTCATAATATACATGTTACAACACACTTATACTAATGCCCTGTTGCATTAAAGTCTTAAAACTAGATGTAAGCTAAAACTCGATGTAATACACAAAATTACCTAGCAACACAATGCGTTTTAATGAGTTTTTAATGAGTTTTAATTTCCATCTAGTTTTAAGACTTTTGTGCAACCGGGCATTAATGTTATATAAACACATAGTAAACACAAACACATAGTAAATACAAAGTTAAAAAAAAAAACAAACAGTGTTAGTTGGGTTGTAATTGTCGAGAGAGCTATATTACAGCTTTCGTTTATGAACTGATCGCTCACGAGTTTTTTCGCTAAGTTATTTCATTTAAATTTTATAACGGTTTTTGTAATTCGATTATCTTTATCCTGGCCATTTTAAGATTAACTTGATCGAAGGAAAGCGTATCTGTGTGGAATTTTGTTACAAACTTGAAAATACGGCTCCAGAAATATTAGAACTTTCGAAAACAACTTTTGGAATAGATGTTTTGAATCGAACTGCGTATTTAAAGTTGTTTGAAAGTTTTAAAGATGATAAAAATTCAATCAAAGAGGACGAAAATTCAGGTAGACTTATCATTTCTAAAATCAACAAAAATTCGTTCACGATTTAATACATATCATCCGACGACTGACAGACTCAGAGAAGTTGCAAATAAATTTGGAATATTACACGAGTCTGGTCAAGGATATTTTGACCAATGTTTTGTGCATGTCTTGTGTTGTTGCTAAGTTTATGCAGAAGACTAAAATTTTTGGTGAAAAACAAAGTCCATGCCCACCTAATTAGAGCTCGTAAGATTTTTTAATTTCCGAAAACTAAAGTGTTTGATAAAAAAAAAAAAATCGGAAACTTATGAAGAATCAATTCCAGAAAGTATCTAAAAATGTTTTTTTCTAAATGATGCAGGCAGTGATATGTAATTACAGAAGGGCAGTATATTCACTTAACGACCTAGTTTCGATCCTACGACTACGTTATTAAACGAATTGATCGATAAGAGAGGAACTTAATCTTTTTTGATTACACTGAATAGAGAGGAACAAAACAAATTACAAAACATAAAGATGCAATCAGCAAACATTATAAAAATAATGTATCAAAAGTTTATTTAAAAAAAAAAGGAGCATATTAACATTTAAGTCATCGAATCCTTTAAAGCAACTGGCATGATTAAGTAAATTTGACGTTTACGTATTGTTTTATTCTTAAACGTGGTCGGTTTATCAAGAGCATCTCCACGCTGGAGAGCTGGTCGTAAGTCCGAACGGTCGTTAAACAAGTAAGTCGTTAAGTAAGGAGTACCTGTATAAAATAATTTCTTGTTAATAAAATGTTATAACAGGATTTTTAATCAATCCTATAAGTATATAAGCACACAATAAAGTACATGTCAACTGAAAAATTTAAATTGCCAATATTGAATGTTATTATTATTACTTTTTTTTTAAATTAAACCATAGTACCTATATTATTTAAATAAATGTAAAACATAATAAAAATACAACTGCGTTACATATTTAAAATATATCATATAGATAAAAATATATTCCGTCGGAACTTTTTGCATTTTTTTCGCATTTCTGTTTTTTCATTTTGATATTTTTCAATTGTATATGTTGTATGGCTATAACATAGTGCATTTTTCATAAAAAGTAATAAAAACATTAATATTCACAATTTTTGCAAAAGCACTCTAAATTTTATATGTAGTTTCAAGTTTAATTTTTTTCATTGCTAAATATTTGCGTAACACTGGATTAAAATATAAATATAATGTTTAATGTGTAAAAGATATCGCGGTATCAAAAAGAGTACTCGAGGATAAACGGGTGGCGTAAGCCAAGTATCGAGCCTCAAACGTTGGCCCGTCCAGTCATTTGTACTGTTGGCATTATAGTTCAATATCAAAAGGACGTTGATCTGAGAC
This sequence comes from Liopterus haemorrhoidalis, assembly GCA_963971575.1. NCBI lineage: Eukaryota > Metazoa > Arthropoda > Insecta > Coleoptera > Dytiscidae > Liopterus > Liopterus haemorrhoidalis. The sequence continues at coordinate 60,309,910 of OZ020611.1, forward strand.
AAAATTCAACTGTCAAATCAAACGTTAACAGAGCAAATTGAAAATCAGAATACCATAGAGCTCTAATATGGCGTGCGACAAGGATGTGTTCTGTCCCTACTAATAGAACTACAACTCAGAAGAACTCTTCAAGGAGGAATTAGCAGTTGTACCTACGTATGGTAATTACCAGTAACTTGTTAAATAATATTGCTTGTTAATTAAGTACAATGATAATACTGTTGTCTTTGCAGACAATCTGCAAGGTTCAGAGGCATTAAATAACAATATAACAACAATTAGTGAAGAAGATGTTCTATCATAACATTACAATTTTACACAGTCAATATCACTTGGTCAATTTATAATGAATAATATTTTCATCGAACGTGTTTGTATGCATCAGTATCTCTGATGCAAAATTAATCTTAAATAGGATCATTATCTGGATATTAGATGCAGAACTGGTTCAGCCAGAAGAGCGTTCATCAGGATGAAGAAAAGAAAAGTATCCTCTCATGATCTGAACCTGCTAAGTTTAGGTTTACTATTCTTTCTCATGAAGTATAAAGATGAACGCAGACTAATGCTACAGCCAAAAATTAAAAGCTTTTCGACTTATGGCCATATTTTAACAATATCATAGACAGAAAACATGCCTAAGATGAAGATTCTGGACAGATTCAGAAATTCAGTTTACGGTAAAGAAGAGGAAACTTAAATACTTCAGATACACCATGTGACATAGAGACAGGTATAGTAGTATGCTACAATTGTTACTTCAAGACAAAATATAAAGCTGAAGAGCATTTGATTGAAGTTGTGTACCCTGTTTGGCAAATATACGTCAATGTTAACCTCTACAGATATTTTCTGAGCAACTCTAGACTATAGATAGCAATAAAAATTAATTAATCGAAACGTTATAATCGATTATCAATTAAATTGGTAAAAAATAATCGATTAATCGATTATTCGATTATGAAATTAAGAAAAAAACATTTACAATAGCCGACAAAAAAATGACTGTTTTAGAACCAACCTTTTCACTATCAGGTAAACTTCTAGGTAATTATCTGACAGATAAGGTTATCTGGTATTTCATCTGCTGAATAAATGTCAATACCAATCAGTGAATCCAATACGTCAGTTTAATTATCCGTTAGATAACTATTCGATAGCTAAACGTGTATTAAAAGACGGGATGACATTTATTCAGCATAGAAAGTATCACATAACCTTACCTGTCAGATAGTTATCTAGAGGTTTACCTGAAGGTGGAAAGAGTGTGCCTTAATGATGCATTTTAAAGGCTGATAAAATTTTTAACAGTTTTATAAGGAAACTGTAAGTAGTGGAAGGTAATATAATGTCTGTATAAACAAATATTTTTTGTTGCTAATTAAACAGGCTGTAACAATAATGCTGGTTTGAACTAAGACTATATTATATTGCATATAAAGTACGTAAGTTCTGACACAAATATTCATTGGAAAAATATAATTTTGTTACTAGTTACTCATCCTAGAGATTTCTAGACTTCTGCAATTCTTTTTTTGTGCAATAAAATTAAAATGTTGCCAGAAAACGAAGTACGAGCTTCGCTATTATATGAATACCATGGCTATCGGTATTGGAATATCGCTGTGTGTTTTGGATGTAGGTAAAAACGCTATTAATTACGCTATAAAGCGTCATCAGCGAACTGGCGTCTACATAAAAATAGTTCAAATCATCCACGAGCCACAAGCTCTCGAAACGACTGATTTCTTATCCTAATTGTTCTGCGCGAACGTGACTTTTCCTTAACTTTTCTCGCACCATTTCTAAGAACATCGAAATTTGACAATATCAGCACGAACTGTCCAAAGACTGTTGAGGAAACAAGGGCTTTTATCCAGAAGACCTGTAACTTGTCAGGCTTTTCACGCAAATTGTGGAGTTGGAAAATTGAGTTTCGCTCGTGAGTATATGAACTGACTGGGTGCAAACTATAGCAGTATATTGCGCAGAAATGAGTAGCGATTGAGTTTAATTCTCCAATTCTCCAGAAAAGAAGAGAGCAAAGTCTTCTTCCGACCACTGTTCCGACCAACAATAAAACTAAGTAATTCTTAATAGAATAAATGAATCGATTAATTAATCGAAACCAAAAATATCATATGATTAATCGAATATTTGAAACAAAATGATCGATTATTTCAATCATTCGATTAATCGTTGCCATCTCTATTCTAAGTCAAAATTGTCATCATGATATCGAACATTCGAAAGGGATTCTAGAAGAATAAGATGAATAGGTTGACATCTACATAATATCGCGACCTTAAAATAAATGGGTTTTATCTACAATATTGAGAAAAATGAGATTTTTTTATAAAAAGTTTTCATGTGCATAATTACACCTTCCTAATAATGTTAAACAGCCATTTGTTACGGTAAAAGTGAAGTCTTCGAATTTAAAATGTTGTATCTGCATGCATTACTGCTTCTAGTTCACGAAAATAGTCTTATATACAAGCACTGAAATACACTTAGAATTTTGTTTGTCAATATGTATATTGCTAAGCGCAGAAAGAGCTATTATCATAACTTAGAACCGTTTTTCTTCACTTATTGAGCTTAATTTTGATAACAAAGTTTTATCTACATACTCACGTGACTAAAATTCATCAGATGGAACCTAATTATTCTTATATGATAGTGGAATCATATAACCACATATTGATTAAATTTATCTACAAGGTTCCAAGTTATTCTGAACCTTGTTGATAACATATTTGGATGCACTTATTGGTAATAAAAAACGTGTAACTAGGAAGATTTCAGGTGATTGAAGAATATTTTTAAATATTTTTAATGAGGAAATAGTTCAATGCAATGTCTTTATGAATTGCCATATCGTTTAAAGTAATGTATATGTTTCATAACATTCAGAGTCAAGACGGATATTTGAAAACAATTTTCTCAAAATGATCAAATTGTAAGATAAAACCCTTTTCTTTTAAGGTCGCGATATTTCTATATTAATCCGTATAGCAAATCATGAAAGTACACATTCTTACAAATACGAAAAAGGAAAATCCTAGTATCTTACTAAATATATCGCCCAAACAGATTCCAATGGAAGTTTCCATAATTTTTTGCATACCATTATAACGTATATTTTTCATATCAATAGATACTATGTAAAAATATCAGTTTTAAAACATTTTTCAAATGAGGGATATTGGAAAATAAACGTGTATGAAGGCAGGAAAAAGTTGTGAAAACTCAGGATGTGCCGGGTTTACCAATATGCGTGTGCTAGTGATAAGTTAGATATGTGAAAGCTGTCAACGACAGAAATGGAAATACTGTGAATATATGGAGGTGCGTATGTATGTGTGTATGTGTGCATCAATATATGTATATATATACACATCTATTTGTATGTATATCATCTATTTACTGAATTGAAATTTTACTAATAAAAATAAAATGAAAAATCTCGAAAATTCCTATCTCACGGAGAATTTATATAAAATATTACGGATACCTATCCCAAAATATGTATTTGAGGAAATGTTTTCTCGTTTATTTTCAAATAAACGTTTAAAAATATCGAAATATAAAAAGTTTTGTGATACAACCAAACCCCACAATGCATCAATTAGTTTTTGCATTCTTCTTAAATATGCGTTTTAAAAAAATTAAAGCAACAGTTTTGAATCAAAATTTCGCATTTGCATCGTTAATATATTGCTGAAGATTCGTACAAATTCGCATAATTCCACATTATTTCTTTTGGTTGGAGCTTGCAGTTCGTCATTAGGATCATCTTCTCAACATAAGTATATGCCTCTCACATATTTGCTATTGGATTGCTTCTTATCCATTCATATTTTCGGAGATTTATGTGTTTTGATGCACTATCGCCAAAAGTAAAAATAGGTAAACTTTTAAAATTTATAAACTGGCTATTTGATACACACTAGGTACTATAATTTTCTAAGCATTGCAAATGATTGATGAAAAAAATTAAGATTTTTAAAACTATGATACAGATAGAAAAAGAAACACAATTGCTGCACTAATGATAGTATCTGATTTCAGTTGTTATACGGAGATTTATTTATTTGTTGAACTAGCAATAAATGTAACAGCAAAATAAAACAAGAAATATTCAAAGATATATATATATATATATATAAATTTCTACTGAAATTAAGAATATATTTTGTATCAGTGCTGGGAATATTTGAAATAAAGTATTTGAAAAAGCATTTCAATTCAATACCAATCAGTGAATTCAATATGTCCGTCTAAATATCCGTTAGATAACTATTCGATAGCTAAATTTGTATTAAAAGACGGGATGATATTTACTTAATACGCTTAATTTACGCTTAATATTTCAAATTTCCTAGTATTTCAAATATTTCTGCAAAGCAAGAAGAGAAGAAACTATTTTGAAATAAATGGGTACTCACCGGAAGAAATAAGAAGAAAAAGGAGAAACCGAGAATGGTCTGTGTAAATAATCACCCGAAGAGACACGGAAGTACAAACACAAGACCAGCGAAATAGGATAGAAAGATCGCTGTACAACAGAAAATACCAAGATATCATGACGACAGGAGCCCCCACATACCTAACTGAACCCAGCATACAACATAAACTGGTTGCTGGGTTCAGATGCGGAAATGAAGAGAAAGAAAATTGCTACTGGAGGGACGAGCAAGAAAAGGCATGCCGACTGTGTCAGGAAGAAATGGAAACAACTGTCCATTTAAGAGAATGTAGAGAACTGCAAGAAGAAAGTAGTAGCAGAAAGGGTATTCTTGACGACACCGGAAAGGGAAAGGACTGGATGAACAAGGTTCTAGCGCCCAGAAGTCCAATTTAGTAAAGTGGGTGTTATATTAAACTAGCTGAAAACCCGTGCTTCGCTACGGTATATTGATGGTCTCATTGGCATAAAATCCGCAGTTTGTTTTTAAACTTGTGTATGGGTAACCTTTGTAACAAAAAATCTAGTCGATATCTCATCTGTCCTAAGAGATATTGAGGAATCCGTGAAAAAACATTTTATTCCTTTTCACCAGATAGGGGTCGAACTTGAAAAAATCCTTTCTTAGTGTGTTCTTACGTCATACTGAAAAATGTACTCTCCGAATTTTTTATTTCTAACAAAAAAATACTAATTTACCCTTTAGGAGTGAAAGAAAACTGTCAAAACACATATATGCCAAAATGGAATGTTATAACTCAACAACCGCTGGAAATACAAAGGGTTCTATAATTAACCCCAAATGTAGATTCACCCCTTTAGGAGTAAATTAAGGTAAAATCCTGAAATTTATTTTTCGGCATATGTATGGGTAATCTTTATAAGCAAAAACCAAGTCTATATCTTATTGATCCTAGAAGATATTAAGGCGTCCTTGAAATCACAATTCCCTCTTTTCACCCTTAAGGGGTGATATTTGTTCAGGTAAAAACTGTTAAGGTAAAAACCTGTTAAAACCATTTCGAGAAATTTTAAAAAGACCTATGTGCCAAAAAGAAACGTTATAACTCAACAAACACAGAAAATACGAAGCGATGTAGAATCACCCCTTTAAGGGTTGATTAGGACGAAATCCTGAAATGAGTTTTTCGGCATTTGTATGGATAATTTTTGCAAAGTCGATAACTTATTGGTCCTAATACAATTAAGGAATTACTGAAATCACATTTCACCCTTAAGGGGTGAAATTTAAAAAAAATGTCAAAATCATTTCGAGATATTAAAAAAAAACACCTATGTGCCAAAAAGTAATGTTGCAACTAAACGAACACAGGAAATACGACGGGATGTATAATTCATCCCGATTGTAGATCCACCCATTTAGGGGTTGATTAGGACAAAATCCAAAAATTGGTTTTTCGGTATTTGCATGGGTAGTTTTTGTAAGGAAAAACCAAGTCGATATCTTATTGGTCCTAAAAAATGTTAAACAATCCTTGAAATCACATTTTACCCCTTTTTACCCTTTAGGGGTAAAATTTAAAAAAATTGTCAAAACCATTTCGATATATTTTAAAAATACGCCTATGTGCCAAAAAGAAACCTTATAACTCAACAAACACAGGGAATACGACGGGATGTGTAATTCACCCCAATTGTAGATCCACCGTTTAGGGGTTGATAAGGAGGGGTTGATTATTGGTCGTAAGAGATATTAAGGAATCCTTGAAATCACAATTCACTCCTTTTCACCCTTAGGGGTGAAATTTAAAAAAACTGTCAATACCATTTCGAGATATTTTAAAAAGACACCTATGTGCCAAAAATTAATGTTGCAACTAAACGAACACAGGAAATACAACGGGATGTATAATCCACCCCGATTGTAGGTTCACCCTTTTAGGGTTGATTAGGACAAAATCCTGAAATAAGTTTTTTGGTATTTATATGGCTAATCTTCGTAAGCAAAAAGCAAGTCGATATCTTATTGGTCCTAAGAGATATTAAGGAATCCTTGAAATCACAATTCATCCCTTTTCACCCTTTAGGGGTGAAATTTAAAAAAAACTGTCAATACTATTTCGAGATATTTTAAAAAGACATCTATGTGCCAAAAATTAATGTTGCAACTAAACGAACACAGGAAATACAACGGGATGTATAATCCACCCCGATTGTAGATCCATCCCTTTAGGGGTTGATTAGGACCAAATCCTGAAATAAGTTTTTCAGTATTTGTATGGGTAATCTTCGTAAGCAAAAAGCAAGTCGATATCTTATTGGTCCTAAGAGATATTAAGGAATCCTTGAAATCACAATTCAACCCTTTTCACCCTTTAGGGGGTAATTTTAAAAAAAATCTCAAAACTATTTCGAGATATTTTTAAAAGGTACCTATGTGCCAAAAAGTAATGTTGCAACTAAACGAACACAGGAAATACGGCGGGATGTATAATTCACCCCGATTGTAGATCCACCCCTTAAGGGGTTGATTAGGACAAAATCAAAAAATTGGTTTTTCGGAATTTGCAAGGGTATTTTTTGTAAGCAAAAACTAAGTCGATATCTTATTGGTGTTAAAAAATATTAAACAATTCTTGAAATCACATTTCACCCCTTTTCACCCTTTAGGGGTTAAATTTAAAAAAGTTGTCAAAATCATTTCGAGATATTTTAAAAAGACGCCTATGTGCCAAAAAGAAACCTTATATCTCAATAAACACAGGGAATACGACGGGATGTATAATTCACCCCGCTTGTAGATCCATCCTTTAGGGGTTGATTAGGACAAAATCCTGAAATATATTTTTCGGTATTTGTATGAGTAAACTTTGTAAGCAAAAAGCAAGTCAATATCTTATTGGCCCTAAGAGATTTCAGGAATCCTTGAAATCACAATTCACCCCTTTTCAGCCTTTAGGGGTGAAATTTAAAAAAACTATCAAAATTTTTCGAGATATTTTAAGAAGACACCTATGTGCTAAAAAGTAATGTTGCAACTAAACGAACACAGGAAATAAGACGGAATGTATAAATCACCCCGATTGTAGATCCACCCCTTTAGGGGTTGATTAGGACAAATTCCTGAAATAAGTTTTCGGTAATTGTATGGATAATCTTTGCAAGCAAACAGTAAGTCCATATCTTATTGGTCCTAAGAGATATTAAGGAATCCTTGAAATCACAATTCACCCCTTTTCAACCCTTAGGGGTGAAATTTTAAAAAACTGTCAAACACATTTCGAGATATTTTAAAAAGACACCTATGTGCCAAAAAGTAATGCTGCAACTAATGAACACAGGAAATACGACGGGATGTATAATTCACCCCGATTGTAGATCCACCCCTTTAGGGGTTGATTAGAACAAAAACCTGAAATATGTTTTTCGGTATTTGTATGGGTAATCTTTGTAAGCAATTCAAAAAGCAAGTCGATATCTTACTGGTTCTAAGAGATATTAAGGAATACTTGAAATCATAATTCACCCTTTTTCACCCAATAGGGGTGAAATTTTAAAAAAACTACCAAAACCTTTTCGAGATATTTTAAAAAGACTCCTATGTGCTAAAAAGTAATGTTGCAACTAAACGAACACAGGAAATACGACGGAATGTATAACTCACCCCGATTGTAGATCCACCCCTTTAGGGGTTGATTAGGACAAAATCCTAAGATGGGTGATTCGTTATTTGTATGGGTAATCTTTGTAAGCAAAAAGCAAGTCGATATCTTATTGTTCCTAAGAGATATTAAAGAATCCTTAAAATCACAATTCACCCCTTTTCGCCCTTTAGGGGTGAAATTTCAAAAAACTGTCAATACCATTTCGAGATATTTTAAAAACACACCTATGTGCCAAAAAGTAATCTTGCAACTAAACGGACACAGGAAATACAACGGGATGTATAATCCACCCCGATTGTAGGTTCACCCCTTTAGGGGTTGATTAGGGCAAAATACGTAAATTAGTTTTTCGGCATTTGTATGGGTAATACTTGTAAGCAAAAACTAAGTCGATATCCCATCGGCCCTAAGAGATATTACGGAATTCGTGAAATCACATTTCACCCCTTTTCATCCCTTAGGAGT